>JALPQD010000095.1:4553807-5153807 GCA_023101885.1 Typhlomys cinereus
CCATCCTCTGCTGCTTCCTTGGCTCCACACAGGAACTCTGGGTGCCAGGAATGAAATCTCCTGGTCTTCAGGTTGAGGCACAACCCATTATGCTTAGAATTGTGCCAACAATCTGGAGTACTTTCTGAAGTGGAGTCAGAGGTGGCTAAGAGTGGTGGCAAACCCCCCCTGCAAATACACGCACATACTCAGCCCATGTCACCTGGGCCTTTAGGGCCTATTTACTGTTTGAGATGCTGTAGTACATCTTGCATATCAGGGACCATGCTAGCTACATGGTGAATGTCCTATTACATCTCTATGTAATACCCTAGGAGAGAGGCTTTGCTGGTTTTCCCCGTTTTATAGATGAGAAAGCTGAGATGCTGAGAAAGAAGCTAAACGATACCCAAGCACGCCCAGCTATAAGTGACAGGGCCATTCAGCGAGGGCGGTCCCTTGACCTTGATGCATCCCTGTCCTCTGAGGCATCCCTTGACTCCCCCAACTTAAGTCAAGATGGCAAAAGGAATTTGGATGGTATGAAAGAAGCCAAGTTCCCAGTTCTGCCCATAACATCAAGCGACTCACCCTTTTCATCTTGCCCACGAATTTCTCATCTGTAAAATGGGTGTGGCAATCCCTGCAGCAGCTCCCCAGGGGTACCAGAGGAGAGGGATCACCAAGGTGATGGCTCCATCCTTTCACCTCCATCCCCCCAGGCAATGACTACATCGTCCCTCGGCACTGCCCAGAGCTGGCAGAGATGAATCGAGTGTCTATCCGCATCCTGGATGAGCTGGTCCTGCCCTTCCAGGAGCTGCAGATTGATGACAACGAATATGCCTGCCTCAAAGCCATCATCTTCTTTGACCCAGGTACCATTTGCATCTCTTTGTTCACCCTTCACACCCCAGACCCATCATCACATACCACACATGTGATAACCAGTCATTTTCCTAAGCCCCCCTGGGGAGAAGAGGCAAACCAGGGTTCAGAATGGGGATAGGACTGGGCAAGGCACTGACTCCAAAGGCCTGTGCTTTTCATTTCCTCATCCTAGCTTCCTTCTTTTCTTCCATCTGTTTGTTTACCTCAGAAAGTTTTATAGAGATAACACTTACTGGCCTGCTTAGGGAGATGGCTCAGGGGATAAAACCTTTGTCTCACAATCAGTAGGACCTGCGTTCTGATCCCCAGATCCCACATAAAAATGCTGAGTGGGCGCAGGTGGTGACCTGCATTTCCAGCCCTGAAAAGCGAGCCCCGAGAAACCCCAGAGCAAAGAAATAAGGAGATAGAGCAATCCAGGATGGTTCCTGAGGTTACCCTTGTGTCTCTACAGGCACACACACTCAAGTGCCCTCTTGTACACAGGTACACATACGTATGCACTCGCACAAAAACAGAATTTACATGCACAAAAGGTGCAAACAGTTGTCCCATTCTCCAGCCAATGCTAACTCTCCAAGGGAACATCTCAGAATAATCTGCCAATTCTTAAACTTCTGAGCATTTGGGGTTCTGGTAGTTGAACCCAAAGCTCTTGCTCTCTCACTAAGCTGCAACCCCAGCCTCTTATTTTTTGTTTGTTTGTTGTGTTTTGCCACGTCTCCTTGACTGGCCAGCCCAGACCTCGCTGTGTAGACCAGGCTGGCTTTGAACTTGCAGTTACAAGCCTGTGCCATCATACCTGCCCCCATGTTTCTTGACTTGCACATTTTTGCACTCTGTTTCCCTCCTATCTTGGCTAAGGATTTGCCTTTCTCCATCATCCCCACCGTCTGTCCTTTCTCCCCTCTTCCCAGCATGCCAACTATTATCTGCACTTCTCCCCTGACTGCTTCTGTAGCATTCAGGGCTTGTTTCTGGTCTGTGCCTTTGAGAACGTTTCATTCATTCGTTCATTCATGGAGATATTGCCGCCTCCATCCCATCCCTTCCAACTCTCCCTGTTTCTTCTTTCACCCCTGCATTTCTACAGAACTCCTGTAGTTGCATCTCTAGATGTTTTTGATTCTCAGTCTCAGTTTTCGGGGTTGGGTATCAAGGCCCTGCCCCACTGAGACCTGCTTGTTTGCCTTCCCCCTTACACCTTGGAGAAGACCTGCTGGGCCCTGGGCGCTGTCCTTGGTGCTGGTCTCAGCACCTCTGAAATTCTAAACATAAGGAAAAGGAAAATTAACCATCTATTGAACACTCATGGGCGCAATTTTAAATACTTCATTCAGATATGTTACAAGATGATATCTGTAATGTAGGAATTATCTTGACCTCATTTCTCAGATAAGGAAACAGAGGTAAAGAGAGATTGACCAACAAAGGTCACACAACCTGGAGAAGACAGAACATAGGGTATCAATTTGTTTTTCTATCTTTCTAGTTCATGTTCTTGCCCTTCACATGTAAATTTCCATTTCCTGGAGGGTGAGAGTTCTAATCCTGGTCTGGTCTAGAGCCTGGCCTGGGCTCCTTGCTCTGTGGTGCTTGGCATGAGGCTGGACGGGTGGGGATTGATTCGTGCCAGGGGTAGGATAACTGGTGTTGAGGCAGAGTCCACAGTCCCATGGGAGGGCAGAGGACAAAGTCCAGACCTGGCTAGGAACAGGGACTTGATAAAAGTTGGCTAACTGAATGAAGAAGTGTGCAGGCTCTGGGCAGTTCCCTTTACACTCTGCGGTGAGTCCTCTTTCCACTGGGCAGTGTGAATGATTTCTTTTTTTGTCAACTTCCTTTGTTTACAAAAGAGGAAATGACTGTATTACTTTCATAAAGGTTCCAATGAAGGTATTGGATGTCTTCTTGTGCCCCTGTCTAGGTTAAGAATCAAGAACTTATTCACTGCCTTTTCTCATTTACCTCCCTCCCATCTGTCTGTCCCTTGATCCAGCCAGTTACTCAAAAAATATCAACTATGCGTGCATGGCAGTGGGGACTGTGTTGGTTTGGGGATGGAGGTTCACGATGAATATATAGTGCAGAGGAGGCAAAGCCTCATTGAATCCCTCAGAAGGGAAGGGGCGAGTACAGCAGATACAGGGCATGCTGAGATCTGGATGATAGGACCCATGCCCCTCTTTACCTCCTTGCCAATTTCACATCTGGCTTTTCCAGCACCTAGCCTGGTGAACTGGACAGTCCTTACCTCTCTGTGTCTAAGAAGAAGAGGATTCAGGGTTGTTGCTCTATGGTACAGCACTTGCCTAGCACGTGCAAGGCCCTGGGCTCAATCCTCAGCACAGGAAAAAAAAAAAAAAAAAAAAAAACTATAAAGAGAGAGACGAGGTTGTGAGGTGCCCTCCTGGACTTGGTATCATAGGAAATGGGAAATTCTGCCTGTGTCTAAGAAGCTACCATTTGCATCAGATGGTTGTTGAAGATCTGATTCTTGGCCCAGCAGCAGTATGTGACCCTAGGCCACTAAGTCCCGATCTGGGTCCACACGTCAGAGGCTGTCTAGGCCCTGCTGCCCACCCTGCCTACCTCTCCCATTTGCAGATGCCAAGGGGCTGAGCGACCCGGGTAAGATCAAGCGGCTGCGGTCACAGGTGCAGGTGAGTCTGGAGGATTACATCAACGACCGCCAGTACGACTCCCGAGGCCGCTTCGGCGAGCTGCTGCTGCTGCTGCCCACGCTGCAGAGCATCACCTGGCAGATGATCGAGCAGATCCAGTTCATCAAGCTCTTCGGCATGGCCAAGATCGACAACCTGCTGCAGGAGATGCTGCTGGGAGGTCCGTACCGCACGCAGGAGGGCGCTGGGGGCGCCCCTCTGGGAGAGAAGCCTCACCTGGATCTGAGCTCGCCCCCCAGCTTCGCCGCTTCCTCAGTGTGTGCCTCAGGCAAGCTGCCTTCTTTGTTGGGCCTTGGTGTCTCGCCAGGGAAAGGACAGGGTCCATTTGCTACAGCACTGAAGGTCTAGCACGAGCTAGTCAACTACGACATGTGCTGCCGACTCCGTAGGACGAGACTGAGAGGGGAGTGTGGGTGGGGGTCCTGAGTATGTGTGCAGACAAGTGTCTATACAGGTTGGTGAGAACAGATGACAGATAACCAAGTGTATAACAAAGAAGATGCATATAGATTTAAAGCTAGACAGGTAGGCGAGCAAGATGGCTCAGTAGGTAAAGGTACCTACACACTCAGTACCCACTTGGTGGAAGGAGAGAACTGACTTCTAAATGTTATCCTTGAATCTCGCTCATGAGTTGTAGCACATATGTGTCCCCCCATCTATCTCTGTCTTTCTCTATATCTCTGTCTTTCTCTCTCTCAAGTAAAGTATCTAAGACAGACAGGTAATACAGCAGAGGGTCTCTCTAGATGGGTGGACAAAGAGATATCTCTCTGAAATGATAGCTTGTGTGCTAAGACCTGATGGGTGAAAAGTATTCTAAGGTTTTAAAAGTGTAGCAGAACATTCTAAGCAGAATGATTGTTTCCAGGGCCTGAGGCAGCAGAGGGTGTGCATCTGTGAAATGGGGGAGCTGGTGAGACAGGAGAAAATGAAGGTCTCATTTAACTGGAAACCAAGTCTTAGATGGAGCTTCGAAGGATGGTGTCAGAAATTTGGGGGTTATCCTGTGTAACCCCAACAACTGGGAGGCTGAGGCTATATAGAAAAAAAGAATAGAAGGGGGAAAGGAAGGGGAAAGAATGGAAGGAAAGAAAAGAAAAAATGGAAGGCAAAAAAAGAATAGAAGGAAAGATGGAGGGAGGGAAGAAAGGGACAGAGAGAGAGAGAGAGGGAGGGAGGGAGGAAGAGAAGGGAGAAAGGGAGGGAGGGAGGAAGATTTGTATTTTTTTTTTCTTCTCATGACTTTTAGCAAGACACTGAAAGTCAGACTAACATCTTTTTAATATTTTCTTTTTTTATTTATTATTTATTCAATTGTGTGTGTATGTGTGTGCGCATGTGTATGTATATGTGTGTATGTATTGTGTGTATGTAGAACCATAGACGAATTCGGGAACCACCATGGACGCCTCCACCTCCTCCTTGTTTACTCTGCCCCGGGATTCACAGGCTCCGCCCTACCAGGACCAGAAGCGCAGGCCGCCCCCGCTTCCGCCCGGCGTCTATACGTGGGGTCTAGGATCCGAACTCAGGACCTTCCGCCTGCAAGGCAGAGGCTTAACCCCTGAGCCACCTCTCCAGCCCCCAGACTAACATCTTAAACAAGCCATTCTAGTTGTTTGGTGGACAATGAGTTTCAGGAGGGTGAAGTGGAGGTCCCTGGAAATGTTACCCCTTTCCATAATCTGGGAGACAGTGGGGGGCTTGACCTTGCTGATGAAGTAGGGAGTGACTCCAAGAGGAAGGGCTAAGGGTCAAGTCTGCACTCTTTCACTGAGTGGCAGAAAGGACAGTAGGGTGGTTTACTGATAAGGAAGACAGAGGATGGGGTCAAGGGGCACTTAAGACTGAATCTGGTGGGGTGGTTAGACAACCCAAGAGATCCATTCAGAACAAGAGGCAGCTTGGGTATCTAAACTGAATTATCAAGACCAAGTCTAAGAGTCAGGCACAAGAGGAAAGGTAGGCCCTAGGCTTTCTAGCATTTGGGAGTCAGGAGAGCAGGACATGTTGTGGAATGCTTTAGGGTAGACCAGCCAGGGGAATAAAACCAGGGGAATTCCAGAATACAAGAAAAGAGTGTGTTTTCAGAATAGGACATATAATGGTGCTAAAGGGGGTGGGGGAATGCTGGAGAGACAGAGGGGAGGGAGTGATGTACTGATTAGCACCGCGAAGGCTCTTGACAGCATCGAGGATTTAACTATTTCTTTTCTTTAGTGTGTGTGTGTATGTGTGTGTGTGTGTGTGTGAGTGAGGGCATCGTATGTCCTTGTAGAGGATCAATGTTGACTTCAGGAATAGTCCTGATTGCTTTTGCTTCCTCTTTACTTTGTTCTGGGATTTCCCAGGCTCTGCCCACCAGGGCCAGAAATACAGGCTGCCACCATCTTTACCTGGCGTTTTTACATAGGTCCTGGTATCCAAACTCAGGGCCTCCTGATTGTGAGGCCGAGTCTTAACTTGAGCCATGTCTCCAGCCCAGCATCAAAGATTTAAAGATGGAAACCAGATCCAGGGAGGGTGTCGCATAGTGAGTTGGTGGGAGAGTGAAAAAGGAAGGCAGACAAACCTTTGAAAATGGTTCACTGTGAGGGAAATGGCTCGGGGGCTAAAGCCTTTGCCTGGAAAGCAAAAGAACCTGAGTTTGGATCCCAGATTCCACGTAAAAATGCTGCTGGCCTGCACTTCCAGCCCTGAAAGGGGGAGCCTGGGAAACCACAGAACCAAGCAAGAGGGAAGTAGAATAATCCAGGGTAATTTCTAAAGTTACCCTTGGGCTTCCACAGGCACACAAATTGAACTGCTTTCTTGTGCACACAAGCATGCATGCACACACACACACACACACACACACACACACACACACACACATGCAAAAAAACACACACATACAATAACAAAAATAGTAATAAACATAACATTAATGGGATAATGATTCCAGTGTTTAAAACACACGTTCTTTAGAAGTCCATTGCAAGCCTTCAAATTATGTCAGTGTCATATTAACAACTGGGAACCCTCATAAAACCACACCCTCCATGGGATTACCACTCCCAGATTCATTTTTGTGAGTTACCATATTCCAGGCTCTCAAGGAGAAGAAATGAAAATGACACCTGTAATTGAAATCCTCACAGAGAGATTATTTGTTGTCCCCCTAAAGTTGGGATTATAGGTAAATTACTATGGGAATCATGGTGAGGAGAAGGAGGAGACTCAGAAGAGGTTTACAAAAGGAGGAAATACCTGAACTAGGAATGGAGCTCAGAAGTCCAGTGTTTGCCTAGCCCTGGATTTGACTTAGCATTACGTATAGCTGGTGGCATGCACCTGTAATCCCAGAATTCAAGAGGTGGAAGATAGGGGGATGGGGGGGGGAGATGGAGGGAAGCAGGGATAAGTACTCAATATGCTTGTAAATTAGAAAAATAAAATAATTTAAATTTTTTAAAAAAGAGGTGAAGATAGCAAGAGAATGAGAAGTTCACAAGGCCGGCCTGAGATGTGTGAAACCATGTCTTCAACAAAAAATATCTGAGCAGAGATTTAGACTTACGGCCCTGAAGGGTGGAGGTGTCGATGTGAGAAAAAGCATGGAGATGCACCAATATAGAGCACTCACATCGGTGCTCCAAGTGGGTCAGCTTGGCTGCAGCTGAGATGCAGGGGATGGAACTGAAAAGGATCTTGGGACCCAATGGTTGAAGGCCCCACAAGAGAGCCACTGACTAAATCTTCTTAAAATCTTAAAATCTGCAACCAAATACACCACTTGTTACAATATTTACAGGCTCTGAGTCCCTTACCAAAAAAAAAAAAAACTGCTGGATTCTTTCAAGTTACTTTTGTTCCCTTGGGTCTTCTGGGTCCTCTCCATCCTCCCAGTAGCTAAGACAGGGGTGGTGAGCCCTGTATTACCAACCGGGAATAATGCCCAGCAGGCATGGTCAGTGCTGATGGACAAGCCGACTGGCCACACTGAGGAAGATGGTACGGCATGGTCGTGTGCCTTCTCGCAGACTTTCTTTCCTGACCGATGCCTTCTCTGCCTGCAGGGTCTGCCAGTGATGCACCCCATGCCCACCACCCCCTGCACCCTCACTTGATGCAGGAGCACATGGGCACCAACGTCATAGTGGCCAACACAATGCCCACTCACCTCAGCAACTGGACAGATGTGTGAGTGGCCCCGACCCAGGGGACAGGCAGGTGGGCAACCTGGGCTCTACCCTACAGGGGGGTGAGGAGGGGCCTAGGAAAGGAGACAGGAGGAGGCTGAGTCTAGAAAGCTGAAACCAGAAACTTAGCTCTCTGTGCTTGGAGGGTAGAGCATGGGGTGGGGCTGTTGGGTGGGGCTCTTCATGATTGACAGCCTCTTCAGAATGAGGCAGTAGATACACTGGGTGAGGCTGCTGCTTGGTGAGGATGTTTGCTGACTGTAAATTCCATCAGAGAACATTGTTCATTAGGTAAGAGTGTTCATGAAAATGAGGCCGCCCAGGTGGGTAAGGCCATCCAGTTGGAGGCCATGGGATGGCATGTCTATTGAGGTAGCCCATCATCTGAGATGAAGTCTCCAAAGACCGTTTGTCATCGGGCCCAGCTTTTCTAAGAGCAAGAGAGTTTATGGGATGAGGTGGTCCATGGAGATGCAGTGCATTTCATTGACATTATTCTTTGGAAAAGTTGCCTGCTCAATGAAGGTACCCAACTGGGTCAAAGTTACTCACCTAACTCGTGATGAGAATGGGACCCGTTAGCTTTATTATTCATCTCCTAAATGAAGGAGTGTTCATTTTGACCCAGTTAGCCCCAGATCTCAGTTTCTGCTCTTTGCCCCCAGAATGAATCCCTGTTACACATCTTAATTCCTCTGGGGGCAGTCAGACCCAGCCTTGATTTGGGAAAAGTAGTCCAAGTGGAAGGGTGAATGGAAGCAATAGAAGTTCTTCAGGATTGGGTAGATTGCTTATCTCATTGTACAGAAGAAATCTCAGCCGGAGAAAAGAGCGTTCCCAGGACTCTTTGGTTACTCCCATGAACACTGAGATTTTTGAACAACGTCTGTCTTGTTTCTTTCTCTTTTCAGCCACCCCCGAGACGCCACAGCCCTCACCGCCAGGTGGCTCGGGGTCTGAGCCCTACAAGCTCTTGCCAGGCGCCATCTCCACCATAGTCAAGCCTCCTTCTGCCATTCCCCAGCCAACAATCACCAAACAAGAAGTCATCTAGCAGGTCGCTCGGGGGTTGGGGGATTCTTCTGCCTTACCCCAGCCCCCTCAGAGAGCGCCTGGGGATAACTGGGTCACAGCAAGGAAACTGACCACCGGGCCCGTCCCAGAGCAGCCATGGGAAGGGCATAGGGCCCAAGAGCGTGGGCGAGAGTCACGTAAATAGCCGCCTTTGACTCTGTGCCCTGGGGCAGGGCTTGTGTTGGGAAGATGCCAGGCGAGAAGCCCTCTACTGCCTTGGACCACTTCATCCTGTCGAAGCCACTGCCTTCATCTTCATCCATACCTACCCGCAATTTCCTCAGCTCCAAAGAATGACTGTCTGCAAATGATGCAGGGCTTCCTCCTTCCTGGTGCTGGTCATGGGGTCCGGGACATAGATCCTCCGAGGCTGAGTCGGTTGGCAGGGTGGCACTCCTCCCTCTTCTGTCACCTCCCTCCCACCTGAGGTGACCCTCAAGCTCCACCCACTGCTGTTACCTTCCTCAGCCATTCTGACTCCTCCAAAGCCACGTCTCCGGAGGTTGAAGAAAACTGAGCCCCCATCCCCCTCAGGGATTCCAGAAACCTGTAGGCCGCTGACGTGGTCGAGGCGAAGAGTGTGAGATCCCATCCCTCTCTCTCCAACTTCGCCACACTTCCTCCCTCCAGCGTGACTTTAGAGTGGTGGCTCAATGGCTTAGAAGAGCCTAGAACAGTCCAAGGCTGGCAACTTCAGCAGTGTGTGGAGGGAGAGTGGGTGTGGCCGGGAGAATAGCTAGAGAGGTAGGTACTGCCCTTGGCCTTAAAGGAAGACTGGACTCTGGCTGGTAGGGTGGGTGACACAGAGCAAGAAGACTGGAAGAGAGGCACGGAAGAGAGACTCATCACAGAGCCAAGCAGAGAGACATGCTGGAGACCATGGATCCTTGAATGTCACGCTGACATCAGGAGTCTCTTGGGAGGAGGCACTGTCTGAAGATGACTACAGCATCCAGGAGAGGTGGGACAGCTGGAGGGGGTCAGGAAGGCCAAATTAGGCCATGATGTGATGCCAGGGAGAGTGTTGGGGCTTGGGGATGACAAGGAAGGGATGGGGAACCATGCGTGGGCCAGAGGTCCCCTTGGGGCCTGTCTCAAGTTCTTCCTGGTTCCCAGTGCCAACTTAAGACGCGTGACATCCATCTCATCAAATCCTCCCAGTCACCTGGACATTGTTCCAGAAGATGAGATTACGTCTAAGAAAGTATGACTCTTGGTACCTGATAATTCACACAGCTAGTCAATGACAAAGCCAGGACATGACTCAGGTCTCTCTGGATCAGAGTAGGGGGGTTTGACCTCTCATAAGATGCCCCCCTTTCTCTGTAATGGAATTCAGAGTCTTCTGACCCTTCGCCTGCCTCAATTCCAGAGACTCGACTTTACCAGAACTAAGATTGGTCAGAAGTTGTTTTAAAGCCCACTGGGGGTCCAGAACCCTGTTTGCTGACAGGAATGTGAATTCATGACTCTGATTCCTTTTCCCTTTTCTCCCCTGAGTCTGGGGGCTGGGGCAGCAGAAGTTTGATTCTTTGGGGAGATCCCAATCTAAGCCGGTAGTCTAGCTGTGACTGTGTTGAGTGAGGGACAGAAGATGAGGAAGGAGCCTGGGTTTCCACGCTGCAAGACATGTTCTGGAACCACACACCCGCGAGACGGAGCAGCCGCCAACCCCATCCTGCAGCCTTGCTGTGTCTTGGGGAGATCCTGACCAGTGGGACTAAAAATGGGGGTGTATCCTGGGGCTGGAGTTGTCATTAGTGAGTGTGAACTTCGAGACTGGCTGCCTGGGCTCCATCAAGATGGACCCTTGTGCTTGATTAGGGGTCAGTATCCTAGTGCCTGAAAATTCCAGCCTTAGCAAAAAGAGGATATTAGGGCCATGTGCTTAAGAAGAATTTCCACATTTCTGGGCTGTCAATATCTGTCCTTTTCCAAGGGTGCTGGATCCCAGGAGAGACTGTTCAAAGCTCTAAAGCAGTCCTAGGCGACCCTCACTCCAGTGTCCCCAGAGGGCCCAGGCTCAGACCACCCTGCATGAGGCAGCAAAGCTGAGATGCCGCTCTTTGTCCCTCCAACCCAATGATGCTCATGGGAGGAGTGAGCTATCATGGCTTTTAATGGCTTCTGTCTTTCGGAGCCAGGGGTCAGTCCTTGCCCCAATCTATCGGCCTTCTTAACTTTTTATCAATTCAGGGAACACAAAATAAAAAAAAAAAAAAAAGTTTGCTCTTTTGCTTCTGACCTGAGGACACTATGTTGGAATTTTTTCTTTTTTTTTTTCCGGTATGAGTTTGGGCTGTGAGACAGAAAGTCGGATGGACTAAAGGCAGATTGATGGGGGAAATAACCAAGACTATATCTTTCTTCAGGAGGTTTTCAGAAACTTCCAGACGTCACAAGGCTCCCCCTGAGAGTGGACACAGGAAGGGAGGATTAGGATCACACATTCTTCCACTGCTTGTGATAGCCAAGTCGTTTGCCTTTGCTAGAATAGTCAGTGAGCCAGCCCAGTAAAGATGAATTATGAAAATCATGCCACGTAATTCTGAAAGAGAAATGGATCCCATCAGGGCAATTTATACCTTCCTATGGGTGTGCACACATCACGGGGTGTCACACTGACACCCCCGCCCCACCCTACTGGAGCCCCTACTGCCAGTGTCCAGGACTGCAAACAAACAAAAGCATTTCTTACTCCTGTGTTTTAGTGAAAGTTTATAAAACAAAATAAATGACACATATGTTTTCTAAGTCTTGGTATGTGTATTTTTCCCCCCTCCAGTGTCAGAATATGGACACTCTTGGGAGTCTTATGGTACACAAAATGCTTTCCTAACCCTTGTTATCTGTCAGTCTTTATGTGAAGAGGTCAAGCCTCAGGAACAACCTCCCACTGTGCATGAGGAGACGCAGGCTCAGTAAAGTCATTTTCCTTGAGAAACAGGTGAAATCCAACCGTGGCTGTGGTGTGTGTGTGTGTGTGTGTGTGTGTGTGTGTGTGTGTGCGTGTACATACATGTGTGTGCCTGTGTATGGAAAGCAGAGGATAATTTCAGGTGTATCATTCCTCAAGTTCCTTCCACCTTGTTTTTTTGAGATGGGTCTCTCACTGACCTGAAGCTTGCCAATCGGAATAGGCAGTGTGGCCAGCAAGCTCCCAGAATCTGCTATCTCCATCTCCTCCCTGTGGGGATTCCAAGCACATACTTTCTCTCCTTGGCTCTTTATATGCAGGTTCCAGGAATCAAACTCAGGTCAGCATGCTTGAAGGCAAGTGCTCTACTGACTGAGCCATCTTGCTGGCGTCCGATCCCAGCCTCGAGACTCCAGTACCGGATATGTGGGGGAAACATGAGCCTTTCTTCTAAAGAGAAAAGTGGGAATTGAAAAGACAAGGCACTTGCTCTTAAACCTGGGTACCTGAGTTAGATTCCCAGAAGCCCAGAACTGACCTCTGAAAGCTGTCCTCTGACCTCTACCCATGTGCTGCAGAATGCATTACACATACCTTTTCTCTCTTTTTCTCTGTCTTTCCTCACTCTCAAATAAATACGTATAAAACATTTATAAATATGCAACGACATACAGAAAGGTATTTAAAAGATAAAGAGGGAAAGGACGAAAGATCTAGAAGAATGGCTAAAGGGTCCAGGGGTCTATTACTCTTTCAGACACAGGAAATGAGGAGACATGGGGGAATATTCATGAAAGCAAGTGTTTTGAACAGAACAAGTGAGAGATGCAGCTAAGCGTCTCCAGCTGTTCTGTGGGTACTTTGGTCCTTTCCCCTTGGGCAGGTAGCCTGGTCACTGCAAACCCCACCCTCGCATTCTCAGTGATGAGAGCCGGTCTTTTCTCCACTGCTCTGTGTTGACCTGGTGTCATATTTTATGTTGAAATCGGCCACCATGGGGACATCACACCTGCATGACTGGCAGATAGTACAAGACAGGGCTGTTTCTCCTGGAAAACCCATGAGTCCAGCAAGCCGTGGCATTTGGCAATTGCAGGAACTTCAAGTGTCTGGTTATGGTGACATTCAGGGTGAGAGTAGAGGAGTAGCCCTCCTGAAGGGAGTGGGGACAGCCATTTGGGAATCACATGTCTTGGTGATCAGTATAAGCCTAGGCAGGGCACCCCCATTGCTGCATGAACCCACTATAAAATAGAAACAGTATCTCCCTTAACTGGACCAGTCCATAGTAACTGCCAGAGTGGCCGTAAGGTGACAAACACAAGTGGAGCCTGCATCTTCACAGGATTCTCCTGGCCTCGAGAGCACCCCTTATAGCCCCCTTGCTGGTCCCTCGGGCCTCTCCTGCCCGCCTGTCCCTCGCTCCTCTGTAAGCGCCAGGAAAGGAGGCCCTGTGCACGCTCCTGCCAACATGGCTGTGGGGGTGGGGCCAGAGGAAGCCATTTCGGTCCTAAATTGTGCTTAATAAATCCCTATCAAAGTCATAAACTCCAGGCTGCCATAAATTCTGCCAACCTTCGCTCCTCCACCTCACCAACCCTTTGTCCCAGTTCACCTCCAGTCTCAGCATGAGCAGGCGTTCAGGGCTTCACATTTGTTTTCCATTTCAGTCGCTAAGCAATATAGGCTCGGGTAACAAACAGCAGCATCCACACCTTACAGAAGGCAAAACTGAAGTTCAGAAAGGCAAAGGATCTAAGACGCTAGGCCAGAACTTAAGTTCATGTGAGCCAGCTGAGAACCGAAACGTTTGCAAAATGGCCTCTTTGAAAGCCGTTTCCTTAGACACGCACTGGAAGTCTCTTATCCCACCAATCCCACTGAGGCTGCTCTATGTCCTCAACTACAAAGTCAAGGTCATTTTTGATGGTGTGTCCTACGTAAAGTTCATGCCATGGTCAAAAAGACCTGAATCTCGGGACTGAGGATTTGATGATGGTGGAGCTATGTGCTGAATCGTGGTATCAAATGCAATTCATGGCAAGCTTCCTCTTTGCCACACTTCCCCAAAATAACGAAATTCCCCACAGCAGCCATCCAGGACAGTGTTCAGTCTGTTGATCAAATGAGGCAGCAGACTTGGAAAGAGAAAGGGACTTGCCCAGAGGTCCTTAGTTGGTGTGACAGCTGATCAGGTGCCTTTGACTCCAGAGGCTACCAGAGGGACGCGGAGCAGGCAGGAACGATGAGTCAGTCACTGCGTGGTGGGCACAGGAGGGAGAACATTGGAAAGTGACAAAGGTCAGTGGGCAAAGGCCTGAAGACGGAGGCATTCTGATATTAAGGACAGCTCCAGGCGCCTCTCTGGCCTCCTAGAAAAGTAACACACAGCTCCCAAGAGCCATGAAGGGGTGGTTGAGGTGAAAGGGAGTGACTGCTGTCACCTGGAAAAGGGAGCTGTGTGCACGTGAAAGGAGAGGGATCCAAATGATTCAACTGAGAAAAGTGCTCAAGATGGAGGAGGGAGGTGGGAAAGGCAGGACTCCTGCGGATGGGAGGAAGGACTTCAAGTCAGCATTCCCAGTGGCCTGGAGGCGCATGTCACCTGTCCCTTTCTTTCTTGGCCTTTGCTTTAATTAGTTTACATGTGTTCTCTTTAGAGAGACAGACATAGGAAACTCATTCAGACATAGGAAGGCAGTGAGTGCCACTTGCTGTGAATGAGGGGGGTAATCAAAAGATTAAAGTGGGATGATAATATTTTATTTATTCAATTGTGCATGTATGCCTGTGTGTGCGTGTATATGTATATGTGTGTATGTGCGTGTGTATGTGTGTGTGTAGAACCACGGACGAATTCGGGAACCACCATGGCTGCCTCCACCTCCTCTTTGTTTACTCTGCCCCAGGATTCACAGGCTCCGCCCTACCAGGACTAGAAACGTAGACCGCCCCCGCTTCCGCCCGGCGTCTATACGTGGGATCTAGGATCCGAACTCAGGACCTTCCGCCTGCAAGGCAGAGGCTTAACCCCTGAGCCGCCTCTCCAGCCCCAGGATGATAATATTTTTAAATATTCTAATTAATTCATTTACTTCTCAGAGTGAATGCACATGCATGCTATGGTACATGGGTTGGAGGTCAGAAGACAACTTTCAGAAGTCAGTTCTCTTTTTCCATCACGTGGGCTTCCGGGGATTAAACTCAAGTCACGAGGTGTGTGAGCCAATGCCTTACCCACTGAGCTGTCGTGTTGGCTTGGTTCTATTTTAAGTAAGACACAATCTGCTTCTATCATTCCCCTCTCCCTCCCACCTCTTCCTTCTTCCCTCCCTCCCTTTTTCCCTCCCTCCCTCCCTCCCTCTTTCCTTCCTTCCTTCCTTCTTTCCTTTCTTCCTTCTTTCCTTCCTTTCTTCCTGCCTGCCTGCCTGACTTGCTAACTTCCTACCTTCCTACCTTCTTGCTTTCCTGCTTTCCCTTCTTTCCTTCCTTGAGACAGAGTCTCATGTAACTCAGATTGGCCTCATACTTGCTATGTTGCCTGAGGATGATCTTGGACTTCTGATTTTCCTCTCTGTACTTCCTGAGCGCTGCTTTTACACACAGGGTGCTGGGAATAGAACCCAGGGCCTCACGCATGCCAGGCAAGCTCTCTATTCATGGAGCTACATCCCTGGCCCCCGCTTTGTGTTCCTCAAAGGCCCCCCTCTTCTGGAGAGAGAATGGTCCATCTGACAGTATGAGGCAGTGGTCTTGGCAGGGACAGGGAGGGAGGGGACAGTGGTCACATGGTCTTGGTGGGGAGCAGGCAGAAGTCTAAAACAGGACCCCAAAATACAGCCACACTTTCCTTCATCATGTGAAGGTGTGTAGATAGCAAGGAGCTTAGAGGACTTCACCCTGAGCCAAGCCACATCTGGGATGGGAAAAGGGAAAGCTGAAAGAAGCCATCAGCGACCAGGATGTCATCAATGCACAGTAAGCACCTTTGCAGTAGGGTAGGCACTGCGTGTGTCGTAGACCCGGTATGAGGCGGCCTCGGTGAGGCTGTGGGGAGTTATGAACTCTTCCGTTATGCAAAAGAAAGGAAATGGCCGGTCCCAGGTCCACATGCTTTGTCATGCCCCACACATATTCCCTGTACGAATGAGTGAAAGAATGAATGACTGACTATGTGAAGAAATGAGCAAAACGTTGCTGCTCTGGGTGCTGAGGGCTGGCCAGCACACTGGGCCCAGGATGTGAGAACGTAGTATTTTTAGAGAAGTGGGGGCCATAAAATTTGTTCCATTTCTCCAACTCAGCCAACACCCAGCCCTTCCTCCAAGGCTCAGAGATTGTGCCCGGCCTTGGGAAGGCCCCCCCCCAGCCTTATCTTGGGGGGAGTGAGACTGTAAAAGCCTTTATGGCTTTGAGATCATGTCTGCAGGGGCAGCGATTGTCGCCATAAACCAGAGCTGGCCCTGCAACCAGGGCGATGCCCTGGGCTGGAAGGAGTCAGGGAACAGGTGAGTAATGCCAAGGAGTGGCCGCATCAGGCCTGCTGCAGCCTTTCCCTGACATAGACCCTTGGAAGTGCAGTGATTAGGAGATTTTTAAGGCCCAACACGCTACTTGCCACGTCTCATGTCTGCGAATGAGACATACCTTTAAATCATTAGTGCCGCACGGTGGCTGTTGGTTAGATGAAGCAATGCCCGGGGCCCCGCGGATTCTGGTCACTGTTTCTCATGGTCTGACCAGATGTGCAGCACCTGATCTGTTTCATTACAGATGACTGAAGGGCCATCTGAAGAAGGTTCCCCGACTGCTTTCTGAAATCTGATAAGAACAAGAACACACCTGCAGTGGGTGGGTGCTGGGGGATACTCTGGAGCTGCCGCAGAGCAGCCCCGCCAGAAATGGTGCCTGACCAGAGGGGACCAGTGGTGTGGACGGGATGCTGAGCAAAAATTTATGAAAATGAAGATTCAGAGCCCGGATGACTAGATGTTGACTGTGTTTTTAAAATTCTGTAGCAAATATATTTTGACTATATTTTCCTTTTCTTTAGTATTTTATATTATCTTTTTTCCTTTTCTTTTCTTTTCTTCTTTGGGAGAGAGGGTGACAGCATGGGAAATACAGTGAATCTGAGTCCAGTCTGGGCTCCATAGCTCAACCCTGAATCAAAACAATACAAAGCATCCATAGAAATGTCTGGGGGTTCAACTCAGCAATCACACATGTGCAAAGTCTTGGGTTCAATTTCCAGCGCACAAAGACAAAACACAAATCAAACCAAAAAGCTGGAAATCTCATTTCTAAGGATTTTGTTTGTTCGTTGAGACAGGTCTGCCCATGCAATCCAATCTGAACCCAAATCCAAAATCCTCCCACCTCTGTCCCCTGAGTTCTGGGACTCATTATGCCCAACTGTGGTCAGTTCCCCCAAGTTCTTTCAACAAATAGAGAATAAAAATTCTAAAAAGACAAGAAAGTGTTATGTCATTGTTTGATCAGCAAAGTGGTTTTTTTTTTTTTTTTTTTTGACATACTTCACAAAATGCTGGTCCCTCTTAACACTTGAAGCATATTAGCTTGGTGAATGGAGTCTGGGGTCTTTGAGTGGACTCTGAACTCTCTCAATGTTCCCCCTCGTCCCCCATGGCTGACTTGAATGTTTATAAATTCCCAAACCTTGCTTAGCTGTAAGTTTTTTTCCCCAGACAGTGCCAAGTCCGGCATCCCAAAGGTTCTGGGAAATGGTGAGCTGGCCTCTTGTTCAAGTTCTAGCAGGAGTGTTTGTAGACACTACCTTGTGCTGCACTGCATATGCCCACTGCCCCAGTGTGGCTAAGCCTGTCCCCAGCCTCCACTATCACACAGTCTCCACACTCTTCTCAGCACAGTCCCTCCCACCTTTCATGAACTGATCTTAGACCAAGCAAATGTGACTGGCCTCTCAACCTTTATTTCCTAGATGAGGAAAGCGAGGTAAATGTGCCTGATCACAAACCTAGCACTCCAAGTTCCAGTCATGGTGGAAAGAAAGAACCGACTGGTGAAAGTTGTCCTCTGAGGTCCACGTGTGCAGTAACACTCACATGCACCAGGGACCCATGCCCCGCCCCAAACCTGGCTCCTTTTACTTGATCATCTCCCCATAGCCTCTACATCCCTGCCTTCCTGCCCCGCCCCCGCCCCCTGTGTCTCCTAGTTTACCTGAGCACCCAGGTGTTCCCATGCCACAGCCTTTTTCCTGACACACCCATACACTTTCCTCTGGCCTTCCCACAGTCATTTCCTTCTAACTCGTTAGGTCTTTGCTCCAAAGAGCAGCCTTCTGTAAAATGACTTCATTCACAAGGTTCCAAAAGGTTGAAAGGGTTGCAGTCTACCCTCACTGCATGCAAGGACCCTAAACTCTCTGCAGGGAATGGGCGCGGCTGAATTCCAAGCAAATTTCATCTGCAAAACAGGCAGCAGCAAGCTGGACTGTGCCTAAGATCTTAGCACTGCTCAAACTCATTGTCTTGTTTGATTTTCTTCATTGCCTTCAAAACTCCCCAAAGCATCCATGTATTTGCTTATGGGTTTATTGTCTTCCTGTAACCTTTCCTCCTAGTCCCTCAACTCCACAGGAGCAGTGGCTCGGTCAGTCTTGTTCAACGCTGCTGTGGAAGCCAACCTCCAACCGTTTGCCTGCACATTGCCGATAAATTCATAACAAGGTGGCTTATGGGAAAAAAGGTTTTATTCTGGCTTACAGGTATATGGTTACATTTCTTAGTCCAGCTTGGCAGGAGAGCTCATATCAACCCCAAGAGCTGAGGGTACTGCCAGTATCATCATATCCATTGCTGAGAGAGGGGCAAACCTTACTTGCCAGACTGCAAGTCTGCCCAAGTGGACTGAAGAATGCCAACTCACTGAGGCAGGTGAGGAAGTAAGGCCATGGGCTCATGTTCACTGGACTTCACTGGTCTTCCAGCTCCTCCCCCATCTTATCCAATTGCCCAGAGAATAGTGCCACCCACCCTGGACTGGCTCTTCCCACATCAATTAGACAGTGACCTGCAGTTTTCCTTAGGCCTGCCTTAACTATCAGTTCTTCACAGATGTGCCTAAAGCTCAGCCTGTGATTGTCAAATTGATCCCTGTATCTACCTACCACAGTGCCCCCTGCAGACCCTCATTTCCTAGCAGCTACACTGTTGTGTGGTGTTCCCAAATGAAATACCGCTGTCTTGTGTGATCACTACACACACTGTGGAAATAGGGAATTTAATTTTCGAAGTTCAATCATAAATGGTTTCCATCTTGCCATCTAGGGTCCTGTGCTTTAGGAAAGACAGTGGCTGTGATAGGGTACTTGCTGATCCCTGGGGGATGCACCGAGGCTTTCTGCCAACTAGAAGCCCCAGTGACACTTTTCCTGAAGCCTTGGAACATCCTAACTCACAACTGGCCAGCTGAGTTACTGAAGTCTAACCACCCCCACACTGACAGCTCATACTTGCTTGTTGCTTTAAACCTGGTCATTAATCAGGAAGCCACAGTTGCCTAGCAAGGCACAGATATTAATTAATACTGGTCAATATATATGCTTAATTAATATTGGTTAATGATTAATAATAATATCAATAATAAATAAATAAGTGCTCAATAAATGTAAGACACATTACAAAAAATAAACATCTAAAAAACAAATGTAATATATTTATAGGAATAAATATAGAGGCTGGGAATATAGTTCAGTGGTAGAGTTTGTCTGGCATGCACCAAAGCCTTAGATTCAATCCCCAATACTGCAAAAGAAAAATAATAATAAATACAAATTCAATCTATCAAAGAACACGATGGAATTTTCCCTAACCCACTAACTGTCTTTAGACAAGAGGCCTGAACACGAATTCTTCTGGCCACAAGCTCCTAAGCTTCTGTCTCTGCAGGATTCTGGCATTGTGTCTCGGGTTTGTGATCCTGCCGTTTTGTGGGTCTGTGATTTGCGCATCTTAGGATTCTTTGATTGGCATAAATCTGTGTTCAGCAGCAATTCTCTGCCTGCCACAGGGATTCAGATGGGAGTGGGGGATTCAGGAGGGAGATGACTTGCTTGGGAGCTGATAGGGTTCGGACAAGCGACGGTGCACAGATGCACACAGGGCACAGGATGCATGCTGGCTTGAGACTGTGCACAGGGATGGGGCAAGAGGGAGACAGAGGGGAGGGAAGAGACATGGACCCAGACTCGTGTGGGAAATGAGAAAAGAAGATATTTCTACCTGAGGAGGGGAGTGCTAAAGCAACCTGCGTTCCAAGCGAAAAGAACAGCAAGTGCAAAGGTCCAGCGATTTGAAAGAGTTCGTACAGCGCATCTGGTCGGCCAAAATAAGGCCAATGTACGCGGGCGTCCCATGGGGTGGGGGAGTGGGGGTGGGAGAAGGCCCGTGACAAAGGACCCAGCAAAGCATGTGGAGGAGTTTGAACTTCATCCCCAGGGCAAAGGGGATCAGCTTGACGTTTGAAAAGAAGCCTGGGGCTGCAAGGTGCAGGTTTGGAAGAAGGAAAAGAGGAACAAGCAGGCTGGAGCAGCCAGTGTCCCCAGGAGAGAAGAGGCCTGGATGGATGGGAGAGGACGGAAGGTACTGGGCGCAGGTAAACTGTGAGCAGGACGGCAGGCATTCTCTGGGTCTGTGTTCGATACTATCAAATTTCCGCCACAAACTGCCTCTTGTTATCACTATATATCTAGGATCCCCAGCTTTACCCAACCCGCTGTCCTTCCTTTGCAAGCCTCAGTCTCCCTTGTTTGCAAATGGGGGGGGGGATCTCTGCTTTCAGGTAGAAAGCAGGCGTGAGCGTGCGTCTGGAGGTGGAGTCAGAGGCACACCAAGGAGTTCCTCGGCAGCAGGCTCAGCCCAGTCAGGAGGGAGTCAGGGCTTGAGGGACGAGATCAGACGAGCAGAGCGGGGAGGGGAGTACTCTCCTCCTCAGTTCCTGGCCACCAAGTGGATTTGCCCTCTGGATTCTGCCAAGGTGGCTGGTGCCCACATTTGCTTGTTTGCCTACAGATGATGTTCACAGAGTCCAGAGCTGCTTGTGGGGTTTTTCTGCAGTTACAACTTTCTTCTACCTGCTTTCCCCCCCTCCTTTCCTTCCTTCCTTCCTTCCTTCCTTCCTTCCTTCCTTCCTTCCTTCCTTCCTTCCTTCCTTCCTTCCTTCCTTCCTTCCTTCTTTTTCTTTCTTTCTTTCTTTCTTTCTTTCTTTCTTTCTTTCTTTCTTTCTTTCTTTCTTTCTTTCTTTCTTTCTTTCTTTCTTTCTCTCTCCTTTTTCTCTCTCTCTCTTTTTTTATTTTTTTATTATTTATTCAATTGTGTGTGTGTGTGTGTGTGTGTGTGTGTGTATCAGAGAGTACTATGTGTCCCTGTGGAGCACTTCAGGAATCATCCTGGATTGCTTCTACCTCCTTTTTGCTTTGCTCTGGGATTTCCCAAGCCCCACCCACCAGGGCCAGAATTGTAGACCTCCATCTTTTCTGTCTGGGGCTTTTACATGGGATCTGGGATCTGAACTCAGGACCTTTCTGTTTGTGAGGCAGAATCTTAACCTCCGAGCCATCTCTTCAGCCCTTGTTTGCTTATTTTGAGGGAGAGAGAGAGCGAGCAGATATATGCATGCCACAGTACATGTGTGGAAGTCAGAAGATGAAGTTGGTTCTCTCCCGCCTTGTAAGATTAAGTGACTAAGCACTCAGGTACCTTTGTCCTCTGAGCCATCTCATAAGCCTTCTTTTTTCTTTTCATTTCTTTTTTTTTTTTTTAAACTTAAGACAGGATCTTGTATATCCTATGCTAGCCTTGAACCAGCTGCGCAACTAAGAATGACCTTGAGCTCCTGATCCTCTCATTTCCACCTCCTGAGCTCTGGACTACAGGAGTGTAGGACCATACTGAGTTCTCGCCTCTCCCCTTCTTGATTATAAACTCTCTTCCCTGTCCAGGGATTCAGATACCTACTGGAGGTGTTGAGGGAGGAGCTCATCTTTCTGGGAAAGGTCTGCGCCAGACTAAGCCCTTCAGCCAACTCACACCCTTTCTAGGCACACAGGGGCCATTCCCTCTTAAGCAACTGTCTCACTGACTCCCACAAGAACCAGTCTTTGGAGACAAAACTCCCGTCTTCCCATAGTAACACACAGAGTTCAAGACATAGACATATTCCTGCATCACAGTTCCTTCTTGTTGATTCCTTTGCTTTTAATTGAGTTCTAACCACATTTATATCAATGGAATAACAACTGTGGACAAACCCTTGGAATGGCAGGGCCCTCAGAGAGCTACTCATTCTTAAGAGGAAATGAGCACCGTCTCCTCCCACACACACCAGGGTGTGCCTGAAGCCCCATGGTGTTCAGTGGAGGATTTGTGCTCAGAGTCAAGGCCAGAAGGCTCTGCCCATTTCTGTACGAACCATAAGTCTCTACAAACACCAATCAAGTCCCGTTACGAGGTTAAGCGACTCAGGTTATATAAGTCTGCTGGCACACATACACACTGGCTATTTCTGGAAGGTTATGCGAGACTGAAGGGAAGGCCTTGGGGCAGGACTGAAGGGAGTAGAGAGAGAGCAGGGGTTAAGGGTGACAGGAAGACCTACTTTCCACTTGGTGCCCTTTTGCCCCATTTGGATGTTTACTTTTTCACCAAGCATACATGGCAGAGTCAATCGATGGAACAAACAACCATGACTAAATAAACACTTGCATGAGTGGGAGCTTGTGTAACTCCATGCATGATGCGGCCTGTCCGTCCCTTGGTGGAAGGCCCTTTCCTTGGTCTTCACCCATTTTCTGTTGCTATGACAAAATATCCGAGATCTGATGATTTGAAGGGGAAAAGAGGGATGCTTAGTTCATCCATCCTGCATCGGCATGTGATGAGGGCCTTCCTGCTGCGACATAATGTGGTAGATGGCATTGTATGGTAAGATAGAGCAGCGGGCCTTTTATAATGGCTGCTTCTAAACCCATCATCCCATAATCTCACACGCAGGTCACCTCCACTGAATATACCCCCAAATCCCACCTTTCAACCCTGCTGTGTTAGGGACTAAGTTTTCAACCCACAGAGTTTGGGACACACAGGGCTGAGGTGGTAGTGGTTGGGAGGAATCATGTACATACGTGAAATTGTCAGAGAGCAAATTTAATTTAAAAAAGAGAACAAGGGCAAAAATTAAGAGACACTCTTCAAAGCCTAGGCCTTCTAGAAGACTCCTACACATGCTTCAATATGCGCTCAAATGTTCTGTCTCCTGGGACTTGCGACCCTGCTTCTCTGTAACAATGTGTTTCCATTTGTCCTTCACTTCCATGTGTATACCATCCAATCCCCACCTGTCTCCAGCCTCGGGGATTCAAGAAGAGTGTTAACCTGGTCTACAGGCCAACCTGGTCTATATGGCAAACTCCAGGCCAGCCAGTGCTTTGTAGCAAGATCTTGGACACACATACATATACATACACAGAGAACACATACACATACAGAGAACACACACATCACATATATACAACACGTGCAGAACACACATATCACATACATACAACACACAGAACACACACATTCACACACAAATACATGCACACATACAACACACATGAAAACACATACACACACAGAGAACACCCATACCACATACATACTACACACACAGAGAACACACATATCACATACATACAACACCAGAACACACACATATGCTCACAGAGAAATACATGCACACATACAACACACAGAGAACACACACACAGAGAACACACATATCACATACATACAACACACAGAACACACACACATATACACACAGAGAAATACATGCACACATACAACATACACAGAACACATACGCACAGAGAGCACAAATACCAATACATACAACACGCACAGAACACACACACAGAGAACACACATATCACATACATACAACACACAGAACACACACACCAAAACACATGCACACATACAACATCCACAAAAAACACATATACAAGAGAACACACATACCACATACATACAACACACACACCCATGCACACATACACATGCACACAGAGAACACATATATCACATATATACAACATACACACAGAACACACATACATACACACACAAACACAAATACGCACACATACAAAGAACACACATATCACATACATACAACACACACAAAATACATACAGAGAGTACACACAACACACACACAAAGAACACACATACACACATGTGAAGGAATCCACAGGGATCAAAGGCAAGATGAGGAGAAGCAAGATTGTCTATGTTTTTCGTGGTCAGAAAGTACTCTATCCCTGAGCCAAGTCCCCAGCCCAGGAGACATTTTTCTACTGTCGTGACTGATGGAGGAGGTACTCCAGGTCCCAGTGAGTGAGGACAAAGATGATGCTTAACCTCCTTTCTTGCACAAGACGATGCTATGACAAGGAATGGTCCCAAGCCAGATGCTGGCAGTGTTGAGTCTTACGCAAGACCCTATGAAATCTTAGATTCCAGCTGCTCCTTGTTTGGACCCCAACAGCTCATGACTGGGGTTCTGAAGTCCTGTAACCCTTTCTGCACTGTGATGAGGTCACTAGGTTACAAATTTGCGCTTGAGCTCTTTTTTTTTTTTTTATGTGCGTATGTGTGTGTGTATGCCTGTATATGTGCCACTGTGTGTGTATATGGAGGTCAGAGGACAATTGTGGAACATTTATCTTTGTGTATGTGTGTGTGTGTGTGTACACGTATGCACGTATGTGCTTTTATGTGTGCCACAACATGCATGTGAAGGTGAGAGGACAATTGATTGAAGCCCTTTTCTTCTTCTTCGGCCAACTCCGGTCATTAGGCTTGGTAACCAGAGCTCCAACAAGGACTTTTACCCACTGAGCCACCTTGCCTGCCCTCTTAGGTTCATCTTAATGGCACAGAGAAAATATACTCACTCTTTGCCCTCGACCTATCCACAGTGCAGTGGGGAAGACCCCAATGGGAAGGATCTCCCATAATATTTTGAGTCTTGGAAGGCATTCTACATCCCCGCGCAGGGCCAGTAGAGTTCATGCGACATTTGCTGAACTAATGCAGACTTTAAGGTTATCTTTACAGGCAGGCATGCTGGCACACATTTGTGATCCCAGACTCAGAAGAGGGCAGCACCAAGATCAGAAGTATAAGCCCAGCCTCTGCTACAGTGATAGCAGTATGGGACGGGACGGGGAAAGACAAGTCAAAAGGGCCAAGCGTAGTGGCTCACTCCTACGTTTCTGATGCTTGGGAGGCAGAGGTGAGAAGATTACTGGTCTACACGTGAGTTCTAGACCTGCCAGAGCTGCATAACAAGTCCCTAGCTCATAAAACCATACACAAGTGCAGAGTCAATGTGTTGTGATGTGGATGTGTGATTCCAGCATAGTGGCACAGGCTGTGAGCTGCGGCAGGAGCTTTGAAAGTCTAAGATAGCCTGAGCTGCACAACTTGACCCTATCAGGAAGGAAAAAATGAAGGAAGAAAAGAGGAAGGGAGGGAGAGGGAGGGACAAAGGGAGGGAGGGAGGGAGAGAGGGAGGCAGGCAAGTTGGTATATATGGAGCAGTATACTGCTGTGAAACACTTAAGCACAAAAGAGTATGTTCTGTGTTACTCCATTTCTGATATTTAAAAACAGATGAAGCTTCTGGTGTTGGGAGGCAGAACCCAATGCCCTTGTGAGGGACTAGTAGGGAGGGACTGAAGGGGTTAAGCAGGCTTTGGAGGCCATCTGTATACTTATGTGGGTGCCACCAATGGCCACCCACTGAACTCTCTCTCTCTCTCTCTCTCTCTCTCTCTCTCTCTTGCTCTCTCTCTCTCTGATATAGGCTCTATGACCAAACTGACATGGAGATTTTGAAGCACACATTCATTCAAACCATTATCATTTGGAAATATCTTTTTGTCTGAAGCAGGTCTGCTTCTGGCTATCAAGAAGTCAAGCGTTGAAAGAACCAAGTCCATTCGGTGTGCAGGAAAGGGTGGAGGACTAGATCAAATGGAAAGACCACCCAGGGCAGACATGCTCCAACAGGAAACTGTGGCGTGACGAGAGAGACCAGCTGCTCTCCTCAGCTGCTTCGCCTAATGATGCTGACTATAAGATTTGTGTCTGTTTTGTCTTCTGAATTTCTAGACATTTAAAGTCATTTTTTGTTTCGTTTTGTTTTCACAGTACTGGAGATGGAACCTGGAGACTCAAATGTGCTAAGCGAGTTCTCTGCCACTGAGCTCCATCCCAGCCCCCTTTTTACTTTTTGAGACAGGACACCCCGCCCCCCAGTGGCTCCAGCCAGCACGATGAACTAACTTCCCATCCTCTCGCCTTGTTGTCCAAGGAGCTGAGCGTGCAGACCTGTACCACCATGCCATAACTTTTTGCATACTTTCCATGTAGAGTCTTTCTAGGAAAAGAATTTCTACTGCAAAGAAACAGAAAACCCAGAGGCTTTGGATTCTGCCCATTAGAAGCAGCCTGGGCATGGTAGGGTCCCTTGGGGTAGTTCCAGGGACAGGGGTGCCACTAGCCTCCACGAAACTGGAGACACAAGGGCTTGTTGGGAGGGAGATGACAAAGCTGGGGACCGAGTGGGGAGAGGGGGCGAGGTCAGGAGGGAGAGGCGCCGCGACTGAATTGCGCACCATGTACACATTCAAATAAATCATTAATTGCACCAAGGTGTGTCCTTGGAGAGAAAGCTGCTTTTTTTTTTTTTTTTAATTTGTGTTTGTGTGTATGTGTGTGTGCAGGTGTACAAGAGGGCACCTGAAGTGT
The DNA here is from genome assembly GCA_023101885.1 of Typhlomys cinereus. Lineage (NCBI taxonomy): Eukaryota > Metazoa > Chordata > Mammalia > Rodentia > Platacanthomyidae > Typhlomys > Typhlomys cinereus. The sequence continues at coordinate 4,580,383 of JALPQD010000095.1, forward strand.
GTGTGCCTGTGGAAGCCCAAAGGTGACATTGGAAATCATCCTGGATTGCTCTACTTCCTTATTATTTTGCTCTGGGGTTTCCTAGGCTATCTTCCAGGCCTAGAATTACAGACTACTATCATATCTTCCCTGACTTTTTTTGTCCATAAGCTCTGGGCGTCCAAACTCAAATCCTTTTGCTTTCCAGCAAAGATTTTAACCCCTGAGCCTTCTTTATGGTTTGGATCTTAAGCGTACTCCAAAGGCCCCTGTGCTAAAACTTGGCTGCCAGCTTGGGCCAGTATTTAGAGCTGGCAGAGGGAACCTTCAAGAAGCAGTGGCATGAAAATAGAAGGCTGATGGGACTGGTGCAGGTGGGAAGGGAGAGGCCAGGGTGAGAGGTGGGTAAGATGGAGCTCATTTTATAAAACCAGGAATCTGAGGCTCAGTGATGGCTCAGAGATTATCCAAAGAATCTCAGTCCCAGGCTGGTAAGATAGATTAGTGGGTGGGTGTCTTCTCCCAAACCTGGCAACCTGAGTTTGCCCCACTAGAAGCCCACATGGTGGAAGCAGGAATTGATTTTCAAAAGTTGTCCTCAGACATGTTTGCTGTGATTCGCATACATGCATTCTCTCTCTCTCTCTCTCTCTCTCTCTCTCCTTTCTTTCTTTCTCTGTCCAGTAATAATAATAATAATCAGAATCCAAAACTCAACTCCAGATTCAGCAGAATCTCAGATATGAAAGGGAGCCCCGGAAGGGGTATGTACTTCCTTGTATGGTAAATTCTGTCATTCCTCCCTCTTTGGACTGGAAAAAAAAAAATAACAAAAAACAAACCTAAACTCAGACAGGTCCAGTGACTTGCCCAAGATCCCCGTAGAGGAAGGACCTGGCCTCTGTTCTGTTCTCGTATCTCTGCTGGTTTTTCACCAGCTCAGACCCGAGAGGGGATCGAGATTTCCAGTGAACCCTAATCATGTTAGGAGTTTTGGGCAAAGTCATTGGTTTAGGAACTTCCCCGAAGCCCAACTCACCCTGAGGCCCAGGCTTCCCCCAACTCCAAACTAAAAGAGGGCAAAAAGAACTCTGCTTCTAAGTTTACTGTGGGAAACAAGTGATAAAAAATAATTCTAGTCCTAGTACATGATAAAAATAATGACCGGACTCCTGGCAAACAGCCCATACCACAGAGATACTGGCTAATGAGCCCGGGGATTTATTACCCTTTAGGCCCAGCCTTTGGGGGGCTGAGATGATAGCAGCCAAGGTCATGAATGTGGTCATGGGTAGAAAACTCCCAGAATCCCCTGCCTGGGGAGAGGCCTGATGCCTCCTCCAACTGCCTGGGGAAGAGATTTCAGGGCTGGCAGAGGCCACTCCTCTAGCCTGATGGGCCACACTGACAAACGATAGATAGCCTTGGCACTTGATCACCTAGGAAACGCATGTGCTATGGGGACTTTACGAAGACGTACTTCTCTGGCCCCCAGGAAGAGCAGGAAACAGAGGGGAAAGTGACTCGTTCTTTCTGCAGACATGCACTGGGGTCCAACCCTGTGAATGGGGTACCAGTGACTCACTATGGGTACAGAGTGTTCCAGAGTTGGAGAAAGAATCAGAGCCAGACGCTGGGTCCCCAAATCCAAGGATATTGTTCTCACTGTCCACCTCATCCCCCCTCTTCTCTCATACCCACCCTTTCACCCCAAAAAGCCTTCAGGCCCCCGATGTTCTCCCAAGTGTTCACAGCTAACTGTCAGACAGGAGAGAGATCATCTTAGACCTCATGTTGTCCTTGTGAAAATGGAACCTGTGGACTGGGACATGTGGCTCAGTTGACAGAGTGCTTGCTTGGCATGCAGGAAGCCCGGATTCCATCCCCAGCACTGCCCGAGATCCCTTTTGGCAGTGAACACCTGTAACCCCAGGAGTCCTATAATCTTGGGAGGTGAGGGCAGGAGGGACCAGCCTGCAATACACAAGACCCTGTCCCAAAAGCCAAAAACCAAACAAACAAACGAGCAAAAAAGAGAACTCGTATCACAAGAGTTCAAATAATACAGAGAAACACAAAGGATTCAAAGTTCAGAATGATGAAATGTTGTTTCCCAGAGAGGCGGCAGAGCTCAGCCGTCACCAGCACTTGTCACCAGCACGCCACTCAGTCTTGTGCGCTCGCCCCGAGCCAGCCTGTAGAGTGGCTTCACAAAGTAGGACACTCTCTAGTGTTAAATGGTATAGTACCATTGGTATTGTAATTGTAATTCTATGAACATATTTTCTAAAAGTTCCAAAGAGTGATATACCTATAGATAACATGGTCAGTGAGAACATCTAATGGATAGAGTGTCTGAAAGGTTAAAACAAGAAAAAGCCTATGACTGTTTGAATGGACAGAGATCTCACTCTGGGAACTTGATTAAGTGGAAAGCCACGTGATGTTTGCAGCACTTTTCTCGTTATCAAACTCACCTGTCTCTGTACTGAAGATTGATTAGAGCTCCCTCAAGTGTTTATATGCTGTCATAGCACCTCAGTGACTTGCAAAATGGGCTCATGGAGGGTTGGGGAGAAGGTTCAGGGGTTAAAAGCCTTTTTGCCTCACAAGCAAAAGGAACTGAATTTAGATCCTCACATCTCATGTAAAAATAGGGGATGGGGGGCTGGAGAGGTGGCTCAGGGGTTAAGCCTCTGCCTTGCAGGCGGAAGGTCCTGAGTTCGTATCCCAGATCCCACGTATAGACGCCGGGCAGAAGCGAGGGCGGCCTGCGCTTCTGGTCCTGGTAGGGTGGAGCCTGTGAATCCCGGGGCGGAGGAAGTGGAGGCGTCCATGGTGGTTCACGAATTCGTCAGTGGTTCCACACACACACACACAGACACGACACACACACGTGCGCGCACACACATACATACGCACACACGAACAATTGAATAAAAAAAAAAAAAAATAGGGGATGGGGGTATCACAGCAGTCTGTAGTTTTGGCCCTGGAAGGCACAGCCTTGGAAACCCTAGAGCAAAGCAATAAGGAGATAGAACAATCCAGGATTATACCTGAAGTCACTCTTGAGCCTCCACAGGCACGCACACATTCAAGAGTCCTCTGGTACACACACACACACACACACACACACACACACACACACAGATGAATAAATAAGCATCCTTTAAATCCGAGCTTAAAGTCTTTCTATGAAAACATTTGTGGTTTGTATATAAATGAGTTTCATCATGAGTCTCATGCATGTTTATCATTTTACTTTGCTCATATCCATTTCCCCTTCTGTCCTCTCCACTTCCCACTTGTCTCCAATCCGGCCCCCAGTGGCCTTCATATAAATGTGCATATATGTGTGTGGTAAAATATGAATTCCGCATATGAAAGAAAATGGGATACTTCGTCTTTCCCCATCAGTCTCTTTTTTCTCATCCCCACTTCTTTTTAGCCCCCTCCTCCCATTCTATTTTCATATTCTGTAGATGTTACATATTAATTGTGTGCTGTTTTATTTCACTCTAGATTGTGCTTTGGAAAGAAAACATGTATTCTAAGTCTGGTTTAACATGATGAGCTCCAGTTCCACCCATTTTCCCACAAATGACATATTTTCATTCTTTTTATTTATTTATTGTCTGTTTGCTTGTTGTTTGTTTGTTTGTTTGTTTGTTTGTTTGTTTGTTTGTTTTGGAGACAGGGCCTCCTGTAGCCCAGGTTGCCCTTGAACTTGATGTGTGTCTGTGGACAACTTTGGCCTCCCGGTCCTCCAGCTTCCATCTCTGGAATGTTGGAATTCAGGGCGTGTGCCGCCACATCTGATTTATGTACTGCTAGAGATGGAATTCAGGGCTGGGACTCTAATGCAGCTGGTACGGTGTATAGCACGCACGGAGCTCTGGATTCCATCCCCAATACCACAGGAACCAGATGTGGTAGCACATGATTATAATATCAGACCATGGGAGGTGGAGGCAGAAGAGAGAAGTTCAAGGTCAGCCTTTCATTTTTCACTGCTGAATGCAATGCCCTTGTGGACATACACCACCTTTTCTTTGCTCTTCCTCCATTGCTGGACTCCATGCTGCTTCCTTGGCTCTTGTGAATGGTGCCAATAAACCCAGATGTACACATAGCTCTGTGCTAAATTGACTTAGCTTCCTTCCCATATGCTCCCAGAAGTGGGATAGCTGGTTCAGATGGCAGTTCTATTTTTAGTTTTTTTTTTTTTTTTTTTTTTTTTTAGGAACTTCCGTACTGATTTCCATAGTGACTACACCAGTTTACAAGCCTGGAGTCTTGATTCCAAAGGGCAATGCCTTGCTTTTGTTCTGGGGCCACATTAAAAAAAAAAAAAAAAAAGTACCCAAATCTATAGTAAGCCACTGGGCCCCAAGTTCAACTCAAAGCTTTGTCTGTGATTCCTCTCCAAAGGACTCCAGAAGGCAGGCAGGCAAGCAGGATGCGTCCTGTCTACCTGCCCTGGGTTCACTCACAAACCCAGAGTGATCTGACTTCACAAGAACTGCCGTCATAATATTGGAGGGTGGCACTGCCCAGCTAAATATACAGTCATGGTCGTGAGCAGCGCAGTGGTGGGGCATGGCAGTGCAGGTCTGTAATCTCAGCATGTGGGAAGCTGAGGCAGGAGGCGCACAAGCTTGGCCTTGGCTCTTTTGTGAGACCATGTCTCCAATGACAACAATAATAACTGCTATTACTAGTCTCACCACTATCATGGCCGCTAGCTTTCAGAATTTTCCTCCTGTGCGCCTGGCATGGTCTGAAGACATGTGAGCCCATTTGTGAGCCCATCTCTTCAGGGTTTGAGATGAGCTGTGAAGCATGTATACTACTGTAGTCTGCTTCTCTCCCCCTCTGCAGTCAGCCATGGCATCCTTCAATGTCCATAAATAGAGCCAGGCCTTGATTCAAAGGCTGAGAAACTCCAGCAGTCAGCAACCACTGCCCAGGTGAACATCCAATAATAGTTCATGTGCACTGAGCTTTATGACGTGCCAGGCCTGTGCCAATTGCTTAGTGAACCTGTAACAGAATGCTCACTCTCTCTCTCTTTCTCTCTTCTCTCTCTCCCCTCTCCCCCATCCCATCCTTGAGGCAATCCCAAGGGAAGCTTCTGTGGTTATTCAGGTGGCTCCAAAGATTGGGTCCAGCTCTGATCCCCCAGTGGCTGTAGTCTTCAGAACTGGCCTGTAAACCCAGAACCCTCAAACTCAGGCACGGGGCCCTCTAGCAGCATGTTTGGAGGAGGCTGTGCAGAAGGATACGGGACTTCCAAGTGGGGACAGAATCCAGGGACAGACCTTGAAGGTAGGTAGGAGAGCAGTGAGGGCTGAGACTGTAGTATGTGTGTGTGGTGGGGGGGGCAGTTCTATAAGGTCAGGCTCCTCCCAGGAGGGAGAAAGGAAGGCTTCCTGGAGTTGGGGCCATTTGGACTGATTCTCTGTTTGAAGCTAAGAGAGGAGGTTTTGAGGCCTTGACCTTGCTTCTCATTTTTTCTCCCCACCTCCTTCTTGCCCCTCCCTTTCTTTGTATGTATTCTCTTTCTGTCTCTCTCTCTCCACCTACAGTCATGCACTTTTTTTTCCTTTCCACATCTGCTTTATTTCCCATAGAGTAATGCGTTCCAAGTCCATCCATACTGGAACAAATGTCAAGATCTCATTCTTTTTTTTTTAATGACTGAGCAACAGTCCGCTAAATAGATACACTACAGTTACTTTCTCCATTCGCCCTTGGGCGGGTGGAGCCTTTGGCTTGTTTGCATGATCTGATGGTTAATTCTGTCAGCTTGACAGTGTGTAGGATCACCTCGACTGACCTCTGGATCTATCTGAGGGGTTTCATTGGTAGGAAGAGCGCCCCTGAAGGCGGGCCTGCCCTGAATAAAGAGAAGGAAGCCCGTGGAGCACCCGCATCTATCCCTGCTTCCTGGCTGTAGACACAGAGGGACCAGCCATCTGTCCTCTGGCTGCCGTGACTTCTCCACCAGGATGGACAGCATCCTCAGACCGTGAGCAAAAGAACCCCTTCCTTCACCATGCTGCTCTCTCTGTGACTGTCATACAAGCAACAAGGAAGGTAACTGACCTTAACTGATGTAAACACTTAGGCTATTACAGACTGCTGCACAAACATGGGACTGTGACATCCTTCACGAGGCAGTGACCCTTGTCATAACTCAACCAGCTCCTGAATAGTTTCAGATCAGACGCATATGAGTTCAAATCCCAGCCTGGAAGGTGCCACCTTCTAGATTTCCCCTCAACAGTATCACTGAGGTGTAACCAAGATACTAGAAACTGCACAGAAAGCCGGGATGGTGCACACCTGTAAGCTGGTACTTGGGAGGCGGAGGCAAGAAGAATCAGCATTCAAGGACATCCTGGGCTACAAAGTGAGTTCAAGACCATTCGGACCATGTAGAGAAACCCTATGTTAGGAAAAAGAGTGAGGGGGGAGAGAGAGAGACAGAGACAGAGAGAGATTGGGGCTGGAGAGATGGAAGCATTTGCCTCACAAGCCTGAGTTCAGATCCCCAGAATTTAAATAAAGTTGTACCAGTAGAGTAAGCACCTGTAATCGCAGCATACCCCTACTGGGAGATTGGGAGATGGGAGGTGGAAGCAGGGAAGATCTCTGGAAGTTCAAGGGCCAGTTGACCAGGTGTGTGCAGCAGTGAACAATGAGCTCCTGTCTCAAATGAGATGGAAGGTAGGGACCCAGCATCTGAAGGTGTCTTCTAATCTTCGCGAGCATTCCATCTCTCTCTCTCTCTGTCTCTCTCACACACACATGCCAGCACTCACACACTCAAAAACAGCAAATAAAAAACTAAAACCCAATAATACAAAATAAGCTGAGAAATCTCTTTTCCAAAAAAGAGAAAAGGCTGTAGGCTCATATTTACAATCCAGCACTTAGAAGACTAAGGCAGGAATTCAAGTTTAACCTGTACTACATAGCGAAACCCTGTTTTGAAGGGGCTGTGAATATAGTTTAAGCCAGGCTGGACTTTCATAGAAATGGGATGCCTGATTGACTGAATGGTTGATGTCAAGGTCTCTGTGTGTTACTCCGGCTATTCTGGAACTTGGTGTATGAGCCTGGGTGGTCTTGAATTTGCATCCGTCCTCCTGCCTCTACCTCCAAACCATGCACCACCTGCCCAGTCTGGAAGCATACAGCTCATAGTCTGCTGCCCTGGCTTTTCTCCCTCAGCCCAGTTATTGAGAGTTGTCTGTATAGTTACGCACACCGCAGTCTATTCCTATTTATAGCTGAGTAGAGGTCCTATGCAAGCGATCTCAACAGGCTACTAGACAGAACACAGGTTTTGCATTAGAGGGGGTCACTGGCAGTGGGAGATATGTGCTCAGAACACATATCAGATAAGCTGAGCTGTGATCAAGACAGCAAGTGTATCTGATGTGTCTTAGTGTCACATTCTGCTGCTGTAAAGAATACAGGACCTGCACAATCTAGGGGATTATTCTGATTTGTAGTTACAGATTATAATCGATCGTGATGGCAGGAGACTTATCAGAAAACATTGAGGAAACTGGCCACATCTTATGCACAGCAAGAGCAGACAGCAGGCAAGGGCCAGTTTTGCGTTCTAGCCTGCCAGCTTGTCAGAACCAACTGGCTCTTTCTGCATTTAATCCCTCCACCTAGAGAATGCTCCCTCCTGGTAGAGCTGGGTCTTTTCACACCAATTATGCAATTAGACAGTTTCCTTCCAGTTTGCATGGACTAGTTAATTCCTTCTAGTTTTGCCTAAAAGCTGTCTTAAGTGTGAAGTTGACGGTGAAAGCTATTACATAATGTATTTTCCATTTATGACACTTTCAATGTTTATGATATTTATGATTGGTTTATTAACCCACAGTGAGCCGTGAGCATCTGTGGCAATCACAGTTTGTTGGTCCATTCCTCTGAGAAGGGCATTACCATCCCCTAGTTATTAGCTGTTAGAAACAAAGCCAGGGCTGGAGAGATGGCTAAGGGCTTAAGACTTTGCTTGGAAAGCAGAAAGAGTTTGGATCCTGGATCCCCCATAAAAATGCCAGCCAGAAATGGCAGCAGCCTGCACTTCCAGCCTTTGAAGGTAGAGCCTGGGAAACTCCAGAGCAAAGCAAAAAGGAAGTAGAAACAATCTAGGATGATTCCTGAAGTCACCCCTTAGTCCTCCACAGGGATACAGAGTACCTTCTGATACACACACACACACACACACACACACACACACACACACACACACAAGCATGCTCAAATGCACAAAAGAAATAAACAAATAGAAGTTTAGACTATGAACAGGATGGATGTGTCTCATTTCTACTAGTGAGACCAGCAAGTTAAGCAAACTCAGCCTTAGACATTATCAAGGCCCATTTGTCTTTCTGTCTCTTCAAATACCTTTTGTTTATTTTTCATTTGTGTGATATGTGTATGGAGTCTGGAAGTCCGTACTGGGCGTCTTCTTCATTGTTGCCCACCTTGTTTGTTGAGACAGGGTCCCTGTATGATGACCTGGGACTTTGCTGGACTGGCCAGCCAGGCAGCAAGCATCAGAGATCCGCCTGTCTCTGCCTGCTCTGGCACCAGGATCACAGGTGTGTGCTGTGAAATCACGACTGACTCTATGTGGGCACTCAGATCCTCACGCTTGTGCAGCAAGCATCTTCTTCCTAGAATCCCTCTGAAAATAGGGTCAGCAAGAGGAACTTATTCTGAGAGAAGACTCACCACATCCATCTTCCGCTCATGCTCAGCAAACAGACAATTACATAATTTCAGGTTAGAATATCCAGCCTTGCTAGTAATGCAAACTCCCAGCCTGATTTAGGTTTAAGCCTCCTCCGCACATCCAACCTAGTCTGCCGGGTGGGTAGATGCTCCTTCTCCCTGCCCCTCCTCTCCCTGCCTCCAGATGCAGCCTGGGGTCCTGGTGAAGGTGAGGAGGGAAAGGAAAGGCCACTTGGCCTCCCCATGCCCCCATTCTAGCTGCCTTCTGACTCTCTGGAATGTTCTCCCTTTATACTGTGGGTATCACAGGCCCTCTCACCCTTGACCCTGGGGGGTATACCTCTCCTGCTGGGGTCCCAGGCGACCTCTTCATCAGCCCTTGGTAATCCAGATCCCACCCAGGTGTTCTGATGCATGGAAAGACCTGACTTCTCCCCCACCTCCTCCCAGCAGGAGGTCCCAGGGGCCTGAGCCAACCTGAACCTTCATAGATGCTGTCTGCCCACACTGACTCGTGGGAAACCCTCAAGCAGCCTGTCCCTGAAATGCCTGGCATGCGGGCTGACCTTGGCAAGCACAGGCTCTGGCTCCTTCACCAGCAGCCGGGCAGGAAATCCCTCTGAACCCCAGCAGTCGGGCAAGAAGTTCCCCCTGAACCCTAGCCATCTGTGGCCGCCGTGAACGGCACGCACTTCAGCTTCCCAAGCAGTGTCCTTCTGCCCCCTTCCCAGAGAGGGTCTCCAGGGCGCCTTCTGCTCCCTCTTTCCATCACAGGAGACCTGTGGGCAGAGAGACTCATGGGAAACAGAGAAGTTTTTTTGGAGACAAATCTTAGCAGTGGGGTGCTTGGCACCATGTTCTTTCAAAAGGGTCTCTGGCTATCATGGCAGAACGTTCTAGAAACTCTCCATGAGTCCCACCCACCTCCCTGAGCTTGTTTACTCCTTCCTTCAGGGTTTGATTTACTCCTTACTTTCGGGCTTGTAATGATGTAATAAGTGACGGGAATTTATAGAACATGGCCAGGTCTGATATAAAGAATCTACATCCCAGACCTGATCTTCTTCCTCCTCCTCTTTATTTCTTAATTTTAAAGCATGTGGTGTTTAGAACACCTCTGTCCTTCGGCTTACTTATTTATTTATTTATTTAAGAAAGATATGTGTCGTGGTGCACAGGTGGAGGTCAGAAGACACCTTTTGGAGGTCAGTTCTCTCCTGCCATGTGTATTTCTAGCAATTAAACTTAGGTTGCCAGGTTCGGGAGCAAGTGCCTCATCAGGGAGCTATTTCACCAGCCCCCCCCCCCAGTTCCTTATGTGTGATCATTTCAAGTCATCTGGCCTCTCTAAGCCTATTTTATCTCTTCTGTTCCCCCTCCTCCTCCCCTTCTTTCTTTCCATGGGGGTCTCATTTTGTAACCCCAGGCTAGCCTTGAACTCACTATGGAACCTCAAACTTGAGTTCATCCTGCTTCTGCTTTCTAGCTCCTGAACCACAGGTTGGCTACAAGCTTGTTCAACTCCTCTGTCAGATGGAGCTCAGAAGAGCCCCCACTCCACAGGACCTCTGTGGGATTCACCCAGTGACTATAGACACTAAGCTGAACATGGTGCCAGTGTGTGATAGGAACTGAGTTCCCTCTGGATATTATCAAGACAATAGGAGGTGGCTGATCCGACAGGACAATAGGCTGGAGTCGACAGACAGGAGGGTGGGCGCTCCCTGGTTCCTGCCCCCTCATCATTTCATGCTCTGTTTCTGATAAAGCTTCAGACTGGCTGGGATCCAAGACACCTGAGCACAGACAGGACATCCTGTCCCTATCGGTCCCTCCGATCAGCCATGCTGACTCAGGGAAATCAATGTGTGTGATCACAAAAGCACAGCTGGGCTCTGTGCTCTTCTGGGAAATCCACAGAGCCAAGCCACGAGCATGACTCTACCCCTCCACCCCCCATGGAGAGAACTGGCAGGCTCCCTTCTAGGGCCCAATTCCAGGCTTGGGAACCAAAGGTGGCACACAGAGAAAGAAGATTCTCTAGCATCTTACGGACCACTGGGCCTGGGAGCCGCAAGCTTCGCACAACCCCTTGACTGAGGTCAGGTATGTCTGATGCTTGCCAAACTTCTGACCACATCCCTCCCTCTGTCCCCAGCTCAGGTCTGGACACTTCTCCAGTCGAGTCAGGCTCTGAACCACTATTGGGCAACCTGTGACCTCAGACTGGGTCAGACCTGTCAGGTGAGATGGTTTTAGAGTAGGGGACACTTTGTTCTTTAGAATCCCAAGAGCCAGATGGGAGCCTTCCCCGCCCTCATCCCGCCCCTTATTGCATTTACTTGTTTTGTAACTTTGGGCAAGTTCTTTCACCTTTCTGAGTTCCAGTCCCACCTGGCAAACCCAGACCAACAAGTGCGCCCTCCTCTGGGGTGGCAGAGAGACCAGGTGATGAGGCAGCAGGCACAGTACCTGCATGGGCAGGTGCACAAAAAAGGTGCATAAGGGGGACTTACTATTGCAGATGGCATTAGACACCAAATAATAAATAGTATATATGATATGTACAAGACCCACCCCCTCTAAAAAACAAAGCTCAATGGTATAGCCCCTGTATGCATGGCCCTGAGTTTACTTCCCAGAACTAAATATCTAAGAAAACTTGGAATAAACAAGTGCCATGGGTATATGCTTCAATGGATGAGAGCCTGGGCCTGGGTTCAAAACTGGGACGCTCTACCTGCACCTGTATGTGTGTGGCTGCAAGTCACCTCTCTGAGTTTTAGTCTTGTAAGAGAGAATAAAATTAACAGAGATGCTGTGGGAAGCAGGGCTGGCAGAAGGGAATACACCCTGAACAGTACTATTTATAATTAGTCCGGCATGTTAGTCATGCTGCTCAAGCCACACAACTAAGGGTTTCTATTTTAATATTTTAACTTACAGAAGAGAGAGAGAGAAAGAGAGAGAGAGAGAGAGAGAGAGAGAGAGCCCATGTTTGCAGTAGTGTGCAGAGAGAAGTCAGAGGACAAATTTCAGAAGTCAGTTCTCTCCTTTCATTATGTAAGACTTCTGGAGATCAAACTCAGGTCATCAGGTTTTCAGCCTTGTCCACTGAGTCGTCTCACTGTCTCGCATATTCATCCTTAAAAATAGATTTCTGTTTATCTGAAATTCAGATTGAACTACGTGTTCCATAATTTATTTGCAATCTAGAGGTGTGAGGAGTATCTAGGGTTATGAGTCTCAGGGCTTGTAGCTGGGCATGGTGGCACACACCTACCATCCCAGCTCTCAGGAGGCAAAGAGAGAATGGTAAGTTGAGGTCCAGGCTGGTCTACTTGGTGACAATCTTGTCTCATGATTCCCAGGCCAGCTTGACACTCATTCCACACACACAACCTGACATGTCAAAATCCATCATATCTTTGTGGCCCATGGTCATTTCCCACCTCTCTCATCCCCAAGGTAAGAAAAGGAACAGATTATGTAAGGTTATCCCCTTGGGTTGGAAGTTCTCCTGGACCACTGGAATTTCTCTCCGGAAATTGTTTAGTGTACTTACTCTGCCTTCAAGAGAAGTCTAAGAGGTTTGTTTCCAAGTAAAATATGTCTCTATAGGATGGAGGATGGTAGTTAAAGGACCTGTGATGGAGTTAGGACATTTTTTTTTTAAATTACTGCCACCTGGAGGAAGCGTAATAAACCCCATAACAGGAAACAAGTCATTACTGAATCAGGACAAAAAATTGTGCTGTACACGAAGAAAGCAAGGCTAGGAGGAACAGGGACTGGCCCAAGGTCACCCAGCTAGGGACACACTGATGCACAAAGTGGCTAGATGTTGGAATTCTGTAATGCTGATCCTGAGGTCTGGGTTTCGAGTCTGGTCATGAGATAGAGGAATTGCAAAATCCTAAAATACAATGAGAAAATGGATGAAAAAAATCACCAGGGACGCAGTCGTGTGTTCTCACGAATCACCTGGTTGCGGGCTTTCTCTGGTCCGAGATTTTCCCATCTGGACGGGACCAGCTGCCAGGGAGCCGGGCGCCCCCGCGTCCTGCCGCTAGGTGGAGACACAGCCACGGCAGCACGCCCAGCAGCCTTCCCACGCCCTGCACATCACTTCCGGTGCGAGGGGCCGGGCCGGCCGGGCGGGGAGCGCGGGTCGGTTCAGTGCGCGCTGCCCGTCGAGGCTCCCGCCGCCGACTGACCCGCGCTCCGCCCCGCCGCCGGGCCGGTGAGTGCCCGCGAGCCTGCGCGGGAGCCCCGGGGGCCGGCGAGAGGGACCTAGGAGGGAGGGGCAACCGGAAGTGGGAGCGGAGGAACGGGAGACCCCAGGAAATGGGGACACCTGGGGAGGGGGCGACGACCGGAAGTAGGAGGCCGCGCAAGGTGGTGGTCAACGGGATGCGGGGAACCCGGAGAGAGGGCTCCCCGGCTCGCGCGGCCCGGCGGAGTGGGAAGGAAGGTGATGCGCCCGGGTGGGCAGGATCCCGGCTCTGCATCCTGCCCGGTCCTGGCGTCCGCCCATCCGCTCACTCACCACCCTGCAGCCACTGCGGAGGCCCTGGGGAGTGCACTGCGTTGCTCCTGGGGCTCAGACCTCCCGGTTCTCCCTCACTAAGTATGTACCCCTGGGAACGGCACCTGTCACATTTCCCCTAGCGCACACTGGAAATAGTGGTGATTGGACAAGGGTCTGTGCTCGGGTAGAAGTCACAGTCTAGGGTCAGTTTCCTCCCGGCAATAGGTGCTCACTCAGTAATAGCCTGAAGATTAAATTTGGGGTTGTGGGTGTAACTCCAGGGATAAAGTGTTTGCCTAGCATATACAAGGCCCGACCGATTCCATCCCCAGCAAAACACAAACTATGAAACAGACACAAAATGCACAGGGCAGTGTTTTATTTATTGGAAAACACTCCTGTGTGTGTTACCTCTTCCCATCATTCCGCTCTGATTGATGTAAGCTGCATACAGCAAGGAATTGTCTACCGTGCTGTCCCTACTGCTTTAGGAGCACAGCGTCTGACACATGGGAGGCGATCAGTAATCATTGGATGAATGAATGGATGGTGAAATTCCCTCTGGGGAGTTTGATATAAACACCTGTGACCCTGAATTGTAGTTTCTAAAAGACAGAGAGGAGGGGCAGTCAGAGAAAGCAAGCCTCACAGGACAGTACAGGATGGTGTCTTGGCAGTTGGGCATGAAGATGATGGAGTGAAAATTCCAGGTGGAAGGTTATCAGATGATGGGTCATTAGTGTGTTTTGGCTGCCAAGGGAGATGTGGAGGAGAGGCAGAAGAGCTTTGAGATTAAGTGGGTCTGTAGTCTGTGGGCTGGGGTCCATTTGTCAGGCAAGAACCATGGGTGGATCAGGATTCCAGGCACCTGTTTGGTTACTGCCATGGAAACAGCTCAAGATGGGTTCTGTGTGGCTCGATTGTTTGTTCCTTGCTCAGCACACCTCCGCCAACTACATTAAAATCAACAAACATGGCATGCAGGATATGTGTCAACACAATGGTAGGTGCTACATTTATGTTAATGAATGAGACAGACCTGGATACCACTCACAGCTTGCCTCTAGACAGTGACCAAAATGGGAGAAGTGTCCTAGAGAGCCACTGCAGGGACCCCTCAACTTCCTGGAATCAGCGAAGCCACTCCTTCAAGCCACCTTCCTCTCCCACTGGATTTACTGTTGCAGCCTCTACAATTATTCCTGTTCTGTCCTAGTCTTAGAGTCTATTCATAATTGAGTGATCCTTTAAAAATAGACATTGGGGGGCTGGAGAGGTGGCTCAGGGGTTAAGCCTCTACCCTGCAGGCGGAAGGTCCTGAGTTTGGATTCTAGAGACCCCACGTATAGACGCCGGGCAGAAGCGGGGGCAGCCTGCGTTTCTGGTCCTAGTAGGGCGGAGCCTGTGAATCTTGGGGCAGAGTAAACAAGGAGGAGGTGAAGGTGTCCATGGTGGTTCCTGAATTCCCCCATGGTTCTACACACACACATATACACACAAGCGCACATACACACAATTGGATAAATAATAAAAAAAAAATAGACATTGGGTTGGAGAGATGGCTCAGTGGATAAAGCGCCTGCCACCCAAGTGTGAGAACCAGGAGTTCAGATCCCCACCACCCACATGAAGGCCTGGGATGCATCTCTAACCCCAGTGCTGAGGGTGGGTGGGATGGAGACTAGTGAATTCTCGGGGTTCACTGATCAGTCAGTCTAGCCGAAATGGCAAGCTTCAGGTTGCCCTGTCTCAAAGGGGGGGGAGGGCACAAGATGATGGAAGATACCTGACATTAACCTCTGGAGTGCACATATACACACACACACACACAAACACACATATACACCCTTGTGCACATAAAAAAAATTTAAAAGACCTTAAGATAAAAATCACATGACATTACTCAAAATCCTCTGCCACTCCCACTGCACCTTCCTACTGTGTACAAATCTAAAGTACTTAGTGGTCTACAGAGCCTTGGACACTGATCAGTTAGCCTGTGAATTAACCTGCTGGTTCCCACCCCCTGTCCCCCAGGCACCACCCCTAGCTTTAGCTATACTGGCCCCTTTGATGTTGCTTAGAAATGTCAGGCATGTCCCTAAGACCAACTTTGCAGTTGTTCTTGTTCTGATGTGTCCTGTCACCTCATCTCTGCTCAAATATCACCTAGATAAATGTTCCCGACAATCTTAGTTAACTAATTACCCCCATACCACTTCTCTGCTTTATTTCTTGCTGCAGTAGTGGGCTACATAGTTTACTGGGCTTGTAGACTAGCTTGTCCTTACTGGGAGCTGAGTCAATGAAGGCAGGATTCTTTATTCACATCTCCATCCCCAGAGACTGGAAAGGAACCAGGTACATCAGAAGCATTCAGTGTGTGGAATGAATGCGTGGCATCCAATCGGGACTTAGAGTGAATGATTAGAGTTAGGGGAGGAGCTGGAAGGAGTACATGCCTGTGGGAGGGACCACAGTGTGCACATGACCTTAGGGAGGGAGTGAAAGAAGCAGGTGGAGTTAGAGGTTAGAATTCAGGAGATGGAATAGACAGACCTAAGATTGGATTGGAGGGAGCCCAGCCAGGTGCTATCACAGGTATGTGCGGGGACTCCTGAAACCATCCCTGTTTTCCTGGTTAGCTTGAGGCAGGAGTTAGCGTTGACTCTTAGCCAAAAGCTTGGGCTTTGGAACTGGACAGCCCTGCCACTGTATTCCAAGTGTATCTTAAGCAGCTGGTTTTTGTTTTTCATTCAATAGTGTGTTAGTACAGGTTTTACTAAAAGGATCCTTAGGATCCAGAGATTGGACAGGCAGCACATGAAGTTTGTTGGAAGCAAATGCCTGCATAAATAAGCAAAGGAAAATAGGTGGAGAAGTCAGGAAGCCTCTAATCCATGATGTGGGTCTGGCCCCTATAAAGAAGGTTTGGGCAGGAAGAGTCTCTGGGCAACACAAGCTCAGGAGGGGTTTGGGCGGGTCACCAAGAAGTCTTGGAGCCAACATTGCCTTTTGGTGACACCCACATCTTTCCTGGCTGGAGTGGAAGGGGGTGTCTGTGCAGCGTGTAGATGCACAGGAGCTGGGGCCATTAGTCAGCGTACATCTCCTTAGCAGCAGGTCTGACTGGCACATCCAAAAAAACAGGACCAATGAGATAGCCCAGCAGACGAGGTGTCTGCTAGCAAATCTGGTGACCTAAGTTCCATTCCCAGAAACCTATGTGGTAGAAGGAGAAAACTGACTTTGGAAAATTGTCCTCAAACCTCCACCTGTGTGCCATGGCATGCATGTCCTCGCCCCCCCCCCCACTTAAATAAGTAAATAAAATGTATATTTTGAAAAGCGGGGCATGATGGCATACATCTGAAGTTCCAGTACTCTGGAGGTTAAGGCAGAAAGAGTTCCAGGCCAGCCTGGGCTACATAGCAAGACCATTAAAAAAAATACAGTAAACATCTTTCTCATCTTAAATGCCTCATTGTCCAGATCTATTTTCCAGGGTAACTATGGGTAAGAGTTTCATATCTCTTCCCACAGAAACATGGTTGTCTGCTTTTCTGCATTCTGCTTTCTTTCCTCTTAGTGCTTCTATTCATGAAGATCTGCCAACTCCTTTTGGGACTAAATAGGATCCCATTCCTGTGGTAATCTGGTTTAGCCAGTCTCCTGATGATGATTAAGGCATTTCCAATCACTTAGCATCAGGATTCATAATGGGCACACGCATATTTTACACAAATGTTCGTGTCCTGGAAATGTAATTGCTGAGGGGCTGGAGAGGTGGCTCAGGGGTTAAACCTCTGCCTTGCAGGCGGAAGGTCCTGAGTTCGGATCCTAGACCCCACGTATAGACGCCGGGTGGAAGCGGGGGAGGCCTGCGTTTCTGGTCCTGGTAGGGCGGAGCCTGTGAATCCCAAGGGCAGTGTAAACAAGGAGGTGGAGGCGTCCATGGTGGTTCCTGAATTCGTCCGTGGTTCTACACACATACACACAACATACACATGCATACATATACGCACAATTGAATAAATGATAAAAACAAAAAATTAAAAAAAAAAAGAAATGTAATTGCTGAATCATATATGGCTTTAAATTGTGATATTGATAAACTGCACCCTCCCCAAGACTGTTCATTTATATTCTCAATGGTATTTTTTTATTTTTGCCAATTGGAATCTCAAAATTGTTTTGATTGTCATTTATCCAATGACAGCTAAAGTCTATCCCTGCTACACTCTTACAGGGAAGGTGTAGAATTTGGCAAGGCTGTGGTGCCTGGGTGACTGCAAGGAGATGCTGTCCGTCTGGTGCGTGGCTCAAATTGAGTTCATTTCCCCTAGAAATCTACTGCTCTGCTACTTGGCTCTGACAAAATGTCCAGTCTTGGGCCAATGAGATAGCTCAGCGGGAAAAGCACTTGTGGCACAAGCCTGAGTTCAATCCCTGGAATCCATGTAAAGATGGAGGGAGAGAATGGACTCCACGAAATTGCCCTCTGACCTCCACGCATGTAGATGATAATTTGCTTGCTTATATATAGAGAAAGAGACAGGTATATGCAATGCCATAGCACAAGGGTAGGGAACAGAGGACCACTTTTCAGGAGTCCTCTTCTCCTACTGTGGAAGATGTGGGCTTGCGGGGATCAAATTCAGATCTCCAGGTTTGTGAGCAGGTGCCGTCCCTCTAGCTGAGCCATCTCACTAGCCAAATACATGTACATAGTAAATGAAAGACCTCCCCCCAGGATGGAGAGATGGCTCAGGGATTAAGATTCTGTCTCTGAAGCAGAAGAACCTGAGTTTGGGTCCCAGATGGCCCGTAAAAATGCCAGGTGGAAATGGGGCAGCCTGCACTTCCTGCTCTGGAAGGTAGAGCCTGGGAAATCCCAGAGCAAAGCAAAAAGGAGGTAGGAGCAATCCAGGATGATTCCCCCAAAGTACCCTTGGGCCTCCACAGGGACCCACGGTGCCCTCCGATATGCACAGACTCAGAGAAAGACACATACATACAGTAAAACGAAAGCTCCCATCTCCCGTGTCCTGGTCGTGGGGTCCTCTAGGATCAAGAATGTGCCTTCTTAGCCTCACTGTGGCCTGTGTATCTGCAGGGACCCTGGTAGCTGATGTCAGAGGAAAGCGACTCTCTGAGAACCAGCCCCTCTGCGGCCTCACTCTCTGAAAATGAGCTGCCCCTGCCACCTCCGGGGCCTCCAGGCTATGTGTGTACGCTGACCGAAGACCTGGTGGTCAAAGCCCGGGAGGAGCTGCAGGAGAAGCCCGAATGGAGGCTCCGGGATGTGCAGGCCCTTCGCGACATGGTGCGCAAGGAGTGTCCCCACCTGAGCACGTCCCTGGACGACGCCTTCCTCCTGCGCTTCCTACGGGCCCGCAAGTTTGACTACGACCGGGCCCTGCAGCTGCTGGTCAACTACCACAGCTGCAGGCGAAGCTGGCCCGAAGTCTTCACTGACCTGAGGCCTTCGGCCCTGAAAGATGTCCTCAACTCTGGATTCCTCACTGTGCTGCCCCACACGGACCCCAGGGGCTGCCATGTTCTGTGTATCCGCCCAGGTACTTCCCAAACTGGGGAGGGAGTGTTCCCGGGGATGGACCTGTTTTGCACCCTGTTTTCTCTTCTGGTTCCTTCCCACCTCGTTTTAGTGGAGGCGGCTCTTTGATGGGTTTTATTTTGTTTGTTTCGCTTGGTTGAGATCAGGTTTTGTCCAGGTGGCCTGGATCTCCCAATGTATGACCTCCTTGAACTCTTCCTGCCTCCAGTGCCTTTTTTTTTTTTTTTTAAGATATTCTGATGCACATGTGTGTGTGCAGGTATGTGTGCAGGTGTGTGTGTGTACATGTATTGGGTATGTGTAGAATAGGGCTGTAGAGGCCACTTTGGGAATCATCCTGGAGTGCTCTACTTCCTTATTGCTTTGCTCTGGGGTTTCCCAAGCTCTACCTTATAGGGCTGGAAACAGGCCACCACTGTTTCTGCCTGGCATTTTTACCTGGGATCTGGAGATCCAAACTCAGGTCCTTTGAGGCAGAGCCTTAACCTCTGAGCCATCTCTCCAACCCCACGCCCCTACTTCCTAAGTCTAGGATTAAAAACATGTGTCATTGTGCCTGGCCTAAAGGTTCTTTTTACTGCCACGAGCCAAGGTGGCCTTTCTCCTGTCTCTGAGCCTGTGAGCCTGTGTGTCCTCTGGTCATACATTTGTGCTGCACTTGGCATAGCTTCACATTTTTCTCTATAGAGAAGCCAAGCTAAATCCAGCGTCTTTCAGTGATAGCCTCACCTGGCCATCCAGTGGACATCCCCCAGGGCAAACTCCCATTTCCAAAGGAGAGACTGTGGTAGGCTGAGGAATCTGCCCATGGTCAAGGGATCCAGGTCTGATTGCCAGCACCTCCCTGGCCTCCTCTGAGTGGGTTTAGCACAGACATAGCAAGAGGGCGTGGACTGGGAAGATACGTGCGAGGTGTTAACTCTGCTCCCCCAAGTCCCCCTCTTCCCCCCCTTTCTTAAGTCCAATCAACAGGATTCATTTGGTTGGTTGGTCAATTGATTGATCGAGTGAGTGACTGAGTGATTGCAGAGCTTAGGATGGAACTCGGGAGCCCTTGCACTTGCTAAACAAGAGCTCTGCCCCAGGGCTTGGGAGGTGACCCAGTGTCAAAGCTCTTGCCAAGCAAAAGGAAAATGCAGGGAAGGTGTAGTGACCTGAAAGCCTGTGAATCCCAGCTGAGATGAAGCAAGCTATGGGCTAGATTAGAAGAGTAACATAGAGGAGCAGTGGAGGATGAGTCCCAATATCAGCTTGAGCACACATGTGCGTTCACACACATGTGAACAGGCATGCATGCACGCACAAAACATATACGTACACACGTGCGCACACACAAAATGAAAATTCAGAGCCTCTAAGTTCATTGTCAATATTAGCACTTCATAGAAGTAACTGGAATGCCTTAGGGTTTTTTAAGTACATCATTTTTAACATTACACAAAAATAAACATGATCACATTCATTTCCACTCCAGTCTAGCTGTCTGTTGACTTTATTGTTCGGTAGGTAGCAGTTTAACAGTCAGGGTCAGGGAAGATCAGATAGGAAACACTTCTGCCATGTTGTTGCTTCATCTTTGACACAAGAGGGTGCAGCAAGGGAAGCTCCCCACTAAGCATTTAGAAATACAACCATAGAAAATGAAAAAAAAAAATGAGAACGATTAGCCCGCGTGTGGGGATACTGGCGCCCCAGCCTTCTGATTCCAATTCCTGTTCTCTTGCTCGAGGGGTGGGGGCAGCCTTCCCTCCACCCACAGTCCTGCAGCTCCTTCAGACCAGAGCTCAGGACAGAAGGGAAATCAGAGTCCCACATTCTTCCCAGGAGAGTCAGGAAATGAGAACATGCTGCAGGCCCTCCTCACCCCCGCCCTGTGTTCCCTACTTGAATAGCTGTTCACAGAGCGCCCACCTCTCAGCACGTTCCCTGTCTTACACCCATATCCTTTTCTTCCGTCACTCAGGAACTCTCTGCAGACAAGACCATTCTCATCATCCCT
Source organism: Typhlomys cinereus (assembly GCA_023101885.1). Taxonomy (NCBI): domain Eukaryota; kingdom Metazoa; phylum Chordata; class Mammalia; order Rodentia; family Platacanthomyidae; genus Typhlomys; species Typhlomys cinereus. The sequence continues at coordinate 4,601,239 of JALPQD010000095.1, forward strand.
CACGATGCATCAGGCATAACTGTAGCAGCTTTACCTGCTGTTCTAGGCACTTTCCAAAATTAGTTGTTGATTTTAAAATAAGCAGCGCAGATTTCAGGGTACCAAGAGACCTAGAAACCAGCCAACCTGTGTTTCTGCTGCTGTTCTGAGCTCAGCTCAGACATGGAGTTTTTGTTCCCAGCTGTATCAAGCTTTTTTGCAATGTGTGTGAGTGAAAAGCTGGCATCCAGTTATGTAGAGGCAGTTCCATCAATGTGACCTTCAGACAGCAGGCTAGTGCCGATTTCAGACCAAGATTTGCCCTAGGACTTTCCACATGTTACATATCTATTGATGGAAGATTTATCTCTCTCTTTTTATGTCATTTTTCATTTGCTCTTTTTTTGCATTTATTTATGTGTGTGCATGCGTACGCACACACCATACAGCACACAGGTGGAAGTAAGAGAACAACTTATAGTAGTCAGTTCTGTCCTCCCACCATGTAAGTTCCAAGGAACTAACCTGGTTTTCAGGCACAGTGGCAAAGTGTCTTTACCCATGCCGCCCCTTATTTTACTTTTTTGAGACAAGATCGCATGTACTCCAGACTGGCCTAGGACCTGCTAATAGCTGAAGGCAACTTTGAACTTCTGATCCTTTTGCCTCTACCTTTCAAATGCTAAGATTGCAGGTGTGAACTTCTTCACCTGGGGGAGACAATTGAGACACAATGTCACCATAGCTCAAAATGGCTCCAAACTCACTGCAATCCTCCTGTCTCTGTTGGGGCAATGTTAGGATTATCCCCGTTTCGTCTTTCTAAGGAGCACATAGGTCGTGGTGAGGTTTTTTAGAGAATAGTGGTTAACAACCACGCATGGTACACATGCCTCTGGAGGTTGAGGTAGGAGTTATCAATGTTCAAGGCCAACCCGAGCTAGAGAGAGTCTGGTTCATAATGATGACAACAATAGCAACAATAATAGAAAGACAGAAGTGATTGACAATCAAAAATACTGTCCTTATTGTTTTTTTCCCAAAGAGAGGAAAGACGCATCGAATAGGAGAAGAGTATTTATTAAAGAAGCATCCACCCTGAAAAGGGGAACTTGGAGAAGGGATTCCGGGAACATAGCATTATGTTCCATCCAGGGAGGCATCCTCCAAGCTGGTGTGTGAAGTAGAATGCCACTCTTAGATGGCACATGACTGGCAGCCACATTGGATCAGCATCTGCTCCACTGACATCTGGGCATGGGGGGGCACTCGAGCGCTGGCATGGTCTCTCCCAGCCTCAATGTGGGCTTCGTTCCCAGGCCAGCTCATGGCCCTTGCTGCCGTGAAAGGAATCTTACCTTTCCTAAGGGCCGGATCCTGAACTTCAGTGTCTCTGCTCTGTGTGACCTGACTTGGATCAAATGCTGTCATGGGGAAGATGTCACACACTAGACTGGCCAGACAGCTCTCAACCTGGCAGTCATCAGTCATGTCACTTCTAGCCACACTGCTTGGCCAGAGTGAGGAGAGGTGTCTCCCGAAGGAAATTCAGGGTGGCAACCTGAAGACATGGACATGATGGTACAAGGCAGGGATATCCATGAAGGTGGGTGTTACTACTATGTACTGTGTAGGAGATAGAGGCTTGTGCCCAAGCTCACGAGGCTAGTAAGTCAGGACCCTGTGTGCCTGACCCGAGAATTCATGCTTTTACCCTCAGTTGAGTTTTGCTTCCAAATGTGCTGCCTGAGGTGGAGTCAAACATCAGCTATTTGTGTGCAGGATCGTAGTGGGAATGCCTTTCTCTTCCGGTGTGATATAGTTGTGTTAGAAAGAAATCCTTGTCTGATTTTTTTCTTCATCTGAAATCCTTGTTTGTACTTATCTCTGTAACGTCCTTTCATTTCTTGTGACCTCAGATAGATGGATTCCAAGCAGCTACCCAATCACTGAGAACATCCGAGCCATATACTTGACATTAGAAAAACTCATTCAGTCTGAAGAAACCCAGGTGAATGGAATTGTAATTCTTGCAGACTACAAAGGAGTGAGCTTATCAAAAGCGTCCCATTTTGGCCCTTTTATAGCCAAAAAAGTGATTGGCATCCTCCAGGTATGGCTTCCATTCTCTCTGTGCCTGTTCTGTGGTTGCTTTGGTTTTCCCTGGGGCCCTGTCCATGTTCTACCATCTCACATGATGAGACAAACTCCACTCTCCACGCATGGTAATCTTCAGTCCTGTCTACTGCAGGTCTCCTCAGGTACCCACAGAGGGTCTTCTGATCTGGATCACCTTTAAGACAAGAGTGTAGAACAAAACTAGGGTTGGTATTTCTGCCTTGGGGTCTCATGCTCATGTTCTGCCAGGACCTGGAAAGTTTCTTACCTAACTACACACAATTCAGTCCTTCAGTTTGGTTTTGAGGCCAAGTCTTCTGTGGCTCAGGCTAGCTTCAAGCTCTGTATGGAGCCAAAAGTGCTTATGGCAGTTACTCTTTCTGGGACTGCGAGACAACACTCATGTGCAACTTTTGGGGAGAAAGGGAGATTTATTTGGGTGTGGTTCCAGAGGGGCGATATGGCCCATTAAGGTGGAAAAAGAGTGACAGGCCATAGAAGCTGGAGGCAGCTCAAGTCACATCCATCATGGAAGCAGAGGGCGCAAGAAGCAAACTGCAAGAGCAAAGGGGGAAGCCGGGCAAGGATGCCAACCTCAAGCCCGCCCCTGTGCCATGCCTTCCTCCAGAAGGCACCACCTCCTAAAGATGCTAAGAATGCAAACACATGAGCCCGTGGGGGACAGCTCTCATTCAAACCTTGACGGTTGTCCACCGAGCTGCATCCTGGGCCTCTACTCTGGTTTTGAGGCTGCCTGAACCCCACATACATTCAGTATCAGGAGGGAGTTTGGCTCCGTGTTTTCCTGCTGACACAACATCATTAACAAACTCCCAAGATTAAGCAAGTTTAGGAAATGGGGTCTGACATGCCTCTTTCTTGTGAATTTCACCATAAATGCTTCTGTGTTAAGGGCTATGAACAAGATCGCATAAAGGAAACTTTTTTCCCTTTCTGATGATATTAAGGACCACATCTAATACCTTGCACATGGTAGGCAAAGGACCCACCATTAAGATGTATCCTTTTCGTTATTTATTTTTTAAGATAAGGTCTTGATACATGGCCAAGACTGGCTTTGAACAATCAAGTAGCCCAGGCAGACCCTGAATTTTGTGATCCTCCTGCTTCAGCCTCCCAAGTAGCTTGATAATGAGAGAGAGAAAGAGAGAGAGAGAGGAGGAGAGTACACACATGGCACATGGGTGGAGTCCTGAATCCAACTGAGTTCTCCAAGTTTGCAAGCATGCACCTTACCCACCAAGTTACGCCATCCCTGGTGCAAGGAAACCTGTTAAGCTATGTTTAGGCCACTGTATTTCTCAGGCTTGATAACCTGCTACACAGACCTTTCTTGCATCACACCTATTGCATCCTAGGAAACACACTTCTGGCAACACCGAACCAGAAAGTGTGCTGTCTGTGGACCTGGACACATGGCTTTCTGCTAGCAGTGGAATCCTCCACCCATTTGCCTAAACTGTCTGCCCCTTCCTGGCTCTCAGGAGACTTCCCTGAAGCTGTCTTGCTGTCTGTCCTCCTCTAGGGCTTCTTTGAAGAGACTGTGAGAGTCATACAGATTAACATGGAGGTTCAGTGGGGAGGTCAGCTGTGGACGGCTCAACGCACAGACACTACGGGTGTTTAATTCCCTGTTCGCTTCCACCCACAGGACGGCTTCCCCATCCGGATAAAAGCAGTCCACGTGGTGAATGAACCTCGGATATTTAAAGGCATCTTTGCCATCATCAAACCATTTCTGAAGGAGAAAATAGCCAACAGGGTAAGTGGTGGTCTTTTTGACTTCAGATGCTTTTGTTTTCACCTTTGATTTATGTGCCATTTCAAGCTTAATTATTTCAGCTGTGGAATTAATGTAGAAAATATAGGGATACATATAAAAAACAAATGAGCCCTCGTTCTTTGAGGGGAGCATAGAGGTAGAAGAATTACTCTTTGCCAGCAGAGAGAACAAGGCCAGGAGATTGCTGGTTTGTCTGTTTGCAGCAGGGTCTCCTAGTCCAGGCTGAGGGCCAGGATTACAGGCTGGCTGCCATTCCTGCTTGGCATACGTGAGACCTGGGGATCTGAACTCTAGTCCTTGTGCTTACATGACAAGCTCCGTAACCACTGAGAACCCCCGAGCCTTCTCTCCAGCCCCATTAATGTTGTTTCTAACCCAGAGCCTCACACGTGCCGGGCACATACTGTCCCACTGAGCTGCAGTCAGCGCTGCAGGAGATTTAAAATATTAACCTTACCTAACAGTGGGTTTCATTAAGACATTCTTATACATGGATGCAATATATCTTGAACCTTTTCATTACCCATTCCCCTTTCTTTCCCGTCCCTTTTCTGCTGCCCCCTTCCTCTTCCCAAGTAGTGTCCCTTCTACTTTGATGTTTTGTTGTTGTTATCATTTTGTTTTTGTGAGTCAATGGGTTTCTTAAATTTGCTTACAGGAGTGTGGGTGAGGGGTTGTTACAGGGCCTGGGACAACTCACCAGTAAGAAAAATGTCTTTTCCTCCCTTCGCAGCCATTAACTGCTTACGGATCTGCAGGAAAGGGGTGGGGTCTTATGAACCCCTCCCCTCGCAGTGGACTGTTGAAGGCCTGTCTTGTGCAGGTCTCCTCCAAGAGATCACAGCTGCTAAGTGTCCGTGCTTTTTGTTCATTCCCCTTTAGTTCTTCCTCCACGGGTCTGACCTGAACTCTCTCCATACAAACCTTCCAAGGAGCATCCTCCCCAAGGAGTATGGGGGCACGGCTGGAGAGCTGGACACTGCCACCTGGCACGCAGTGCTGCTAGCCTCTGAGGACGACTTCGTGAGAGAGTTCTGCCAGCCTGTGCCCGCTGGCGACAGCATCCAAGACCAGTCACTGCTGCCCGCGGGGCTGACCTCAGACGCGCAGTGTGACGACTCTGTGCGTGCTGTGAAGTCCCAGCTGTACTCTTGCTATTAGCATCTCCCACGAGTGTTCCTCGTTAGATGCCCCTTGGACCTAGGTCCAAGCTCTCCTCCTGCTCCTTGTACTCAGGCAGCAGCACCAAGGAACCTTGGCAGGTAACGCCTGGGGGCAAGCCCAGGAGGGGGCAAACCTTTTGCTACTCAGATTATTCCAGAGAAGACATGGAAGAGTGCGCCCAGGGTCCCAGATGCTTGGGCTCAGTGTGCAGCCATTCATCTGGAAGCTCTCGCTCACTCTTAGGAGAAAGTCAGCACCAAAATCATCCCAATCCCTCCTTCCCAGAAAAATCCGCCTGTTGTGTCGGTCAGCTCTGCTCTGAAACAGTGTGAGCAAACTCAAGGGTGGCCATACGTGAGGTTTGGAGAGTCCTTTCCCATGAGCCCCAGCTGCCAAACTCTGTTGCTCATCAGCAAGCTTCAAGTTCAATGTCAGGCCTCAGTTGTCCCCTCACCCCACCCCCTCACCCTGCCATCCCTCCCCAGGACTGAAAAGCACTCAAGTGAGTCGTGAAAATGCCCAGAGGCAGGGCTACTTCCCCATCAAAGTTGGATGCCAAAGGCTTCAAAGCATCCCTGGGATTCCTAGGTGGAGTCTTGGAATAGAAAAGAATTTTTCCCTAAACCTATAAAGCCTTAGCCTTGTTCCCAGTGGAATCATAAAGTTCTTTAGACATGTATGGTTTTCCTTGATATAAAATACTGAATTCTATGCTTATAGAGCTAAAAGAATTTGAATTATCAGAGGTCTGGGCCCCAGGCGTGTGACTGGACAAGGTGCAGACCTTGGCTCGCTCGTCCGTGAAGCAGGATGGAATGGTGTCTGGGGCCCTTGGGCTCTGGACGTTCTGGCAGTTGTTCAGCTACTTACGTTTCCTGCCTGAAGGACAGGTAACTAATTGGCTCATGGTCTTTTTGTGGTATGTGCACAGGCTTCACTCAACTCTGCTGTTGAAGAAACCAGTGTATGCCTTCCTGTAGGGGTGGGCTTGTTGGACGCCAGTTGAGGCGGCATGAATCTTGCATGAACTCTTTCCAACCAGGAGACACTGGCAGCGAGTGGTAAACCTAGCTCTAGTGATTGCCAGGCTTTTTATCTTCGTCTCTGGAAACTCTAGGGACAGGTTACTACCGATTCACCTCCGGCGCTGCCCTCTCAGACCCTAAATGAAAGGACCATTTGGTGTGAACGTGAACTCTGTATTTCAGCATTTTAGACACCTTCTCTCCCTCCTTGGTCAAGATTTTAGTCTTAACGAAGTGCTCAGTGCAATGGTTCCCAAGCTGCTTCCTACCCGTTATTTTCTGTATTCATGGTTCAATTCTAGTGTTAGTGACAAATACTGTTTGTTGGGGGGAGGGGGGAGAGGTTTACCTTCTCTGTGCTTCTAGGGAACTAAGCAGGCAGGGCCCACAGCGTTTGGAAACTTGGCTATTACTAAACAGTTCCTCCTCCTTACAGTCCCTTCTAAAATGTCTGTGTAAACTGGTGGTGGAAATCCATTTACTTACCCCAGTAATGCCAATCCTAGGGGAAGGTTTTTTTTACCAGCTAGATACTGATTCTGGATCTCTTTGAAACCTGGCAGGGCTGGAAGTGCCAAAATGTAGCCCAAAGATTCTGGTATTTGATTTAGCAACTGAGGTTTTTTGCCTTAGCGGGAAGACCAACCAGACACCTCAAAAGCCCCAGTGGGGTGCCCAGAGGTGATGACTGGACAGAGGACTCTATTACAGGCCTTCCTAGTGTCTCTTAGCTCTAAGAGGGAAGAGAGGAGGGGTTCTTAGCCATGCTGTTACTAGCCGGTTGTCTAACAGGCTAGAGTGGAGAACGCTCCAAATGTCCCATTTTCCAGGGCTTTCTGCTCGGAGACAGACCGAGTCTTTCAGGAGTCAGCCTGACCTTCTGCAGCTACCCGCTGTGCTCCACAGAGATCAGAGTCTTGGCACTTTGGGTGGTGAGAAACAGGCTGTGATCAGGGCCTCTGTGGGGCACAGCAAGGCAGCGCCTGTGCTCAACTGCAGGGGTGCAGCGAGTGTCAAGGGGATTCGCTGGTGGAGTGAAGGACCAACACGGAGAACCGTGAGTGTCTTTTTGGAGATGCTATGCACATTCACAGCTGGAAAAGTAACACTTCCATCCCGTGGAAAGGCAGAGAGATCATGAGCCAGGGGAACTGGGCTCCAGCTTTACCTCGCTGTGGGGCCTTAAGAGTCACTTGCCCCCCTGCATCATTCATGTAAATGGACTTGCCCACGGAACTCTGGACCCTCTGCTTCAATTTGGCTCTCCTACCCCAGGGACACTAGGCTATACACTCTTACCTTTTTAGAGGCCCATATTCTCACCCACTCCCCCAGAAAAGATCTTGGTTGTTTAAAAAACAGATCTGAGCAAATCGTTGCCCAAATATCCTTGTTTAAGCATGTGGGAGTTTTTGTCTTTCTCTCCTACAGACTTCCTGGGGAACTGGGACTCCCTAAAGATCTATTCAGCTTGCCTAGGGAGAGACAGGGGAAGTCACAGAAATCCCAGAGAGCTGGCTTCAATCCCTGACTTTCATACTGGTGGTTTTGGATGCCTCACATTTAATTCATTCTTTCACAAGGACTACTGTAGGTGGGTGAGCACTTCAGGTTACTATAGTTTTTTTCAAGAGTTGGAGGGACAGGAAACATCCCCCCTGAATTCCTGTGACAGCAGGAGCCCTATTCCTGAGCAGTAGTTTTTGTAAATGTAAATTTTCATCCTCGGATCACTCAGCATTCACAGTATCTCACCCAAGTCAGCGCTGCAGGCTTGCTTTAGCAACCTTTCATTCAGGGAAGAAAATTAGCTAAGCTAATGATGTAAGCGTGGCTTTCCTGTGGCCATGCAAGTGAGGTTGGGACACCCCCCCACACACACACGTGTGCACATGCAGGATGAGGTGTCCTCAGAGAAGATACCCATCTTGAAGACCTCCCAACACTGGAATCTATGACCTGTTCACTTTGGAAAACTAAAGCCAGTTCCTTTTGCTCTCCTGAGAAAGGCTTGACTCAAAGTACAAGAAGCACAAGGTCACTCATCCTTGCTTCATAGGAAGGTCCAGCGTGGCTTGTGGCCAGAGACAATGATACAGAATCTAAGACTTTGCGTGTTATTTTCACGGTGGGTCAGACAGGAAGTCTGCTGCTGCACTGGAACCTTGCGAATATGCCTGTTTCTTAGCCTGTCACACAGGAACCTGATGGGAAAAGACATCCTTGAAACTAATCAGTGGCCAAGACCTACACACCACTCTTCAGTGGGCCAGGAGCTGGGCTCATTTTCCGGCCAGCTTAGGCTACAGTTGGAGTCCCTTGCTTCCAACTAGGATTCAGTTCGGCTTTGTGCTTAGGCACATGTGGTGGTGGACTCCTGTTCAGTGTTTGTCTTGACCAAAAGTTTATTTTTCTAGTGCATTTTCTAAGTGGTGAAAATATGTAATTTTAATATGCATGCCTGGATCTTCAACAATTAAAGAAAAATCCCTGGAAGGTTGAGTGTGGTCAAATTCTTTTGTTACAGTAAGAGTCTGGGTAGACCCTGTGGTATCCTGTTCATTCTCCTCAGGTGAGGCTGAGGACAGTAATGTGTATTTAATCAGAGTTGCTTATAGGAGCACAGGCAACTTACAAGTGGCTTCACCACTGAAGAAAAAGTCCCTCCTTCCCCCCAGCAATCACCAATCTGCCTGCCTATAGATCCTCTCAGGAAAGGAGGGGCCTTGTGGACAACCCCAAATTCTTAATCTCAGAGACCAAAGTTGTGACTAAACATTTCATTCCAGCAGCATCTCTAATAAGCAAGCCCAGACTCCTTGAGAATGGATGCGACCATACCAACCAGTGTCAGGCAGGTAAGATGTTCCTTCCTCCTGTTCTGCTTATGCCCAGAGCAGACAGCAGCCATACCCATTCATGCTCAGCATTCCAGTGTGGATATGTATGTGTGTTGTGTGCATATGTGTGCGAGAGTGAGGTTGACATCAAGCATCTTCCTGGATCACGCTCCACTTTATTTTCTGAGGTAGGGTCTGTTACTGAACCTGGGGCTCCCCATTTCAGGCATATGGGTAAGTTTGGCCCTGGGATTTCCTGTCTCTACCTCCCAATAGTTTGGGATCACAAGCAGGCGGCCATGTACATACAGCTTCTACATGCAATGCTGGGGGTCTAAACCCTGATCCTCATACTTCCATGGCAAGGACTTTTATCCAGAATCTGGGGAAATTATTTTCTTCCCTCACTGGAGGCCAGCCACTAGGTCTACAGTATAGGACACTAGGGACAGAGTGTAAGATCACCTTTGCAAGTGATGGGTAATTCCATGAGTCTGCTGAGTCTTCTGCATGTCTCCAAGCACTCTCCAGGACATCTTGTGGACCCAGAACCTTTTTTTTCTTTTTTTTTACACTTATGTGTCTTGGTGTACGCATGTGTGTATTTCATGAAAAAGTTGTGTGTGTCAGAGGACAACCTGTAAGAATGGGTTCTCTCCTACCATGTAGGTTCTGGGGATTGAACTCAAGGTCATCAGGCCACCAGCCACCTTGCTGGTTTTCTGCCCTAGGACTTCTGCATAACTTTGGCAAAATCAGTAACATCTCTAAGCCTTAGTCTGATCTATGAGAGAATGGGAGGTAAACATGACCATACAGTAGGAGAGATGTCTAGTCACTGTTTGGCATATTTAGTTATTTAGATGACTCATTTTGGGAGGTAGAAATTAAACCCAGAACTTTAGGAATGCTAGGCAAATGCTGTACCACTGGTGAGCTCTGTCACCATAGTTAACAACTATTACATTTTATATATATTATAATCTATTCTTCATTCAGACACGGGCATCATGTGACTTGAATCATCTAGCAGTAACCAGGTCACTGATGAGTAGACTACTAATTTGGGTGTCTAAGTAACAAGACAGACCAAAACAAGAGCAGTAAAGAGATCAACACCACTAAACAAACAAAAAAGAAAACAAAACAACAACAACAAAAAAAAAGAGAGATCAACACCACTGAAGAGATGAACAACAGCTGCTGCTAATAAGCACAGCCTTGGCATCTGCTGCTGACCTACAGAAATCACAGATTCTCTGAACACCCACTTTAGCTGTTTAGTAAGAAAAATACAATCAAGCAAGGATTTGTTGTGGACAAATAGGTTGTTTGTTTTAAATGAGACCAGAGTTATGGTTTGGTGCTATGCTGATAAATCATGTCTTTAGCCTTTTTCAAACTCCTTGGATTACCAGATATTGGGCCCAGCACCTCATACACAAGCAAAGCATTCTATCACTAAGCTACATACCAGCGCTACTTGTTTATTTACTTTTTTGAGACTAAGTTTATAAGTTGCCCAGGCTGAAAATGGTTCTATAACTGAGGCAGGCCTTAAATTTTTGATTTTGCTGCCTGAGCCTCCCAAATAGAATTACAGGCCTGGACCACCATACATAGTTTCCACAGCTAGTATGTGGCAGTACTTGTGGTGATGAAAATTAAACTTCAGGCTGGACATGGCAAAGTATGCCTGTAATTTCAGCAACAGATCTGAGTGAGGGCCCTTGATCGGCAGTCCCAAGGAACAGACAAGTGTGTTCCTAGGGATGAACTGCCAGTGATTCTTCTGGAACAGCAACACGAGATCAGGTGACTCAGCACTGTGCTGTTTTGAAGTATGGTCCTAGGCTGACTCACGAACTGGCATTACTTGTTATGTATAGTGCCACACACACATACAGTCACCTGAGCCTTGGATGAACGAGCAAGTTTCCCTTTAATGGTTAGACTGAACTCATCCTTAGGGTGTGACCAAGGGGGCCATTCCACCCAATTCTGAAAGACAATGTTACTTCAAATTAATCTCAACGTTATCATGGGGAAAAAAAAGCCCTTGCTTGACTTTGTTTCATTATTTTACAGTTTAAGATTGCTTTTGCTTTGAATTATATAAGATAAGAATGAAGTGCTTAACTTTTTTTCTTTTTAAGTTTTAGGACCTTTGAAGGTCTGACTCTGGCTTCCTCGCTGATAAGGAAAGCAGGGCATTTACTTCCCACTGGCAAGGATCGAGGCACAGACCCATGCCACTGCAAATATTTCAGAATTTGATTTCTACACATAAACCTAGTGAAGGGTGGTTCCAATAAACTCAGCTTCTCTGCCCCCCAACTCTGCATGACCGTCACCTATTATGTACACCTGTTTCATTGTGAAAGAACACCTCATCATCTCTGACCTTCTAGGGTCATCTGGTCTTGTTTCCATACTGAAATCAGCACTTACTGTCAAGAGTTGCACAACTATTTTTTAAAATTTTTTTTATTATTTATTCAACTGCGCATGTGCGTGTGTGTCTGTGTATGTGTAGAACCACAGACGAATTCGCGAACCACCATGGACGCCTCCACCTCCTCCTGCCCCGGGATTCACAGGTTCCGCCCTACCAGGACCAGAAGCGCAGGCCACCCCCACTTCCACCAGGCATCTATACATGGGATCTGGGATCTGAACTCAGGACCTTCCGCCTGCAAGGTGGAGGCTTAACCCCTGAGCCACCTCTCCAGCCCCACAACTGTATTCTTTACAGTCTTCTGTACCAAGTCCTGACATTGAGGCTTAGGTATGCACAGTATGCACTGTATTATCAGGTGACCTGTTTGACAGCTCAGGCAGATATATAAAATATCTGACTCTTAAACCTGTTCCTCAAAAGGCCTACTTTGTTTCTTCTTGCTTCCCATCTAAACTAACCCCTCCCACAGTGATCAAGCCAGAGGCATCCAGAGAACTCTCCTCCTACTCAAACATTCACATGGAAACTGTCAATTGCCAATTTTCCAAATCCCCCGGTATCACTCACATACCTCCCAAAATGATGACCTTTCTCTAGAAGTCCACTGTGACAGTTTCTACCCTGAGGTCCTCTCTTGAGGATCTTTGTAATTCCAAAATCATAGCGCCCACTAACCACACTCTAACTACCTTCCAGCATACTTTAACTTCTCACTTTTTAAGTGCAAGATTAAGGAGTATATCTAAACTATCTAAAGTGTCACCCCAAAGCCCATAGGGACTGTGTAGAAGACACAGTCTTGTTTTATTCTAAGTATGCTGCTTAGCTGCCTCTTAACTACCAGTTTTACCATGAGAAAATCGTTTGGGATAGCTTCTGGACAATTTAAGATTGACTTGCTAGTCAAACCCAAAGGAATTACAGCATCTTGGCCAAATGCTAGGCTAAGGATGACAAACAAAACCCTTTTGGTCTGACAAGAGAGCTCATGGGGTTAATGTATCTGCCCCGAATCTTGGTGAGCTCAATCCCCAGAAGCTCATGATAGGAAACGGGACTTCAGATAGGTGTCCTCTGAACTCTACCCACGTATCATGGCATGCATGTGTTCTCTCCCTTTTATTTTCAAAAACAAAACAAAAAAACCCTCTTATTAAGGACATGTTGACACAGACTATAGTCCCAGCACTTAGGAAGCTGTGGCAGGAAGACTGGATTCCCGGCCAGTCTGGGCTATACAGAGATACCCTGTCTCAAAAGCAAACAAAACCATGTTTATTTTAATCAAATACCTTTATAGTGCAAATATAATGAATTTACATGCATTTTTCATTTACATACTCTCAACAAGATTTACATAGACACTGCTGTGTTTTCCCAAGTGAAACTTCATTTTAATCAAACCTACAAAGTATTTATTGAAATTAATGTATCTGGTAAAGCCACTGACTTGTATCAAAAGCAGCAGCAATGCTGTAGTATTAAAAAGTAAATAAAGAACCTCAAGATGTAGCTTCTCAACTTGTTCAGTAGCCACTCTTCTGGGGAAGGACCTGTATGTCATCCTGTGTCCAGTAACTAGAATGCCACACCTCTGAGGAGTTTCTGCAGGAAACCGTGGACTATCTCATATTAGCAAAGACCTTTACAGATGAAAGGCATATTAATCATTATTTATGTATTTTGCTTTCTAAGGAGACTGTAATAGAAATATATTAAAGATAGCCTCAAATAGTCATTCTTCTACTGTATATTTTAAACGTTTTAAGAATCTACAGGTCTTTATAAAGAACTCTCTTCACAGCACAGCTGTAGTTCACGTTAAAACACAAAACTGCTCCCTTTGTGCTACAATCTTATAAACATATAGAAATGAAAAGCTCAGCTTCTGCCTCAAGCATTATTCAGTGCTGCTTTTGCTATAAACCTGAATAGAGTCTAACTTGCAAAGCTCTCACTTAATGGTTTAGCTGACGCAACTCAGAAGGGCTATGACACTTCCACAAAGGGGACCTTTATAAGCTGTAGCAGTGTCCTTGGCACTCAGAAGTTCAACTGAAGTCTCGACCAGTGAGGATCAATGGAGCCACAAGAGTCCAGACGTACAGGAGGAGACACACCCAGCTGGAGGTCATTTTGACCCACACGGGGATCCACTTGCTGGTTACATTCTGGAACTTGGCATCAGGACTGGGAAAACAAAGAGAGGCAGGTAAAGGAGCCTGGTAGGAGCACAGTGCAACCTTCCCCCACCCACCTGACCAATGTCAAAACTCCTCAGACCTCACTGGTGCTGTTAACCTCCAGTAGGGCTCTGTTATTAGTTATGACCAAAGGACTCTGCCCCTCAGTCTTCCTCACTAGCATGGTGGCACAGACCTGTAAAATCCCAGCACTCAGAAAAACAAGGCAGGAAAATTTTAAGCTTGAGGTAGCTTGGGCTTTGTAAGCAAGACTCAGTCTCAGAAAAAAAGAAAAATTATTTCAGAAGGAACCCCAAAGGTTCCTGAAGAGGCTGCCTATTCTCCAGACCACACCCTGCACTCCAGCTGCTCCAGAGACAGCTCATCATGGCTATGGCTCAGTAGACTCAAGGTGGTGAACTACAAGGTGTTCAGAAGAGTATGTGTTGTTTGCTTCAGTGTGTACAGAGGGGAAGCTAACAAGGAAGTGTGGCTGGCTGGGTGAAGACACCAGCCAGTGCTGTGTCCTAAAGAGATCAATTTCATGATCGTGAGCTTTTCTAATAATAATTTCTAAGTGAAATATGCTTCACTCAGCATTTGGCACTCAGGGAAGAAAAAGAAAAATTGTAATGCTTATACTGAAGAAAATACATATTCTTAGGTTTACAATGGTAGCAGACAGGATAAAAATAGGAACTTTCTGTTGTAAAAATCACAGAATTATATGGTCCTAAAAATGTCTGATGACACTGAAATGATTTTATTCAACTATGTTTTTAATGATCAAAAAATAGTCTAAGATTAAAATGTCATGCAAAGATTTAATATGAACATTTGTGTTAAGCTTATCTCATGGAATCTTAAATTCAGCTAGACATAAAATAATAGTTAATTATCTACAAATAAAAACAAACTACCATATACTGCTTCATTACTGGGTAAGACAGTTCTGCAGTTAGGACAGTGGTAAGGACCGTCTTCTCTCACCTGTACCAGCTGGTCATGGTCATCATGATGTACAAGGAGGCAAAGCACAGCATCAGGTGGAATAAGGAATAGTTGTACTGCACTCCCTCCTTCTCGTTGTCTACAGCCCGCCGAGGCTGCCCATCCTCTTCATCGCTGGCTCCATTGGTGCTATCTCGGAGGATCACGCTGTCACTCCCCGAGAGGGTCAGCTTGTTCACTTGGCTATTGCTGGAAGTGCGGATGCTGGAAGGGGACAGGAAGAAGTGTCAGAGAGGATAGTTGGCAGATGAACTGACAGCTGTGGCCGGCACACACGAAGGTGCCCATGCGAAGGCCTTCTGAACACTCTGCTAAGGGCTGTGATCTGCTTCTTGCTGTTACAGGAAGTATTCATACTACTTATTCTCAACAGGTCAATTCCTACAGCACACTGTGCCTCCAGTGCCTCTCCCATTACCAGGCTAGCACCTCTTCTAAATGATCTATCATCTTCCATGATCCTCGATGGCTGAGAAGCCTCGTCCCGCTGCCACAGCTCATGAGGTGTCCAGCTCCAGCACGTCTCAACCCTGGCCTGCCTACTGATCACAGAACTCCTGGGCACCTCTGTGTTCTAGCACTGCAGATGCTAGACAGTTAAGCCTGGGTGTCAACTTGACACACAGGGTATTAACTAAGCTGGGCTGAGACCACCTCTGGAAAAGGATCAACTGAGACTACTTGAAAGGATAGTACACGCCCTAGATCCTATCAGAACTCCAAGCTCTCAAAGGATTCTCCCAATACTGCATCATATAAAAAGGAGCCACCAAGGAGAACAGATCCCTTCTTGCAGCTGTGCTAGGAATCGTTCTTCCTTCCGGCCGCCAGTTCCTTCGACCTTCCACTAGACTAAGACTCTAGGAGTTCTCCAGCCTTCAGCCAGCACCTACTTGACTACCGAACTGAGCAACTAGCTATTGGCAGCCATCGTTGGAACTACCTCGGCTACTGACAGCCTTCGCTGGACTACCCCAGCTATATCTGTAAGCCAACTCAATAAATTTCATATATATATATATATATATATATATATATATATATATATATATATATATATATATATATATATATATATATATATATATATATTCGTTCTGTGAATTCTGTGACTCTAGAGAACCCTAACTAATACACATTTCAACAGGTGGAGGCAGCATCTGACAAAAGTCCAAAAATCTTTTCAAGAGAAAATACAAGTAGGAATATAGATCTTTTTCACCCAACAAATATGAACAGGAGAAAGAGCTAAATGATATTCAAATGAGAACAAAGAATAAAAACTATTAGGTAGTGCTGAGGGTCAAACTTGGGATCTTTGGGTTGCTGATCTCTGGCTCAGCAGTGTTTGCCTAACCTATGGCGCTGGCAAACTATCTCCATTAGCAACTGACTTGATCTTACATGTAGAAAAATCCTACAGAATACACAAATTATTTGGACCAATGACTGAATTCAGCAAGGTTACAAGATACAAGATCAATATAAAGAAATCATCTACTTTATATATTCTGAAACAATCCCATGAACTCGACAATTTCATTTACTATACCATCAAAAAGAATGAGTTAAAAATTAAACACTAAATAAGCAGTCTAAAGAAGACCTAAGTAAAATTGCATGTTCACAGATTATCTAGATAGAGTCCATGCAAAAACCCTGTCAACATCCCAAGCAGCCAGGTATGAAGGCTCATGCCTGCAGCCCCAGCACTCAGAAGGATCGGGATCAAGAAAGATGAGTGCAAGGTCAATCTGAGCTGTACGTGACCTAAAGAAGGAAAAGGATTGGTGAGATGGCCAGTGGGTAGAGTGCTTACTGCCAAGCCTGATAACCTGAGTATGATCCTTGGAACACACATGAGACAAAGAGAACTGACTCAGTCAAGTTGTCCTCTGATTTTCACCTGCAGGCCATGGGACATGTACCCTAAACCCCACACAAAATGAAATTAAAGTAATTGCTTAATATTTTAAAGGACTGTATTAATTCAGAAACTACACTCTTGGTTATACAGGCAACAAAGCTAAAAACATATATACATGAAAAATGTAACAAAAAATGCAACTACTAATATTTGTACGAACAGTCCACAGTGGAGAGTCAAATGTCCAACTGAAAGGATGAAATAAATCATAAACAATATGTGGAGTGCCCACACAATGGAATACCACGTGCTCTATAACAGAAAATAAGCAGCACTGACATACACTATACACGTAAATCTCAGGAATGAATGCTCTAGTGCAGTCATCAGAGTCTCTTGTAAAGTCTACACAGAGCAGTCACATGAAAATTATTTCGGATGATAACAGGACTACATCCATCATGCACACTCCAACTGCTGGCCCATGATTGCTGTTCTTTTCCTCTTTATAAAAAGATAACCCACCTAATTTTGAAGGTCCCTTTTTAGGTCATCTAAAAATTCCCTCCTATGCAAAGGAGAAGTATCACTAAGACCAGGAAATATTATGAGAGGATATTCTGAACTTTAAGAAATAGTGCGGCTAGGTAGCGGGTGAGCAAAGCAACTTTTCATTGAGGAGAGCTAATCTGCCTTAAGTACACTGACACTAGTGTGAAAGCAAGACAGCACCCTCAAACCATTATTAACTTTCATGAGAATCTTGTACTTACCTAGAATATACAAGACAGAAAACAAAGATTAACAGCCCCAAAAAGTTATCTAAATCCAAGAAGTGTCCATTGTTTGATGGCGGACTAGAGGTCGGCACAGTAGCAGTTGAATTTGCAGGAGCTACAGTTGGTACAGCTAAATGTGTGATGATGCTCAGCAAGGTAGGGTTGCAGGATCGATCTGAAAATGCAAACTTTTGTTATCATCTAAGAAAGAATCAGAATGCTTGACTACACACCATTTGGTTGTAGAGTGGAGCATCTGTCATGACCAATAAGCTAGTTTTTAAAAAAAAAGAAACAATACCTCAGAGATTTTTAAGTCAATCATGATTTCACTGCATTTGTGAAGTTTAAAAAACAGATTGCTTTAGCTGTATAGTGCTTAGCCTGTACAAACAGAAATTCCTGATATTATTTGATCATACTTTTTTCATGTAAGGAAGATCCTTTAAAGAACCCCAGAATACTGAGAAAAAATCCTATAATAGCTGTTAAAGGTGACTCCCTCCAGCTTGTGTTAGAGCCTCAGACAGCAAAATAAATAACTCTCAAAAAAAAATAATAAACAAGGTCATCCTAGCTAAGAGTGCTTGACTTAATGGGACTCAGTCTAGTGTGACCTAGTTTTATCTAAACCAGACTATGCAAAGGCAAGTTATCTACAAACCTGCATCAAACACTGTACATTTACAAGCAGTTTTACTAGTTTTGTTTAGCATTTGCTTTAGCTCTAGTTTTCGTAACTTGACATATTCTTACCAGGTTCATTGGTCATGGCCGACCACGTGAGATAGAGAGTGTACAGGGTGATGATGGAGGACTGCAGGAGGCCAGAGCGAGGCTGGTGTTCCTATGGAGTCACAAGGAAAACAATGACATAAAGGACTGCAGGGAAGCTTTTATCATGCCTGTGTGCCTCCCTGGAGCTCACTGCACTGTTAGCATCTGGGAGTCTACCTTCTCTGTTGACAGCTGAGGGATGACAAGAAATCCCAGCCTGTGGCAGCTGGCAAAAGAATTAAACAGCATCCACTGCTTGCTGGTTCTTGAGGCATCTCACAACCCTGAAAATTCCCATGTGGCACACAGGCTTTCCTTTTCAAATCCCTTTGAGAGTACGGAGAGTATACACTCCATTCTACCACTATGAAGCAAGGTGACACACCACTACTTTGAGACTTTGAGTTTTCTTCTTTTTAAAAATATTTTCAAATTCAAGCTACACTCTATAAATCTTTTTGTTCATGAATATAAGACCAATCTTCTAAGAAGAGCTATTCTTGACAATGTGTGTAAGGGAGAAAAAGAGAAGGGGGAGAGATTTGTATATGCCATAGTACACACATAGAATCAGAAGATAACTTTTAGATTTTCCTTATCTCCTTTTCCTGTCACTGTAGAGAATGAAGTAAGGTTGCTAGGCTTGTGAACAAGTACCTAAACTGCTAAGCCATCTTGCTGACCCAGTGTTCTCATTTAAAAAAGAGCTTTTTAAAAAGGTTTCTTAATTTTTAAAAATTATTTTTGTTTTAAGTTTTAAGGCCTCAAATTCACAATCCTCCTTTCAGCCTCCAAAATAATTAAAACAATTAGAGTAAGCACCACAATATCTGGCTAGTTATTAAGTGTGAGATAACATAGTACACAGTCTGGCACTGCTCTTGCTATATATATATATATATATATATATAGCCTTGAACTTCTGATCTTGACTCCACCTCTTGAATGCTAGGATTGCAGGTGGACTCCACCCAAGCTGGGTTTTAGATAATGTTGGAGGTAGAACCCAGGACTCCTGCATAACAGATAAGCACTCCAGCAACTGAACCCCATCTCTAATGCCTTCTTTCCAGAAAGGGTCTCATTATCCTAGGATGTTGGTCTTTAATTTCTGGGCTTAAGTGACTCTTACACCTCAATCATGAGTCCCTGGGCTGTGGGAGATAGAAATGTACTACATATCCAGCTAGTTTCCTTTTTTGGGGGGTAGGGGGTGGGTGGGGAGAGATAGGGAAAGGGTTTATCCTATGTAGTTTAAGGACTGTTCTCAAACTAAGCAGTCAAGATGACCTTGAATTCCTGATCTTCCTGCCTCCACCCTCTCAAGAAGGGAGACTACAGACACAAGCAACCATGTTCAGCCTAATTTCTCACTTCTAAGCTAATTTTCTTTCCTCTCCTAAACCCAGTTTGGCTTTCACTTCACAGAAATCCTCCTGTCTCAATCTAAATTAAAGCTAAAATTCTCATGTAAAATAAAAGGTGGACATGGTCATGCCTATAATCCCAGCACTAGAGAAGTAGAGACAGGAAAATAGAAAGTTTGGACAACAAGAACTATGTGGGACTGCCCCCCCCAAAACAATAAAATGGAATTACATGAACATACTATCTTAGTAAGGGCAAGTTCTATAAACTTACATTGCTATTTGTAAGGTTATGCCTTTACAGCATTTCTGATGCTATTGGACTTCATTGTCCCCAACCTAGCTTGGCAAGGGGTTGTAACTGTTGCCAAGTTCTTGCACACTGGAAGTCTGAATGTGTAATAATATTTAACATATTTGGAGTTCCTCATGTTGCAGGGTTTAACAAATCTGACCAAGTCATGTGACTTTTCTGTACTATAAAAACTTCAATGTAATAAAATGAGAGAAAATTTATGACTTTTTATTCATAACCCAGCGGTGGACCACTGCCTGAAAGGTTTGTATGAATGCATGCCACAGTAGATGGCCACATAATAAAAATAAATAAATGGATAAATAAAGGCGCTATCTAAATAATCATTTCACATCTAAGACTTCGTAGACTTTTATGTATTTGGTTGGTTTTGATTCTCTGAGTTTTGCTGACCTGGAACTTACTATGTAGACCAGATTTTTAAACATTTTTAAGTAGTTTTTTAAAAAAAATTATAACCAATTACTTTTTCTAGTTTAAATCTCTTAAAGCATTTTGCCAATGACTCATAAGAATCAGCCCCATGATTTTTTTTATTTACTGTAGGGGGGTGGTGGTGGTGTGTGTGGTGTATGTCAGAGGGCGCTGTGTGTCCCTGTGGAGGACCAAGGGTGACTTTGGGAATCATCTTGGATCGCTCCTGGATTGCTTCTACCTCCTTCTTGCTTCGCTCTGGGACTCCCCAGGCTCTGCCATCAGAGCCAGAAATGCAGACTGCTGCCCTTTCCACCTGGCTTTTTTACATGGGACCTGAGATCCAAACTCAGAGCCTTCTGCTTTCGAGGCAGAGACTTAACTCCTGAGCCATCTCTCCAGCCCTGTTGCAGGGTTTTTATGTTCAGATTCTTGTGTCTGGGAATCAAAGACTGAAACCAGAACACACACAGAGGATTAAAGCAGATTTTACTAGAGGGGAGAAAGGATAAAACTCAGACATGGAGGGGCAAGTGAGCCCAACCCTATGATTTAAATACTTTATAAATTCATCAGACATGGTGACATACAACTGTAATCTGGGCTCAGAAGTCTGGGGTAAGAAGACTGCTAAGAATTCAAGGTCATGTGAGGCTACATAATGGAATACCAAGCCATCTACGAGTACATAAAACCTTGTTCCAAAAATAGTTGGGGGTCTGGGGAAATGGCTCAGGGGGAAAATCACTTGCTGTACAAGCATGAGGACCAGAGTATATACCCCAAAACTCAGATAAATACCAGGTGGGTGTGGTGGCCTTTGGAGTGAGGGTGGGGGTTGGGAATGTGTGTAAGAGGACAGTGTGTTTGGGAATCACAGAGACCAAATCCCTGTCTGTTCAGCCTGCCTCAATATATAAAATACAGATCATTGAGGACCACTCAGTTCAAAGACAGCCTAGGCCACATCTGGGAGTGGGAGAGAAATTAAAAAACAACTACAAATCTTCAAGTTAACTAGGTTTTGTTGTTATTTGTGTTGTTTTGTTTGGAGGCAGGTTTTGCTATGTAGCTATGACTGGCTAGCAACTCAGTACATATATAAACCAGACTGATTACAAACTTGATGGATTGTTATTATGTACTACCACTTAGCTTTTTGTTAACTAGCTTTTAATAACAGGGGAATCAACTTAACTATGTCAAGGGTACTCTGCATATGGTGGCACAGGCCTGAGTTCAAGGACTACATATGGTGAGCACTGGCTAGATAGGAATCTAGTATGAGTGTGCCCCCCCAAAAAAATCAAGAAAAAAGATACAGAGCAGCACATTACATGCCACTAAATTATAAAGACTTCTCATGCTATGGACAAAGTTTAAGCAGGCAAAGTTAGACACAGGTTCACTAAAAAGTTGCCCAGGTTTTAAGCTCGGCATTAACTCTTTTACAGGAGAAAGTAGAAACCAATTGTACCTGAATTTTGGGGTAGATGGATATAACAGAAACCACAACACAGAGAATCAGGTTGACACTGATGAAGACCTTGTTTTCTGTGCAGCCGTCTGGTCTGGTGTAGAATGTGTAGAGTAACCCAGCGAAGACAATCGACAGGATATAGAAGAAGCTCGTGAAAGAGAGCAAAGCTGGAATAAGGGTAAAGAGCATCAATGCCCACACTTTTAAGAAACATCTACAACAAAGACCCATTTTCTTTTATGCTATATAAAAGTAAAGAAGCTTAATTCGCTTTTACAGTGAATCCACATGATCAAAGTTTTCATATTGTCTTAAAAACTGATTGTTAAATTCCAAGTGACTAAATTCACTACTTGGATTGCCTAATTCAGTTTCACAGGTGGAACCACTGGGTTAATCACTCCAGCAGAAATAAATTCTGAAATCTCATTAAATGTGCACCATAAACTCTTCCAGAGTTGGGTTACCACTGGGCACACCTCTACCAGTACTTGAGAGGCTGGGGGGGAGGGGGAGGGGGTGAATCTTAAGTTCCCTTAAATTCTGTGACAAAATGAATTTTATAAATTTTTTAAAAATGAAAGAAAATAAATAGGCTTAAAAAAGAATTTTTATGAGAGAAGTAAAAAAGTTGTTTATGGATTTTAGCTAAAAATGAAGTAGACAAAGATGATTTAAAAAATATTTTGCAAAAGAAGTATCACTTCAAATTATGTGACAAGAATAGAGTATCTTTTAACTTATAGCATACTGTGGCACGAACAATAAGGGACTGTGTGGAAAATACCATGCAGTGCTACATGAGGCAAACTGTTCTCAGCGGTATAGCATTTTATAGTAGGTGAAAGAACAACTCATGGAACAGATGGTACAAACCTGTTTACATTAAAACACAAAGTTAGGACCTCAGTAGCGCTAGAATGGTGGCCTAGCATAAAGTCCTGAATTCAAGCTCAAGCAACATCCTGCTCAAGAAAAGTCACTGTGACAAATAAAATACACGCATATAAAAACACATCAGAACCTGTTAATAGTGGCTCCATGTAGAAAAGTGGTCTCAGATGAGTAGAAAAATTTGTGTTTTATTCTTTATAAATACCTTTTAAATTTCTTTCTTTTGTAGTGCTGGGGACTAAACCCAGAGCACGCTAGGCAAATACTTTATCACTGAGCCATGTCCCCAGCTTCTTTTATTTTAAATTTCTATCTATCATAATGGTAAACATAATACTGTTTTAAATTTAGTACTATCATCATTATTTTGTGTGTGTGTGTGTGTGTATACGCGTGCCTGCATGAAGAGATATGAATGGGAATACACGAGTTCAGGTGCACATCACTGTGCATGTGTAGGAGTCAGAAGACAACTTTGGGGGGTTGGAGATTTAGCTCAGTGGTAGAGCGCTTGCCTAACAAGCGAGAGGCCCTGGGTTCAGTCCCCAGCACCGAAAAAAAAAAAAAGAAGACAACTTTGGGAAGTAGGCTCTTCCTATCCACCTTAGTAAGGGTGGTTCTGGGATTGAACAAGTTGTGAGGCTTGCACAGCAAGTACCTTTACCTACTAAACCATCTTACTCACCCTTATTATATATATTTACAGATATTTACAGATGTTTTGTATGTGTGTGTGTATTATATAAGATGTTTAATAATAAATGGGGGGGGTAAAAAAAAAAAGATGTTTAATAAATGGAATGAAAAATCATTGACAATTTGATGCATGAACTAAAAGCACTTAAAATGTTCATACTTAAAACCCTTCTAACTTTTGGGAATTTTGCCTAAGGAAATATCTGTAATGTATTCTTGCAGGTTAGGTATTTGTTATTGTACCATAAACTAAAATGCATTCAGTCAAATATGGTGGCACATGACTGTAATCCAGGTCACTTGGGAGGCTGAGGTAGAAAGATCTTAAATTCAAGAATAGTCTGGACAACTTAATTGAGACCCTATCTTAAAAATTAAAACAACAACAACAACAACAACAACAACAAAACAAAACAAAACAAAACAAAACAAAAACAAAAAGGATCTGTGGATGCAGTTTAGCAGTAAAGGGTTTGTCTACCATACACAAAGTCCCAAATTCAATACCAGCACCAAAAATAAATCAAGCTAAATATATTCATAAGCTACTTTCAAGTTTAAAAAAAATTCAACTATAAATCATTCAAATACATGATAGAGCAAATTAAAAAAATCACTATACAAGTATCATTAAGTGATTTGACTTTTCCTTTTTTATACATTAAAAGTATGTATATGCAGATAAAAGACTGGAAAAAAAGATTGATATGTAACATTAACAATGAGTAACAATTATTGGATTAGTTGGATTACAGAAGATGCTTTCTTTTTGGAATTGTACACTGAATTCAAGGCATTTATAATGTGCTAAGTAAGTCAGCACTCTACCACTGAATTACATACTCAACTCTAAGTTCTTTTGTTGATAAGGGGCACATGTGTAAGTGATGTATGTACATGTGATTCAGTACACAGAGGCCAGAGGAGGAGGACAACAGGATAGGATTTCTCACTGAACCTGGAACGAGACTGGAAGACAGAAAGTCCCAGCCATCTTCCTGCCAAACTTCCCCACCTCCTGGCCAGCACTGGGGTTATAGATGCATGTGCCCAGTTTTTCATGAGTGCTGAGCATTTGGCTCAGGTCCACCTGTTTGCACAACAAACCCTCTTATCCACTGAACAATCTTCCCAGTAAAAGTACCTATTACTTACAATAGAGGAAGGAGTTTCAACTATTGTTTTGGTTTTTGTCCAGATAACATCTTACTCTGTAGACCAAGTTGTCTTGGGATACACCATATACCTCAGGCTGCCCTGAGTTCATGACAATCCTCTAATCTGAACCTCGAGTGCTAGACTTACAGGCGTGGAACAACCATGCCCACCTCTTAATGGATATTTTAAAATGAAGTTGAGCCCATATTCCCAATACTTGGGATGAGGCAGGAAAATCATGCATTCAAGGCCAGCTTTGATTACATTCCTGTTTGAAGCTAACCTGGGCTACATTGAGACCATCTCAAAAAAAAAAAAAAAAAAAAAAAAAGTTAATAAAAAAATATGGTCCCAAGTAGTAAAAATCTAAGTCCTCCCTATCGCTAAAGATGTTGTGTAAGGCTATATCCTACCTAAACCGTAACTGTGTTGATGCTGTCCCACATGTAAAATCTACCTGATTTCCCCAATCACAGAAACATGATTATCAAACCAGAATGATGCCACTGAACTCAACTGTTTTCCTCTAAACAGAGGCAGTTACATTATAAATCTCAAAATAAACTGAGAAAATCCAATGACTTAAGATATCTGTGCTACCCTTTCAGCAATGCACACAATTCACAATAGGCTGAGAAAGTAGCTATTAAAAAAAAAAAGTTTGATTCCAATCACTGGAGACTTTACTGTGCCCCAGCCTGAATGCAGCAGAGTGGCATTCAGAAGTGAGGTTAGATACTTACCAGCATACCAGACCCTTGGGTTTCCTTCTTCCATACGGTTTACCCATGATTCATTCCAAGAATGAGCCATGTCTACCAAGAGCACCAGCTGGATGAGGATAAATAAAGCGGCCCCAATCATGCCAATGATAAACCAGACTGTAAATCAAGAGAACAGTTATTCTTTACCATCAGAGTAACACTGTAGAACATCACTGCTAAACATTTCTGAGATCTCAGTTAAAGAGGTAGAAAACTAAAAGCACTCTTTAGGAAACGTTCTGCTGGGTTTCAGACTTTTTAAACTCATGCCAAAGAGAACTTAGGACACAAATTCCAAATCCCTTTTGTTTTGGACAGAAGGGTTTGAAATCCCCAGATGTCACTATTGTCATGTGAAGAGAGGGTTAAAGCAACGAAAAGGCTGTTTTCATACTGACAAGTTCTCTAACCATTCTTGCCAAACGAGAAGAAAGCTATTAAAATATTACCAAAAATGAACATACGGTTCCAGAAAAGCTGAGAAACAGACTGAATGCCTCTTTTTGTTGAAAACCATCATTGTTTTAACATGTACAAAGTCATATGGTAGGATACCAGCCCATTTTTTTCTTAAGGATAGTCTGCAGAGTCATGAAAGGAAATGTAACTCAGAACCAACTGCCCACAGAACTGGCACACTATATCATTAAATGATCAGCAGTAAGGCTTACCTGAAGTGAAATAGCCACTTGGGATGTAGAAAGATCCAACCATGATACCCACAATTGCAGCAATTTTGAAGAACCAAAACCTGTTTAAAAAAAAAAAAAAAAAAAAAAAGCAGCACTGCTGAAATGCTACTTTTCATCTCTGAATGCATAAATAACACCTAAATAGCATTTCCAACATAAGTGTCTAGATAGACTGGTGTCTTCAACTGGCTACTATATTCACACAGGGCACACAAAGCACATTAAGGCAGGTTTACTGGCACAAGCCTGTAATCCCTGGTACTTAGGAGGCCAAAGCGTAGGACGGCGGAGTTCCAGGTCAGTCTGGGCTACCCAGTAAAAACCTTGTCTCAAACAAACACTAAAAAAAAAAAAAAAAAGTAAAAGTAAAAACGAGGCTAGACTGGGGATGTAGCTCAGTGGTAGAATGATTGGCCAGCATGTGCAATACCAAAATTCAATCTTCCATTAATACACGTACAGAGTAAAATATTAGTACCCAACATAAATTACTCACATTCATGAAAGAAATTGATTTTAAGAATTTTTCTATTTAAACTCTGAAAAGTTAGGCTTCTAGAATTATAGATTCCAACAGTGTTAAAATGGAGCCATTGTTAGGCTTGTGAAGAAAAAAAAACTATAATTCCTCCATTTCCAACATGGAACATACATACTGTGCCCATACATATGGCACATTAAAGCAAAACTGGTACCAAATCTTGACTGCCGGCAAGTTACCTTTAGTAACTGCCATATGCTTGGTGTGGTGGCATATACCCGTAATCCCAGCACTGAAGGCAGGAAGATCAGGATGGGCTGCAGGCAGAACAGAAGGTAGCAGACTTCAGAGCTAAACAGACCTAAGCATCAATTCTATCTCCAATACTCCCTCGCCCAAAACCTCAGGCAACATATTTAACCTCTTTGAGATTCAGTTACTACATCTATAAAATAGGGGGTTATAATAAACTACAAATTTAAAAAGCGCCCTTCAGCTTTCAAACAGAGGCATATGTCAAAAAGGAACTGGTGGTCTAAAGTAGGAAGCAACAGAGTATATAAATCAAAAATGTGTGTGTGTGTGTGTGTGTGTGTGTGTCTGTTTTCCATGTTTTTAAAGTACAATTTTACTGAATGCTTTCAAGTCACTCTAAGCAAGCCTTGGCTGTCCCACTCATTAGCCCATTCTTTTTTTTTTTTTTTTTTTTTATTCAACTGTGTGCATGTGTGTGTCTGTGTGTCTGTGTATGTGTAGAACCACGGACGAATTCGCGAACCACCATGGACGCCTCTACCTCCTTCTGCCCAGGGATTCACAGGCTCCGCCCTACCAGGACCGGAAACGCAGGCCCCGCTTCCGCCTGGCGTCTATACGTGGGATCTGGGATCCGAACTCAGGACCTTCCGCCTGCAAGGCGGAGGCTTAACCCCTGAGCCACCTCTCCAGCCCTCATTAGCCCATTCTTAAGGAGACCAACACAGACACATACAAGTATATTCAGACACACATAAATATGTATGTGTAGTTCAGTGTTTATTTCCCTTCTGTAGTGTTTGTATATATCAGGAATATATTTATCTTTAAATAGAAAGGAAATAACATTGTGCCTGACCTATTTAAAAAGATACCTAAAAAAAAATCTAGATGCCCATAGCAAAGACATTACAAAGAAGACTCCCCATCTCTTCCGCTCTACAGATATTCATCTGAAAATGACAATGCAACAGTCTTGTGAGTGTACTAGATCAGAAACACACTTGGGCCACTGACTCACATCTTACTACTGCCATCCAGATGGCAGTATTGACTGCGAAGGGGAGGGAATCCACACCAAAATGAAATACTTAATCTTACATACCCATTGTGCACTGCTGCTCTGGGATCTTTACTTGTTTTTACTTTTAACATGAGCAAAAAGAAGGCAAAGAAGAAGATGGCCAAGGCAAAGTTGATTCGATACACGGCTTTAAAGCCAACTAGCACATCACAATCTTTCTCTGCTTTTGCATCAACCACTTTGATTTGAAATCCTCCTTCACAGAATCCAGGAATCTGAGGAGGAAGAAGAGAGAGTGGAAACAATTTCAATGTCATGAGAATATCCACATTAACCAGAAATTCTACCTCACTACATACAGAAAGCAGGAATTTATGAAACTGAACCCTTTAGCAATTGTAAGACTGTGATTTTTCTCTTTGACTTCCAATTAGCTAACAATAGTTCATTAAGAAAATTAAAGTGATTGGCTGTGGTGGAGCATGGTTGCAATTTCATGGTTAGAGGGCTAAACAAAACTTCCAGGCCACCCTGGACTATACAGTGAGTTCAAAACTCACCTGGTTGACTTAGCAAGCCCTGTCTCAAGATCAAAATAAAACTAAAAAAAAAAAAAAAAAAAAAAAAAGGCAAAATAAAATAGATATGGTTGTAGCAGAGTGGAAGAATACAGCGAATGATCCAGTACCCACTCTCCCCCCCCAAAAAAGTACCCCTGTGTACTAATGAGGTCACCTCGATTATCCTATATTTTTCGGCTATAACAAATTTCTTTCAAAGGTGAATCTAGTTTAAAGCTTAATGCCTACAAGGAAAAAGAGATCATTTCTAAACTCCGTCTTCTCTGGATTGTTAGAGTAAGAATGATACTTGTTAGACTGTAATCTATTTCTAAACTAACTCCTCACATTCTTCATCTTGACTATATCCAAAGATATTTAACCTGGGCATGTAGTTCATGCCTATAATCCTAATACTCCAGAGGCCAAGGCAGAAGGACCAAAACCAACCTCAGCTACATAACAAGTTCAAGGCCAGATTGGGACACATGAAATCATGTCACTAAACAGTTAAAAGTCCCAAATTACAGAAAACTAAAAAATTTAAAAAGCTCCAAATTACAGTGATCTTGAGTGTAATAACAACAATTTCAACCAAAATGTTGTAAAATATGAAAGTAACAAAAAGGACCAGTATCTTAAGTGTCTGTAACTTCCCCTCACCTTCTTCAGCTCGGTTTGTATCCCTTCTGTCATCATGATGCAAGACACGATTGTGCCCAGAATGAGAATAGAAGCATAGATGAGTCGAGTCAAGGTAGAGTTCTTACTGTTGGGACAGCAACTGCACAGCAAGCATGATGCCCCACTGCAGAGGCACGGGACCTGTGGGAAGAACACCATGGCCATTGAAGGCACTTTCACTGCTTTCAATGTGAGGTAAACTGCAGTTGACAGTTTCAACAGAGACCTATATGGTTAAAGCACACACCTGTAATCCCCACATGAGAATACAGAGATAGGAGGAATCTTGAGTCCCATGGTAAAATAGCAAAACAAAGCAGATGTATAGTAGTAAAACACATCTGTAATCCCAGCACTCAGGAGACTGACGCAGGAATACCCCAAGTTTGAGCGCGGCCTAGGCTCCACAGCTAGACTGTTTGAAAGCACTACCTCCATTTACTCTGAAGTTAAACTGAAGCTACAGCATGAAACAGAATCATGTGCTTGATTTGGAAACTTCCTGGCTTGCCTGATATTTAGAGCTATTGAATCAGATTCCTGGAACAGGCTAATGCAGAATTATCAAGAAGCAGCACCTGCAAACAATGGATGACTCTGGTCTCCTAACATATTCCCAATAACCTTTACGCTGCTGTTTCTGTACCAGGCTTCTAAAGTATAACAGGCTAATAAACTTAAAAGCCCGGTATGCTCTGCTATAAAATGCACCTAATCCATCTACTTGAACAAGACTACTGTGTGCAGAACAAGTCAGAAATAAAGCACCTAACACAATGCCTGACTTAGAAAAAGCTCAGAAACTGACAAATTTCATCATTTGTAATTACAACAGGAAGGAAGGGTGAAATAGACTACCCAGCCAGGTCAAAGGATCAAAATGGAGGCCCATGATTGGCAACTGAGATTCAAGTGTTGGGCCAGTGAGATGGCTCAGTAGGTAAAGGTGCTTGCTACAAAAGCCTGGCAACCTAAACCTGATGCCCAGAATCCATGTAGTGGAAGGAAAACTAACTCTACAAAGTTGTCTTCTGACCACACCTGCACCACAGCAGGTACACAGTGGGCTCTCTTGTGATATAGCTGCCCTTGAGTCATCCCTGTTCCTGCCAACTAACCCTCACTATGATCTAAGTAACCCTAATAAACTCACTAGTTTAACTAAACCAAGAGCATAGTTTTTACTTAGGTCCAACTTCTCCCCAGGAAAAATGTCACATAACACCAGATAAAGATGAAGACAGCTAAAACCACATTTTGCGATGATGGCTGTACTGTGCTATTCTAATCTCAAAATAATGCTACTTTTGCTTCAAAGCAGAAGATCGTTATAGAAAACAGACCAGTCGGGAAGCACCATATGACACTGCAGAGAACTCAAGTATTAAAGCTTGCTAGCTGAAAGGAGTTACTATTCCAAATTCTGAGCCCTGACCCACAGTTGGCATACAGGCAACTCATCATTTCAGACTGGTTCTGTCATTGACAAGTTCAAAAATTTCTACTCTAGTGCTGGAGGTGGCTCAGGGGTTAAGACTGCCCCCACAAGCAGAAGGTCCTGAGTTTCAATTCCAGGTCCCCTGTAAAAACACCAGGCAGCCTGCCGAGATAACACAGAAATATAGAAATAATTGATGAACTCAATTTTTAGTGTTTTGCTTCTTGTAGCCCTGTAACATGTAACTTCATTGTCTGTGAGCTTCCTTAAAATAGAATAACTCTTAGAAGTTTTTAAGTAATGAGATAGTCTTTTATTTAAGTCCAAAGCCTGCAAGTCTTCTCCCCACCAACACGTTAAGAAATAGTTTACTGACAGGCCATATCAGCACAAGGATTAGCACCATACTGGTAGGCAACAAATGACCAATTGTTTAAGAGAGATGGCCACAAACAGGGTACTCCCTTGGACTGTATTCCCAAGATATCTGGTAGCAGTAAATTCTAAGAAAAATTTTGCTAATTAGAAGTTAAGTTTCAAGGCTCAATGTGCTCCAGTAGATAAGGATGGTGAGCTGCCAAATTCCCCAAGTTTTTTGTAGCCTGCTCCATTCCTCACTGCATGTACCTCTTGCTGTATAGGAACATTAAAACTTATGTGTACTCAAAGCCTTACACCCTAGAGACCTAGCTGGAATTCCAGCTTCAATAAATCTTCTCTGTTTATAACTTTCAACTGTGGTCTCAAGTATTTGGCTGAGCATACCCCCAAGCTGAGCACTATTGGTCCCTAGAGGATGGATCCTGGGAAATCCTACAGCAAAGCAAAAAGGAGATAAGAGGCAATCTAGGATGATTCCTAAAGTCATCCTTAATAAATATTCCACAGGGACACACAGTGCCCTCTGATTCACACACACACACACACACACACACACACACACACACACACATAAATAAATAAATAAATAAAAATTTAAAAATTCTACTCTACACTGTCTAAAAGCCTGTGTAAGGGTTTCTGACTGGCAGATGTATATAATATAAAGGGGAAATAGCTTTTGCAAATGGTTGTCTATTAAGCACATCCCAACGGAAGTGTAGAAGGAAGTAGCTCCTTCTACAAACATTTCAATTTTCTCAAGATAATAATTGTAATCTTCCATTTTGCCCTGACTTTACCATCTCAGTCTCAGAGCAAGGCCACTGCTGCTTCTGAGTAGGACCAGAAAGAATTAAGCCCTGACTGCAATCTACCTTAGGACATTCTAACATCCTGGTAGAAATTCTACTCTCTAATGAGCAGACTTAGACCCTCAAAAGTTTGACCCCTAATGATCCATGCCTGCCTTACACAAGACAGCTAGCACCAAAGTAAAACTATCCACACTGTAAAGCTTATTCCTCAGCCAAAAAATGAGGTGTCTACTATCTAGAGATGAACCCCACACAGACACCCAAGGCACAGGAACACTGAGAGCTACCTGACTGCCCACTTAGAGCCCTCTTCTACTCCTCCATACATATACTAAAAGAAGCACCCTCTTAGAATAACTTATTTCTCTCTAATCTTGAATATGTAGTTGTACTGCAGTGTATCTGATGAAACCTCTATTTCTATCTTCATTGGATTCATTCATAACCCATGTGTCACTGACTTGACACCACATTTACAAGCCAAAGAAAAGTAAAAGACTATCAACAAACAAACCAAAAGATAGGGTGGAAACCACAGGAACAGATTTTCACATTAACCCTAGATGAAATTATCCCGGAGAGCTAGCCCCTCATGGCCCTCTAGTGCCATGAATCTGTTTCCAGCTGCCTACTTCTCTTGGAGGCAATCTGGCCCCTCATGGCATTCCAGTGGCATGAGTCTGTTTCTTGTTCCTTGCTCCTCATGAATTCCATGCGCCTAGGCACTGTGCGTTCTCATGGGCTCCCTAGCCCCTCATGGCACTCCACGTCTGGAGTCAATGAGTTCCAACCTTTCTCTTCTCTAATAAACTCTGCCTTAATCCTCAAAAAAAAAAAAAAAAAAGAAATTATCTGGAGACATCTTAATGCCAGCTTTAGACTTTCAGACTTAAGAGATAACAATAAAAAATGCTGTTGTTTAAGTGACCCATCTATGGTACTCTATTATAATGAAGTCCTAGAAAACTAACACATCCACTTACTTCTGTGTCTCAAGAATATGAATACCTTGGGTGAGACCACTTTTACATAGCAGGAAACCAATAAAGATCATACAATCAACGTGTCCTACCTACTACATGCTGTCACTCTAAGAGCTCTCGAAAGGACAACTCT
The DNA here is from genome assembly GCA_023101885.1 of Typhlomys cinereus. Taxonomy (NCBI): domain Eukaryota; kingdom Metazoa; phylum Chordata; class Mammalia; order Rodentia; family Platacanthomyidae; genus Typhlomys; species Typhlomys cinereus. The sequence continues at coordinate 4,633,782 of JALPQD010000095.1, forward strand.
GTTCTATTGTTCAGAACAAAAACCTGGCACACACATTCTGGATGCCTGCTCTTTTTCATATCTGTCAGCACATCAGCTCTACCTCAATTTGACCTCATACCAATAATCAATATGACCATTTGTTCCCCTCTCCCATCCACCTCCTCCTTTTTCTTTTCCTTTTTTTGAGGTAGTTTCATGTAGTCCAGGCTGGCCTATGAACTCAGTGAGAAATTGGAGATGATCTTGAACTCCTGATCCTCTCGCCTCCTTCCCTAGTGTTGGATTTTACACACACACACACACACACACACACACACACACACACACCACTATTCCTGGCTTATGCAACACTTGGGATCAAACTCAAGGGTTCCTAATGCTAGGCAAGCACTCTACCAACTGACAACAGCCTCAACCCCAGGGTCATGTCAAGTTTGTGGGTATGTGTCTGCCTGTCTGCCTGTCTGTCTCTTGGAGATCAAACCCAGGGTCTTGCACATGCTGAGCAAGCACTCTACCAACAGCCTACATCATCAGGTGATCTGACCACTTTCATAGTATCCATGGTCCAGGCTTCTACTATTGCCTCTCATATGAACTAAGCATAAAAGTCCCACCCCCAATGCTGTGGGGATCCATATGGAGGCCTTAAAGATTATTTCCAGGGCAGGGGAGATGATTCTAGATAAAAGTGCAAAGATCTGGATTTGAATACCCCAGAATCCACATAAGCCAGATGTACTAATCTAACCCAGCATTTCCATGGGGAAATGAGTGTTCAACAGAAGCATCCCCCAGAAGTTTGTTGGTCAACTAGCCTGGCACACACTGGAAAAACAAGGGTCCTTGTTTCAAACAAAGAGAAAGGCAAACACTGGCATCTGAGGTTGCCCTTGGAATGCCACACACTCATTGTGGTATGAGTGCACCCACACACACAAAGATACATTTCTTAAAAAGACTTCTGGGCTTGAGGACATTTGAGATTCAACAGATGGAAGACAACAAAAACAAAGCTTCTCTCAAACTGGTAGTTTAGCTCAGTGGTACAGCTCTTGCCCAGGACACAGTAGGTCTGGTAGAGAATCTTCTCAGGTCTCTCATCTAACGAAACAATTCTGGAAAGGGAGGCTGCCAGAAATCCCTTTGCAAGAGTTTTAAGGCCAAGGAAGAACTGCCTCTCTGTGTCTGTGCAAAAAAGCATCATCTCAAATCTGATCTCCATTTTTCCAAAAAGCAACAAGCCCTGCCCTCACATCAGGAGCCTCTTTTTTCTCCTTTCTTCCCATCCTAAGTCAGCCATATGAGCCACAAGTCTAACCACCCCCATGGGTTACTCATCACCAGGTGCTTCTGCATGTCTTGTGCACATAAATTTTTAGAAAAATAAACAAAGAGTAAATTAAAGCAGGTATAGAGGCATGCATTTGTTATGTCATCATTCAGGAGGCTGAGGCAGGAGATCTGAGTTCCAAGTGAGTCTGAACTACAAAGTAAGCTCCCATTGCAATGATAGTTTTTATATATATATATTTTCCTTTTGCTATTTGTTCTCTAAATTTAATCCACAGGCTCTTGGCAACTAAATCCAAAAGAATCAGGAAGGTTTTTTTTTTTCTCTACACTGACTTTTCTATCATCAAAATCCCCACAGAGCCACCAGAACCATGTTGTTAAAACCCAGGTCACATGTAGCACTCATACCTATAATCCTAGCATTAAGGAGGCTTAGATGAGAAGAGTGCAGGCTCAAGAGCATCCTGGGCTACAGAGATCTTGTCTCATAAAACAGAAAGTAAAAGCTAACGCCCTTAGCTAGAGTGGTGGCACACACCTATAATCTCAGGACTTAGAAGGTTGAACAAGGTGGATAGCTGAGTTTAGAGACCAGCTAGGATTGCTTTCTCAAAAAGACCCTGCCCCATAAGAAACAAACAGGGTTTGGCAGATAGTTTGGCTGACACTCAGACATATGCATAAGCATGGATGGGGCCCTGGGTTCAATTTCGAGCACCAAAGACACACATGTATTAACTATAAAATCATACAATGAGTATCTTTTATAATTTGGTATCCTGGTTTTTTCTTTTGAGTTTTTTTTGGTTTGGGGGTGAAGGTGGGTGTTAAGAAATTGGCCATCAAACTGTCAGCCTCTACACTCGCACTCCAGAACTGCCTTTCTGTCTTGTTTTGAGGCAGAGTCTCCTTCTACATCCCAGCAGGTCTTGATCTGAAGATCCTCCATCTTTCAAGTATGGTGAGAACAGATAGCCCACTATGCCTGGTTCTCTAGTGCTTTTCTGATATCATTTCCTAATTTTCTCTCCCCTGTCTGGTATACTAACCTCCTTAGAAAAAAAAAATTAAAGAAATATAAATATAAAAACAGATTTTAAGATATAAATGCCTGGATAGCAGCAATTCAAATCTTAATTTTAAATTAAAGGAAAAATATATTTCAGATGATTAAGATAGTTAAGATATTACATCTGAAATGGCAAAAGTAACTCCATTTTGTTTTAGCTCAGTTCCATTTCACACTGTGCCTCGTGCTGCCAAGCTCCCTCCCTAATGCTAAACCGCATTCTGTAATAAGACAGACCTAACCCAGACACCTCTAATTCCAGGAAACATGTCATACTTAAAATACTATGAATAATTTTTTGTGCTTTTTGGATATTTCCGTTCAATTGATTTATATTTGATATGATGTAACTGTGCTTTTTAAGCCTTCGCGATCTTTGTCATGGACAGTTCTTCCTGGCGTCAGCCCGCTCTCAACCACGGGCAATAAAGGGCTCTCAATTTGATCTTCATTGTGTGGCATTTACCTGTGACTCGTGTGTCTACAACGCGTCTGCCCCAAGAAATGGTAATGGAATGTGTCCAGACAGATTCCTTGGACAACTACATCAGCGGGGGAATCAAGGAACAATAAGAAATTGTTTCCAACAACAATGTAGATTTATGAGAAAATTCAGCATATTCTCTTTCCCAGAACCTAAAATTTCCTTGTAAAATATATATCTAATGTTTACAAAGTGATTCCACTCACTTATTTACTTTACCCCGCTTCCCAATAGCCTTTGGAGAAAGGAAAGCTCAGGAGGGTGATTATCTTTGCAAGAGGCCCCAAAACATCGAGGCCGCGGCCCGGGCGCGAGCCCAGAAGCCCCGCCAGGCACCGCGGCGGCGGGCGGCCCTTACTTCCAAGTCCCATCTTGCCACCGACTTTATAGTTTTGGCAAATCGGGCGCTATTTAGGAAACATAAGATTCAGGTAACCCTGAATTAAGTTAAGAGCACTTTAAAGGGTTTCGAAACCGACCCAAAAGAACCTCAAGCCCAGGAAGTTCCCCTTCCTTGGTCCGCTCCAGCTCCCCAGGAACCCCGAGTCCGGAAGCTCCGCGGGGGCGGGGCCAGCGGAATTGTAAACAATGGCGGTTGGGCCTCCGCGCTCCCTCGCCGAGGCGGAGCCTCCCGGTCCGGCCCGGGGCCGCCGCGCCCCGGGGCCCGGCCGCCCGCAGGCCCTCGCCGCCCCGGGCTCTTCCCTGCGAGCCCCGGCCCCACCGAGGCCCGCCGGACGCCGGCAGGACCGCCCGGTCGCCGCGCCGCCCGCTCTCAGGTCGCGAAGGACGGAGGACTCCGGACTCACCCAGCTAGCGAGGGAGAAGACGCCCAGCACGGCCCCCATGGTGACTCCGGGGGATCCACGGGCCGCTCGAGGAGCTTCCTGCGCCGAGGTGAACTGCCAGCTGAGGCGTCGCCCCAGGAACGCGATGTTTTCTGGGGTCGCAGACAAGGCCCGCCCTTCGCTAGACGCGGAGCTGGCGTCATTGCGTGGCCCCGCCCACGGCCCGCCCGCCGCGGCTGCAGAGAGGGCACCAGTCATTGGCTGAAGGCTTGGGGGCGGGGCTAAGCCTGTTGGCGCTGCGGGAGTTGCAGTCTGAGCGCCGCCCTCCTCTTGGCCTTGGCTTCTACCCTGGCACCGAGGTGCAGAGTCACAGCGTCTTCACGGAAGTTGTCTGAGCGCGCTGCTCATCCGTATTAAGGAACCCGCAGACTGCTTAAATTGGGTCAGACGAGAACATTGTGATTATCGAGAGTTGGGATGTTTGTAGGGCAGAAGCAAGCAGGCCATCTTAGATCATTTAATAGGATCAGGAGTTCAAGGCCATCCTGTCTCAAAACAAAGTCATTGTAAAATGGATGGGAGGAGGGGCAAGCACACGTTTTATTTGGCTATAAAATCTGAGGAGATGGGTTCTCTGGTGTTCAGTAGATTGAGATAGATACAGGTCAAGAAGACAGGAGGGAGGAAAGTTAAAATTTTCCTTTGACTGAAGTGGGAAGGTGGTAGACTATATACATTATCTCCTGGACAAGACATTGTGCTATACCAGATTTCATGTCAGATATGTGTACTTACATGAGAATTGCTCTAGAACTCTCTTATCAACGTCTCACCACATCAGAAAGATCTCTAGAAGCTCCACACCTCTGAGACTGATAAGGACTCACCCTGATAGGAAAGTAAAGGAGGATGCTTTCTTTTCTTTTTTCATCATCCAAATTTTTTTTTCAAAAATTTTTAATAACAGGGTGAGATCCAGGGTTAGTTTTTGTAGCCTCGGCTAGCACATCATCCTCTGGCACACTTGAACTTCCTGCCCTTAGAGCGCACATAGGGTTTGGTGTGGCTATGTGGGGTTCCTGGAGCCTTGCCAAAGTGTCGGTGTTGGAACCAGAGTTCCTTTCCTAGACCGGCCCTCATCCCCAAAAGAGACACGAGAACCTGGAGGCTGCTGCAACAAGCAAAAGGCAAGTTTATTCTGGCGCGCCAGGACCGTCCCTCTTGCAGGCAAGAAAGGAGCGGCCCCCTCAGTGTGGGTCTTGCCGTAGACGGCGCTGCGGGTGCAATCCGGTTGGTGTGGCGGAGGCGGAGCGCCGGGTCTTTTGTCTGAGTAGGGTCCCCCTCGCGGGTTCCAGGGTCTTCCGTGCTCTTCCCCGGCAGCCCGCAGGAGCCGCCGCGGCCGCCCGGTCCCTCCCCTCTGTTCCTGCACCCGGGAGGGGCCGAGCCCGCGTCACGCCCCTCCGCGCGCACCCATTCCTGTCTCTGCCGTCGCGTCTGCATCGCGTTCCCGGAATCAGACGGTGCCCCATAGATGGCCAGCTTTCCCCCGAGGGTCAACGAAAAAGAGATCGTGAGATCACGTACTATAGGTGAACTTTTAGCTCCAGCAGCTCCTTTTGACAAGAAATGTGGTGGTGAAAATTGGACTGTTGCTTTTGCTCCAGATGGTTCATACTTTGCTTGGTCACAAGGACATCGAATAGTCAAGCTTGTTCCGTGGTCCCAGTCCCTTAAGAATTTTCTTTTGCATGGCTCCAAGAATGTTACCAATTCAAGCAGTCTAAGATTGTCAAGACAAAATAGTGATGTTAGTCATAAAAATAAACCTGGTGAACATATTATAGACTGTGGAGACATAGTCTGGAGCCTTGCTTTTGGGTCTTCAGTTCCGGAAAAACAGAGTCGCTGTGTAAATATAGAATGGCATCGATTCAAATTTGGACAAGATCAGCTACTGCTTGCCAGAGGATTAAACAATGGTCGCATCAAAATATGGGATGCTTATACAGGAAAACTCCTCCTTAATTTGGTGGACCATACTGAAGTAGTCAGAGATTTAACTTTCTCTCCAGATGGGAGCTTGATCCTTGTGTCAGCTTCAAGAGACAAAACTCTCAGAGTGTGGGACCTAAAAGATGATGGAAATATGATGAAAGTATTGAGGGGGCATCAGAACTGGGTATACAGCTGTGCATTCTCTCCTGACTCTTCAGTGCTGTGTTCAGTTGGAGCCAGTAAAGCAGTTTTCCTTTGGAATATGGATAAATATACAATGATACGGAAATTAGAAGGGCATCACCATGATGTTGTAGCTTCTGACTTTTCTCCTGATGGAGCATTGCTAGCTACTGCATCTTATGATACTCGAGTATATATCTGGGATTCACATAATGGAGATATTCTGATAGAATTTGGGCACCTATTTCCCCCACCCACTCCAATATTTGCGGGAGGAGCAAATGACCGATGGGTACGATCTGTATCTTTTAGTCATGATGGACTGCATGTTGCAAGCCTTGCTGATGATAAAATGGTGAGGTTCTGGAGAATTGACGAGGATCATCCGGTGCAAGTTGCACCTCTGAGCAATGGTCTTTGTTGTGCCTTTTCTACTGATGGCAGTGTTCTAGCTGCTGGGACACATGATGGAAGTGTATATTTCTGGAGCACTCCAAGGCAAGTCCCAAGCCTTCAACATTTATGTCGCATGTCAATCTGTAGAGTGATACCCACCCAAAAAATCCAGGGACTGCCTATTCCTTCCAAAGTTTTCAAAGGGTTAGAAAGTTTATTTAATTTGATACATTATTACACTGCATTTTCATTATTTGAGCTTTCAAAATATTTATAGATGCTGAATATATCAAGTGTAAATTTTTAAGATGAACTGTGAAACATATCCATACATGTCCATATTTAGACACGGCTGCTATGTGTCGAATGGACCCCTTCACTTTCTAACTTTTGTTCTGACCTGTATATATTACGGCAGTAGAGCCATAATGTGTATCTGTGCTATAAATTGGAAGGGATTTAGATTAGTTTAGTTTTCCATTTGGGAACATTGAGTTTAGATGATACCGAATTCAGAAAGCTGGTAGCCCTGCACAAAAGGGCTCTGGTTGATATGGAGTGTGAGACTATGAGATGAAACTTTCGTATGTTGAAAAGACTTTATGACCTTCAGAAATGGTGTCTGACAGGAAGTTTGAATGTGATGTTAGAGAGAGAGAGACGGAGGCAGAGAGCAAGAACACCAGGAAATGACTGGATAAAGGGTATCTCTTTTGGGCCTTAATTTTGAAGGCGGTTTGCCACCTTACTCCTGAGGATACAAGTATTTTAAATGTATTATTGTTGAATATTTTGTTAATACTAAGGGTCAATTATTATAAGACCATTTAAGTTGGTTGTGTTCTTTTTTTTTTTAATACTTATTGTATGTCTCTGCAGAAGATATTGGTGACTTGTCAAAGAGAAGCAATACAGCATGTCTGTTATTTATCTTATCTGCAGATATCAGAATGAACACTATGTAAAGTGCTTGTTTTATATCTGAGTTTTTTAATTAAAAGACATTAAAATAAAAAAAAATAATTAAAAAAAAAAAAAAAAAAAAAAAAAAAGAAAGGAGCGGCCCCGACTGAGGTCGGGGTTGGGTTTTTATAGGCACAGTAAACACAGCAAACTTTACTTGAACTCTATGCACACACATCACGCAAGGAAGTTATGGGACAAAAAGAGTTGGTGGCCAGATGTTCCAGTAGATATGCGGTCGTTGCTCCACACCCAGATGTCCAAACTGCCAGATGTCCCTGGGTGGGTGTCAGGTCATCACATATTTGCCTCGTTGGGCAAGATAGGGGGCTAAGGGCAGGAGTGGCGTTCAGCCGTTTTTGAATTTCTGCTTGGCGCCCAGTTTTCCCGCAGGCTGCTTGGCCCCGAGTTTTCCCGCCGGCGCGAATGCTGGTAGAGGCCCGTCTGGATAGGGGTTAGGGGTGAGGGTCCCACATCGGTACACCTCTCGGCCTTTCCCAGGACCAGACAGAAGTACAGTGCCATGGCCCTTCGGGGACTCCAGGGCGAGCTAGTCAAAGGTGAGGATCTTGCCCCCAGCCTTAAGAATTCGGCTGCAGGCACAGCTGCTCACACGCAGTGCACACACTTTTAGCTTGGGCACCTCCAAAACCTGTGTATCATCCATCCGTGACTGTCCCCACGACCACAGCTGTCTTGTTCTCCCAGCCAGGAAGCTTCATCTTCTGGATCATCTGGGAGAGAGACAGAGGTGGCTGGTTGGTGCGACTCATAAACAACCTTTTCAGCACAACTTGGTTGAAGGTAGAATTTGTTCGTCTGGCTCGAAACCTGTATAGCTTGACCAGCAGTCGAAGGTGGATATCCTGGCTCTCGGGTTCCTTGCGCCGAACATTTCGGTCCTTGTGACGAATGTCAACTCCCACGATGGCATCTCCTGCTCGGCCAGGTCCGGAAAAGTGAGGATGCTTTCTTCTATGGTGTATCCATTGATCTAGGATGCTTCCTGGAGCATGAATCAGGTCAGGCATAAATCATCAAAGACACAGACTGCACAAGCAAAAAGACTTGAAAATAGGAGGGAGTCAGGCAGGGCAAGTCAATGTAAAGTGAAAGGAGGAGGATGGGATTTGGGACTAAAAGTTGAAAATATTATAAAGTTACTATATTCATGTCTGCAACATTTTAAAAAATTCCTTTGGACCTGCTACCAGATGTTGGGGTGGTAAAGACAAAATACCAAAGGAATGCTATGTGAGTAATAGAAACCTTTGGAGACTTCTCATTGTGGGATAGACAGTGCTGACAAAGAGGTTGCTAGGAATGTGTCTGACATCTGCTTCCTTGGCAACAGATAAGGAAGGAATGTTGGGGGTGTAGGAAAGATGCTGATAAGCCAGAAAGAGTGTGTGAAAGAAGCCAACAAAGCACGGAGGATAAGAATGTGTAGGAAAACAAGCCAGAATAAAGAGGTTTTACAAAATGGTGCCGCTATGGCTAGCTGCCATTATTTTAACATTTGTATCTGACCTTACATTCTTATAACTAGTAGATAAATTTCACTAAGCTAAAGTAAATAAATATTCCTAAACTTAACTGATTGTCTTCCAATGAACTCTAGAGCAATACTATTAAGGCAGGATTAGAGCAGCCATACTGGGATGGGTCTCTCAAGGTCTTTGAAGGTCTTTGGAGTTCCTGAAGATCATCCCCCACTGCTGGAATCTCCCTGAAGGAACACCCCTGCTAAGGAACTGACTCCAATCCTCCCAGAGATAAAATGGCCAGCTTCCCAAGGAAAGGATTATGGAGATAAGCTCTCCATATCAAACAACTTGACCTCTAGCTTAAGAGCAACTGGGTTGGGCCCCAAATGGGAGCTAACCAATGAGAAAAGCCAGTTTCCTGGGCTTGTGTAGGTGTATAAATATGCCTGGCCCTGGCAGCCATCTTTAGTGCCCTAGCCCCTTGTGGCACTTATGCCATGAGTTCTTTCTAGCTCCTTGTCAAGGATCCATGAGTTCTCCTGCACCCTAGCCCCTCATGGCATTAGTCCATGAGTCTGTTTCTTGCTTGCTTCTCATGGAGGCGCCTTAGCCTTTCTGTGGCACAAGCCACAAGTTCTTTCTAGCTCTTTGCCTGATCCTCATGGATTCCATACCTGTGTCCTTGAGTTCTCCGGCATCCTAGCCCCTCATGGCACTCCACGGTTGGAAGTCCATGAATTCCAACCTCTCTCTCCTCTAATAAACTCTACCTTATTCCTGTACAGGTGTTCTGATTTCAATCTTTGACTCCGGAACACAAGAACCCTGCAACATTAGACTGTCGTTTCCTGTCTCCGCATCATTTGGGGACCCAGATGGGACAGTCAAAAGACTGTCCCTGCATCACTATAACATCTGAAATCTGTAGAGGAGATCTCACAACTTTGCCTACCAATGTAATGTTCCCACTAATGTAATGGGTAAGTGCATTGACTTAGGACTTTATGACTGTGAAAAGCTCATGCAGCCTGGGCATAGTGGTGCAACAGGCAATTCTAGCATTTGGGAGGTGGAGGCAAAACGATCAGGAGTTACTAGATTTGGCTTCATAGTGAGTTCAAGGTCAGCCTGTATATATGAGACCTTGTCTGGAACAACAACAAACCGCCTGCAGCTGGAAGTGGTGGCTGTAATCTCAGCAACTAAGAGGCAGAGACAGGAAGGTAAAATGTTTCAAGCCAGACTGGGCTGTATAATGAACTCCAGTATTGGTGTGCCAAGTGAGGTAGACATGAAGGAAAGAATATGGAGAAAGAGATAGATATATGGGAGAAAGGTAGAGATAGGAGAACGGGAGAAAAGAAAATGGAACATGTCATTCAAAATAACTTGAATCCATGTTGCAGGATCATGGCCTTTTATATTGGGCTCAGAATGAATTATTGGCTTATTTCTTTTAAAGCAATCATTATTTTACATCAACAACCCTCATAGAATTTATGACCTAGTCAGAATAGGAAATTGACAATGAGGAGAAATGTCTCCTGTCACAATGTGGTGAAATACTCTGGGGAAATATTTTTTCAGGAGAGGGTTATTCAAGGAACTGGGAATAATGACACAAGCCTACAACCTTAGCTGATTCAGGAGGAGTGTCATGAATTCAAGGCCAGCCTGGACTACTTAATGAATTCCAGGTTTGAGGAAAGGAAGGTGGCTTTTTGTTTGTTTTGTTTTTTGTCCTTCCGAAGGCGATTTTATACATAGAGTGGCAGTTGCAAAACAAAATGGTTTGTTCTCCCCCCCCACTGTACCAAGCATTTATTTTGAAATTTTAAAAGTACTTAAAAAATACTATTTAGGGGCTGGAGAGGTGGCTCAGAGGTTAAGCCTCTGCCTTGCAGGCAGAAGGTCCTGAGCTCGGATCCCAGACCCTACACATAGAGACACCAGGTGGAACCTGTGAATCCCAGGGCAGAGTAAACAAGGAGGAAGTGGAGGCGGTCCATGGTGGTTCCCAAATTCGCCTGTGGTTCTACACACACATACATACACACATGTGCACACACGCACAATTGACTAAATAAAAAAAAAAAAACTTATTTAAGCGAGAATAAGAACAGATGATGTACACGCCAGAACAGTGTATATTTGGAAGTTAGAGGACAATTCTAAGAAGTGGGTTCTCACCTTCTTGTGGCCTTCAAGGATCAAACTCAGGTTCACTACTTACATCTGTACCCAGCAGACTCGTTTACCTGCTGAGTCACCTTGCCAGCCCCCATTTTTAAATCTTTATGTGTATATTATTGAACAAAGCAGTGGGTTTCATTGTGACTTTTTTGCACATGCATTATTGAAGTAGGTCACTGCCTAACCAGTTCTGTTTTGTACCATCCTGACTATTAATTTCCTCCTTGTCACTTTCTTCTGAAATTCTCCATGGATCCCAGAAACTACAGGACTGATGGACAGATGTCTTTATGACAAGGAATCAAATCTACCCTCAAGCAACAGCGAGCTTCCCAAGATAGATCACTTCCACAAATGAGGGCAATTACCCATGATAGGGAGACTGCACTTTGTAATCATCTCCTTGGGAACCAGACTGCTCCCCTCAAGTGAAAATCTTAACTTCTCCAGAACCTCTCCAAGAACCAGAATTAAGATATGATCACTCACAGCAAGAGAGAACAGAAATGAATCTATAAAAACAGACACGTAGGTGTTTTTCCCTTGGAACCCCTCCTACTCGCTAGAGTTTTCCTCACGTTTCCTTAACAACTCTATCTTCAATCTGCTTTAAAATAAAATAAAATATAGCTGTATATCCAGGAGTGAGAGAGTAGGGGGCAAGAAAGAGAGAGGCGGAGAAAAAAAGAGAAAGAGAACAGCCTCATGTCACATCATGTATGTGAAGGTCAGAAGGTAATGTTTGAAAATTGGTTCACTCCGTCCATCATGTAGGCCCCAAGGATTGAACTCAAGTCAGCAGATGTGTGTGCAGGCACCTTTACTCATGGAACCACCTTACTGGCCCGTTGTTTCTCTTTTCCATAAAAGTCTCAAAGTTCCTGTCTGCCCCAAGATGGACTTGGGGTCACTGTAAGGCAGGTTTACAGCAGCTACCCTGGGATGGTCTCTGAAGGTCTTTGAAATTCCCGAAGGTCATCCCCCACCCTGAAGGAACACCCCAGCTGAGGAACTGACTCTAATCCTCCCAGAGATAAGATGGCCAACTTCCCTAAGAAAGGATTGTAGAGATGAGCTCTCCATATCCAACAAACAACTGGATCTCTAGCTCCAGGTGGAACCAGGAACAACTGGGTTGGACCCCAATGGGGGCTAACCTTTGAGAAAAAGCCAGTTTCCTGAGCTTGCTTAAGTGTACAATATGTCTGACCCTGGCAGCCATCTTTGGTGCCCTTTCAGCTCCATGCTTCTCATGGGTTCCATGCCTGGAGTCCATGAGTTCTCCAGCGCCCTAGCCCCTGAGTGCCATGAGTCTGTTTCTTGTTCCTTGCTGCTCATGGATTCCATGCCTGGGGTCCATGAGTTCTCCGGGGCACCTCCCCCTCATGGCACTCAGGGTGCCATGAGTCTGTTTCTAGCTCCATGAGTTCTCCAGGGCGCCCCAGCCCCTCATGGCACTCCCCATCTGGAGTCTATGAGTTCCAGCTCTTTTCCCTTCTAATAAACTCTACCTTAATCCTCTACACGTGTCCTAGTTTCAGTCTTCGACTCTAGAAGACTAGAACCCTGCAACATTGGGACTGTCCTTCCTGTAACATTTGGCCCCTGAACAGGGACCCTGTAACATTTGGTGAGACTGTTCCTGCAACAGTTTCAATCTTTGACTCCAGAACACAAGAACCCTGTAACATTGGGACAGTTGTTCCCATAACATTTGGCCCCCTGAACAGGGATTCTATAACATTTGGCAACCACAAAGGGATATTTGATAATATCCCTTTCTGCAACAGCACTCCACATGTGGAATCCATGAGTTCTATCCTTTCCTTTAATAAACTCTACCTTGGTCCTCTACACATGTTCTAGTTTCCATCTTCAACTTCAAACACAAGAACCTTACAACATTGGGACAGTTGTTCCTGAAACATTTGGTGTAACCAGGAAGGCATATTTGGGGAGCAAACGAAAGATTGTTCCTGCAACAACTGAACCACTTAATCTGTTATACCAGTGTAGCCACCTTGGTGACCTCTCCTTTCTCTGTTTGTCACTGCTACTTGCCTCTTTGATTGGCAGAACCTAGTCAACTAGACATCTCAGAACCTGGGCTTTTATCTTAAAAAAGGTTATCCTTTCTTTGTTCCCCTCTTGCTGGCCCCTTTTTACTTTGGAGTCTTTTTATGTTATAAATCTAGATTACATCAAGCTTTTATCTTATTCTTCATCTCCTGTTAGGCATCATAAGGTCCACGTGAAAAGTCAGTACTTTTTGGAAGCAGCTGTGGTGGTCTAGAAAAAGGAAGACCCCACTCTTGTGTGCTGTGATGAAACTGTGTGCAGTGTACTATAGAAAATATGCTGTGGAAAAATTTTGACCTTACACTAACTGCTCCTTGGCTTCTGTAAACTGCTTACGCATAAGGATAGTCACTGCTTACACTTAAATTATAGTCGAAACTTGCTCTCGCTATCTGCTGACCACTTGGTTTCATGGTTACAGCTTGGGTCAGCAGGACCACCACTCAAGGTTTCTACCCCTCCCCTTATCTCTATCTGAATTCCAGCTGGAACCACTATCTGAAACTGCCAGCTTGAGTCTACCAGCTTGAGTCACTAGCTGCATGGCATGTGCCAACTTAGAAACTGCTATAGGAATTGCTCCCTGCCCTTACTCGGGGGTTCCAACATGAGGTCCCGAACTCTGATGGAGTCCTGGAGTCCTAAGGCTCCATCTAAGGTCCCGAACTTGGGTGGAGTCCTGAGGCTTCAGTTTTGTTCAACCTACTTTCAATAAACATTGTTTTCAGTCAAGCTCATTGTTTGTGCATCAACAATGGGGGACTTCTGGACCCCATAACACAGAAAGCTAAGTCCTGTTGATAGTGGGACTTTTTTTTAGGTGCCGGTTCTTTGATCAGTTGTGACAATTACTGAGTTGTAACCTCCAATAAAAAATGTTTATGGTTTTGCAGACCTGAACTAGTTCAAAGGGTAGTATTTCCATTCCACTTTTTTTTTCTTGGGTAGTTCACTTTTACAACAGCCTAGTTCATATTTGGGTTCTATTCTCCTCATGGCCTCCAGACTCCATTTTGAAGTGGTGTGTGTGTGTGTGTGTGTGTGTGTGTGTGTGTGTGTGTGTGTGTGTGCGCGCGCGCATGTGTGTTTTACTAGAGATGTAACCCATTGTATTGCACATGACAGGGAAGAGCTTTGTCACTGAGCTATAGTACTGAAATGCTCTCTTTGAGAGTGTTGTGCCAGGAACGTGATTCCCCAACAAACCTCATGGAGCCAAGAATCCAATGCAAGTGCAAGGGTTCCTTTATTGAATACAAGTCTAGACAGGGACCCCTCTCATCCAACACACACCGACACAGCGGCTGTGAAGAGGAGAAAGAGGCCCCGAGCCACAAAGTGTTAGGGCTTATATAGGAAAAAGGAAAAAAGGTAGGCTTGGGGAATTTCTGTAAGCTGGTGGTCACAGGAGGGGGGCTGTGGCATGGGTCCCAGTCTTTGCCGGGCTTATCGGCTGGGACACCTGGTGACCATGAAACTTGTTTTTCGAGTATTTTCTGGCAGAGAGGCAATGTTTTCAAGGTCTGTTTTTCTGTTGATTTGACTCATTAGGAACATCTGCCCTGTACTCGAAATGGCTGCCAGGAAGCTATACAGCAATGGGACCACACACATACAGTAAAAACTCAGAACAAGTTCTCACAGAGAGGACCCTTTTATCATCATTTTCTTCTGGATTTCATAACATGCCCTTAAACAAATCAGTTTGCTCAGAATCACTAAACTTTCATGTCCCCCCCTACTCCTATTCTTGGATCCAAGTTGAGCTTGTAGTGCTCCTTAAAATGAGATTCCATCTATCTCTTGTGGTTTCATGTCCAAATTACTTTAGTGTATCTCACCTAGTTGTCAGAAGGTAGGAAGGAAGACAGGTGTTTGAAATCATCTTCTCTAATGTCCCATCTTATGGAGAGACCCCTCAACACCTCTTCTGCTACCCGAGGCAGTTTCTCTGATATGTTCATATCCATTGTCAAAATTGTTTTCCCTCCATATACTGTTTGAAAAAATAATAATCATAGTTGGTTTTAAAAAGCTACATAAAGCTAGACAAAGTGGGGGCTGGAGAGATGGCTCAGGGGTCAAGACTCTGCCTTTAAAGGTAGGCATAGTGGCACATGTTTGTAATCCCTACACTCAGGAGACTGAGGCAGGAAGGAGGACTGCCATGAGTTCAAGGCCAGCCTGGTTTACATAGTGAGTGCCAGGCCAGTATGCTACATTATATAATCTTGTCTTAAACAAAATCTATACCAGTACATCTATATTGAAATGTTCTTCTCATCTTACTACCCCCCTCTTCTACATGTCTTTTTGAGGCAGGATGGAAAGGTAAGGATAAAGTGGACACAAAGGGAAAGTAACACACCTTACCTCAAAGTATGGTTGAAGTCTCTCACTAGTTGTGAGCAGGAATCCCGTTCACTGTGGAGGTTGGCTACAGAGAGTCACCATTCCTTTTAAGGCAGGTTTACAGCAGTTATGCTGGGACGGTCTCTGAAGGTCTCTGAAATTCCCGAAGGCCATCCCCCACTGCTGAGATCACCTAAGAAACACTCCTACTGAGAGAGGATGGCCAACTTTCCTATGAAAGGATGTGGAGATAAGCCCTCCATATCAAACAAACGACTTGACCTTTAGCCCCACGTGGGCCCAAGATCAACTGGGTTGGACCCCAATGTGAGCTAAACAATGAGGAAAAGTCATTTTTTCCAGGCTTACCTAACCAATGGGGAAAAGCCACATTCCCCTGGTTTAACTAAGTGTATACATGTACCTGATCTTGACAGCCATCTTTGGCACCTGCCCCTCATCCACTCCAAGTGCCAAAGTCCATTTCTAGTTCCTTGCTTCTCATGGATTCCATGCCTGGAGTCCATGAGTTCTCTAGGGTGCCTTAGCCCTTTATGGCACTCCATGTCTGGAGTCCGTGAGTTCCATCCTTTCCTTTAATAAAATCTACACATGTTCTGGTTTCAATCTTTGACTCTGAACACAAGAACCCTACAACATTCCCATAATATTTGGCGCCCAAATAGGGGCCCTGTAACATTTGGTAACCACGAAGGGATATTTGGCGAATAGAGGAGACTGTCCCCGAAACACTTTCACGTAGAAATGTTTTATATATGAGTGCTAAGTCACCAATGAGCTACATTCAAGGCCTAAGTGTGTATGATCTTTTGAGTGTGTCCTTTCTCCCTTCCCTGCTGGAAACCTGCAATGTTCTAGGAATTTCAGAAGAACCCTCTTTATAGCAAAAGACATGCCCTAACCCATTTGTGCAATCCTTATCACCCCCAGTTTTGCCTTATCAGATTTTGATCCCATCCAAGGTACCTCTGGAGTCAGTCTAGAACATCGCATCTTGAACAAGACAAATTGCATCACAAAGATATAACTTAGAAGTCACTAAAATTGTGTACACAGCTACTGATAAGACACTGAAGTGTGACTGACTTGAGAAACTTGTACCCACACTCGTGGGTATCTGATCTGTAATAATCCACATATTAAAATTTCTTAGTAAACTCCAACTCTGCTTCAAGATGGCTCATCCTGAAATTCTTTTCTTAGTGATATCAAGAATTGTAGCTTCTAAGTAGAGGTCTCTGAAAAGAACTCAGGCTGCTGTGAGACAGTGTGGAACTGTGTTTTACTGCTGCTGACACTTCCAGTGTTTGTATGTGCATGTTACATGCCAATCACATATATGTACTTATGCATATTATACATTTCTCCTTTTTACATGCGGTAGAGTTCCAAACATATGAAGTTTGTTTTAGTTTCATAGCAACATCCCACTTCTCTGATACCAATCTCTATTTCAGCTTCATCTGTTGCTGTATTAAATGTCTGACCCAAAGAACTTGGGGAAATAAAGGGATTTTATTCCAGTTTACAATTCTAACATGGCAGAGAAGTCATATCAGCATCCGGAGCTAAGGGAACTGGCCACATCCTATCCAAAGTCAATAGCAGAAGGACAAGGACCAAGTCCTCCTAATTTGCTTTCCAACTTGCCAGCTAGCCAAAAATTCTCTCCATCTTATCCACCTGCCCAAAGGATAGCCACACCCCATTATGGGCTGGGTCTTTGCACATCCACCATGCAATTATGACACTATTCGAAAGGTTTGCTCAGAGGCCTGCCTTAATATAGTGAGTTCAAGGACAGCCTAGGCTACAGGAGACTCTGTCTCAAGAACAAACAGAACAAAATGAAAACCAAATATTCCCAACCTAGAGGCCCGTTTTCCAAACGGTTTCCTTCTTGGGCGACAGAGATAAACTGAGGCACCAGTAGCTTCCAAGGTGCAAGTCCCGGGCCGGAGAGCTTTCAGACCTAACAGAGACCCGCGCCGGCTGCCTCTTCCTCGGTCCAGTTCGCTCTGCGGAGGACAGGAAGGACGCGAAGCCGCTTTGCCCCTTCCCGGCCGCCGTAGCGCGGGCGCCGCGGGAGATGGGGGGGAGCCGCAGGCCGCGCGCGTCGCCTAGGCAACGGCTCGGCGGCCCGCTGCGGGCGCCAGGCGGCCCGGGGGAGGCGCTGTGCGCCGGCGGCCGCGGCTCGGCGAGGCGGCGGGACAGCAGGTAAGCCGCGGCTGAGCGGCAAGGCTCGGTCCAGACGCGCCGGGCCCGGCGTCGGGGTGAGGGCCCCGGGCCGCAGGAACGCGGGACACAGGCGGAGGAGGTGCATCTCGCTCCCCTGGGCCCGCCGGGGATGGCGCCGCGGCGCCCTTTGACCCCGGCCCGCAGGTTGGGTGCGCTTTCGGCTTCTAGGGTGCATTACTAATTTGAGCTTCATGCGGAACTTTCTTAAAAAGCAACAACAATAATAACGTCCTTTTATTTGGTGGGGGGAGTCTTTGAATAACTCGAAACTGCAGAAAAAAATGTATGCGTGTGCGCGGTTCTTTGGGGGGCAGGGAGATTTGACTTCTTGGTGTGGCAAGTTTTTTTACCTGCCGAATGGGGGGAATGATAGCGCCTATCCGATAAGGGGACCGCAGAGTAATTTTAGGCATAAAACCCTCAACGCTTGGGCGCTTTTATTGTTGTATTACTATAAAGGAGTATCATTGAGCGTTGGTTGTGGGCCAGGGCCCCGGGCCGATGGCCAGAGGGTTTAAAAAAAAAAGTGAATGAAATATCTTGTCTTCAGAGAACTGCTCAGACCTGCTGAGGAAACAGACATTTGAGCAGGAATTGGTTATGGTTGGAGCTATGGATTTGGATCTAGACTGAATGCACAGAAAACAGGTGTAGATTTGCAGAGGTGACGTTCTTCAAAAGAGAGACTCCCCTAACACCTCTAAGAAGGTTGACTTCTGCAGTGAGACCTGAAGGCTGCCTTTGTGTTGTTCAGGAGGTGAGGCTGGTGAAGAGAGAGCAGCCTTGCAAAGGCTTGACGGGCCAGTACAAGTTACTAGAGAATCTGCGAGGATTTCAGTCTGGCTGGAGAAATGAATCTCTCCAGGGGCCAGAGTGCTCTGGACTTGATGTTTGAGAAACTGACTTTGTAAGTTTTAAGGAACTTGGGATTTCTGGTGAGGGTTGAGAAGACCTCCAAAGGATTTTTTGTTTGCTTGGCTATGGTTTTCTGTAGTTCAGACTGGTCTTGGAACTGCTGTGGAAGGGAGATTGGCCTTGAACAACAGCTCCTGAACCTCTGGCCCCACCTCCTGTATACAAAGGCTACAGGTGTGCACTGCAGAAGGAAGGTGTGTTTGATCAGAGGTAGTAGAAAAATTTCCCTCCCTTTCGGCCACATCACTTTGCAGTATTTGTTTATGGTGATTAAAAAATAGAGATTGAAGGGGTTGGGGATTTAGCTCAGTGGTAGAGCGTTTGCCCAGCAAGCGCGAGGCCCTGGGTTCGGTCCCCAGCACCGGAAAAAAAAAAAAAAAAAAAAATAGAGATTGAATATTGTCTTAGACCATTTTTTCATATTATAACTGTTGAAGCTGGGTGACTTTCTAAAGAAAAGAGGTTTACTTAGTTCACAGGTCAGGTCTGGAGATTCTTTTTATTATCAGAGGATCACATGGCAAGAGACAGAGAACATGAGGATTTTTGTTGTTGTTTGTATGTGTAGAGGGAGTGTGTATGCCTATATGTGTTTGCATTGCACATGTGTGTGGGTGGAGGGGTCCAAAGTTGATGTTGGGTGTTTTCTTTGATTGTTCTCCACTTTTATTATTAAGTTAGGCTGTCTCAATTGAACCCAGAGTTTGCCAGTCAGTTTGTGCTGGGGCAGCCACCATGCATGCCTGAGTTTTCCATGGGTTCTGGGTAAATGTGTCTGGAGGGTTGGAGACAATGGGAAAGGGGCGGTATTTCATGCACATTCAAATATGCATTCATAGAGGCTAGGATAGTGTCACATGCTAGTAGTCCCAGCACTTGGGAGGTAGAGGCAGGAGGATCAGGTATTCAAGGCTAGTTTTGGTTATATATTGAGTTCAAGGCCAGCCTGGACTGTTTGAGACCCAGACACAAAGAATAGGTCATTCGTGGAAGTGAGAGCATGTTCAATACAGTCGAGGCCGGAATGTCAGTACTGAGCTGACCCTGGGGCTCACACATGTGATGCCAGTTCACAGGAGCCTGAAGCAGGATGCTCAGCGCAAGATCAGCCTGGGCTCTTAGTCAGACCAGCCAGAGAGATCACAGTCACCGTTGTTGCTCATTCAGGGCTACCGTATGGTACACTTGTGGAAGAAACAGTCTCCGGGGCTTCATGGGGAAGAAATGGCTCCAGAAGTAGGAGAAGCACTAGGGGTGTGTGGGGGAGAAGCCCGAAGGAGAAGGCTACCTCTGCTAGATGCAGCTGAGCTGTCAAGTCAGAGAAGACTAAAATGTGTCGTCTGAAGAAATAAGTCACCGAGGTCACTGGGGACCTGACTGAGCAGATGTGGCGACACAGCGGGGGCAGAATCCATAATATCCCAGCTTGCAAAGGTTCAGTGTAACGCATCAGTGGGACAAGGTGAGAGTGGGATGTGAGAAGACAGCGTGTGGGCAGCTCCAAGAAGGCTGGCTGCAAAGGAGAGGAGAATCTGCGGAGAGGTTTGAGGAGTAAGGGGAAGTTCTTTTTGAGTGTGAGAGCAAGCTTAAATACACTTGGCATAGAGCTGGTGGGAGGGGAAGGCAGAGAAGGCTCTGGAGCAGAAGGGGAAGATCCAGAGAACAGCTTTCCAGAGGAGACAGGAGTGTGGAAGCCTCACCACACAGGGCCTCTGATGACTTTAGGGGACTAGGGTGAAGAGGTGACTGCTGGCAGAAGTGCACAGCTCGATGCGGCAAGCACTAATGAAAGGTGCAAGCAGCCATGTTTTCATCCCTGGGCATTCCCTGAGCTAGTACTCTATTAAGCACCAATCTCAGTAATGTCGTTTTATTTGTGTGGGTAGATGGGTTTGCTGGAAATTGAAACAAGGGCCTTCAACGTGAGAGTCAAGCACTCTGCCTTTGCTCTCCATCCCCTCAATAAATGCCATCTTTATAGTAATCTCGTGAAAGAGGGCCTGTTTCGATCCTGTCTCAGATAGAAACCAAGGCACATGCTTCCTAAAGTCACATTGAAACTGAATATTGTGTTTTGGTCTGCGGTGTCCAGAGCTTTTGCCGTCAGATGCCCGATTCTATCATTTCTAACTTCTTTTCCTGATATAGGGTCTGTCACTGAACCTGGAGCTAGCCAACACCAGCCATCCTCTGGTTTCCACCAACCTACACCCCCAGCACTGAGATTATGGGGGTGCATGTGTGGCCATGCTTGGGTTTTTATGTGCTGCTGGGGATTGGAACTCAGATCTTCATTCTTGTGACTCAAGCCCTCTTACCCTCTGAGCTGTTTCCCTAGCTGAGGGTTTTTACTCTTAATCACTACCTGTATGGTATAATTTTCTACCTTCAGAATGATTATATGCTGAGAAGATTAAAGAGAAGTAAAAATACCTAGATAACAAGTTAAATGAGCAAGCAGCTGCAAGAGAGAAAAAGCAATGGACTTTCTCCTTCCCGTGTGTGTGTGTGTGTGTGTGTGTGTGTGTGTGTGTGTGTGTGTTGCACATATGAGGGATTGAACCCAGGCCCTCAAATATATTAACTGTATTAACCACATGCTTGGCCACTTAGCCACACCCTCACCTCCTAAAATTAATAGCTTTATGTTAGCAGAAATAATCAGCAATATTATTGTAGAAGTAACAATGACAACATAAAGTCCCATTCCTAGGGTGGGGAGATTGCTCAGCGGTAAAACGCCTGCATGTGTGAGGGTCCAGTTGGGATCCCTAGATTCCCACATAAGAGTGACTCTTTACAGTCCCTGCTAGCCTCCAGGAAATAGGAGGCTGGAGCAACAGCCAGTTTGGTTTACTCAGTAGCAGTAGGAGACTTAGGCGCTAACAAGATGAAAAGTAAAGTTATCTGAAGATCGTTCTCTACACACGCATATACACACCACATGAGCACTCACTTGTAAAGACACACCACACACACACACTGTATACCCCCACACACCATATACCACACATACACACATGGCATGCACACACTCCACTCTCCACACACACTTACTTATCATCCCACACACAACACGTGCACTTATGTGTAGCACATACTTAGAAATACATTTAGATGTGCCCAGGCTAGCCACACTTACTGTTGGCTGGGGGTAGAGGGGGTGAAAGGGGATATTAGTGTGACATGTAGGTAGTTTCCCATGGAGGAACCAGAGCACTGATTCCATAAAAAGGGCAGGTGAGCAGGGTTCTGGGGATCAACCTCAAATCATCAGGCTTTACAGATCAAGTGCCTTTACTGGCTGAGCCATCTCACTGGCTCAGAATTTTCCATTTTTTCCACAGCTACTTTTTTTTTTAAATGTGATTTTAAAAAATTGTGTGTGTGTGAGAGAGAGAGAGGTCACTCTGTGTCCCTGTGGAGGACCAAGGGTGACTCCGGTAATCATTCTGGATTGTTTCTACCTCCTTCTTGCTTCGCTCTGGAATTTCCCAGACTCCATAGCCGCCATTTCCACCTGGCATCTTTATGTGGGACCTGGGATCCAAACTCAGGACCTTCTGCTTATAAGACAGAGTCTTAATCCCTGAGCCATCTCTCCAGCCTATCCATAGCAGTTCTTAAGTATCAGATTCACAGAAACTCTATATCAACCACCTAGAACTGGGCCAGCCTAATCTCTCCCCATCCTGAAGCTCAGGGAAATTTGTGGAAGAGGGAGCGGTAAGATTGTAAGAGCACAAGGATGGGAAGAGTAATGATATGCAAGATACTCCACACAAGTTAGGGCCCAAGCAATCATAATAGGACTTTGCATGACCTGCGCTATGTCCAACACATTATTGACCTTCACAAAGTCTAACATGGACTAAAGGCACTAGGATCCTGGAGGCTAGGGACTGACAGTCACAGTAGTGTTCCTAAGCTTAAGGGGAACACTGGGAAGGGTTCTGGGAAATGCCCCTGAGTCCTTGCACTTCATTGGAGAGGAGGACCCAGAGAAGAGTTTGGTATGCACATTATAGGATGCTCCGGGGATTGGGGGGGGGGGAGGCCCTGGGGGGTTGGGAGGGAAGGGCAAGCGGAGGGGGTACGGGGGGGTTGGGAGGAGCGGCGGGGGGCGGTACGGTTTGTTTATGTTAAGTGTATGGCGGAAATAATAATAATAATAATAATAAAAGTATCAGATTCAGTAGTGTTATTTGCATTGTTGCTCAGTTAATGTTTAGATCATTGCAATGCTCTAATTTTGCACTCATTAAGCAATCTCCACCCCTACCCCCCAGTTTCTACTACCTCTTTCTGTGAGTGTGACCTCTCTGAGTACCTACTATAAGTGAACTCAGCATTTGTCTTTGGTGACTGGGTGTTTTTTTTTTTTTTTTTTTTTTTTTTTTTTTTTAAGGTGCTGTGAGGAGCTCCAGGGTTTTTTTTTTTTATTTTTTTATTATTATTTTATCAATGTGTGGATGTGTGCGCGTGTGTCTGTGGTGTGTTTGGTGTGTGTATGTGTGAACCACGACGAATCGCGACACCATGAGTCCACCTTCTGCCTGGATTCACGGCTCCCCCAAGGGCCAGACGCAGGCCGCCCCGATTCTGTCTGCTTTGGTGGATCTGGGATTTGAACTCGATTCCGCTGCAAGCGTAGCTTACCTGCACCTCTCAGCCATGGGTTTTTTTACACTTCCTCAATTTCAACCTTGTTACAGCATGTGTCAGAAGTTCCTTCATTTGAAACAGGGCCTACTAGGTAGTCCTGGCTAGCTTCAAACTCACAGCTAGCCTCCTGCCTTAGCCTCTTGTGTGCTGGTCTTGTAAAAGTATGAGCCACTAAGCCTGGTTCCTTTTTAAAACCTTAATAATATTTCACAGTGAGCTTGTAGCATATTTAGTTTCTCCCTTGCTGGAGATTTGGGCTGCTTTCATCTTTTTGTTCTTGTGACTAATGCTGCTACAAAACTGAGGGTACTGGGAGGGTACCATAGGATCACGCAGAAATGTTTATTTCTTTCCTCACTTATTGCTAAGTTTTTGTTTTGAGACAGGATTTTATGTGGCTAGGCTGACCTTGAGCTGACTGTGTAGTCAAGGGTATCTTCGAACTCCTCATCCTCCTACCTGCATCTTTCAAGTTCTGGGACATTTTAGGAAATAAAATTCTCAAGCTCTGGATGATTTTAGCCCATCACCTCATCTACTCCCACAAACTTGAAACCTGCAGAGTGATCAGGAGAGAAAGCTGGCTGCTGCAACCAGCTTTGCAAACAGCTCTGCACTGAGTCAAGTTTCAAATGATGCAGCTCCACGGTGATGTCATTCTGTCCTCCCAACAATTCTGTGAGATGCAAATTACCATTCCAGGTTCTAGATGAGAAAATTAAAGACCAGAGAACTTAAGAGGTTCCTCAAGTCTGTGCCTGCTAATTCCTGGGGTGTGTAAAACTAGGTGTTTTTTTTGTTTTTTTTTTTTCTGTTTTTAGCTCTCCACCTTACCCTTTCTCCCTAGAGCTCGAACCTACGGCTGGGCGAATAGTCTAGCACTGAACTATACCCACAGTCTTCCTTCCTTCTTTTACTCTCTTCTTCCTTTTCCTTTCCCCTTCCTCCTTCCCCACTTCCCCCCATCCTGAGTCTCTAGCTCTGGCTGACCTCGAAACTCCTCTATAGCCAAGGATGATTTCAAACTAATGATTCTCCTGTTGTCACCTCCCAAGTACCGAGATTACAGATGTGCACCTGCGTGCATGGTTTTTGTGGTACTGGGGATCAAACACAAGGCCTCAGGATGCCGCACAAATACTCTACCACCTGAACTACATCCTCATCTTCCTGTCACAAGCCCCTTTAAAAAAAGAAGTCATTCTTGTCTGGTAGATGCCTCAGTAAGTAAGAACATTTGCTGTGCAAGCATGAGGGCCGGAGTTCAAATCCCCAGCACCCACATAGACAGCCAGGTGCACTGATGAACTTATGGGATACAGAGAGAAAGGGATTCCTGGGCTTGCCAGCCAGCCAGTCCAGCTGAATAGGTGAGCCTCAGGTTCAGTGGGAGCTCTGTCTTTCAAAATGAGGGAGAGCAGGTGAGGAAGAGAGTCAGCTTTGACCTGTAGCCTCTACAGACAATTCATATAAAATATTCCAGAAACTAGAGTTTTAATCCCCATCTTCCTCTTCTTCACTCTAGTAATCTGCAAGTGAAGCTGTTGGTATCATAGGTGTCTGCTGTTAGCACCTATATATCACTAATCAATCATGTGGGAGAGTAGTCTTCAAATGTTTTTGGTGAGCTCTTTCACAACCTTTTGGAAAAAGGTACCTTGGCAGTCGCGATAATGTCATCTTGCTCTGTTGGATGGTTGTAGTCCCTCTGCCAAAGTGCCAGCTGTTCTGTTGATCTTGATTCTGTCTTGAAGAAGCTGCTCAAAATTGGCAACATCCAAAATCCTGTCTTCTATAGGATGGGTGCTTTCTTTCTTTATCTCCCTAAACCACAGGGTTTTCACAGGTGCCACATGGGTAGCTGAGGCAAGAGGCCTCCAGGTTTCTCATTTTTACACTTACTTTTTTTTTTTTTATTACATATATGCTGTGTGTTGCCACTGTGCACATGGAGGTCATCTGAAACCCAGGTTGTCAGGCTTGGTGGCAAGTGTCTTTGTCGTGTCTCCTCCCCCCACTTCCAGGTCTCGAATCTAGGCTTTGGATTTTCCCATTGTAGCTCTTTTCTCATGGATAATCTGTTGAAATGGAAGGCCACTATTGAAAGTAACAGAGTTAATTCAATTATTTCCAGGAAGCCAACCTCAGCATGATTACTTTCTGTTACTCATTCCTTAGAAAGTACTAGACTTTAGAAGCATGCAGTGTGTGTAATGGGAAGATCCCCAACTTTGGTTTCAGGCAGACCAGGGTAACCTTGGTCAAAGTCTTTGAGTCTAGGTTTTCTTTTCTATAAAGTGTCTCATGAGGGTCACTTGAAAAGCCAGGTGCTGTAGTAAGCACCCCGTTAGTGTTTTTTGGGGTGGTCTCACTGGAGCCCTGACTGGTGTGGTACTTGCTATGGAGCCTCGGCTGGCCTTGAATGTGTGGCAGTCTGCCCCCTTGGCATCTGAGTGCTGGATATAGGCACTCACCACCATACCTGATGAAAATGTTTGGAGTGTATATGCTGCAGTTCGCCTGCATGGTTGCTGATAAATGGCCATTAAATGGCATAAAGGAACAAGGGGTTTATTTTCTCTTACAATTACTGGTTATTCTTCTTAGTCCAGCTTGACGGGAGAGCATGCACCAATATCAGGGCCGAGGAAACTGGCCACACCATCACCACATAACAGTTAAGAGAGGGGTGATCCTTACTTGCCAGACCAGCATGTCTGGCATGGGCTTTCCCCACCAGCTAGACAATCTCTTGCAGGTTTGCTCTGGGCTTAACTCAACCATTAATTCTCTACAAATGTACCCAGAGCTCAAACCCTCAACTGTCAAGTTCACACCTGTGCCTAACATGACAGTGTGCATTTATATTCCATGTGCACATAGAGGCCAGAGATCAACTGGTGTCATTCTCAGGAGTTGTCTGCCATCCACCTTGTTTTTGTTTGGTCACTTAATGGAACCTGGAGGTCACCAGTTAGGTCATGCTAACTGACCAGTGAGCCCCAAGCTTTTGCCTGTTTCCACTTCCTTGGCACTAAGGATTGCAAGTGCAGGTCATGAATCTCAGCTTTTTAAGTGGGTGCTGGGGGTCCAACTTTGGTTCTCATGCTTGCATAGCAAGCACTTGATAAGACTGAGCTATTTTCCCCAGCCCCTCAAATGTTTGTTTCTTAAGAATGAAAACTATTTCCCTTTATAATTTTGCACTGGAATACTTATCAGTCAAGTTGATAAAGGGATAAAAACAATTTTCCTAAGGAGTCCTTGGTTGTCAAGTATTGTTAGAAGTTTTGTAGCAGATCTGTTTTACCCTCTTTGAAATATAAATAGTATTTTTATTGCTCTGGATTTTCTTAAATTTTTGTCAAATTAAAGATAGTTCTGTAATCCACAGATAACTGCTATTTTCCCAAAGAATTTTTCTAGAAAAATTGTCTGTTTTCTCTTTTAAATGACGATGAAGTTTAAAACACTTTGCCTTATCCCGAAAGGAATTCTGATTATGCAGAACATTCTTCCAAACCACACAGGCTTCTCTGTCTGAGATAAGAGTTACATTGTATGGGAAGAGAAATGGAATTTCCCTGATGGTTATAATAAACTTCGGCAGTGTCTGTTTGGATAGGACATCAGCTGTCACGTCCCCTGGGCATGGGTACAGAAACAGACACAAACTCACTGCGTAAGACTTAAAATTCAGGAAGCTTTAAAACTTGAAAATTTCATTTGAAAGGAGTACTTGCCATTTAGTTTAACTTTTTAAACTTTTTTGTAGTTGTTTTTATCATGCGTGCGCACACTCGTATGTGTGTGTATGTCTGTGAGAGAGATAAAGAGAAAGAGAGAGAGAGAGAACTGTGCATTCCTGTGGAGGACTAAGATTGACTTCAGAAATCATCTTGGATTGCTTCTTCCTTCTTTTTGCTTTACTTTGGGGTTTTCCAGGCTCTGCTTTCCAGAGCCAGAAATGCAGGCCGCTGTCATTTCTGGCGTTTTTATACTCGGGTCTTCTGCTTGCAAGACAGAGTCTTAATCCCTGAGCCATTTCTCCAGTTCCAAACATTTTGATTTTTATTTTTAGGTAGGAAAGTTTGTCCTTTTCAACATTTATGATTATTAGCATTTTACTTTTTAAAAAAATTATTATTTATTCAATTATGTGTGTATGTGTGTGTGTGTGCGCATGTGTATGTATGTGTGTATATGTATGGAACCACCATGGACGCCTCCACCTCCTCCTTGTTTACTCTGCCCGGGGATTCACAGGCTCCGCCCTACCAAGACCAGAAATGCAGGCCGCCCTCACTTCGCCCGACGTCTATACATGGGGTCTAGGATCCAAACTCAGGACCTTCTGCCTGAGGGCTTAACCCCTGAGCCACCTCTCCAGCCCCTTACTTTTTTTTTTTTACTATCTTCATTCAAAGCAATGAAACTCCAGTTTTATATTCGCCCAAACCCCAAACAAAGTCCAGGTTTATATCAAAAAGAGAAATGCTGTGATACCAACATTCAGGCACAGTGACACATTGAACTCTGCACTTTTTTCCATAGACTCTTCTTTTTTCTGGGATCAGCATGTGTTGTTGACACTCTTCTTTCCAAAGGTGCTGGCACAGATAATCTCTGATACCCTCTTGTCAATATTGTATTAGGAGGTGAGGTACTTCAAGTGTAATCTTCTATCTGATAAGTTTGACAGGAAAAGCTTGCTATAGAGCCCATACTGGCCTCCTTCCTTCATCCCCCTCCTGTACATTAGGAGTGTTGGGATTACAGGTACGTGCCAGCAGGCCTAGCCTAATTTTTATAATTGTGAGAGAGCTATACTTTTTTTCCTGACATAATTGATGTCTCAGTGAAAGGAAGACAGAAGGGATCTAAACAGAGTCCCTAGGGTTGAAGAGGTGGCTGAGGAGGCAGTGGTGGCAGCCTGCACTTCCTGCCTTAGTGGAGCCTGGGAAACTCAAGAGCAAAGCAATGAGGAGGTAGTAAAATCCATGGTGATTCCTGAAGTCACCCTTGGACCTCTACAGGCACACATGGTGGTGTTCTCTGATATACACACACATACACACATACATACACACACACACACACACACACACACAAACCACAAAAAAATAAAGTAAAATAGATTCCCTGATATTTTTTGTTAATTGTTGAAAAGTGGGCTAACTAGACAGTTCAGTGAGTAAGGCGTTTGCTGTTAAGCCTGAGATCTAAGTTTGATCCCCAGAACCAATTTGATAAAGGAGAGAACCAACTTTTACAAGTTTTACAAGTACATACATGTACTATGACTGTGTGTGTGTGTGTGTGTGTGTGTACCTCTCCCCCTAAGGTAAATAAATCTAAAAAAAAAATTCAATTCATTGAGAAGTATAATTTGCAACTAGTTTTTTTTCTTTGAGACCAGTGCCTTCTGTAGCCTAGACTAAATTTGAACTCTGTAAATCAGAGGATAAGCTTGAACTCCTGTACTTCTGTTTCCACCCTCCTGAATGCTGGGATTGCAGGTGTGTGCCACTATGCCTGGTAATTGCAACGTGTTTTAATTTTTGGAAAGAATTTGAGGAATTCTTGTGTGTATGTGTGTGTATGTGTGTGTGTGTGTGTGTGTGTGTGTGTGTGTGTGTTTTGAGACAGGATATCTGGACTTAAACTTGCAGACATCCTTTTTCTACCTCCAGGCATGTTCCACCATGACTAGGGGATTTTATCTGATACCTGGGTGTAACTTGGTTATTGTGTGTCCTGGAACTTTAAGATCCATTTTATTCTCTCAAGTACATACTGAGCATCTACTGTGAACTTTGCATTCCATTGCATGCTTGACATTTATTATCTCCTTTAGTTCTCACAGAAGCAAGGATGGGTAGGTGTGATTAATACCCAGTTGCTTACCCTAGAAACCTCATTTCATCCTTGATATCTCTGGTTGTCTGGGTGACTTCTACTCCATTTAGTTACATTGTCATAGTGACAGAACACACACTGCTGTGCCAATGTGCCTGGCCTTCCATCAAACATCTGTCTCTCCTCTTGCCTCAATCTTGCCTATTTGTGTGTGTGTGTGTGTGTGTGTGTGTGTGTGTGTGTGTGTATGTGTGTGTTATATCAGAGACATTATGTGTCTTTATGGTAGACCAAGGGTAACTTTGGGAATCATCCTGGATTGCCTCTACCTCATGTTTGCTTTGCTCTAGGACTTTTCAGGCTGCACCTACCAGGGCTGGAAGTGCAAGTCACTACAGTTTCTGCCTTTTTTTTTTGTAATTTTATCTTTTTTTTGGTGCTGGGGACCGAACCCAGGGCCTTGCGCTTGCTAGGCAGGCGCTCTACCACTGAGCTAAATCCCCAACCCCCTGCCTTTTTTTAAAAATTTTTTTAAAAAAATTATTATTTATTCAATTGTGCGTGCATGTGTGTGTGCATGTGTGTATGTGTGTGTGTGTGTGTGTGTGTGTGTGTGTGTGTGTGTGTGTGTAGAACCACAGACGAATTCGGGAACCACCATGGACCGCCTCCATCTCCTCCTTGTTTACTCTGCCCCAGGATTCACCCCTGCCTTACCAGGACCAGAAGCACAGGCCGCCCCCGCTTCTGCCCAGAGTCTATACGTGGGGTCTAGGATCTAAACTCAGGACTTTCCGCCTGCAAGGCAGAGGCTTAACCCCTAAGCCACCTCTCCAGCCCTGGTGTTTTTATGTGGGACCTAGGATCTGAACTCAGAACTTTCTGCTCGTGAACTCTACTTCACGGACTAAAGAGCCATCTCTTTAGCCCCTCTGCATATGTTTCTTGTGGAGGCTGTTTTCTGGAAAAGGACTCTATTTTCTAGAAAAGGACTCTTTTCTGGAAAAGGACTGTTTTCTGGAAAAGGGTTCTGTCTTGTCACCTTCAACATACTGCTCAACTGATGAAGTCACATTGGTCCTTCCCCTGGGAATTTGGGCGGAACAATAGGATTGCCGAGAGTAAAAGGAGGGCGCAGCCTGTGCTGGGCTTCTAATATGTTGGATGGATGCCACCATGTGGCGCCCACATTAGTCTTTTAGTGTGCCTTGGCTGCTGACAACCACCTTGCATATGTTGGAATTTGCTGGGCCCAGCCTCAGCTTTATGTTGGCACAGAAGGCACTTTTTTTGGCCAAAACTTTGGATCAAATGTTATCTAAGGCACATTAAAAACAAGGCATGATGGTGAATGCCTACAATCCCAGGGTCAAGAGGCCCATGTCAGGAGGAAGTTCCAGGTTGCATGGGCTACGTGGCAAACCCTGTCTCAGGGTTCAGGGTATAGCTTAGTGGCTAGCGTCTGGGATGACCTGGGTTTCATTCCCAATACCACCAAGAGGGCAAGTCACCTAAGGAATGACTGCGTTTTGCAAGACTCACAGAGGAGCTGGTGCTTGGCTGGCATCATGAAGGAAGACTAAGAATTAGGAAGGAGAAGAACAGGTTTTGTCATGGATAAGATCAGGACCTGTGAGGAAGGGCACACCAGAACATTAGATGCACAGGTAAGGCCTGTTCGGCTGCAGCATCTTTGAGAACAAAGGAAAAATAAATGGTTGGGAAGAAATAATGTGAAACAACTCAGCCAAGAATTTTTTTAAAATTTTTCTCCCACATTTTATTTTTTTCCTAATCATACAACCTCAATAGGTATCCCCTCTCTCCCCCCTCCCCTCTCCATTGCACTCTCCTCCCTTCCCCTTTTCCTTTCACTCCCCTTCTCCCACTGTCTCCCCTTTCCTCCCTTTATCCCTTGCAGCATCCTTTTATGTGAACTCCAAACCTCCCTCTGAGTCCTTCACCCTAGTGAAGGTTCAGGACTCAGTGGCATAGCCCAGATCCTCTTCTTGGGTTCCCCGTTAGTATGGGAACTCTCTTATGACTGTTTAATCTCTTGCCTCTAAGGATCTTACTGCCTGGCGCCTTCTCCCCTGTGATCCATGCTAGACTTTAGGGGATCGTTGACATGTCAGCCGTTGTACAGATCAGGCAAAGTACAATCCTGGCTGCCACAGCCTTAACTTGTGTGGAGTATCTTGCATATCGTTGGTCCTCCCCATCTTTAGGCTCTTACAGTCTTGCTTCCCCCTCTTCTGTAAGGTTCCCTGAGCTTTAGGATGGGAAGAGAGTTGGCTGGTCTGGTCCCAGGTGAAAAATGTAGGGTCTTTGGTGTTCTGAATTATGATTTGTTGTTTTCAGTTTTGCTTTTCCTGAACTGCCCTTGGCTGCATCCCGATTGGTATCAAAGGTCACCTCCTAACCAAAGATAAAAAGACTGTTTAAATGAAGATCTTAATATAAGAGAAGCCTCAAAGGTAGATGGAAGAATAGGAGTAGGACACAGCAGTGAGGGGGGAGGGGGCATCAGTATCCCATTTGCCAGATGGTTACCTTCTGTCTGCCAGTCCCTATATCCTCCCTGATTGGTGGGATCAAACTTCTTCAATCCCAAGTGACCAGGAAGGGAAGTGAGAGTGAGTTGCACCAGATTTCTCACTACTTACATGCAATACTTGACCGTGGCCTATTTACTAAGCGTGATCCCCTATTTCCTTTCTTTTGAGGTCCTCCTTCCCCTTCCCTCCTGTTTATAATCCTTTGTGATACAGTGGGTATTACAGAGATTTACCTTTGAATATATCATTAAGTGGGTTTGGAACTAGGATCCACCTATTAGGGAGTACAATGGTGTCTAACGTTCTGTGTCTGGGATACTTCACTCAGCATAATTTTTTCTAATTCCATCCATTTCCTAGCAAATTTCATTAATTCATCTTTTTGATGGCTGAGTAGTATTCCACTGTATAAATGTACCACATTTTCATTATCCATTCACCAACTGTTGGACATTTGGTTGATTCCATGACTTTGCTATTGTAAATAGTGCTGCAATGAACATGGTTGTGCTCATGTTACTGTAGTGAATTTCTGCATTATGGCCGATTATTCTCAGTAGCAGCATAGCAGGGTCATATGGCATTTCAATCTTTAACTTTTTTAGAAATTGCCATACTGATCGCTAGAGTGGTTGTATAAGCCTGCATTCCCACTAACAATGTATGTGAGTTTCCTTCTCTGCACATCCTGTCCAGTATTTTGGTGTTGTTTGTATTATGAATTTTTGCCATCCTGACTAGAGTGAGATGATATCTCAAGGTAGTTCTGATTTGCATTTCCCTGATTCAGCCAAGAATTTCTATTTTCTTGCAAAAAATAGTTGGAATTAGAAGGGTCGGTACCTCTGCTGAGTGTGGGGACAACAATTATAACTCTAACATTAGTGTCCCATCTCTGCCAGGTGTGTGTTAAGCTGGTTCCATTCATTGACTTGTTCACTCCACCCAACAGCAAGGAAATGACAGGGGAAACAAGGCTCATCTAAGGTTGGCAGCTCTGAAGTCATGGCTCTGTAAACCTCATTGGCAGTCACTTAATGAGAGCCAGATGAATTCCCTTCCTTTCACTTTTGATGATGAGAATTTCAAACATACAGAAAAAAATTAAACTCTGGGAGCGTCTGTATCAGACACCTAGATGAAACAGCTCACATTTTGCACATATTCTCTCTCTCTCTCTCTCTCTCTCTCTCTCTCTCTCACACACACACACACACACACACACACACACACACATTTCAGGTTTAGTGGTAGATTAAACCCTTGCCAAATATGTACAAGACCCCAGTTTAGATCCCTAGAAATGAAAAATAAACAAACAAATGAATAAATAAATGTAGCATATCATCTTCCTTGTCATAGCAGGTGCATTCTTAGACAGTTCATTCTGGCACATGCACACCTACTCGCATACACACTGTATGAATAAATAAGAAAAGTCATTACTTAAAATATCGTGCATCAGTATTATGAGATAGATTGTCATGTAGCTCAGGCTAGCCTTGAACTTGCTGTGCAACACGAATGTCCTGTCTTCATCATCCATGTTGCACGATGACAGGGGTGGGCCTAGCCCAGCTTCTTTGTTACACTTGTAAAAGAATTAAGTTAAAGGCTCAAGTAGTTGTAAGGAGTTTTTCACTCACCTAAATTTGTTGATATTTGAGAGTACAGTAGGAAAGGGCTAGTTTTTGTTTTTGTAACACTGTCTCCACAGGTTGCTAGATGCCTGGCATCTTGATCCCACCCCCTCAAATCCCATTCCAGGGAAGAGGCTATAAAATAATGTGGTAATCAGAAATTCCTTCCTCTGTTCCCACATTTCTAGAAACTCTAGCAGACTGTCCTGCTGAGTGTCACTGACTACTGTGTGCTTACTGAACCCACACTGTAAGATTTTTCATGAGGCAAGTGAGGGTGCTTCTCTTCAGTGCTCTTTTCACAGGACAACCGTGTATGTTCCAGGCTTGGTCATACCCTCTGCCAGTGTTACACAAAGGCTATTTAAGTGCATCTCTCCATTCCGGGCCCTATATAAGCCCTGGTTTTCCTTTCTGAAGGGACTTGGAACAGACCCAGGGTCCACACCACAGTAAAACTGTTTTCCCTTATTTTGCTGGAGATACCAAAAGATTTATTCCTATTATACTCTGCTCTGGACCCCACTGATCTTTCTTTCATGATCTGCCAGAGTCCATTTGACAACCTCTTCTTAAATACCTTATAGTTCATGAGTCTTTCTTAGTGTTCTGAACCAAGACATAGTGTTGACCCCACAGCACACTCTTCTCTCATGACATCAGTATCAGATTGCCTTGGGGTTCATATACTTTTTTAGTAATGTTTTCCTAGGCACTTACTGTGTGGCATGTCTTGTTAGAGAAATTATTAATAGCAAAGTGTGTTCTTGCTCTTACGATGTGTGATACCTGGTATTTGGCCTTTAGGTGACAATTTGTAGGTATGTCTGGATTCAATGTGGAATGCAGAGAAAAAAGTAAGCATTTCTTGTCTTTGGGGTAGAGGTGAGAGGCAGGGTCTCTGTGGAACTCTCAGCCCTCTTACCTTGGCCTCCTGAGTTCTGGGGTTGTAGGCATGCATCATCCCTGGGCTATGACTTTACTTCTGGGAGCTCTGGCTTCCTTGTTGCTAAAACCTTGGTGGATTGAAGGATGAATCTTATAAAATAGAGTTATTCTGAGGAAGGCAGCCTTACTCATTCCTTTCTGTCCTCTGTCCTCTGAGTGACAGGGGAAATGTTTAGGGTCAGTTGTTGTAAAGGAAATGTTTACTAACTCCCCAGAGCTTCTCTAAGAAGCAGAAACAGGCTCAGGGAAAGTCTGGCCCAAGGCTGATTAACTGTGCTCCTTTAGAGTCACCATCCGAGGCTGTGTTTCGGAACCACTTACATAATGTATACCACCTGCTACTTGTGTATTTTTAGTAGTGGGGTTCAGGCAATCCTAATCCTGTCTGCAAAAGAGCAACTCGTTTACCAGAAGCTGGGCTTTTTTCTCCCATTGACTCACGCTGACTCATCCCTTCCAACTGCCTCCTGACAGTCTTGCAAGGGAGAGGGCTTCTAGGGGATTCTGCTGGCTTTGTTTTTCTTTCCAAAGAAGAAAGCTTGAAGGAATCACATCATCAATGTCGTCCTCAGAAAGGCCAAAATTTATGCTGCCTGGTGTGGCCAGCGTGACCAGCGTCAGGCAGCCAGATGCCTCACGTCAGCTTTATGTAGGCAGATCATTTCTGTCCGCAGAGAAGTTAGTACTAGAAGTATACATGCAAGCGTCAGTACATCTCGCTCTTTGAAAGTTGTCATCACCTTAGTTTCTGCTGAACCTGGAAGACTTCCTCTTCCACAGGAGGTCAAAAGGCAGAAATATAGCTAGGGCTGTGATACCTTCGAGATGGGTTTGAAACTGCAGAACTGAGTTCAGACAGCATGTTAGAATGGCGAAATAGAAAGGCTTACACAGTGGAATGACTAATACCCTCATGCCTTCATTTGTCATTCATTAAATGTGATCTACGGATCATCTGACATGCTCCACACTGGGGTGGCTACAGTGAATAACAAGCACTGCTGCCACGTACCTTGCCATCTGATTCTTCTCTGTGTGTCTCTCTCCTTCCTTCCTCCTTCTCTCTCTCTTTCTCTTTTTCTTTTACAGTCTGTTTATCTGTTTATATTTATTATCATTGTGGCGATGTGGGTAGAAGCTTCATGCATACTGGAACTATA
This sequence comes from Typhlomys cinereus, assembly GCA_023101885.1. Lineage (NCBI taxonomy): Eukaryota > Metazoa > Chordata > Mammalia > Rodentia > Platacanthomyidae > Typhlomys > Typhlomys cinereus. Next base: position 4,669,050 of record JALPQD010000095.1, read on the forward strand.
CTCTGCTCCTGAGCTGTAACCCCAGCCCTCACGTGAAGAGTAGCAGTGTCTTGGCCTGCACAGAGGAGCATGTTCTTTTCAATGTGGCTGAAGGAGAAGACTCGAACACTAACATTGATGGGTGAGTAGGAATCAATAGGAGAAAGGCTTAAGATAGGGTCGAGATGGCTAAAGAGATCCAGAGGCTGAAAAAGTCGAGTGTGGCAGCCTTGAGATGGATTTCTTCTAGGAGGAACTGAAGGAATTTCCAGTGTGACCAAAGGGCTACATTGGACACAAGATATTTTCAGACACTGAGGGTGAGACCATACAGAGGGCCATATCAATTTATTAAACAGGAAATTTTACTAATTTCACCTTTGGTGAAATGCTCATGGCAGATGCACACCCATGTAACCAATAGATATTAAGAGTAAGGACTCGATATTAAGAGCAGTGGGAAGAAGGGGTCCTGCATGACACTAGTTGCTAGCTGGGAACAGGAAAGGGAAAGAGGTAAGGGGACAGGACTGCCTGGTGGTGGCCTCTTAGCTGAGAATGAATCCTGTGGAGCTACATAGGGTGTATAAAGCATAGCAGACTGCTTCTTGAGGCCTCCCTGGACAACTCCTTTTTAATTAATTAATTTGTTCCGTGCGTGTGTGTGTGTGTGTGTGTGTGTGTGTGTGTATTAGAAGGCACTATGGGTCCCTGTGGAAGATCAAGGGTGACTTCGAGAATCATCCTGGATTGCTTCTACCACCTCCTTGCTTTGCTCTGGGATTTCCCAGGCTCTACCCACCAGAACTGGATGTGCTGTTTTCCTTGGTGTTTTTATGAGGGACCTGAGATCCAAACTCAGGACCTTCTGTTTATGAGGCAGAGTCTTAATCCCTGAGCCAGCCCTGGTTGCGTGTATTTTGCAGACTCCCCAAAAGTGATAGGGGAGAACAGCTATGGAGACAGTTTCCCAATTAATTGATAATACACAGACAGCCATCACCTTTTTTATTCTTTTTTGTTGTTGTATGAGACATTTTTCTTTTTCCAAGAGTAAGGAATCTATTTTACAAATATTGCTACAGTTTGGGGCTTTAGGGGTTTACTGAATTTTAGTGTCATTTAAGTGCTCTATTTTAACATCTGCATTTTTGATATACCTGAAATCATTAACATATCAACGTGCTGATTTACCAATGTTGTTGTCTGCCACGCACGCACACAGTTGGCACTGAACCCAGGGCCTTACGTTTACTGAGCTATGTGCAATCTCAGTTTTTGTTTTTTGTTTTGTTTTGTTTTGTTTGGTTGTTTCTGAGTTATAAAATGAGTGTATGAAAGATTTAAAGACTGTCCTTAAGAAGGCAACTATTTGATTTGTCTTTTTATCAAAGTTGTATTTCTTCATTGTTATGTATGTGTATGTGTGGTGTATGTAATTGTGACATACTGTATGTTTGTGGTGTATGCACATGTAATGTCTATATATATGTAGTGTACATATATGCGTATGGTATATGTATGCGTGGTACATGTCCCTGTGGACAGTGTATGTATTATGGTGTATATGTGTAGAGTGTATGTATATGTGGTGAATGTACATATGTGTGAACAAGTGTTTACTTAAGCACATCTGTGCATGTGTGTAGAGGCCAGAAGTCAACACTAGGTAGCTGCTCTCCACCTCTTTTTTTTTGAGACAGGCTTTCTTGCTAAAGATTTGGATAGGCTGGTTGACCAGGGAGTTCCGGGGATTTGTCTGCCTCTTACAGACTCATGGCATCACTGCACCCAGCTTTTACATGTGTGCTGGGATCTAGAGTCAGGTTTTCATGCTTGTGTGGCAGGCACGTTACCACTGTTCATCTTAGAGAAAGAAAAAAAAAAAGAAAAGAAAAGACACCGTGACTAGAATTATCCAATGTTTCTAATTATTTCTCTCTGTGTGTGTGTGTGTGTGTGTGTGTGTGTGTGTGTGCGTGTTGCGTGCACACAGGCATTCAGCTTAGGAACTCTTTTAATTTAAAAACTAGCAAGTAAGCAAACATTACAATGTATTGAGAAAAGTAGGATTATTCTTCAGTTCCTTTTGTTCTTTATAGACAAGCAAAACAAGCAAACACACTTTGGGCTAGGTATATTGGCACAAACCTGTAACTTCAGCATTTGAGAGGTGGAAGAAGAAAGATCAGGTACTTACGGCCAGCTTCAGATACTTAGTGAGATCAAGGCCAGCCTGGGCTATCTAAGACCCCGGTCTCAAAAGAAAACAAAACAACACAAAACCTCAAGGAATAGTGCTTAAAAATAATTTGTTACTAAAACACTCAAAAATAATCTATAAGTTCACTTCTCAATAGATTTGTTTCTCCCAAATTGTCAAGCTCCATAGGTTTCATATGCTTATAAATGTTTTATGTATATAGCCTTCAGTTAAGCCTAAGTATCCAAACTGCCTCCTATCTACAGTTATTTCAGAGACTCCCCACTTAGGTAAATTACTGTTGAGTCCTTCGAAAGTCAGCTTCCCCACAGTTCTCTAGAGGTGCCTGAGGATGTCACCTAAAAGCGCCTTTGCAGAGGCTGCTCCTATCTCCACACTTCTTTCGCTTTTTTGTGCATGAATTACTTTCTTGTTTCTAAAGAAAATACTTATTGAAAGGTAAAGACATAAAAACCAAGAATATTATCACTGTTTCTAACTATGAAGCTTTTGCTGTGCACAACTAAGGCAGTCACTGCCTACAATAGTCTTTCTATTTACTGTCTTTGGTTAGGTAAATCTCCAAACTAAAAAAAATTTTGTTTTTATGCATTTGTCAGTAGATGCCTTGTCTTCTATGTGTGATGATTAAAACTTGAATATTAGACATAATGATGCTTTCAGTTTAATCTGTGGTTTGGATATTTATTTATGTTTTGTTTGGTGGTATTGGGGCTTGAACCCACACTAGGCAAGTGTTTTGGGCCCTACCACTGAGCTCTATCTGCCCTGCTCCCTTTCCTTTTGTAAGCCAGAGTCTCACTCTATTACTTAGACTAGCTAGAACTCACTGAGTTCCTCATGCCTCGGACTCTCAAGTACTAGGCTATCTGTGTGAGCTGCCATACTCAGCTCTGTTTTGCTTTGTTCTTTTCTGCTCCCTCTCTCTCCTTTTCCCTCACTTCCCCTTCCTTGCCCTTTCTCTCGCCCTCTCTTTCTGTCTCCTTCCCACCCCATTTCTAATAGCACCTCATGTATCCTAGTCTAGACTCAAGCTCTTATGTAGTTGATGATGACCTTGAATTTTTGATCTTTCTGCCTTCACCTCTTAGTCCTGAGAGTACAGGTATGTGCCATGGTACCTGGCTTTAATCTCTCTCTCTTTCATATATATATATATAATATTTACATATATATACATATACATATACATATATAATACATATATACACACATAAATCTCTACAAAGATGCCAGTTTTATAGGGTTAGAGTCCTTGCATGCATTTGATCTCATTTTTTTCTTTTCTCTTTCCCTTTTTTTTTCTTTTCTCTTTCTTCCCCTTCTCCACCCCATTTCCTTCTTTTCTTTACCATGCTAGGGATAGTGCCTAGGGCCTTGTGCATGCTAGACAAGCACTGTACTTCTGTTCTTTGCTGCCTATGTTGGTGTTCTGGTAACTTCTAGTCTCTTTAAGTAGTGTGGGCCAGGCCGCCCCTGCTTTTTCTAATATGTGCAGTTAAACTTATCTTCAAACACAAACATGTCCTTTTTCTTTTCGTTTGCCTTTTTATGACTTTATTTTTTTTAATATTTATTTATTTATTCATTCAATTGTGCGTGTGTGTGTATGTGTGTACAACCACAGGTGAATTCGGGAACCACCATGGACGCCTCCACCTCCTCCTTGTTTACTCTGCCCCTGGATTCACAGGCTCCGCCCTACCAGGACCAGAACGCAAGCCGCCCCCCGCTTCCACCTGGCGTCTATACGTGGGGTCTAGGATCCGAACTCAGGACCTTCTGCCTTCAAGGCAGAGGCTTAACCCCTGAGCCACCTCTCCAGCCCCTTTTTTGTGACTTTAAAGACTTTGTAGACCTTTGCCCCTGAGGTGGGGATGGGTGGATGGAGAAGAGGGTGCTTTTATCGTCTGTTGGTGTGCTGTAATTTGAAGACTGCTGGAACCTTGGAGGATTTTTTTCTTTGCTACACATTTTTATCTTTGGAAGAGTGGCCCCTTTGCATCTCTTTATAAACCATAAATCTGTTGCATATGGTGTGGTCAATCATAGCGCTAGTATGCATTTAGCTTTAGACTACTTTTGATTCTTTCGAGACTGATGGTCTGGCTCCTGAGCTTTTATTTCTGGGTACTGAAATCTACTGTGGGGACACTGATCATCTAGCCAGAACAGCTGTGGGACATGAGAAGGAGTGTTGGGGTTTCTGGTCTTCACAGCTGCCTGCTCAGGACTTGTAGAGGACTTCCTGGTTCAGCCGAGGGGCTCAGAGTTCTTCCTCACCCCCTTGCTGTCTTCATCCCACTTTTCTAAAAACTTTGAATTTTTCTTGATTTTTTTTTTCTTTTCTTCCAGGGCCAATCTTGTTCTTTTCTCTCTTAGTCCATGCCTTGGCCATTCTCACCAGGAAGAAGCTTCAAGGGATTCTGTAGCTTCGCCAAGGTTTTTATCTGGTTTTTGTTTCTGTTGTTACAAGACAAGGTCAGGCTGTGTAGATCAGGCTGGCCTTGAACCCCAGATCCTTCTGGCTCCACCTTACAGGTGCTAGGATTCCGGCTTGGCTTGCTCCTTGGTTGCTCTTTAGCACCAGGCACAGGCTGTGGAACACCCTTGGGCTGGACCAGTGGAAATGGAGGGCAGGAGCAGGGCCCAGAAACTGCCCTTCGAAGACAGTGGGGCCTGTGTCCCGCTACCATGTTCAATAGCTAGATAATGTGTTTGACGTTTCATTTCCATTTTTTCTCTGTTATAAATAGCTCTGCTATATCTGCCTCTCTCACTTATGTCAGAATGTGCACACATTTTAATACTTGGTATGTACTGGCTGAAGAATTTTTAAAAAATAACATTTATATTTTTCCTTTTTTGAATAGATTAAATATCAAAATAACAATAGAAAATAAAACTGTTGTCATCCTCAGATACTGTTTCTTACATTTTTTAAAAAAATAAACAGGAGCTCACATTATCTGTATATCTCAATATTAAAAGTTTTTTATAGTGATATTCTATCATATCATTTACTGTAATTGTATACTATTCCTTCGTATGACTTAGTTGGACTTTTACAAAAATTTCAGTTTCTCTCTATTCTAAACAGTATTGCACAGACTGCTTGGAGTCAAATCTTTGCATGTATCACAGTTGTTTCTTTAGGATACAGTCTTAAAAGTGAAAAGCTGTGTGCAAACCTAGTGACCTGAATTTGATTCCTAGAACCCACGTGGTGGAAGAAGGAAACCAACTTCCAAAAGTTGCCCTCACCTCTACACGCTTGCCATTTTCTGTCTGTCTGTCTCTTTCAAGTAAATAATAGATTTTAAAAATGAGTGAAATGCTGGCTCAAAGAGTATTATATATATATTTTTTTCTTTTTTTCAATACAGGGTCTCATGCAGCTGACACTGGTTTCAGACTCGCTGTTAGTCAAGGCTAGCCTTAAACTCCTAACCATCCCGTTTCCACATTCCTAGTGCTGTGATTACTGATATGTATCTTCACATCCAGTTGTGTGTGTGTGTGTGTGTGTGTGTGTGTGTGTGTGTGTGTGTGTGATGTAATATGTGTGAGTGTGTTTGTTTGTGTGCTCATGCACTCTGCCTATTTCCAAAGACAGGGTCTTACTGAACTTCTGAAACTCTGCTTTCTGCAAGGCTGGCAGGTCATGTGCTGTGAGAATTTGTCTGTTCCCACCCATAATGTTGGGGGTTACAGCATTGTGGAAACTGCTTGCTTTTTAATTTGTGTTATTTGTCTTTTTTTCTTTCTAATTTTGGTTATTTCTAAATCTCTAAACACACAAGCATGTAGTTAAATGTCTGCATATATGTGTTTTCACATGCCATGTTGCACATGTGGAGGTCAGAGGACAACTTTTAGGTGTCAGTTCTCTCCTCCCACTTGTTGAGCTAGGGTCTCCGGCTTCTGTTGCTGTGCTGTGTGCGCCATCAATGTAGTAGTGTTGGGATTACAGATGCAAGTTCCCACATCTAGCTTTTACATGGGTTCCAGGGACGGAACTCAGGTTTTTGGACTTTTAGCAAGCTCTTTTACCTCCTGAACCATTTCCCTGTGGTCCCCAAACGTAAGTAAATTTCCAAGAGTGTCCTTTCAGACAGCTAAGTTGTTTCCCTGTCTTAGAAGATCTGCAACTTTGAACAAGTCAAAATTTTCAAGCCTTAGTTTGTTCACTTGTAGAATGGGAAACACGGTAAAATGCTCATTAAGTGGTTATGAGGATCAAAGGAAACTAATAATTGCCTTTTTAAGAAAAGTTATTTAAGAGAATATTTGTAGTGCTGTTTGTTATAGAGATCTAATTTTAAAAATTTGTGTGTATGTGTGTTTGTGTGCACATGTGCATATACTTGCATGAATGAGAAGATGAGAGGTCAGTAAGGGTCTTCCTCTGCTGCTCTCCATCTTTTATTTTGAGAGAGGGTCTCTTAATGAATCCTGAGTTTACTGATTTGGCTAGACTGACTGGCTAGGAAACTCCAGGGGTCCTCCTGTTTCTGCCTCCCTAGTAGTGGGATTACCTCCATGCCTGCCTCTTTGTTTATTGTTTGTTTTTAAACATTGGTGCTGAGGATCCAAACTCAAATCCTCATGCTTGTGCGTCAAGCACTTTACTAACAGCCATCTTTCCAGTCCTAAGAGATCTGTTTTTGTTCTTATTTTGAGATATTTTTCTGTAGACACAGGGAGACTAAAAGTCCACAGGAGGAGCAGGCTGACTTTTGACAATGGTTATCACTGTGTCCAGGTGGCTTTTCTTTCTGCTTATATCCAGCATTCATGTCAATCGTTTCCACCCGTTGTTCATTTGTAGCTGCTGATAATTTGCAGAGCCAAAAAGGAAGTTGAGGGGTGAGGTTAGTCTTCTCTATGCATTTTGATGTATCCTGCCACGCTACAGGGAGCTGTTTGCCCTTTTGATTTCCTCAGTTGTTAACACTGTATATGGATCACATTGTATATTTCTATAACAGTTACTCTTTACTATTGCTGTGAGAGAACACCCAAAGTCAATCAACTTAAGGGAGAAAGGAAGGTTTATTCAGCTTAGGGTTCCAGAGGCTTACAGTCTCTCGAAGCAGAGGTGGCATGGCTGGCTGGCCAAAGCTGGAGGAGGCTGTCACCGCAGACATCTTGGAAGCCGAGAGCTGCAGACTGCTTGCTGCAAAGGCAGACTTCTCCTGGAGGTAGGGTGGGACTCATCCACCTCAAGGCCCACCCCTTGTGATTGCCTTCCTCCAGCAAGGCTCCACCTCTCAAGGTACCATGACCTTGCCAAACACATGAGACTGTGGGGGACACATTTCAAACCATGACAGTATTTTATACTTTCAGAATCTGGTGTATTTGAACCCCAGCACATGTTTATAAATGAATTAATATTGGCAGTATTACTAATGTCTTCTGTATCAACTGCAAGTGTGATACATCCCACTACCACCAACAAGCAGTGTCTGTTAAAATGGTTGCTTTTTTGTTATTTATTTGTTTAGGAACAAGAGTACCTCATCTTCATTGGTACACTTATAGCAATTCCTTAGATGACCTTAGGAATCTCACAGATCTGAAAGAAAGCTACATGAAGACACATTTCCTGCAGAGAAAGGCTATAATTTTCATCAGTTTCTCAGAGGAATGCATCACCCAAATAAGTAGGAATCACTGCAGATTGTTCAGTGGAATGAAGTAGTGTAGACAATGTGTTTTTCTTTACATATTGCCAACATTTCTTTTATAAACAATGTACAATAAATAAATTTTGTCATGATTTAATTATGTGTTGTCTGTTTGTGATGAAATTCCACGACTAGAATCACTAGGTGGAAAAGAACACATTTGAATTCTGGGCTGTAAGTGTCACTTGCCTAGCATGCTCAGGATTGGAGTTCACTCCCAGTACTACAGCATATATAAGCTGGCATGGGGGTGCACACATGTAATCTTAGCACTCAGAAAAGACTGCCACAGATTCAAGGCCAGCCTGAGCTACATAGTGAGTTCCAGACCAGCCAGAACTACAAGACCCTATCTCAAAAACAAAACCCAAAAATGTGTGTACACCTAAACTTTTCGTTACAAGAAAGGGGTAGCTGAATAACCAGTAGCCAAGGCTTCATGGCGGAATAAACTAGTGTTCAGATGTTGACTGCCTCTACTCATCATCTATTGGGCTGAATTTCTTTCTGAAAAATGGGAGGATAACAGAAACTTCACATACCTGTGAGGAATACATGAGAGATGGTGGTCCAGTTTTTATGGCAGCACATAGGAAGAAGGCGACAAGGCTCACTGAGTTTCTGCTCTTAATAGAGCTGGCGTTTTAATGTGAGATGAGGAAGAGAGCAATGAGAGACGGTGAACAAATGAATGAACAAGAATACTGCTGTCCAGTGATTCAAATGAGGGGTAGGGAGACAGTGCCTGGGAGTGCTGGACAAGTCCTTCTGAAGTCACATTTTTGCTAAAGTCTGAATCGACGAGGATAGTCTCATATTCCTAGAACCTATGGAAATAAAATTATGGGGTAAAAGATTACAGCTAGGCTGAGGTTGTAGTTCAGTGGTAATGCTTGCTTAGCATGTGTATGTGTGTGTCTCCACCATAGCATTGGTAAACTGACTTGCCAAAGATCTTAAAATTATTGCATTCCCTCTGCTTATAAACATGTCCCCTTCCTTCACCCTTATCAGCACTTTTGTTTGGGGGAAAATGGAGGGTTATGGTGCTGAAGAGATTGTTCATGATTAAAATGCTTGCCACTCAAGCAAGAGGAAAGGAGTTTGGATCCCCAGAATCCATGGAAATATCCGGTTGGCATTACAGCCTGCCTGGAATTCCAACCTCAGAAAGTGGAAAGTGGGGATCCCCAGGGGAAGCTGATCACTGAGACTGAACCTATTGGTGAGTGCTGGGCTGAGAAGCCCACCCTCAAGAATAAGGTGAGAGAACAGCTGAGGATGATTCTCCATATCAATTTCAGTTCCCCACATGTGTACAAATGTGTTTGCATGTGCATATGCACCTCCATGTGTGCTTACACAGATTCAAACACACCAAGATGCATGCACATGAGAGTTTTAAAGTTGGTTTCGCACCTGTAATCTCTACTCAGGAAGCAGAAACAGGAGAATTGCCACAGGTTTATGACCACTGTATTCTACATAGTGAGTTTCAGGCTAGCCAGGACTATCTAGTAACAAACAAGCAAACAAACAAACATACCATCACCAATGAAGATGTGTTGGGTCCTTTCTATTTGTCTTTTCCTGAGCTTCATTAGCACAGAAGAAAAGATAAAGAAAAGAGATCATTGATGGGATTTCTCATCCTTTTCCCCCAAACTTCTTGTCCAGTAGCATTCTGAATGCTCACTATAAGCTTTCTTGTCGCTGGCTTCTCTGTGTGGTTCTTGCCCACATTGTGTGACAGGGCTGAAAGCCTCCAACCTTAATAGCCAAACTGCATATTGATTAGCAAGTGCTTTACTCTCTTCAGGGCTGGGTGATGCCTGAGCTCATGGGCAACACTTGGCTGTAAAAACAAGGCAGATTTTTAGAGATAGGTTGCTTTCTCCAAACAAGTTTGTTTGACTCTTCACTAGAGGCTTAGCCCCTCTCTGCAGTCCTGTGTGGCATGCAGTGGGATCAAGGGAGCATTGGCACACCTCATATACTGATGGCTGCTATAGAATTGGCAGGTAAGAAGGTTTCTGTTGCTTGCCGGGAATGTGTACATTATTGCATATTGTTTGTGATCTGTGCTGAAAACCTCTTATCATCCTGCGTAGGCTGTGTCATGAGAAATGTTCTCTGTAGGATTTGAGTGGGGCCCAGCATTGTTAGTAACAGTACAGTACATATTGAATTGCATGTCTTTCAACTATTGTTTTGTTTATTCGTGGAATAGTTGAATATTTGTAGAGAATATACACAGATTAGAATTTGGCAAATGATTATAAAGGCAGTATTATATAGTTAAGACTCCTAGATGGAGCCAAAGTCACATGCTCTTAAAATGTGCTTTCTTTTTAATCTTTTGAAACTCAGCAACTTACATCAAACATCCTGAGGGCAACATGTTAGCGAGGGGCTGTGGGGGTGGCGCGGGGAGGGAGTGTGCCTGGTGAAACTGTCCAGGAGCAAAGCACCGCTCACTTGAAGCCCAGAGATTTGTCATCCAAATATGTGCAGATTGCTGGTACTATAAATAGTTTGAACTCAAGTAAACAGCCTCTTCCCTGTAGCTGCTACTTGGCTATTATTCACATGCCAGAACAGACTGGGGACAGCATCCTACAGCAGGCTCAAGAATCATGCCCAAATGTTGGCCTATTTCTCTGCTTGGCAGGGCAGCCAGCTGCCTGGCACTTTAGATGCCACGGGTCATGTATCCACCCGCCTTAATCTCCATGTTTGGCTCCCTGTCCTTCCCAGCCTGTCGTGGGCTTCGTGTTTGCCTGTGCTCTAGAGCAGTCTGAACTTAGATTCTTGGCACAGATTGAAAGCCCTGGGCCACATGGCTGTGACTGAAGCAGACTGAGGAGGCACAGGCGTCTTTTCAGAGCAGGAGCGTGCACGGCTTGTTTGTTTCTTTTGGAGCCAAGATGCGGCACTGGCTGTTGCAATTGCCTGAGCCGCCTATGCCAGCAGCTGATGTGAGGTGTGCCAGGCAGGCCAGCTGCTGACATTTCAAGGACCCCCTTAAGGACGCCTGCAAAATGCTGACAGAGCAACTGAGGACATTTCATGGTTTGTTACTCTTATTTCCTTTTTGGGAGGAAGGTAAAATCTCTCCCTCTTTCTCTTCTGTTCTTCCTTTTGCTGTCCATTCAGCTGTGTTCATTTACAGGGTCAATGTGGTGAAAGGGTAAGGATCAAGACGTCTGAATTAGATAAATTACCCACCTTACAGTCTTATTCATCAGCTGAAATAGTTCTGACTCTTCTGTTTCATGGAGTTGGTGAGAAAACTGACATAAGCTAGCAGAATGTGAAGGACAGGTGATCACGGAAGGGTGTATATGTTAGGGTCACAGACCCTTCTGTTCTCTGATTTCAAGTTCTTGAGGCTTCTGCCTCAGGGACTGTTCCCCAGCCCCACATAAGCAGAGCATCGTGTCGCATGAGCAAGGCGTTCTGAAATTCAAGATCATTTACACCAGCCAGCTTGGGGATAAGAGACTCTGGGATGTATCTGAGGGAAATGTAGGACATAGCAATCCCTGCCTTATGGAAGTGTTGTGAGAATTAGAAATAACCTGTGAAGCACTGCCAGATGATACACAGTAGCTAAATGGCAACAGCAGCAATTATTAACATTTATTTTTTTATTTTATTTATTTATTTTTTTTTGAGGATTAAGGTAGAGTTTATTAGAAAAGAGAAAGGTTGGAACTCATGGACTCCAGATGTGGAGTGCCATGAGGAGCTAGGGCGCCTCCATGAGAAGGAGAAATAAAACAGAGCTCATGGCACTAGAGGGCCATGAGGGGCTAGATCGCCATTATTAACATTTAACATGGAATTTATTTCCTCAGGTGACAGGATTCTAAACCTCAAGGCCCGTGTAGATAAGAAGATTAGCAGAAGACCTTGCTAAAAAGCTGATTGCAATAACTGATAATAACAAGTTAAAAATATAAGTAGTACATGACCATGAATTAATTAATTGGTTAATTTTTCTATTTTCCTAAAATTTTAAAATAATTTTTAGTAATTTATTTATTTGTTTGTTTGGTGTGTGTGTGTGTGTGTGTGTGTGTGTGTGTGTGTGTGTGTGTGTGTGTATCAAAGGGCATTGTGTGTCCCTGTGGAAGACCAAGGGTGACTTCAGGAATCATCCTGGATGGATGGCTTCTACCTCCTCCTCGCTTCTCTCTGGGATTTCCTAGGTTCTTCCCACCGGGGCTGGAAGTGCAGGCTGCCTTTTCCGACTGACATTTTTACGTGGGATCTGGGATCCAAGCTCAGGACCTTCTGCTTGCGAGGCAGAGTCTTAACCCCTGAGCCATCTCTCCAGCTCTATTGTCCTGAATTTTGTGTGCATGGGTGGCAGCTATATGGAGGTCAGAGGACAAACTTTTGGGAGATGATTCTCTCCTTTTACTACATTGGTTCTAGGGATGGAAGTTAGATCATCAAGCTTGTGAACTGAGTGCCTTTACCCACCACATCATCTCCTCTATCTTGCTGCTGTTATTTTTTGAGATCTGTCTCACTTCGTAGCCCTCGTTGGCCTAGAGTTCACTGTGCAGAACAGTCCAACCTTGAATATACCTGAATCTGTCTGTAGAGTGACAAGATTATAGACAGCACTCCACCACACCTAGCCAGAATCAGGATTAAACAAACAAACAAACAAAACTTTGAGTTGGAAGGTGTCATTCTTCCAGATGCCCTTCCTGCTGAGACAGCCATTTCATTTAAATTTAATGTCACCTGCTTTTTTTTTTTTTTTTTTTTTTTTGGTAGGATCTCATGTAGCCTAAAGTGGCCTCAACTTATTGCATAGTCAAGAATGACCTTGAATTTTCTTTCTAAAAATAGGTACTGTAGGGGCTGGAGAGGTGGCTCAGGGGTTAAACCTCCGCCTTGCAGGCGGAAGGTCCCGAGTTCGGATCCCAGATCCCACGTATAGACGCCAGGCGGAAGCGGGGGCGGCCTGAGCTTCTGGTCCTGGTAGGGCGGAGCCTGTGAATCCCGGGGCAGAAGGAGGTGGAGGCGTCCATGGTGGTTCGCGAATTCGTCCGTGGTTCTACATATACACAGACACAGACACACACAGACACACACGCGCGCACACACACACGCACATGTGCACAGTTGAATAATAAATAATAATAATAAAATAAAAAAAATCATTTAAAAAAAAACTTTAAAAAAAAATAGGTACTGTAGTCTCAGCAGTGAAACAACAGCTGTTTTTTCTTCCTGCTTGTGTGTATGCAAGCACACATGTGCCATGGTGGGCATGTGAAAATCAGAGAACAACCTTTGGTGCCAGTCCTCAGTTTCCACCTTGCTAAGACGGGGTGTCTTTGTTGTTAGTTGATGCCAGATTAGCTAACGGCCTAGCTTTCAGGCTGTGCCTTGCCTCCCATCTCTTAGAAGAAACACTGGAATTACAGATGAGAGCTACCACACCTTGTTTTACCATAGGTACTAGGGATTCGAACTCAGGTTCTTGAGCAACATCAAGGCTAGTAAGTAATCTGTCTAACTATAGTCTCAAAGGTAGGAGTCTGTCTAGATATGTTCTACAAGTCTAGCTGTTATCTTAAGGCTAGGCCTATCTAGCTATGGTCTCAAGGCTAGGAGCCTGTCTAGCTATGATCTACAAGTATAGAAGCCCGTCTAGCTATGATCCTTTGTCTAGCTGTGGTCCTCAAGGTTGGAGGTTGTCTAGGGATGGTCCTCAAGGTTAGGAGTCTGTCTAGCTGGGGTCCTCAAGGCTAGGAGCCTGTCTAGCTATGATCCTTTGTCTAGCTGTGGTCCTCAAGGCTGGAAGTTTTCTAGGGAGGGTCCTCAAGACTAGGAGCCTGTCTAGCTATGGTTCTAAGGGCTCAGAAGCTATCTAGCTATGGTCCCCAAGGCTAGGAGCCTGTTTAACTGTGGTCCTACTCAGCACATTTCAGACTTTTAGCTTGATGACTCACGTGTTCCTTCAGCTCTGGGAAACTTTTCTCATGATTTCTTAGATAATTTCCTGTTGTCACCCTCTTTTTTCCCTTTTCCTGGAATTCCCCTTTAGTGCCATGGTTAACTTCCTGATTGTTGCTGTATATCAAGGTCCTTTCTTTCTTATGAGTTTCTCAGCCCCCTATTGTGAAAGATTTCCTTTCCCTTACTTCTAGTCCTTCTAGTAAATAGTTAATTTCAGTATTTATCTTATTAATTCTTAAGAATTTGTTTGTCCATTTATTTCCTTTATCATTTATGGAAGCAATATTTTCGGAATTCCTGAAGTCACAAGTTTTTAAATGCTGAATTGGTCTGAATTTCCATTTGTGGGATCTAATTTCTCTTTATTTTAGCATTTCCCATGCTATTGGTTTTCTTATGATTGTTTTCTTAAGTGTCCATAACCTATAATGAAAGACTTTTTTGTGTGGGTAGCTCTTAGTTCTTCTAGTGCTGATTGCCTGCCCCGCAGGCCTGACCTGCTTGGGAAACTGCTAAGTATTCCTTGCACGGAGGAGAAGGCCGCCCTGCTTTAGAGCGTGTGAACAGGATGTCAGCTTAGGGAAGCCAGCTTGGTGGAAGGCTGAGACCATTGTAGTCCATTGAAGAACCTCCAGAGTGAGGGCAGTGGCTCTGCAGAGCTTCCGTTCCTATGCACTGAACTGTGGGCCAAGCTGCCACCAGGTACGGGATCAGCAGTGGGCCTTCTACTCCTTGGCACTGTACCTGAGTCCTCTTCTCCAGGCCTGAGCTTCCACACTTTATGTATTTACACCACCATGCCTGGGCCCAGTAAGGCTTAGCTTGGGATCCAGGGATCAAACTCAGACCATCAGACTAGGGGCCAAGGACCTTTACCCACTGCGCCACCTCATTCGATTTCACACTTCTTGACCTGAGCTCTGTGCGTCACTTCTTCTCTCATGCTTCTGGGTAAACTTTTTCTATCTTTCAGAAATTATTTGAAGTTAAATCTCTCATTCTCTAATGGTCCTTCCCCCAGAGAAAAGGCCCATTTTGTAATTTATAAGATGTATGCTTTTTTAAATTACATTTTTGCTTTATCATGTCTGCACATCTGTGTGTGTATGTGTGTGTGTGTTGGTGTGTAAATGTATCACTTGTGTAAAACTGACTCGAGTGAAGTTTCATTAATCCAGTGATGTCCTGGTGTGAAACTTGGCTCCAGGTGATAGGAAGCAATTCTACAGAGTGCTAAATGAGGCAGAGGCAGGCAGCAAGGTCTTGGTACAACCAGCTCTCTTCCCAGGATCATGCTCTCTGGTTTCCTCTGCCAGCTGTGCCTCCCACACACCACATCAGCAACCTGAGGTGGGGAGGCGACTAGGAGCCTTAGATCATCAAAGTGGAAGAAGCAGCCAGGTGTACTGCAACACAGATGCAGATACACTAAGCGTGTCTTTGTTCTCTTTTGTGGGTTACCTGCTCTTCTCCCCAAATGCTGTATGTTTTTGACACCAAAGCATTACTTTGACTGTAAGGACAGGCCTTCTTGGGATCATATGCTAGGAGGGTTTCTAGTTATCTCAGTGCTGTGATAATGGATAGTTTCAGTTACATGAAGTGGCATCTGTATAGGCTGTGGCAGTGTGTGGCTCCAGTCCACACGGGTCTCCATTGTTGTAGTCCATGACACAGAGCAAATGAGCCGAGGACATTGTTTGGGGCTGTCAGGACTGTTTCCAAGTGCATTCTGTCAGTGTCTGCAGGACACGCGTTCAGAACCACACGTTGAAGAAAATGATGCCTTGTGAATGAACTCCCGTTATTTTGTTCTTTCAACAATACTTGATTCATAGCAGGGAAGGCGATGCCCTTCTCAAGAACCCAGCTTCATTTCCTGACGCCCACGCGCACTTAGAGGATAAAGGTCCAGTCGAACAATAACTGGGCCTCCAGCCTCTCCAGACCGTGGTGGTGCTGAGAACTACCAGCATTCTCAGAGTCATTGTGCATGGTTCCAGCTGATGTTCTGTGGAATACTTTTCATACTCTTGAATTTATCACCTTGTGACATTATACTCAGGGCAGAGAATGGGGACATTGAATTAGAATTACAAAATCAAGTCTTTGCTTTACCACTAAGACATTGAACCTGGTTATGTGGATATTTTAAAACTTAAGAGTGTGTGCCAGCCACTTAGGCCACACAAAAACCTACTAAGGTAGAGACTGGAGACATGGCTCAATCAATTAAATTCTTGTTATTCAAATAAGGACCTAAGCTTGGACACTTCCCCCTCATATAAAAGCCAGAACATAGCAGCGTATCGGTGATCCAAGTACTGGGTGGGAGGTGGCAGAGATAGGTGGATCCTTGGAGCTCATTGGCCAGCTGGTCTGACCAATTCAGTAACCTCCAAATTCAGGGAGAGACACTGCTGCCAAAAATAAGGTAGAGGGCAATCAAGGAAAAAACCCATGTGGCCCTCTGGCCTCTGTGCACACTCATGCACTCATGTGCATGCATATCTCTCTCTCTCACACACACACACACACACACACACACAAACCTAGTAGGTAAACACTGTTGTAATTCCTGTTCTGCATTTGGGCAGGTGAGACACAAAGAAGTGAAACATGGGTGGAAGAAGGCAGGACCCTGGATCCAGTTGTCAGATGCTACTGCCCAAGAGTCTTTGAACTGGTGTTTTTCATTTCCCACAGATTGGCAGATAGCCTTTAGATAAAATTGCCTGTTTGTGTGGATTCTGATAAACATCAAAGGTTTCTGAGAACTAATTACAATTTTTGCTAAGTTACAAAGGGCCACAGCCCCTACCCACCCCCTTCTTTGTCCCAGCCACCAGAAGAATGCTTATCCTAAGTTCTCACTCTCAGAGGAGCAGTAAACTCAAACTCAGCTCTGCCCGTGCAGGGAGAAGACATTGAAGCCACACTTTTTTTTTTTTTTTTTTTTTTTTTTTTTTTTGTAGCAAAGCCAATCAATTCACTTTCTGACTCAGTGGCTCAAAGTTATTTCCTTTACCAGGCTGGAGCAGGATATCCATTTTGGGAAACAGCACTGGCACATGTGTGGCAGATGTGCTGGCACATGTGTGGCAGATGTGCTGGCCTAGGTAGGAGCTGAGTCTCCGTTTCTAATTCTGGCTCTTTCGTTTTGAGCTGTGTAACTTTAGATACATCACATAATTTTTGTTTTGTTTTCCCATCCAGGAAAGAGGAACAACTAGTGGTACCTAATTCTCCAAAGGGGTGTTGTAAGATTCGTGAAATAGTGTCCAACAGTGAGCACTGCCATTGTTCCATACTTGGTGTGCCCCGACCACTTCAGTTCCCTGCATGTGTTGTCACTTCCCTCAGTCCTAAAGCAAAGCTCATAGCAGCTCATATGACAAGAAAAGTGAGCGACGTCACGTAGGACCCAGACCCACAGCTTGTACTCCCACCACCATGCAGGTGTCCCATGGCACACAAGAATGGAGAGAGTTTCCATGTCCTTCCCGTGAAGCCGGCTGTAGTTGTAAGACATTCTAGAGTGTAGCCTAGCTATGGCTGGTCCTGGATTTCCTAAGGGTGGTTAAGTTCTCTTATTTGTTTATCTTATCTAGTAGTTTGTGCTGGCTCTGCCTCTCATGTCTCCTGGGACTCGGGCAGTGAATTCTTTCCCATTTTCTCTCAGAGAAATGTTTTAGCTCCACCATAAAGGGACCCACAGACAACTTTGGAGCACAAGACTAAGTATTGAATACATGCCCAAAGCTATATTTCTTTTTTAAAATTTACTTATTTATTTGTGTGTGTGTGTGTGTGTGTGTGAGAGAGAGAGAGAGAGAGAGAGAGAGAGAGAGAGAGAGCGCACATGTATTCCACCACGTGAACTCAGGTTGCCGGGTTTGTGAATAGGCTCCTCAGCTTCTGTGCTGTCTCGCTGGCTGGAGATAAACTCTGCAGACACCACCTTCAGTTGTGAATTTCAGAAGACACCATCCTATCCTTTTATTGGTGAGGAAAATGAGGCCCATACAGGGAAGGACTTGCTTGGGCCATTCTTTCAGTTGGGGGCACGATCAAGACCTGAACCCAGTTCCTCAGAATGATACTGTTTCGTGTGGGTATGCTGTCACCCCACACGAAGGACAAATGCATGCACTATGCCTAGCATATCTCTTGGAAACTGTTAAAATTAAGGGAATCGGAAAAGAGACAGCTGTCACATGGCAGGGTGTGGGTCTCCTGACCAACTAGCATGTTATACTCCAAAGAAATGAATGAAAACAGCAGAGAGAGCAGATAGCCCAAAGTCGTCAGTCACAAGAGCAATGGATTTGCACCGGGAGCCCTGGCAAGTGAGTGCATAGGAAGCCCTTCGTCACCGAGACTGCAGCGTGGAAAATTGAAGGAAGGATGTTAGGCAAATGTGACGGCCTGGGATGCGGTTCCAGCCCCCTGGCTCATTGTCCAAAGGAAATGGATCTCTCCTGTGGACAGAGCGGTGGAAACTGAGCAAGCCAGCTGAGTGGTTGACATCATCACACTGAGCATTGGATTACAGCAAATGGGACTCACTTGGCCGAAGACGTGGGAAACACCCACTCAGACCTCGAAATGCTTTTCACTTAAGAGACACGGGGAGAGAGAAGGGGCAAGAGGGAGCCTGCCTGGCCTCGGTCTAGACTGCTCATCTGGAATCCTGGCCACTTAATTCTACCCTCCTGTCTGACCAAGGACCTCCGCACTTGGAAGAAACTTGGCTCTGTGAGTACAGCTGCACCGATCTGCCCCCAGCCGGGAGACAGGCAGGGCTTTTGGAGAGCTTGCTTCCAGCTTGCTGGGCACAGAGGGTCTGTTTTTATTTTATGATATACGGGAGCTTGCTCCAAAAATTACAGCTTTCTCTGAAACGGCCTAGGGCTGTAGTCTCAATCTCACAGGTAGCTGCAGGCTGACTTTCTACCGCAGCTTTGTTGGTCTCCAGAACTTCCAGAGCAGCTTCTTGCCCCAAATATGGATGAAGAAAGAAGTATCCCTTAGAAATTAGTATCTGTAAAATCTTATATTTTGTTATAAAGATGGAACAAACTTTTTTTTTTAAAAAATATATTCTGAAAAGAAATGTTCTTCAACTATAAAATTGACAAGTTAAATTTCTTTTTTATTTGTTTGGTTCTTATTTTACAGATTTTCTTTTTCTTTCCCTCTCTCTCTTTCTTCCTTTCTCTTTCTCTCTTTTTTCTTTCACTTTTTTACTTTCTCTTTCTTTTTTCTTTCTCTCTTCTTTCCTTTTTCTCTCTGTTTTCTCATTCCTTCTCCACTCCCCTTTTTCTTCTCCTCTCCCCTCCCTCCCTCCTTCCCTCCCTCCCTCCTTCCTCCTTCCTTCCTTCCTTCCTTCCTTCCTTCCTTCCTTTCTTCCTTCCTTCCTCTCCCCTTTTCTTTTCTTTCTTCTCTCTCCTCTCTCTCTCTCTCTCAGCTCTATCTGATCATGAACTTACTATGTAATCCATGATGGTCTTGAACTCCTTCTGATCCTCTAGCCTCCACCTCCCAAATGCTGAAGATATGTTAAATTTCAAATACAGACTTAGTTAGATTCACTAAGTCATCTCATACACCCTGCAGCAGTTGTGAAAAAACCTAGGAAAAGAAAGAGTGGGGATCTTTAACCCTGGCTTTGTGATCTTTCCCTTGCTTCCTTTTTAAAAATTTGCTGTTTATGCCTAGGAAATAAACAGACCGTATAAGCCCTTGGGCTTTCCATCTCTTGGTGTTTGCTTTCAGGATTTAAACTAGGCGAGCAGCTTCATGCAGAGAGAGGTGGGGCCTTGTTGCTTCCAAGTCCTTTTTAAGTGGATCTCTGAGCTGAAATCCTCAGGTGACTTGCTGGGTGGCCTGTTAGAGGGTTAAATATTTTTGAAAAGTTACATTTAAAGGAGAAATATTTCAACTTTGAAAAACAAAAAGCAGGGCTGGGGGTATAGCCTATGATAGAGCTCTTGCAACAAGCACATGATCCTGGTTTCTGTCCCCAGCAACATACACTCACCACTACCACTATCACCACCGTATATTAGGACCCAAGAAAACTATGTACCCATGAGCAAGTGTTTCACACGCTCTGGGCTCAGTTTCCTTTCTGTACCTGAATAGCCAGGACATTTCTCTCATTCAGCTTGGCTGAGTTTTTAAAAGAGCCTGTGCATTCTTCCCCTTTGAGGCTGACCTTTATACTTCTAAAAAAACATGAGTGCCCTAGGCACAGAGTTTCAAAATGGCTAAAGTGTGACCCCTGTAGAATAGTTACAACTGGACATTCCTTATGTGGCCAGCCCTTTGCCTCATACTGAATAGTCAGTGAATTCCCTAGCCATGCTGACGGAGGTAGGTGTTCCCATATTATCTTGAACTCCTGCCTTATAGTTCCCTGAGCTCCATGTGCATAATTATGGCATAACTCCATTCTACTAGATCACAGCCACGCAATCTGTCCATCTAGCTCATCCCTTTTCACCCTGATCTGGCTACCACCTCTGCAGACAGAGCATGGACTCAGCCAGAATACAGACAGAAGGGAAAGTCAGCCCCTTAGGGTCCTGTTCATCTTTAATGCCACCAGATAGCCTAATCCTCAGGAGGACATTTTTAAAAAACTGTTTAAAGCCGGTCAAGATTAGTAGGATTCTCACAGCCCCCTGGCATTTCTTAAAGCTACATTCTTCCCCAGTGGGTAGCCTTCTCAGGTGGACTGTGGCTACCATGCAGCTAACCATGGGCCACGGCAAGTGAGGCCTTTTCCTCAGCCTCACCCAGCCTTCCCCCCACCCCTGAGAGCACGAGACTGTTTAATGAAGGTGGTAGTGGGGCTGTGATACTCTGGAAGGATGGGGCGCAGACTGTGTGGGCTGCTCCCTGATAGCAGCTGGAGGGTAGCCTGCCTGGGGCTTTCTGTCCAAGCCCTCACATGCCAGCTGAGGTGGCTTTAGCTTCCCGCTGGCGCTGTCAGAGTCACTGCTGTCTCGGCATACTGTTCTGACGCGTGTTTCCCCTCCAGTGCGCTTAGAGCATCTTGGGAGTGGAGGGAGGCTGTGGAAGAAACTGCTGTGTCCTAAGCCCTCACGGGGCTTTCATATCTTCCTGAAATTTCTGTCACATGGACGACTGGGTACCACCCAGTGTTAGGGACATTAGGGCAGGATGTTGAGTTTGAGGCCAGCCTGGGCTACAGAGTTAAACCCTCACAAACAGTCAACCAAAAATAAACCCACTTGTGTGCCCTACTTCATGGCTTTATGGCATCCAGAAAGAATGTTGGACTGTACATTGCCTTCTGCGCCCACAGACACTAAGTGCCGTTTGTGTGAGGAGCCTGAAGTCATCCCTAAATTCATCAATTTTGAGACCACCTGTGAGAGACCCTGGAGCTGCCATCTTGGCTTTACCAACCAAGCCACAGGGCTGCTTCCTGTCACCAGGCACCTGAGCACTCACGTGAGGCATCCAACCAGGGTGAAGCAGCCCTGGTGCTGTTCTCCTTCAAGAGGGGCTCTGGGCCTGCTCTGGCTTGGCAACCTCAGCAAGAGGCTGGTAACAGCTGCTGTGAGTGACTTGATCCTACCCAGCTGGCTCAGTGGGGCTAAGAAGCACCAGCAGTGACTTGGCAGCAGAGACAGGGTGGAAAATCTAAAGTTCTTGGAAACAGGTGATCACTCAGGCCCCCATCTGAGCTCACTGCCTCCTGAAAGCCCCTCAGTGATACCTTGAGAAGACTGGGAACATCTTCCTTAAGGCATAGTTGCTTGGGGAGTTGCAGTCAGCTGTGGAGACAGCAGGTTGCAAATTGCCAATGAGAACACGGTGCTCTTGCTGAGGAAGCCAGCGTTTCCCAGCTGTAAAGGAAGCCTTGCTTGCCTTCAAAAAAATGACTGACTTCCATGATTCCATTTGGCTCCTCAGGACTGGGTAATGGACTTTCAGACCCCCAAGGAAAGGAAGTATCTGGTGCATACTAATGATGTCCCAAGGCGCCGGGTCAGTTATATGCTATGCTTTTAGAGATGTCATCTTGAAGTATGTTAAGGTCTCCTTGTCTTACTGAGCACTGGACTATGGAATAGAGGAGCAGGTGATTATAGACTCCGCTCTGGTTGTATTATCTTTTAAGGCAAAGTTTCATATAGCCATTTGCTGTATAGTTCAATCTAGCCTTTAACTACACATCTTCCTGCCTATACCTCCTGAGTGCTGTGCTAGAGGTTACTGCTGTGTACTGCTATTCCCTGTTAAAAATTCCATGAGTCCCCCCTCCATTTTTATTTTTTATTTTGCATGTGTGCATGTGTGTGTCTGTCTCTGTATATGTATGTACATGAGAAGATATTGTGTGTGCCTGTGGAGGCCCAAGGGTGACTTTCAGGAATCACCCTGGATTGTTCTACCTCCTTTTTGCTTGCTCTGGGATTTTCCAGGCTCCTTCTTCCAGGGCTGAAAGTGCAGACTGTTGCCATTTCTGCCTGGTGTTTTTTTTTTTTTAATTTTTTTTATTATTATTATTTATTCAACTGTGTGTATGTGCGCGCCCGTGTGTCTGTGTGTGTGTGTATGTGTGTGTAGAACCACGGACGAATTCGCGAACCACCATGGACGCCTCCACCTCCTTCTGCCCTGGGATTCACAGGCTCCGCCCTACCAGGACCAGAAGCGCAGGCCGCCCCGCTTCCGTCTGGCGTCTATACGTGGGATCTGGGATCCGAACTCGGGACCTTCCGCCTGCAAGGCGGAGGCTTAACCCCTGAGCCACCTCTCCAGCCCCTGGTGTTTTTATGTGGGATCCAGGATCCAAACTCAGGACCTTCTGCCTGCAAGTTGCCCCTAAGGCAACTCTCAAGTTCCCCTTTTCTTTTTTAATAAGGTAATATTGACTAAGCACTGTACCACTGAGTTACATTCCCAGCCTTTGAAACAGCTGTGGTCTTAAAGAATTCTCTGTGCATCAGGTAAGACAGGCAGGGGAGCTGTGGCTTCTGAGAAGCAGCACAAAAGAAATAGGCAAGAGGGCCATAAGATGCTGGGCAGGGCTGGAGAGGTGGCTCAGGGGTTAAGCCTCCGCCTTCAAGGCGGAAGGTCCTGAGTTCGGATCCTAGACCCCACGTATAGACGCCGGGCAGAAGCCGGGGCGGCCTGCATGTCTGGTCCTGGTAGGGCGGAGCCTGTGAATCCCGGGCCAGAGTAAACAAGGAGGAAGTGGAGGCGTCCATGGTGGTTCCCGAATTCATCTGTGGTTCTACACACACATACATACACACATACATACATACACATGCACACATGTATACACGCACAATTGAACAAAAATGAAATAAAAAATATTTAAAAAAAAAAAAAAGATGCTGGGCAGAGGGTCAACTCTGGTGGAGGCTCAAATCTTGAACTGGCCTATCATTCCACATGTCTTAGTGCTCAGAGAGTTGCCAACATTTGCACTGGCAACTGCGGCAGCAGCAGAAGCGCTGGCTTCTTCATCTTCTTGTCCCTCTGCTTCAGAAGAATGGAAAAAACTCTTCTACACAGCTGCAAGGGCTGGGATGCTGAGATGGCTCAGCAGGCAAAGATGCTTGAAGTGCAAACCTGACAACTCGAGTTCGGGTCCCCAGAATCCACATGATGGAAGGAGAGAACCTACTCCCAAAAGTTGCCCTCTGAACTTCACACACACACCTGTTAAATAGTAAAAACTTAAAACAAAAGGTACAATAGCCTTTGGCAGGCTCTGAATTGTGATCTCCAATTACAGTTAAAAAAAAAAAGACTGTAGAGATGGCTCCAGGGGTTAAGATTGTCTCATAAGCAGAAGGTCCTGAGTTCGGACAGGTCCCACGTAAAAGCACAGGCAGAATTGGCGGCCTGCACTTGCAGCCCTGGTGGGTGGGAAATCCCAGAGTGAAGCAAGAGATAGAAGCAATCCAGAATGATTTCCGAAGTCACCCTTGGTCCTCCACAGAGACACACAGTGCCTTCTGATACACACACACACCCAAATAAAATGAAAGAAAGAAAAAGAAAAAGAAAGGAAGAAAGAGAGAAAGAAAAAGAAATGTAGGGATGGATGATTTTGTAATCTAACATCACCATAAGTTTGATGTTCGTTTGTTTTTATAGCATTTGTTGTGGATTTTTTCCCCCTGATTACAAAGTTAGAGCATGTTTAAGGAAAGAAAACTAGATGACATAGAAAAACATGCTTAAAATAAATGACCTCAGCCCCTTCTCTGGCTCTTGAGTAGGGCCTGTCTCCCCATCCCCTCCCTACACCACTGCGTTGTTCTCCCCTGGGTGGAATCTTATGTATGTTCATACATTCTGGAAGCGTTCATGCTCCGGGCCCTGGATCCACCAGACAGGCAGAATGCCGTGTGTGGTTGGGGTGCTGCCCCCCTGTATTTCCTGTCCTACACCATGTGTGAGTCCTTGTGCTGGTAAGAAGGTAAGTGTGCTGCCTCACACATGTGCCTCAGAAGAGCCCCAGAGAGCTGTGCAAGCTGAGAAAACACTGACGACCACACCTTCTGCTCATGTTGATAAAATTTTCATGTGATCGCTTAGTATTCCTTGAGCACCTAGAATATGCCCAGCACTAGGCAAGGTGATAGATGAATGTAGAAAATAGGCCACACAGATGAAGCACACCATGACCACAAATAGGTGCTCAGAATGCTTAAGACAGGAGAGTGGGCAATGCAGGAGAGACGGGGGAGAACCTCCACCCCGGGGAGAACACAGCAGTGGTGTGGGGAGGGGATGGGAGACAAGCCCTATCCCAATCCTCAAAGAGATTGATGCTGCCTAAATGAGGGTGAGGATGCAGCGAGGCCAAGAGGAGGAAGAGGGGTGCTGTGGAGCCCGGAAGATTCATCCAGACAGGGAGAGGGACCCGTGTGCAAGAGAGCTCGAGGCAGGAAAACCTTCTGAGTGTTAGAGAGGCTGATGGCGTGGCAGGCCAAGCACAGAGGGTACTGGGAGTGCGAAGGTGAGGAGAGAATGGCTGGCCTGAGGACGGGTCGGGTGGATGCTGGTTGCTGTTCTGGGGAACACATTGCAAGGCAGAGTGGTGCTGAGGAGGCGCCCACAGATGTGCTTCATAAACTAGGAAGACCTAGTTTGGAAGTCATTATCAGTAAATAAAAGTTAAAAGCAGAGCCTTCCAGGGGGGAGCACAGAGGCCCCTCCAGCTAACTCAGGCAGTGGTACTGTGGTGAACGCTGGAGCCTCACTGAACTGTTTACTTCTTTCTTTTATTTCATCATTTCCTTTTTTCTCTCCTTCAGTCCAGATGATTTGCAGAGCACTCCCGTTTCTCTTAGCTGGGTTCCTGGCTTCATGCAGTAGGGAAGTCAGAGCAGCTGCTTGGAGAAGCCAGCAGGCAAATTAGAGATGTTGTGGTTTGAGGCCTTCTCCTCTTCCCAGATACAACTAAAGTCGTAACTTCATAGAAAAAGAAAGATGCTTTCCTCCATATAGTTTTTCTATTCATTTTTTAAAAATTCGGTTTCTAACTTGAAAACAATGGATTGGAAGACCTGTTCTACTTTGATTACCCCTCCCTCCAACCCAGTGACAGTAAATGCGGCTTGCTATCTGTAAGGAAGATAAATATGTGGCTAGGTGTGATGGCACATACATCACAGCACATGGAAAGCGATTTTTGATGCCAGCCTAAGCTACATAGCAAGTTTGAGGCTGGCCTGGACTATGTAGCAAGCCACCCCCCACCCCACCCCTGGTCTCTAAAATATAAGCAAAACAATAATATATGCAATCACAGAGAATACTTCATTCTTTGAAAATTAATCTATGCACGAATGCCTGAACATTTGACTGACTCAGAGGAGGTACTTATTCCATGTTAGCACTGTTAATTGGTCTGCCAAAAGATTGTTTGAGTTTACATTCTCGAGTGCATGTGGCTCTAATCTCCCTTTCTTCTGGTTCCTTAGAGTTTCTGCACTGATTAATTGAGAGTGAAAATCTGAAGAGATGCGACCAGGAAAAAGAAATTAAAGCAGGTGGGTAGTCATGCCATTCATACCACACTATCATGGCCTCATAGGTTGGACTAAGGCCTCTTTTTTTTTTCCCTATTTGAAAAAAGAAAAGAAAAAGGGGAATTTAGAAAAGATAGGGTGGTTCTTAGCAGGTTACATAATATCTTTCTTCAGTTTCACACTCCTGATTCCATTTACAGATAGTTTCTTTATAGCGCCAGAAAGACACTTTAGCTCTGGTGTCTTGATGGGTTTCTGCAGCCATATCCTTAAGCAGATGGAATCATACATAGCATTATTAGCAACTTTGGGCATGGTGCCAACTTTTCTATCCACCAAGTAATCTTCTCCCAGATCAGGGCGTATTATGGGAATTCATTTTCTAAGATTGTTAGAGTAACCAAAGCAAGAGAACCCGGCACAAATAAATGAGCTTAGCCAACAGTCTGGTAAGGAGAAATGATGCTGGTCCTTTTCTTTTTTAAACAAACTGCAGTGTATCAAGTATTAATGGTCTGCCTGGGAGTATGACCATCTTAGGTCAATGTTCATAATTTTGTGATATCTAAACTCTAACATGGGTTAGACATTCTGTTTGTTTTATTTATGGTATTTGTGTATATGTGTGTGTGTGTTTGTTCATTGGGATCCCAGGGATCAAACTTAGGTCATGGGGTTTGGGACCCTCTGAACCATCTCACTGGCCCTAGGTTAGACATTTTAAATCCAAGGTAACATGGTAGTTGACTTTCCCCCTAAGGCATTGTACCTACAAATCTGGAGAATTTTATGCATTGTCAGGTTGGGAATACACGATCCATAGGCATGTGCTTGCCCACATAGACATCCATGGATATAATGGCAAAGGAAATGGGAAACCAAGACCACCTATGCCCAGCTGACCTGCACCTTCCTGGGTATTGTCCACAGCTAGAGTTGTAAAGAAAGCTGAAGAATAGGGAGGCCAGCTCTTTTCTCTGAAGAGCTTATCTGTCCCTTGTGCTTTGTTCCTAAGTTAGAGATTGCGTGAGAAGAAAAGTCTTCATCGCTGAATAGGAGACAGTACAGTCTTATCTGATACAGCTCAGTTTAGACTCCTGCTGCTACCAGGAAATAGTCTTTTCATCTGTAAGTTTATTGCCAAATATATGCAGTGTCTCCTATGAACTAGACACTGAATACCCAGCAAAAGCGGTGGACGCTGTCCTTGCCCTTAGGGACCCTTAAGGGTCTGGTCAATAGGTGAGTAACTATTGTCTGCCCAGGTATAAAGGGACTGAAGCTGGAATATACTCTACATATTTGTCTGAAGGAAATAAAAGCTACTAGCTGAAACAGATATGTGCATTCCCCTGTGTATGCAAAAGATAGCTAAACCACACTCTACTCATAGTAGCCAGGGTACGGAAACAACCAAGAGTCCTTTGTCAGATGAGTAAATAAAAAAAATCTGTAATATTTATTCTCAGTGGAGTATTTTTTAGCCTTTTACTGTAAGAGCGCCTGACATTTATAACAACTAGGGTGAATGTACAGGACATTGTCTTTAGTAAAATAAACCAGGCACAGAAAAAAAAATTACCTTATGATTTAATCTATGTATAGAGTATAAAGAAATCCAGCTTATAGAAACAGAGATAGAAAGGTAGTTACCCGAGGAACTGGGAAGACGAGAAGATTGGTCAGTTATAAGATGAATAAACACTGGGCAGTCTGCTAGCTATAGGTAACAAGAATGTATTGTATGTCTGAAAGTTGCTAAAAGAGTTGAGCTAAGAGGCGGTGGACATGTAAATAGCTTGGTTGTAGTAATAATTTGGAAACCTGACTGGCTCGCTGCAAGTTGTCATTCCACCTTTGAGCTGTTGTGTCACCCTAAAGAATATGGTTTATACTTTCAGCACAGACACGCATCCCTGGCATGACCTATATGCTTATTCCCAGTGTCTCCTTAGGTAGCTCATGTTACTGTCTGTTTTCCTCAGTAAGAACCCAAGGTCCCTAGAAATGGCATTGTTTAGTCGACATACAAAAGCCAGAAAGTGGCACAGCCAAGAATTTACTTTGTGCAGTTTTGGTTTTTAGCTCCATGCTGTTTTATTTTTTAACACCAAAGATACTTCTTGAATTTGATTTCACTTTTTTGGTAGTAGCAACTCTTGCCTTTTGTTAAGCATCTGTTCTGAGCATTATTCTCTTATTTCTATTCTAAATTCAGCTGTGCACAGAAAGTTATTGTCCCTATTTCACAGATGAAGAATTGGAGGTTTGAATAGGATAGAGACTTTGCTTTAACTGGTGCATGACAATCAGATGACAGTGTTTGGATTCATGTGGCTTCTCGGAATCAAACTCAAGTTACCAGGTTGCATGCAGATGCCTTTACCTCTCAAGCTACCTCGCAGATAAGCACCCTGTCCTTCCTCTGTTCCTTACTTCTCCAGGGTCACAGAAGGAAAGAACTTATGTAAAGGATGCATCTTCTTTCTTCACTCTTCGTGGCACCCCTAAGAGTTAAAGATTGTTGGTGTCTCTGTTTTACAGATGAAGAAATCGAGGCTCATAGATGTGATTTGTTCGACATTACACAGAGTTGTAGTTGATGACCGAGCTCACCCTCTCCTTCCTCTCAGCACCATCCCTTTGTCACTGGGGCAGAATCTCCAGCCTTTTTTCCTCTGTCCAAGTCCTAGAAATGCCAGGATATGATCAATGTTCACCTCCTCCCTACCCCCCAGCCCCTTGGCTACGTTAATTCTCCTCTGTTGACAGAGGTAGGGTCTCTAGTAGGAAGCTGCCACTCTTGGGCAGACTTTGCCCTGCTAAGTTCCAGGTCACCAGACCCATGTCCCTTCCTGACTCAGGGGTTCTGGGAATCCCTTGAATGCAGAAGTTTGCCTTAACGTAGCTAGGATACAGCTATGAGCTTCCAGGGCTATTTCCTGCCCAAGGCTAGTTTAGAAGGGCAATTATCTGTGCACCTGGAAAAATGCTGGGCTTTTAACCTGCCTTTGTGGGAAGGCCTTAAAGATTCAAGGGCCCTCGTAATGATGAGCACAACTTGGCATTACACACACACACACACACACACACACACACACACACACACACCCCTTTCCTCAGATCATTAGATATGTCTGTGGCCTTTGGAGTTTCAGAACTCTAGAGAAACCCCTGTGGGCTACTTGGACTCCCAGGGGCTAGAATCTTGGTATTTCTGCTGAGGATGTACTAAGATCAATGCAGAAGCTCACGGCTGCTCTGTGGGATGTCCCAGAGCCTCCTCATGAAGTTGCACTACCTAGTCCTTGTTTCAGCCCAGGGAACACTGTGGGTTTTGGGGTTGAATCTTTGGAAGAACTGCGGTGAACAGTGAAAAGATAAAGCAAGCACTGTGTTTAGAGCTGCCTTTGAGTCTGGCTTCCACTGCCAAGGACACCATTCAATCCATTTTGCGCGCTGTCCTGTCCATTGTCAAAATGCCCTCCAGAGGCTGGTGCTGCACTAGAGGAACTGGGGTGTAGTGTAGGAGCCTGAGTAACTTGCCAGAGATTGATTGCTCAGCTGATGAGTCATTCAGAGCTTACCTTCAGCATTCAGTGAGCAAAGGGTAGTTTTAAGATAAAACAAAATAGAAAAAACAAAATAGGAACCAGTTTTTACAAAGGGCATGCAGCCCTGACTTTGTGACACCAAGAACGTTGCTGTGTTGCAGGCAGCAGGAGAAATGACACTCACAGTAGTGATCCGAAGTCACCAAGGAAGCAGGTGCCCAGGATCTACACAAGTGTTCCCTGCACTACAGTCAGATGAGGTGTTCTTTACAGTTCATGAGCTCACACCATAGTTCACTCAACTTCAAGAGTGGGTTCAGAGGCCTTCAATCTGTTCAGAGTGGGGCATCCATCAGCACAACCAATTGTGGACTATTTTCATCACCCATGAAGAAAGCCTGCTTTCTTTTGTCACTTCCTCCCCACTGCTCCGAAGTCCTGGCAGTAGCTTATCTACTTGATGACTCCCGCTAAGGCTTTGACACTTGGCAGCAACATGAGATTCTTGAGCATGAGAAGACATCCCCAACCCCAGGAAATAGAAGAGTGAAGTGGGACTTGAGTGTATTTTATAAATGGCTTTAATAGCTAAGAAGTCGTGAGCATGTCTCTGACCTGCCTTACTTTGAGGTTAACCTAGACAGAAGGTGTTTTTTTCCACCGTATGTACTTTGCAAGGGTCTCCCATCGGGTTAGCTTTTCTCAGAGAATGGCTGTAAGATGATGAAGGTTTCATGGGGCCACTGTCCTCTGTTGGCACCAGAGCCAGGGTGCTTCTTTCTGTCATCTGAGTTCCTCCCTGGTGTGGGTTTTCTCTGCTGATGTGCAGGGCACTTGTGCCACTTCTTGAGTTGCAGGTGACAACGTGCAGAGATCTTGTTATGACACGGGGAACATACAGCCTCGGCTCTCCTGAGCTGCTCCTGGTAGCTGATCATGTGCGGCTCTACAGTGTGCCATGTGTCCAGAAGGTCTCTCTGGAGTGCATATTATGGAAGACGTTTCACCATTTGAGCTGAGAGAAGCCATAGGAGCAGAGCGTATGGAGATGGGACAGTCTTTCAGTGCAGATTAGACAGATGCAGTACCATGCACATCTGGCAAAGCCATTTCCAGAATGCACTGCCCCAAGTGCACTGACACAGTGCACTGTGTCAAGAATGAGAAATGTGGGTTCAGACCCTGATTCAGTTACCAATAGGTGGGAGGCCCTTGGGTGTTGTCCGCCTCTGAGCTCTGTACTGTGAAGATTACATAACCCAGGGCCTCAAGAGAGAAAGTCCCTGCAGCAAGCCAGGCATGGTGGCACATGCTGTGATCCCAGCAGTCAAAGGCTTGTGCATTAGATCCTAGACTGACGATGGATCAGGTTTCATGCTGGCATGGGTTATATGGCAAGTGTAAAAAACAGAAAAAGAAAAGGAGCCTGGGGATCACTGCTATAATGCACCTATTTACCTGTTCAGTAGGCAAGAGCACATGTTGAAGGAAGAGGGGTGCAAGCCATGTGGCTGGCCCTTTTCTTACATTTTTTTTAAATTTGTTTTTTTTTTCTTTTAGAGGTTCATTTACACATGAATACATTGAACTTATGTTATTTTCACCCCATATTTCCCAATACAGATCTTCTGCCCCACTGGTCTCCCTCCTATTGTCATGCCTTTTTGCATGTGTGGCCCACTGTTTCATCTGGGATGCCTGTATTGCCAAGTGCCTGAGCTCTTGCTGGAGCTGGATCATATATCAGTTGGTACACCACTGAGAAACAGATCCATCCCCCTCCCCCAGCATTAACCCTTAGTAGTCTGTGTGAATGTTGACAGGCCAAATTTTGTGCAGATGGACTTAGTTGCTGTGAGTTCATGGATACAGCAACTCTGTGATATCCAGAAGATACTGTCTGGCCGCATTTTTATTATAAGTAGTTTAATATTAAGTAAAAATTTCAATTTAAATTTTTTTCAGTACTGGGGTACTTCAGGCCTCATGTGTGCTAAGCAAGCGCCATACAACTGACCTCTGCCAGAGCCCCGAGAGGGTTCACCACTCCTGGAGAGTGCAGACGTTCTCCAAGTTCTCCTGTTGGTTGGTGGGTTGTTCATGAGTTCATGCACATGCTTATTTCTAATGAGCTGCTATTTCTGCTGGCTGGCGGTCCCACAAAGACTTAGAGCCTGCGGTTGGTGATAGAGAGGTAAAACAGAGATCCTGATATGCTGGTGACATCCGCACTTTGAGCAAATAGTGACTGCCTTGCAAACGTTGCTCTTCTGTCTAGAAGAGGTGGTTTAATTATTATTTCCACATTTTCTGGATTCTGAGTCCAGCTTGGTGTGAAGGCAGGAAAAATTGGAGAATGCTGAGCTCCCATTCAGCTCGACAGAATGGCCTGTGACTGGCGGTGCCACGGGCACATAGTGACCCTGTGCTTGTGAGACCCTCTAGGAGACTCCAGGGCAGCGTTTGCTGTACACTAGGGAAAAGTCGTGGAGAATTACATGTGAGTCGGAAACCAGTGCCAAGGTGAGAACAAAACTAGAGCAGAGCACCAGTCTGCCCTCTCCCTCCTAGACCCTGGAAGATGCCCTGCTCCGGGCAGTCCTCTTCTTACCCGCTGTCCCTCCCACTGCTCCCCTCACTCATCTTTTTGGACACCTTGTAGTCCAGCCCCACCTGGTTCCCACTTCATTCCTTCCATTCTCTCTGCAGATGTCACCACAGTCTGCCAGAGAGGCTCCCATCCAGCTCCCTGTCCTCAGCAATTCTGCCATCCGAATTGCTTTCTTTATTCTTTATTCACTACTGACTACACCGAAAAGGAGGGAGGGAGAGAGCTATATGTGAATGCCTGGACTCCCAGACCCCACTTTGTGGTATCTCTTTTCTATAGTTCTGAGCTACAAACCTTTTTAAGGGTTTTTGAAGTTTTTAAAAAGCATCCCAAAGTTTTTAAAGCATCCCAAAGTGGTCCTAAACTCTTCTGGCTCGTCAGGTTTGTGGCTGTCATGCTCTTCCATCAGTAAGAGGCTGACAAGGACTATGATGGTGAGCCAGTGCTTATACCCAGGCCCTGCCCCACCTTCATTGGCAGTCTCACTGGGGGAGGGACATGGTTTGAAAGCGCTTACGCTCACGCATGCAACACACACACACACACACACACACACACACACACACACACACGCATGACTCCAGTAATTCTGTTACATGCTGCTTGTGAAGATTTAAGGTTTTAGTCATTGTGCCTTACTTTTATCCATAGCATCCATTGCAATCTAACACACACACTGAGTGATCAGTAGATATTTTTAGATGAATGAATTAATATTATAATGATAATATTTTATTTCCCATGGTATATTTTGGGGATTTTTAAAAATAGAAATCTAGAGGAGGGTCAGAGAGGTAGCTCAGGGGTTAAGCCTCTGCCCTCATAAGCAGAAGGTCTAGAGTTCAGATCTCAGATCCCATGTAAAAATGCCAGGTGGAAGTGGAGGCCTGTGTTTTCGGTCCTGGAAGGCGGAGCCTGGGAAACTCCAGAGCAAAGAAAACTGGAGGTAGAACAATCCAGGGTAATTCCCGAAGATACCCTTGGACCTCCACAGGCACACACAGTGGCCTCTGATACACACACATGTGCACACAGATATATAGAGACATACACGCTGAGAGAGAGAGAGAGAGAAGAGAGAGAGAGAGAGAGAGAGAGAGAGAGAGAGAGAGAGAGAGAAAGAGACTAGAACTAGAGAGGAAGCCCTGAGCTGGAAGTAACTCAAGGCCATTCTAGTTCTCCTGCTGCATAACACATCTCCCCAATACTTAGTGGTGTAAAATGTTACTGATCTATTTGTTTTTGTGGTTTTTGTAGGTCAGGAGTTTGGAACAGCTTGGCTAGATAAATCTGGCTTTTCTTTTTCATGAAACTGTGGTTAGATAGGAGGCAGAGTTGGCTCAACAAGGGCCTGTGCAGTCAGTGATTGGTCAGCTGCATCTTCCTGTGCAAGTCAAGCCTTCCCTATGTGGTCATTTCCTAGAGCATGGCGTGACAACCTCAGATTTCTTATGCACCTCAAGAGCTAAAGATAGGTGTTCCACAAGAGAGCTATGTGAACCCCTTTTTTTTTCCGCCCTGGACTCCAGATACCATCACTCAAATTCTATTTTATTGGAAGTTGGGAACTGGGGTGTAGAGCATATTCTAGGGTACACTGGGCCCCAGACTTGAACTCTTAACACCACACATCCCAAAAAAGACGAAGAGCAGAAAGGCTAGCTTGTAGCTCATTTAGAGGGATCCAGTTAGAGTTACTGTTTTTAGTGTGTGTGCAATATGTGTGTATGATGTGTGTGAGTATGGATACAGGTATATCACAGCATGTGTGTGTAAGTCAGAAATGAACTCTGTGGAGTTGGTTTCTCTCCATCCAGTTTCACATGAGTTTCAGGGATTGAACTCAGGTCATCAGGCTTGCACCCTAAGCAGCTTTATGCACCAGACATCTTGCTGGGCCTCCCTCCCTCCCTCCCTCTTTCCTTCCATCCGTCCCCCTCTCTCCCTCCCTTTCTTCCTCCCCCCTCTCCCTCTCCCTCCCCCTCCTCCTCACTCTCCCCCTCCTCCTCTTAAATTTGCTAGTGCTGGAGATTGAAGGACTGCAGCTGCTAGGTAAGTTTTCTGCCACTGAGTAGTTACATGTCCTCAGTCCTTTAGATACCATTCTTGTAGCATAAAAGAATTTGTAGACAGGTTTCAGAACCACCATGGAGATATGTATATCTGGTTTTCCCCCTTTGTATGGTTGGGGGGAACCTTGCCCACAGGCACCCGCCTGGCACCATCCCAAGCCTGGGAATTCTGACAGGCCTGCCTGAAAGTGATCTTGTTTCCCCTTCCTGCCCTGCTCTTCATGGTAGAGGGAGGCTGCCCCTTTCTGAGAACTTCCTTAGCTGAGCCCCCAGCAAACTTAGATAAGGTACAGGTGCAGGAGGCCTGGTGAGCCAGCCGGAGTTTCCTGCTGCTTCTGGAGTCCTCCACAGAAGCTCAGGCTGGGCTGGTTGGCAGGGATTCTATGTCATGACTCCAGCCCCTAGCCCTAGTGAAGCAGAGAGTGCAGGCAGCCGCTGAGAGGGTGGGTTTTTAAATGGGCACCCTCAAATAATTATTTCTAGTGTTGCTGTGAAGTAAGAGCTCGGAGGCAGGATTCAGAAATGCAACACTGAAAAATTTTGCCTCCAGTTCAAAATCAAACACAGAGAGAGCTAGTGTGGCAGCACAGACCCATATTTCCAGCTCCTGAAGACTGAGGCTGGAGGATTACAAGCTTGCCGTCAATCTGGCATAGACAATTAAAGATTAACTCAAAAAAACAAGGACGTGAACAAGAGAAAACCCAGCCCAGAATTTTGCTTAAGTGTGGTTCTCATCTGTGTGTCTGTTTTAGTCGATCGAGCAATGTTCTCGTGAGGCTTCTTTGCCCGGCTTTCAGAAACACCTTGTTTTCAAGGTGTTTCTCAAGTCCAGAGACAGGGGTGATAGGGTGGGTAGGAAAAAAACGGGGGCCGAAGAGGAAACATACCTTTATGTTTTTTTAAACAAATCCTCACTAGAAGCCAGACCCTTGCCCTAAGTCACTTCCATGCTGTAGCCTGAGATCAGGCTCCGTCCTGCTCCGATCTGGCTCATGATCCTGGTAAATTACCTCACCAAACCTCATCTCCTCTGTAGGGCACTAAGTCACTTCTATGCTGTAGCTCAAAGATTGAGGTTTGGGCACAGTTGTGAAGAGTTGGTAGTTGAGGTTCTTAGGAGTAAGCCAGCGGGAGATTGTGTGATTGATGTAGAAGACTCGGACCATGATGGATGGGACTAGTCCCTGGCAGGTGACTAAGATGAAGGGGAGCTGGTTAAGGAAGTTAGCATTCTTTGGTGTGCTTGGCTAGACATACTGGTCTGGCAAGTGAGGTTGCTCCTCTCAGCAGTCCTGTGGCTGTGGTGTGGTTCCTCATGGTTTTATGAACTCTTCTGCCAAGCTGGATTAACATCTGTAACTGGACAGTTGTAAAGCAGAATAAAACCCCTTGTTCCTATAAGCTGTTTGTCATGAATTTATTAGCACTCTGAAGACAAACCGTGACAGGGATTTAAGGGGCCAATGTGGCAGGGCAAAAGGGCCTGCCAGTTCAAGATGAAAGTGGAAATGATGAAGCTGTGAAGAAGGGAGGAGGAGGGGTCAATGTGAACCTCCCGGGCTGGCGTGAGAAGTTTAGATTTTGCTGATGTCTAATGGAACAGAGGAATCAATGTCCCAGTTTCTGTTTGGAGAACTGTGCTCTGGGGCTATGTGGGAAACCAGACTTGTGGGTGAGGAGAAGCAGGACTGCTTGGGGTCCTTTCCATGATGCACTGGGAGCCAGTGGGCACATTCAAGCTGTTTGCAAGCAGAAATGACGGGAGCTGGTGACGAGCTGGGGGTGGTAAAGGAGGAGGAAGAGGATTAAGAATGACTCCAGGCTCCCAGCTCCAGCAGCTGGTGAGCTGGGGAGGCTGGAGAGGTATTGACTGGGGGTTCAATGGGGTGTGTAGCACACAAGGTGGGCAGATTCACGGATCCTAAGAGGGCTTGAAAGTCTTTGAGGGCTCATAAGCATTTAGTATAAGGGACAAGATCAGAACCCCCAGGGGACACACAGAGAATAGGACCGAGGTTGTGGGGAGAGACTCTACATGCAGGTGCAGCAGGAGGAGAAGCTGGAGGGAGGCCCAGTGGGTGTGATGTCTGGATGCCCCAGAAGAACAATGACCTGAGAAGTGAGAAGCGAACAGAAAGGTCAGATGCAGCCTGGCCAAGGGGAAGCTGCTGAAGCTGGTCTGGCTCCAGCACCTCACCCTTTCCTCCAACCACAACGCCTCCCGCGGCAGGTCTTAACTACCTCTGCATCCGGAGGCCAGGAGCAAAGCCTTTCTTTGAATGGGCAGCTAGTGGTAGCCTATGTTACTCGCGCTCCGGGAACTAGAGAGCACTGTGGGGCCAGTCCCAGCAGGCTGCACTGGCCAGCATCCCTGCCCTTTCCCAGCTCCTGGATTGTGCTCTTCTCTTCCTGCCTTTACACCTCTTTGGCCCTTGGCTTGCCCTCACAGGGGCGCAGTTCAGTAAACCTCGGCTCTTCCATCAAGTGTCCACAGCCCTTTTGCTCTTGGGGAAGCCCAATAGAAATTTTGCCCACCCTGAGAAACCCTCATTCACAAGACTAAGTCTCATTTCTGTCTCCATGCCATCTGCAAGAATCTGCTTGCATTGGGTATAGTTTCTGCAAAAAATACTCATTAAAAAAACAGGAAATGACCTTTCAAATATATTTGGAAAATATTTGGAGTTGTAATGAAATCTACCCGAGCAGTGAGGCCTGAGAGCTGTGGACTTGGAACAGACTCGACTCTTGGCACAGCCCAGGGACTCCTCATTTTACCGAGCTGAGGGGCGCAGAGAAGACCCACGGGAAAAGTGGCTTCCTGTGGGGGAAACCTGACATGTCCAGAGCAAGTACCTGCAGGGGCTGCAGCCTCTGGCTCCCAGGGCCCCAGAGTGCAAGGGCTCCTCCCTTATAGCCAGAGGCCTCAACCCTGCAGGAATGAGGGAGAGAAAGCTTCAGTCTTCAGTACTCCATGGGGTGCAAGCTGGGAGAAAAGCTGTTAGACTTAGACTGGTTTCTGGATGGGCCAGGATCACTTTTATTGTTGTTTTATTGAGATAGGGTCTCCTTATGTGCCCCAGAACTCAATATGTAAACTGGACTGGATTGAGTTTGGGGCAATCTTTTTGTCTCTCCCTCCCAAGTACTAAGACTAGGCATGTAGCACCATGCCGACACTAAATGCCTTTAAAAAATTTTTAGGCCGGATCCACTTCTCCTAGGAAGCCTTCTCTGCCCTTCCCACCATCTGTACAGCTGAGAGCCCTCCTCTCCTGCCATACCATGTATCACACCTGCCATGGTAGATTAACTTACCTGATCGGTACCTTTTCTTGTATCGGATTGTAAATGTCTTGGTTAGTGTCCAGTGCATGCCTCACACTGGCAGTGTCTCGCATCTAGATGGTGCTGTAGACAGTGAAATGCCAGGGCTGGAGAAGACAGAGCGATCACATTTCAACCTTTATAATTCAGGCTAGAGTCTGGGGGGGTCTCCATACTATATGTAGGTACAGTCAGATCTTCACCACTGCTGCACAACCTTTGCTCTTCCTATTCTGTAATTTAGAGCATTGTTCATCTAGTATTTACTAAACTTCACTCGTGAGCTAGGTCTTCCAGGGAGTATACATGCTGGCCAGGGTCACATGCTAGTTGACTGTCTGTTCCACTCAGCAGCATAAAGCACAAGAGGAGGAGGTTTGAGTTCTGGTTGTCTATTGCACCATTCACCCAAGTATAAAAACAGGAGCCGAACATTTTGCTGATAAAGACCCAGGTCGAATTATACCAGCGTTTCATTAACTGGGTACCTCTGTCTTCGCATATAACTTACCAGCTCTTTAAAGCCTGTAATTGCTTTGAATCTTCATTTCAGCCGTGTGAACTTTAGGTTGTAACTGTGATTCCTGAGGTACAGAGGCAAAGGGGGCTGCCCACGGTGTCCCACCACCACACACCTCCCACCTCTGCCATCTGCGTTTGCAGCAGAGACTGTTCAAGTGGCATGAGAGAAAGAGCTTCGGACTTGTCGGTAGGACCTCTAGATTCTGGAGTCTCAGGCAAGGCACCGTTCTTTGTGAACCTCAGTTTGTCCTTCTATTGAGAGGCTTGCCAGGATAGGCTCGAGGGTTTTTAGATTCTGTTACAAACTTCTTGTTAACTGGGGTAAAGGTGACACAATGGGTAAAGGTACTTGTCATTCAAGCCTTAACCTGAGTTGGATCCCCGGAACTCATATAAAGACAGACATAGAGAACTGACTCTACATGGACTAGAGAGATGGCTCAAGGGTTAAGACTCTGTCTCACAAGCAGAAGGTCCTGAGTTCAGATCCCAGGTCCCACATAAAAACATCAAGTCAAAATGGCTGCACCCTGCACTTCTTACCCTGGTGGGCAGAGCCTGGGAAATCCCAGAGCAAACCAAGAAGGAGGTAGAAGCCATCCAATATGATTCCCAAAGCACTCTTAGTCCCCCACAGGGACACATAGTGTTCCCTGATACACACACACACACACACACACACACACACACACACACACACACACCTCAAAATAATAATTTTAACAAATTAAAGAAAAAAAAAGAAAAAGAGAACTAACTTTACAAAGTTGTACTGACTGCCACATGTATGCTATGATAGGCACATGTATGCCTATATATACACATGCACACACACAGTAATAATAATAAATTAAAAAGCAGATGATGACCCTTTTGTTAACTGAGCAGATTTTTTTCCTTCTGGCTACTCCGTGTAGCCAAAGATGACCTTGAACTGATCTTCTTGCCTCCACCTCTTGAGTGCTGGGATTTCCAGCATACACTACCACACCTGGTTTCATACAGTGTTGAGGATTGAACCCAGGACTTTGTTCATGCTAGGCAGATACCCTACCTAAACTGAAATACATAACCGGGTTTTATTGAGCACCTACTATGAGCCAGGCCCTGTGATGTTCCTGAATGCATCAGAATTGTCCTTCTGTTGGAAGGCCATGATAGGCAGTTGGGAGTGAACAACCAAGGATAAGGGGAGGAAACACTACAGCCCTATATGTTAAGACATACTAGTGACTTTATTGAGCACGATCTTCCTTGTTCATATGTATACATGACTCAGTAGATGTGTCTTTTTTTATTTTTTATTTTTTTATTTCCACTCATACAAACTTAACAGGTACACCGGTCCCCCCCCACTCCAATCCTCTATCCCCCTGTGCGCCCCTCCCCCCTTCCCTCCCCATCCCCCAGTGCCTCCCCCTCCTATCCCTGGAGCATCCTTTAATGAGCATGCCAAATTCTCCTCTGGGTCCTCCTCTCCGATGAGGTGCAAGGACCCAGTAGCATTTCCTAGAACCCTTTCCTGTGTTCCCCTTAAGCATAGGAACCACTACTGTGGCTATCAATCCCTTGCCTCCCCGGATCCTAGTGCCTTTAGCAAATGCTAGACTTTGTGAGGTCAATAGTGTGTTGGACATTGCACAGGGCATGTACATGTAAAGTCCAAATATGATTGCTTCGGCCCTAACTTGTGTGGAGTATCTTGCATATCATTGCTCCTCCCATCCTTGTGCTCTTACACTCTTACCGCCCCCTCTTCCGCAAATTTCCCTGAGCTTCAGGATGGGGAGAGATTAGGTTGGCCTAGTTCCAGGTGATTGATATAGAGTCTCTGATGTTCTGGATTATGGTTTGTTGATTTTTTTTTTTCAGTTTTGCTGCTCCTGCAATGCCCTTGGCTCCACCCTGATGGGGATTGGATGTCACCCCCTGGCCAGAGATAAAAACCTGTTAAATTAGAGTCTTGTTATAAGAGTATATTCAAAGGTAGATGTAATAAAAGTAGGAAACTGCGGTAAGGGAGGGGTCAATCACCCATCTGCAAAATGGTTACTTTCTATTTGCCAGACTATATGCCCTCCCCTTCTGGTAAGATCATACCCCATCAGTTGTAAATGATCAGGAAGGAAAGTCTGTGAACTTAACCAGATGTTTCATTACTTACTTGCAGTCCTTGATGGTGGCCTATTTTCTCTGCTGTAACATGGTCCCCTCTCTCCATCCCTCCTGTTCATAATCTTAGCAATTACTGTAGTTATTACAGAGATTTATCTTTGAGTGTCTCTAAGTGGGTTTGGTACTAGGAACCACCTATTAGGGAGTACATACGGCGCTTAATTTTCTGTGTCTGGGATACTTCAATATAATTGTTTCTAATTCCACCCACTTCCCGGCAAATTCCATTAATTCATCATTTTTGATGGCTGAGTAGTACTCCATTGTATAGATGTACCACATTTTCCTTATCCACTCATTAACTGTTGGACATAGATGTGTCTTATTTTATTTATTGAAATAGGGTTTCATGTAGCTTAGGCTGGCCTTGAACTCACTATGCAGTACAGAATGTCCTTAAAGTCCTAATCATCCTGCTGGGTCTACTCTGTGAGCATCATTGAAAAGCTTCTGGGTCTGGTATGAACATGAGCCTGACTATAGTTTGGAAATGTCCCTTTCTAAGCAGAGGGTAGAGGGCCCGAGAGAGCTGGAGAAGAGGCAGGGGAAGGCTGAGGAGGAGAAGACTGTATGCTAGTGGAGATGGCTAACCTGGGCCATGCATTGGAGGAGGTATAAATGTAGGAGACCTAGGTGGTTGTGATGTAGGGCAATCTGGAGAAAGAAGGAACCAGAGAACATTGGAGGAGGGAGCGCAATGCTGCTGTGTCCTCCCGATGGAGTCTCCTGGATCTCTGTCTCAGCATGGAAGAGTCAGCGTTGAGCAAATGGGAAGTGATGTCATGAGTTGGGGTGACATGGAGCACTGAGAGGAAGTGAGATGACAAGCGGAAGGCCACTTGGCAGGTAACAGTTCAGGGCTGGTCCCAAAGAAGAAAGCATCCAAGAGTTGAAGAAAGTTGCTTACGCCTGAAGTGGAGGTCAGAGTGGTACCACTCACAGGTGCGGGGAACATCTTGCTTGGCCTGGCAGTTCAGGAGTAGGGCTTCTGTGGTAATAGTTCATTGTACCCACTGTGTGTGGGCATGGGTCCAGAAACCATGACAACAACACTTGCCCGATGGTGAAGGGTGTGTGTGTTTGGGGGGGGACTGTAAAAGAAAGAAGACTGGTGACCACAGAAGGTCAATTCTGTACATATTCTATACTGTGAAACATGAGGATTGAAAATGCGGCTCACTGCTGGAGCATGTGCAAAACCTTATCCCAGCCTCATCTGAGTTTTGTTTAAGCAGCACCAAGTGGATTGAGACCACAATTTTAAAAAAAGCTCTGAAGGAAAACTTGGCAGTACTTGTACAGTGGAACAGCAAGATCCTTTGAGGTGGAATTTGACTTTTATGAAAATAAGCTCAAAGTCCATCAGTAGGGAGTAATTAAATCAGCCTACAGCATCAGACACAGAATATGTATGATGCAGGTGATTAAAAAAAAGACGGTTTGGAGCTATGAGGACTTGGAATTGGTTTTTAGTAGTTTGATGTAGTCACTGTTATCTTGTTACAGGTAGTTTGAGGTTATTTCCAAGACATGCTTACATGAAAGAGGAGAAATAAAATTTTGGACAGATGTGATGTGGCTCATGCACATAATCCCAGCTTTTGAGAAGTAAGGACATAGAGATTGCTATTGGTTCAAAGCAGCCTGAGCTGCACAGTGAGTTACCCAGTCCAGTCTGGGTACAGTGTAAGACTGTGTCTTTAGAAGAAAAAAAAAAGAAGACAAATAGAATTGTATTTGAAATGAAGGCAACAGAGAAGGGTTGCAGGAAGAAAGGGTTCTGCCTGCAACATACACTAGCTCTGGAGGGCTCCAAACTTCTCATACTTGAAGGCATCTGGATGGGGTGAGGAGACCCAGCTCTTGTCTGTCCATTCACACTTCTTGAGTTTTTCCTACATGCACACGTTTATGGACAATTTATGGGCTGGGGGTGCAGTTCAGTAGTAGGATGATTGCCTGGCATGCAAAAGACCCTTGACCACACCCCCTGTACTGTAGAAGCAATAATAGCTGCAGTAATATATAATGACAGACAATTTAGAAAATAAACCTAGCTTGGTGGACATATCTGTAAGTATAATATTGCAGAGGCAGGGGGTCAGGAGTTTAAGGTCAGCCTTGGCTACACAGTGCATTTGAGGCCAGCCTATGCTACATACCACCCTGTCTCAAATAAACAAATGGGAAAGTACAAAATATGGTTCCTCATTTAAACAATATATTAATTGCTCCTCATTTAAATATTAATATATGTGATTTAATTTCACTTAACAGTACATATATGTGAACATTTTCCCAAATGTTTTTGTTTGCTTGTTGAGATTGGATCTCGCTCTATATTCCAGGCTAGTCTGGAGCTGGGATCCTCCTGCTTCCTCCCCAGTGCAGGCAGGGATTGCAGGTGACCAGCTTTCCCGGTCTTTAAACAGTGTTTGCAAATACCATTTTAATGCCTGAATAGTATTTCCTTGGGGTATGAATACTTCTCCATTGTCCATTTAGGACATTTGAATGTCTACCTAGGAGTTTTTATTAGTATCTTTGTATTCTAACAAGGCTTTGAGCATGACCAGATTGAAGAATCTGTTGTTGTTGTTGTTTGATAGGCCTTTGCTCTCTAATCCACATTAACCTTGGACTTGCTGGCCTCCTGCCTCAGTCTCCCTAGAATCTGGAATTATAATTCAAACCCAGAGAGAAAAAAAATAGGGTATTTGCATGCTGAATGGGAAGCTCCCCTGAG
Organism: Typhlomys cinereus; assembly: GCA_023101885.1. Lineage (NCBI taxonomy): Eukaryota > Metazoa > Chordata > Mammalia > Rodentia > Platacanthomyidae > Typhlomys > Typhlomys cinereus. The sequence continues at coordinate 4,711,976 of JALPQD010000095.1, forward strand.
CCGTCTTGGGTTGCTGTTCCCTAAGGGATGTAGGTCTCCGGGCTTGGAGAGTTTCCTCTCCCTGCGGTGGCATCCGCTTTCTTCTTGGGCATCTCGTAAGGTCAGACAGCAAGGGCAGGGTCAGAGCCCCGGGGCTGGCATTTCAAACAAGCCTGTAACTCCATCCCATGGTATCAGATCTAGAGCTGGGGTGGGGGGGATCTTGGGAGGGAACAGCAGAGCCTGTTGGCTCAGCTGCCAGGATCAGGCCTTTCAGGCAGGTGCACTGAAAAACCCAGACACAAATTCCCCTTCTTTTGGAACTGACACTCTAACTGGAGGGAAGGAACGGAGGAACAGCCCTGCCCAGGTCTGACCTGCTCAAGGCAAGCGGTAGCATGTGGGGAAGAGTGTCACCTAGGAGCCAGATGGGCCCGCCTGGGGCTTCCTGAGCCAGGCTTACAGTTACACCCATCACTTACCTGGTGGGAGCCTTTAGGACAGGGCCCAGAACAGCTGGTCAGTAGTGAGTGGCCTCACACTGAGACCGCATTGCTGGAACCCATATTTGTCATCCCAGAAGGCTGTCCGCCTATACTGAAGCTCCCAGTGGTTTCCCCAGAGAAGGGGAGGCAGGATGAAACTGATCTACTGAAGGAACCACCCCTGGAATCCCTTCAGCCCAGGCAGAGCCTGTGCCACCGGAGACCCCTGTGCTTAAGGCAGCTAAGAAGGACAGATGGGGTGCGCCATCTGCTGGAGATGGAAGGGACTGCTCTCAGGGAATTCTGGCCCCACCTTCATTTTATGGATGGGGAAACCTGCCCAGAGAGGAGCAGGGTTCGTTTCCCGTGTACTATGATCCCCAGAGAGCTGCTAAGCATTTTCATCTCTTCTTTATGGCCCTCGTTCTCTCTCTGCAGACCGTGTCTTCCACCCCGGGGCTGCAATCACTCATAGCGATCACTCTTCCTCCCTCCCACCTCTTACCCTGACTCCTCTATTCCAGGGCTCATGGCCAACAAAACAAGCTTGGCATGCTAGCTACAACTCTCCCTTTCCACCACTTCCTTCCCACGTGCGCCTCCTCTTTAGACCCCATTTCAGTAGCCACACTTCTTATCCACCTCCTGACTCATGTCAGCAACCAGAACTCCCTGTCAGCCAGAGAAGGCACCAAGCACTGCCGATTTGTTCTCCAAATTACATCTAGGCCTGTCTCCCACCTCCTCACGCTGACCTCCCTTCTTGGCCTTACTCTGCTTGGACACTAGAATTTTCTTTGAAAATGCATGGCTATTCCTTCACAACCTGGCCTAAACCCCTCATGGACGTGGTCTGACTCTGCTCACCTCAGCAGTGTCCTCGGGATTACTGTCCCCTCCTGCTGGCACTTTCTGTTCCGATCTACCCCTAGTTTTCTTCCTCAGAGCCTCCATACATCTGTTTTCTTCTCACTGTCTATTTCTCTATTTATTTGTGACGGGATCTCATTATGTAGTCCAGAACTCACTATGTAATTATGTAGCTCCGGCTAGCCTCAGACTCACAGCAATTCTTCTGCCTGAGCCTCTCAAGAGCTAGGACTATAGGTGTGAGCGCCCACACTCATCTATCTTCCTCACACTTTGTGTGCATAATGCCTGCTCACCCTGGGATTTGGGTTAGCACGTCACTTCCACTCCCTCCTTTGTCAGGTCCTGGCAGGTTCTAGCACCCTGTATATGCCCTGAAGTGCTGAGCACGTGGTGTGTGTGTGTGTGTGTGTGTGTGTGTGTGTGTGTGTGTGTGTCACCTCCAGTAGAGGCGGGGACTGTGCTGGCTTGTTCAATGCTACATCTGCCAGTGCCTGTGTCATGATAAATGTAGAAATGTCCGTCAATAACTTTTTTTTGAATAAAAACTGAACGTGTTCCTTAAGATGTGCATAGTGGTACCTGGGAAGGTGGATGGTCCAGGCAGGTAAAGCATTTACTGCAAACAGATGATCTGTTTGCACTCAGATCAGACACAGTGGCCCAAGCATCTACACATCTACAGGAACCAGAAGACATAGACCAACTAGCCTGGTCTATGCAGCAGAGCAGGGACCCTGTCTCAAGCAGGATGGGAAGGCAAGGACTAACATCCAATATTGTCCTCTGCCTCCACACTGGCACGTGGCCCACGCATGCCTGCACTTCCCCTAGTGTGTTCCCCATACCACAAAGTACATGAACATGCTTCTAAAATGCATACCATAAAACACACAGTACACATTCATCATACACACACACCACACAAAATACACCCCCCACACTGAACATAGGACATTGGTTGTCTGGGTATGAAAATGACAAGAGTTTCATTCAGTTTCTTTCTGTTGTGTCCACAGCGAAGAAGGCAGTAGCTGTCCTTCTGTCAGAAGACCTCAGTGTCTCACATCTGCCCTCCTGCCCCTGTCCCTACAGGCCTGAGGAGCAATGCGACAGGCATGATGGAGGTCGAGTCCTCCTATTCGGACTTCATTTCCTGTGACCGGACAGGCCGTCGGAATGCAGTCCCCGACATCCAGGGCGACTCGGAGGCCGTGAGCGTGCGGAAGCTGGCTGGAGACATGAGCGAGCTGGCGATCGAAGGAGCAGGTCAGAGCCAGTGTTCCCAGCATCCTGGTGGTCTCCCCACACTGTCCACGCTTCTCGGAGAAGCAGCTGCATTTAAGTAGGGCCTGTCCTGTGCAGTGGCCGAGTCCAGCCAATCTCTGGGCTTTAGGGTGCCAGCGTCTCAGGCCTGAGGACTGTAACAGGCCTTCCCTCGCTTCATCCACCCACAGTCTTGGTCAGAGTTCCCCCAAGATACCTGCTCCCCTGCCTCGATTCATCCCAGCAGTGACTACCTGCCCCCCCAGCTACTAACTGGTAGTCCCTGTCCCTGTCAGCCAGCAAGATTCTTGCTAGCCACCTGTCCATCATATTTCTGCCCAGTGCTCCCTGGAAGCTCCTCAGAGCCCAGCCCCTCCTGACAGCCCCAACCGGCAGTTGTGCACAGCCAGGCTGCTTCGTCTCAGCTCGCCTTCCCCACGCACCAGTCTGTCTGTTGTCACCTGCAAGGCCTTCCCATCAGGACCTTCACCTCACTGCTGCCCTGGAACTCCCCCCGGATGCTGAGGCCACTGGCTTCCTTACCAGCTCAGCAGGTGTTCCACCGGGTCTCTTCTGATAACTCATGTGCCACCCCTGTCATGTTGCTCTCAGATAGCGTTGCTTTGATCTGAGCTCCAGGAGAGAGGGGTGTCTGTTCTGCCTGCACGTGCCAGGCACAGATGGCCAAATGAAACCTAGAGGAAAGGTCTCATCCACCACCTAGTATCGCCTAGGACCCCGTGCTCCCCCCTACTTCCAGAGATCCCCAGATGAGCCACAGACCCTTCTGGGAAGCCTTCCTAACCTGGTCTCACTCCGCTGAACAATACCGTAAGGCCCCAGTTTTCATACCACTTCCCACAGTGCACTGCGGCTTCCCAGTCGACTACCCCTATTCTTGCAGAGTCACAACCTCGCCTTTATCCATGTAGCTCCAGCTAGAGTCCTCTCCACTGCCCACAAGTGACCTCTGCTCATTCTTCCCTCTCCCCCAAGGACTCTTTTCATTCAGCCAGAGCCCTACAGACTCTCCAAAGCCCCAGGGCTTCACTCCAGCTGCCCTTGCACTTACAGAGACACTCTTGTGCTGAGGCCTTTCCTGACCACCGTCTTGCACTGTCCTCTCCTCGCACAGTACCCCTCTAGGCTCATTCCCTCAGTGCCTGGCAGTGTTTGGCACATGATCATGGTACCCACTCAATGGCGCACACTGTCCAGCTGTTGTACCAAGCACACTGCCAGGGGCTCCCTCGGGTATTTGTGCCCTTAGCACTGATCAGTTTTGTTTGGTGCATCCTCCCCCTCAGCCTTTACAGCGGCTGGCCCATCCATCCAGGCCCTTCGGACACTGCTTACCCTGCCTCGTAATCCTTGTGGTGCCTGGGTCCTCCTAGTACATGACCTATGCCTGCCAGGGTGACTGACATTTAGGAAATGAAGATGAGAGCTAGGAAAGCTTACTGCCAAGAACCTGGAGCACCTTGGCTGGGATCCAGGCAGTGATCAGCCAGGAGTTTCCTGGGAGGTCTCACAATGAGCAGGGTGCCAAACAGGAGTGGACAGGACCCCATGTCTTCCTCCTAAGGTTCTGTCCAGCAGCCTCTCTAGTCAGCGTGAGATGGAGCCTTAGTTCTCACAGGCCCAGGGCCTGGCCTCTGCATGCCTGCAACCGCTCCTAGTGTCAGCACTCCCCAGCATGCTCCACAGATCACTATCGGAGGCAGGGAGCGCAGATGTCACTTTCCTTTGCCTAATAGCTAGAGAAGCAACAGACCAGATGTGCAGAGGGGATGCACTGCCCGGCCATGTGGCACGTTTTCTGTCCTCGGCAACTGGCTTCTAGAGAATCCCAGGACACTGGTGGGAAAGGACTTCTCCCTTGCTTTGGCAGAAGAGGCTCTGTCCATCTCTCATTCACAGGCACTTAGCTTATCTATCCAAGTCTATTTATGCATGCTGTGAACCCAAGCACACCTCCAAGTTGCCTCGGGTTACAATGAATCGTCTGCAACAGGCAGATCCATAGCATAGTTCAGGGCTTAGTCTAGCAGAAGCGGTGACAGAGGCCAGGTGGCAGGGTGTGTGGTCCTTGGTGTGTGTGCAGGGCACTTGGTGTCATTGAGGCTTATGACTGCACCATCGATCAAGTTTTGTCCATGAGGTGGGCCCTGCAGGGTGCTCTGCCACTCAGGACACCAAGCCTGAGTACTGTGCAAGCGAGTGGCTGAGCCTGCTCTAGCTCCTGTTGCAGTTCACCCGCATGGTTGCTGATAAATGACCATCAAACAGCTTACGGGAATAAGGGGTTTAGTTTCTTACTGATAGCCCGGTTATAGTCTATAGTCCAGCTTGATGGGAGAGCACACACCAACACCAGGGCCGAGGGAACTGGCCACACCATCTCTATGTAATGGCTGAGAAAGGGATGATCCTTACTTGCCAGTCCAGCATGCCTGGCCAAATGTACACAAGGATGCCAACTTCCTCAACTAGCTCTCAGTATTTTATTCATCTGTTCAGGGCCTAGTCCCACCCACCAAGGGCTAGGCCTTTCCCATCAGCTAGACAATCTCCTGCAGGTTTTCTCTAGGCATAATCAACCACTGATTCTCTACAAATGTGCCCAGAGCTCAAACCCTCAACCATCAAGTTGACACCTGTGCCTATGATAGCCCCCTCCACGGTGGGGCTCAAAAGAAGCTTGGCATGAGGAGACCCGGTTCATATTCTGACTTGCAGGGCAGGTCGCTCCTCTCTGAGGGTACAGTTGATGTAGAACAGGTGGCAGGTGCTGGGCCAGGCTGTCATGTGTGCACCCTCCTCCCTGGTCGTACAGATCACAGTGAGCACGTGTGAGCTGGCCTTGTTCAGTGTCCCAGTCACTGATCACCCCTTTCCTGCTGGGGACTTCACATCCATCCTCTTCCTTTGGGAAGGTGACTTCAGCGGCCCTTCACCTCTTTCAGCACCTGCCCATAATGGAGGCTTGCAATGATTGTATTACCGGAGCAATACTGCAGGCATTCCCACGGCAGGGAGGGCTGTGAGACCGCGGTCACCACCACCCTGATCCAGCTCCTAGCCTGGCACCACGTCACTTGGCCCTTGTAGACCTCTGCGTGCTTCATGTGCCCAAGAACACTCCCTTTTCCTCTTTCTTTCCAGAAGGACAGGCGGAAGGAAGCACCCCAGACAAGGAAGCCAGCAAACAGCCTGTGAGCAGCGATGCAGCCGCCTCGTCTTGAGTCTGGCAGCTGTTGATCCTGCTCAGAAACGCAGCCCTGGCCCTGCCTCTGAGCCCACATCTCCAGTCAGCCAGGCCTCCCTGGCCCCTACCCCAGAAAAGCCCACACCCACACCCAAGGCCCCACCTTCCCGCCACTTTCTCATGTGCCCAGATACACTTTGAAGACTGTCACCACGGGATGTTATTTATCAGCTGGGCAGGGCTCAAGCCAGGCCCTGCCCACCCGCTGAACAGCCCCGACGTGGACAGGGATCTGTCCCAGCACTGCCCTCACCTTTCTGACCCAGCCTTCTGGGTCAGGACTGTCCTAGCCCTTTTTTAAAAATACTTTTAAACTTTTTAAAAAAACTATCTTTTTCAGCAGGGAGGGAGGGAGGGAGGGAGTGACAATCACTTTTTTGTTGGAAAGCCGTTCTAAACTCAATCCCACATGTGTGCGCGACTCTAAGACCCCCCTAGTGGAGCTCCTCAGATCCGGTTTTAGGGATTTGGGGTCAAAACTAAGTAAACAGTTCTTCATCCTTTCTACCAAGATTAGTGATGTGTATGCCCCAGGAAATAAAGACTGATGAGTTGTGTGACTGCCTGAAGAGTCTCCTTTAACCACTGAAAGCAGAAGGTAGTATTGTTTCCCCATATATACAGTCGGCTGGGGTCCTGTCCCACTTAGGTTTCTGTACGATGGGCTTCAGAGAAGATGCCCCTGTCTTACGGTGACCTGTACACCTCTCCCCTGGCATCTGACTAGCCTTCCCCCACCCTATCTTCATCCAGCCCACAGCTTCAAGAACCTAATTAGGGACCCAGGGCAGAGGGGCTGGGAGTTCAGGAGCTTCTTGGGGACGGCCCTTCCCAGGAAGACTCTGTTGGAGGAAGTAGTCCTGCTCTGCCCAGCCACAGAAGCACCACACCTCCATTCACAGCTTCCACTGGGCTTTGAGATCTGTTGCAGTGCAGACTACACATGTGGGGACCCCAGAGCTCTTCCGTTCCTACCCACTCAGGCTCAAGACCACACTTGCCATGTGCATAGACACCAGCCACCAGCAGCTTTATTGAGCACCAGAGTTTCAGTATGATTTTTCTTAGGAGGAGGGTTTCAGAGTCGTATCCACTATTGGCAAGGCCTCTGGGCCCTAGCCAGAACACCTGATCAGAGGACAGACCCGGTCATGCCGAGGTCTGGAAGGAATGAAGGTAGAGTGTGCCAGAGTTGTGAAGACTTCGTCCATGGTGAGGCTCAGAGGCACGGCCGTGCTGTCTTCAGGGATCCTGCCCTGTTGATCAAGCCAGAAGAACGATCAGCAATGCACAGAAACAGAACATTGTAAAAGTCTCAGAACTTGGGCTGGAGAGATGGCTCAGGGATTAAAGCCTCGCCTTGCAAGCAAAGGACCCGCGTTTGGGGCCAGATCCTATGTAAAAATGCCCAGCAGAAATGTCAGGGGCTCTCCAGCCCTGGAAAATAGAATCTGGGAAACCCCTGAGCAAAGCAATAAGGAGGTAAAGCAATCCAAATGATTTCTGAAGTCACTTGAGCCTCCACAGGCACACACAGACACCCTCTTCCACGTCCCCATACATGTACACACATTTAAAAAAAAAAAAAAAGCCAGAATCACAGAGGAACTTCCAAAGACTACAAGACAGACTTAAAGCAAGGAATGTGTAGCTTGCTAAGGCCACACAGAGAGGAAGTCGGTCACTCAGCTAGGGGCCTAGACCGTGCCCCAGGCTACCTAGATGGTCAGAAGCCTCTGGTGAGGCCAGCCTCCCCAGGAGGCAGCTGCTCAGAAAACACTACACTGACAACAGGCTGGAGGCCCGCATCTCGGTGCTGCCAGGAGAAAGGGCCCTTGTGAGGTCAGGTGGGTCAGGCAGGGGCAGGTGCCAGGGCCCTGCAGGCACATACCCGTGGCGGGCTGTGGTAGCAGTCCGTATTTTGTTTGGAGCTTGGTCACGAGTTCCTCCTTCTCATCTTCTGGGAGGAAGCTAGACTTCGCTGCATTGATGTTCTGGAAGAGCAGGGGAGGAGACCGAGTGGAGTCACAGTGCCAGAAAGGGAGCGCTCAGCAACCCAGTGACAGTTTGCTCTTCGCACAGAACCTGGACCTTGAAGCCCCTGGGAAGGGCTGCATTCTAGGCCACAGGCCGGCATCTGCCAGAGCAGGGACTGTGAGCCTCCCTGGTCTCAGTGTGGCATGCGAGGAGCTTGGAGAAGCCCTTGAGAAACAGGGTGCTTGTGTGGAGCACAGACCCCTCATGGGTGGACTGTATCAGAACCCGTGGAACAGCTGAAAATTGTCTACTGCCAGACATGCCTTTCTAGGGAAGACGGATCCGCCGAGGGCTTAATCAAGCACAAGCTATGGGAGACGGCAAGCGCCTGGTCTGGCTCATCAAGCTTACTTTACATCTGCAGAGTTTAAGAACTGCAGGTTTCACACAGCTCGGTCAAGCCACACACACTCACCAGTCGCATAAACTCCTCCTCGGTGAAACCCATGTCATTTTTGGTCATCCGGTAGTCAGTGTCCAGGGTGGACTTGAAGATGAGGGGGTCATCCGTGTTGAGTGAGTAGTTGGCCCTGTCATTCTTGAAGCTGAAGGAGGGACCAGCCCAGAGAAGAGTCCATCTTACCCCAAGAACCGTTGCTGCCCATTGCTGCCCCCCTCCCCCAAGTCCTCACACAACCTCGGCCAGCATGATGGGCGGAGTCCTGGAAGAAGCAGCTTCAGACCTCAGGGACTCTGTTCAAAACAGGGGCCCGATGTGACAGCCAGGGAAAAGGAGGCTTGGGGAGCCAGGAAAGCAACAGCCCCTCTGGGGGCTGCATTGGCAGCCAGTGCTGGAGCATGGTTGGCACCCTGTCATAGCAGTCCCTTCTCAGTCCTGCCTGTCTCTTCCAAAACACCCTGAAGCTTCCCAGCACAACCCTGGCCTCCAGTTTATAAGCCTCATGTGGGTCTTGCTCCTCTCTCACTTGCCTGGGAAGCAGAGCCTGATACTCTCAACTCTTGTCGAAGCACCATTCCTGGATTTCTCCGACACCACACCTGGCCCTTAAATGCTACTGTCTTAGGTTTCGTCCTTGACTTTTGCTCTACCATCTCCTGGTGTCTTTGTTCAGCCTCCATCTGTGCAGATTATACCCACCAGGATGACCCACGGGTACCACACAGCCAGGTGCTAAGACAAGCCCAAGAGCTTCTTGTCAGCACAACATCAGAGTACAAACTCCCAGTCACACAGGCTTTGCTGATGGATCAGTGATGTTCTGACCGTGGCCCCTCTAAGTTCTCGCCATCTATATCCTGCCTAGACAAAGGCAGCTTTGTCCTCAGGGGGCCTGATGTATGTCCTTGGACTCAGACACAGGAGAGGTCTTGATCCTGGATAGTTGCAGCTGGGAGCCAAGTAAGGTAACATGTGAGACTCTAGGAGACACTTTATGCTGGCCCTCAGGGAGTGTTCAGTGAACTAGGAATAGGACCTCGTCGTCCTGTGTGGCCCAGGAGGCCAAGTTGCAGCTGTGGAATGTGGAAGTGTCCTTTAGGAATGAGACAGTTTGTGCTGACTGAGCTGCAGGTGGTGTGGCCGTTGGTGTGGGCGTGAGATAGGGAAGTGCACCTGCGGTTCAGATTCCTCATTCGTAAGACAAGGGCAGTAACACCTGTTGCCCAAGCAGCTAAAGTGACTTTATAAGACCCTATTTGAGGGCTGAAGAGATGGCTCAGGGGTTAAAACTCTGTCTCACAAGCAGAAGGTCCTGAGTTTGGATCCCAGGTCCCATGTAAAAATGCTAGGCAGAAATAGAGGAGGCCTGTACTTCCTGCTCTGGTGGGTGGAGCCTGGGAAATTCCAGAGTGAAGCAAGAAAGAAGTAGAAGCAATCCAGGATGATTCCCAAAATCACCCTTGGTCCTTCACAGGAACACACAGTGTCCTCTGGTACACGCACGCACACACCGCAGCGCACACACACACCACAGAGTAAATAAATAAAATATTAAAAAATAAAAATAAGACCTCTATGGCTGGGTGACCAGTTTCTGCATTTCCTCTCCATCCTCTCTAGAACAAAACTGAGCAGGGCCCAGGGGACCAGATCTCACCGAATAACCGCATGCTCCGTTTTCGGGTCCCAGGCACCTGTGAGATAGCTGGACCAGGGGCAGACCTGCAAGGGCAGGTATGTGACTGGCACAGCAAGCCCCAGGCCACGCCTGCAGAAGCTGGGCCACCTGCCGCCACACCATCCTTTGCCAAGTTTGCACCAGTCTCCTGGCTGTGAGTCCCAGAACCCTCTGCCACCTGAGGCTTCAGTGCTCACTGGCCACCGCGCAGGCTTGCCTCGCCGTCCGGCTCAGTGGGCCTGGGACAGTCCCCCAGCCTCAGCCCCGTACCTCAAAGTGCATGTTTTCTTTCAACAGTCTTTGGTAGAGTTTCTGGTCCTCCAGAGTGTGGTAGCCGTGGCCCACCCTCTCTGTCTTGAGTGTGTCCACAGCCTGTGGAGGGGCAGAGAAGAGCTGAGTGAGGAAGCAGGGGTGGGAGCACAAGGAAGGGGCCCAGCACCTGTGGCTCCTCACCTCTTGTACAACCTTGGCAGGGCCCACCTCCCCAGCGTGGACGGTGCGATGGATGCCGCTCTTCACAGCCCCCTGGAAGAGGAAGAACCTGGTCAGGGGCAGCTGGGGGAGAGCCCTGGCAGGCCACACTTCACCGCACTTGAGATCTAAGTTTTTTTTTTTTTTAATTTTATTTATTATTTATTCAATTGTGCATGTGTGCGTGTGCATGTAGAACCATGGGCGAATTCGGGAACCACCACGGACCACCTCCACCTCCTCCTTCTTTACTCTGCCCGGGGATTCACAGGCTCCGCCCTACCAGGACCAGAAACACAGGCCATCCCTGCTTACGCCCCCGCCCGGCGTCTATACATGGGGTCTAGGATCCAAACTCGGGACCTTCCGCCTGCAAGGCAGAGGCTTAACCCCTAAGCCACCTCTCCAGCCCCAGATCTAAGTTTGGATAGGTCTGGCTGCCCTCAGGGTCAGGGGTAGCTGTCATTTATCCTACAGGGGTTGTGCAAGAGGGTTCCTTACACTGTCTAATATTCATACCTAAATACTATACACCTAATTTTTTAGGAGGGGTAAAGCCTGGGAAAGTTAAGAAATGGGGCCTAACAGGAAGCGTGGAGCCAAGGAGATGGAGTAGAGGCCGGCTTGGCTCCAACACAGATCTAGTGACACACGAGGGTTTTTCTTTATACCCAGTTCTGACTCACAGCCCCCAAACACAGATACACTTGGAGATTCAGGAAGTCCCAGGCTCCTCATCCAGAGTTCCTTCAAGCGCCCCCAGGGCCTGCTGTCTTCTCTTGCCCACCTCATAGGCTGCCACGTGGCCTGGGAAGAGGCTACTTCCTTCAATGGTCTCGTCACCAGCCAGGTCGATGGCCACCACGGTCTGCTGATGGTACTTCTTACACAGTTCCAGCACCTCCAAGGACCACTCTGGACGGAACGATGGCCGGGGCTCCGTCAAACAGGTGTGGGGGGGTAGGGACTCCCAGTTGTCCTGCCAGCTGAACTACAACCTCGCCCAAGGCCAGCTCAAGAGATGGACCCCAGTGCCTTGTCTTTTGATTCTGACCACATCTCATCCATGTGGGCCCCCAAGCCTCGGAGTCCTTCCCAGAGGGATACCACCACCACCACTATACACGCCATGCAGAGACCACGTGTGTACACGGCTTCAGACAGAGGCTGGGCTTGGTAAGTGACCTCTCACTTGGTGCTCACAACAGCCTTCAAGGTGAGCTTACAACCCGCTCAGAAGATAGGAAATGGAGCTTAGCACTTAGCCTTAAGTGTAACTCATGTGAGTATTGGCATATTGCTAATGTATTATATATTATTATATATTATTATGTCAAGAACCCCATAAAGTTACGATGATGTGCTCATAAGGAATAAATGAACACAGACTCCGTGTTGCCCCTTCCTGGTTAAGGGGCAAGAGGTCATGCCTTTCTCTGCCTCAGTTTCCCCAACTCTCAAATGGGAGTAAACGATGGCAGCCCCGCTTCACAGGCGGCAATTAGATAAGTGGCCTAAGGCTGCTGCATGGCTACGGTAGGCCCCCTAGCCTGATGCCAACCCTTGGCTTTAGTTCCCCCATTCTTAGGCGACATGAGACCAGTGTGACCACTTTGGGACAAGGTGTAAAGGAGCCCCAAAGAGGTGGCATGGCTTGCCCAAGGTTCCCAGTGGGCCCTGCACATGAAGCTTGAGCCCTGGAAGTTCGGCCAGTGTCAATATCAAGGGCGAGTTCTTGGGCGCCTCGGAAGTCAAGTCCTATGCAGAGACTGTACGGCCCAAGCAGGAGGAGGTCGGCCCACAGGGTCCCGAGGCGGTATCATGAGCTTAGCTCTATCTCTACTGCTTCCTGCAAGTCATGTGGCTATCAAGGCCCAGTCTTTTCAGAGAGAAAGTATCACCAGAGTCCTGAGCCTGTCTAGAGAGCACTTGCGGGGGGTGGGAGGTGGGGGGGGTTCGGCCTTGTCAGGCAGCCAGGGGGCAGACAGGGCATGGTGGTACTCACTGGGTTGGTTGCGCATGCAGCACAAGATGGACCGGACTTTGATCCCAAACTTTCGTTCTCCCTCCTGCAGGCCTTGGTTCACGAGGCTCACCACATCATCAGGGGTGACATCCCCTCTGTGTGGGGAGAGGAGAAGCCAGGGCCTGAGGCCACGGGAAGGACCAAGGCCAGCTGTGGTTCTGGACATGGATCGATTGATGCCTCTGATCTCTGCTCTCTAGGGAAAGACACCCAAGACTCTGCACCCCTGCCTGCTTCCTTGGAACTGTCAGGGCACTGCCAGAGCCCAGTGTGGGGGTGTCAGACACGGCCCCCCCCAACCAAATGGGAAGGAGGTTTAGTTCAGGTCTGTGATTCCCACCTCCCACATGTATCAGAATTGGGGCTCGGAGTGGGAAAGGGGGATTCAAGTTACTACTTTAAGATCCAAGAAGGTCTGTCCTGGAGAGGCAGGCATTGTCCAGATCTACTTCAGCCATGGAGTTGTGAGCAAGACCTTTAGAAGTGGGCTAAGCAAACTGAAAGTTACAAAAGCAGGCAGAGCCTCAAGCAGAGAGACGACCAAGCACTCTGCTCAAGTTATAAATGTAACTCCAAGAATTAAGTTGGGAACCAATCCCCTCTGAGCTCATGGACCAGGCAGGGCTGGGGTCCCCTGGCAATCTACCCTTCTGCTCTCAGGAATAATCTCTTGGTCACACTCTTGGCATTGCCCTGTGGGGCTGTCACTCACTCAGCCTGGTTCCAGGGGATCGGATCCACTTTGGAGTTGGCCAGGAGGTGAGGGCTGTAGCGCACTTCCACGTACACCACACCCTCGTTGGCCTTCATCTCCACAAACTCATACGCGATCCTTTTGATGGCTTCCCTGCAGCCCCTGTGGTGGGAGGAAAGGAGATGGGAACGACTTCTCCAAGTCCCTTGGGGGCTGGCAAGAAAAGGAGGCTGTAGATCAAATCTATTTGTGCCCCCCCCATCCCCTCACATCCCAGCACCAAACTCAGGGTACCGGGCCAGGTGAAATCCAAACCCCTGGTCAATAACTAGTTGTCCGTACTTCCAAACTCCACACCAGCTCCAGCCCCTTGCCCTGGTGTGCTGCGCTGCTGCTACCGGGCATGCCTGTTTGAAAGCCACGTCCAGAATGTAAACCAGGGCCCGTGGATGTGGCTCAGCGACAGAGCACCAGCCCCACATCTCCACAGGATGATGGTTTGCAAAGGAAAGCACCACAGCGGGCCTCTGCTGACTGACTGGACACTGAGTTGTCAATTTCCACAGTGGCCCCTGGCTTCATGCTGCCCTGTGTGGTGCAAACATCAGCCTCCCCAGCATCTGCTCTTCACATGTCGCTTTCTGGCCAAGAACAACCAGGTGTTCAGGTCGCAGTCCCCTCCCCCACCCTGCGCGCTCCTGCCCCAGCATCCTGTATCACCGCCCCTCTCCACTGCAGGCTCCCCCCTCCCAGGCCTCCCTGACCACTTTTCCCATGACCCCCCTCCCTTGGCGTTATGCTTCACAGGTTTCCTTTAGAGTCATTTTTCACGACTCCCGGCAGGGTGATCTCCATGAGGCAAAGCGCCCCTCATCCACTTTGCCATGGCTGTGACCCACCCGCCAAGGTGTGTGTGTGGGGGTGTGTGTGCCTAGGACTCGATGACCATAATTTGTTGAATAACAAGTATGAGATTGACAGAGGAGACAAAAGGGGCACAGATGGGTGGGTCCAGAGGGATTCTGGGATGGACAAATCTGTTTGTCAGCCACACAGACTTGCTTTCTGTGTGACCCTCCATTAGTCAGTCCCCCTCTCTGATACTGACATTAACTGCTTGTGGTAAGGACAGATGAGCTCACCTTCCCCTGGGGCAAGAACGGGCAGAGGCTGAAAATGTTTTAGCAGGTTCCCAGCAAGGCACAGGAAGTGCTATGGGAGGAGGGACCTCTGTGAGCCTCCATCAAATGCTAATGGACTGGAGCTAACTGGAAGCTTTCAGCACAAAAAGTGGAAGCAGAAGTGTTTGGAGAATGGGTGAAGGCAGGCAAGTATGCCAAGAGCCCTGAGTGGGAAGAAAGCACCCAGTCCTGGGGAAATAGGGTCCCTGCCTTGAGAGCCACCTTCTAGAAAGACCCAAGCAGTATGCACCACAAAAGCAGACAGTTCAACAGATACAAATGAGGCCAAGGGGCAGTGCGATAATATGTCACAACATGGTCGGGCAAGGCCTGGCTGAGAAGTGCCAGGAACGGGTTCAGGAGGTGAGAAGGCGGGAGAGGAGTGGACAGCGGGGCGAGGGCCAGAGCCTGCAGCATGCAGACCGGGTGCATCTGACACAAAGGTCTTTGGCTTTTACTCTAGAAACGCAGGGAGACCCTGGTCAGTGTGGGGCAGGGAGCCTGTCCCGTGCCCGCTCCTGAGAGGTGTGGGACCTGTCGGGCACGGGGTGTCTGCATGGAGAGGCGACATGCACGTGCCTATGTTCTGCTCACCGGCACCCAGAACTAGGGTGGTGGTATCTTCTCAGCTGAGCCCAGAGACCCAGCAGCCTGGGTGTGTGTCGTGCTTCCCGCTTCCCAAGGACCTGCACCTCACCAGCCCATGGCTTCTGGCTGCCCCGCACCTGTTATCCATCCTCCAACACTGGCTCTGACCTGTCCTGCAAACCTGTCCTCGGCTCTCCTGCTCCAGAGAGTGTCCCATCCTCTCCATCCTCTCAACCAGGGAGCCCCTGACTGCCCACCCTTTGGTTCCGCCCAAACAAATCCAGTGGTACTAGCTACCAGAGTCCTATCTTGCCTGCCATGAAGCACTGTGCCTTGTGTCAGGAGGTTTGAGGTGGCACCAGAGTGAGAAGATGGCATCACCTCGGCCCACCGCATAGTTCGGGCCATGCATCTTCACTGCTGAGTCTTCCTTTCTGCCTCTGCAAAGGAGGACGGTGTCTACCGAGTAAGTCTGGTGGAGACTACAAAAGCCAAGTATGATTTCTGTGAGCTGCACATTCTTCTACAAGTAAAGAGGATTCGCTAGCAGCAATGGGCGCCGTGGGAGATGATATCCAGGCACCGATGCCTGTTGTCTTCAAAGGAGTGATTACTTTGGAAGCAACAGGGGCACTGTTGGGTTCTTTCCAGCCAGAGATCCAAAGGGGAAAAATGAGGGCCAGAGGGGTGACTGCTCACTGTCATAGTTCCCTCTAGGGTCACATGCGCATCTGTGATCCTTTCCGTTTGTTTTTGTTGGTATGATATCCCTTCCCTCCTCCAGTGCTGAGTATGGAATGGCCTTGTGCACACTAGGCTGAACTAAACCATGAAACCATGAAATGCTCTACTAAACCACAGCCCATTTCTCCAAGCATCTTTGTTCTGAGGGCCATATTCTGCCATATTCTGCTCTGTTGAAGACAAACACATTTTGGTACACCACACGTAGTTTTCAAACAGGAACGTCTACGCCCAAAAGCACTGAGGACATGTGTCGCGGTGCTTGGAATGGTGAGAAGGAGCACAGCTGGCAGACCAGAGCATCTTCAGCAGCATCCCCCAGACCCAGGGATGGACGCTGAGCAGGGATAAGATGAGGAGCAACTCACGCGATGGCAGGCATGTAATGGTCGAACTTGGCTAAGAAGTCTGGGAGGGAGGTGGGCTTGTCCATGCCGATGATGTCACGCAGCCCTTCTACTGTGTCGGCAGGGAGGGGAATGCCTCTCTTCCTGGGGGGGAAAGTAGTAAAAGTACAGATGTGCCCAGGGCGGTATCCAGCCAGGTCTCCACGGTAATGTGCTGTATCTTTGGTACCCCAGCATGAAACATGGGCTCTCTCCTGGGGCAGATGGGGAAACTGAGATCCGAGATCTAGAGAACCAACACTTTTGGCCCTAAATCACAGTCAGCTCTGGACTTAATTAAGAGACCCAGCCTCAGAAGAACAAGGTGGAAAACCACTGTAGGATTATCCTGATATCAACCTCAGGTTTCCACATGCACACAGCCTCATGTGCACACACCTACTTACAACACACACACACACACACACACACACACACACAAATAGCAGAGTGAAAAAAAAGAAAAAATCAAGTTTATCTTTGGTTACATAGGGAGTTTTGAGATCCGTCTGTAGGACACAAGAGTCTGTCTCAGAAAACCAAATCTGAAGATTACACACTGAAGAAACAAGAATGTTCCCTTTTAAAGAAGTGGAAGCATTTAGGGGCTTGTACTGCAGCTTGCTCAGCAAGCTAAAGGTCCTGGTTCCATCTCCAGCACCATAATAAAAATCAGCCGCCCCTTCCTATCTGGTAGCCTGAGTCCCTATGAATACCCAGAAGGCACCACTATCATCTCCTCGCATTCTACCCTGCCAGCCAGCAAGGTCCTTGTAATGTACAATGGGAGGATGCTATGGTCTCAGCACACAAAAGGAGTGAAGTCAGTGCCCACTAGGTCCACCCCCACTCTACCCCAGACTTGAGTCTTTTGCTCCTGGCTAGTCTGCTCCAAAGTCACCCTCTAAGGCCACACTCAGCAACCGAGGTCCTTCACAGCTTGCAGGGCAGTGAATTCCCAGAGCTGTGTTTGGGGGACAATGACTCTGGCTGCAGCTCCACATCCCAGGTCTGGAGATGGTCTGAAGACAGGGTCGAAGGAAGGACAGTGCTGACTGAGACCAGGGTGGGGGATTTTGAGTCTGCTTTGGAGAGAGTCTATGGGGTCAGGAAGGAGCCTGGGAAAGGTGTGAGGATGTCTGGGGACCCTCCTCCCTCACCCCATCCCCACCCCACACACAAAGGACAGAATCCCAGGAACTGGAAAAGAGACATATGCAAACCCAGTCACCAAGAGAGACGTGGCCACTGGGTCAGTCCCACGAGGGAACAAGCCAGGTCTCCCTTTTATTTTCTCTCCCAGTTGTCCCCCTTGGTCCCCAGCCTGCAGACTCCAGGACAAGCCCCAGCTAGCACTTGCCATGACATCCAAGACCCACCTCGGTGGGTTCCTGTCCTTTCCCTTGCCTTCCATTCCATCCTGGACATTTATGCCTTCCTGTCCATGCTAATGAGTACTCTGTGACCCCTTAATAATACCTTGATTAGATCCCACCCCGGTGTCCCATCCTAATGACCTCATCAATAGTTGGCAGCTCTATGTGGTCAAAGGCCAGGCAGAGATAAGGCCAGAGGTGGACTCCTCCTGCCACCCAAGTCATAAGGTGCTAATTAATAATAGCATCCTGAAGTGGCCTCCGTGGCCTGAACTAAGTACTTTTGTGTGTGACTTCACCAAAACATGCTAGACCAGGAAGTTCCAATCTCTGCCCTCTACTCTGGAGGACTCTTCCTGCCCTTCCCTGCTCCACTTCCCCATCTGTAAACTGCAAGAGAACCCACTTCCCACACCGTTGTGAGGAGTCACTAAGTTACCCAGCCAGGCACAGCCGAGTCCATGTGTTTACGCTACATAGCCCTGAACAAAAAAGACACGCAAGGTTGGGTTGGGGTTACACGTAGTTCAGGGGCGAGCACCCGCCTAGCGTGCAAGAGGCCTCGGGTTCAATCCCCAGTGCTCTAGGGAAAAAAAATAATAACTTTGTTCAGGGTTAATACGATGGTTCAGTGGGTGAAGGGGCTCCTTATTGAGTCGACAAGCTGAATTTGATCCCTGAGCCCCACATGATAGACAGAGAGAACTGTGTCTGCAAGTTATCCTCTGACTGCCACATATGTACCATAGCATGGGTACATACGTGCACACACACACACACACACACACACATATGACTAAGTAAGTGATAAGTTAAAAAAGAATTGTTACGTATATCCACAGTTCCACAGGGCACAAAGAAGCTTCTCAGAGCACAACATGAAGGAAAGTGCACCCAGCAGAACTCACCCAGTGAGTCAAAAGCTACATTCCAAAAGTGGGGACAAATGCCCAGGGAACAGAGGGACACCTAGGGAGAAGCTGGGACTAGACTCTGGAGACAGTGAGGGGAGCCAAGGCCTTCTGGCTGCTAGAGTGAAGGATGCTGCTCTAGGGGTGGAGGGGGGGAACCCCTTTCCACAGCAGCTCCGGAGGAAAATCTACACTTCCGGGCTGGAGAGGTGGCTCAGGGGTTAGGCCTCCGCCTTGCAGGCAGAAGGTCCTGAGTTCGGATCCCAGATCCCACGTATAGACGCCAGGCGGAAGCGGGGGCGGCCTGCACTTCTGGTCCTGGTAGGGCGGAGCCTGTGAGTCCCAGGGCAGAAGGAGGTGGGGGCGTCCATGGTGGTTCCCGAATTCGTCCGTGGTTCTACACATACACAGACACACACACACACACACACACACACACACACACACACACACACGCCCGCGCGCACATACACACGCACATGCGCACAGTTGAATAAATAATAATTAAAAAAATTAAAAAAAAAAAGAAAATCTACACTTCCCTCTGGCCCCCAACCCGTGGAAGCCACAGTAGAAGAGTCCCAATACATAATTCTTTTCCTTTGGGGGATGACTTGATTATTCCCATAGTGGGGGACAAACAGAGCCCTGGGAATCTTCTGGAGCTTCTGCAAAGAGCCACAGATTCCATCAAACACTGGGGAAGGCAGCTTTACCTGCCAAAGTATAGGATGGTTTCCAGCTTGATGGCTCCATCCAAGTGGACGTGCAGTTCCACCTGCAAGAACAGAGAGCGAGAGAGAGAGTTAGTCACCCATGGAACCTCTTCAGTCAATGCCAACTATAGCGTCAGCAGCCTTCTGCTTAGACGCTTAACTCCATAAACGTTTTAAGATTTGTTTTCACATTTAGTGTGTGTGCGTGTGCGTGTGTGCGTGCGTGTGTGTGTGTATCAGTAGAATCAGTTTATGTCTCTCCCCTGTCTTACCTAGGTATTGAACTCAGATCTTTAGTCTTTTTTAAAATTTTTTTTTATTTATTCAATTGTTTGTGTATGCGTGTGTGTGTGTGTGCGTGCATGTGTGTGTATAGAACCACGGACGAATTCGGGAACCACCATGGACCGCCTCCTCCTTGTTTACTCTGCCCCGGGATTCACAGGCTCCGCCCTACCAGGACCAGAAATGCAGGCCGCCCCCCTTCCCCCCCCCCTGCTTCCACCCAGCGTCTATACATGGGGTCTAGGATCCGAACACAGGACCTTCTGCCTGCAAGGCAGAGGCTTAACCCCTGAGCCACCTCTCCAGCCCCAGATCTTTAGTCTTGACAGCAAGGCTTTTACCCACTGAGTCATCTCACTTCATAAACTCTTTAAATCCACATTCTTGCTTAATCTCACCTGTGTGTTAACAGCAGGGGACATGGGGGAGTCAAATGCTATTCCTTTTATAGCTGAGGATGCTGAGATTCAAAGAGATTAAATATTTTATTCAGAGTCGCACAGCAAATAAGACAGGAGAGAAGGAATAAAGCCATAACTGAGGAAGCTCCAGAACCAGAATTTAAACCCAAGCCCAGTTCTACAGCTTGTGTTCTTAACCATGAGGCCAGTTGGCGTCTCAGGGGAACTGCTGAATTCCAGCTACTGTGCAGGGGTCCATATTCCCAGCCACCTCCCTCGGTTCTGTGTATAACAGGGACGTGACTGCAAACTCTGTGCTGGTGTCTACAAGGCATTTGGAAAATCAGGTCATAGTGGGGGGAGGGGAGAAGAGGAAGGAGTCACTCGTGCTTGAATTCACAAGATTCCTGGGCTCAACCCCAGCACTTCAAAATAAATAGACATACATCCATAAATACCAGGCTGTCTTCAAACGTAGTTTCTCCCCAAACCTGACTCCTCAGAAGTCCATATTTAGCAACACACAGTCTTTCTAGTCTTCTAGGGAAAGCCCTTGATACTAAGCCTTTGGTGATAATCCCCGTGTGTCCAGCCCCACGTACATCTTGTCCCTCAAAGCCAAGTCTATACGCAGGGACGTGGGAGAGACTCCATCTGACTTGACCCTCTGCCTCTTCTGTGGCTGTGGCGTTTCAGACAAGATGCTCAACCTCTCTGAACCTTGGTTCTCTCAACTGTAAAACCCTAGGGTAAAACACATCCTTGTCTAGGAACAACTGTAAGAATCTAAAAAGCCGGTGGTTGTGAAGAGGCCCCAGAAGGGCCCGTGGACAAAGGGACGTTCCCGCTTGCCTGCTTCAGACCATGGAGAAAAGTTTTCCTGGACCACCAGAGACCTGGAAGTGACATTTCCACCCTGCTGGGAGGAGGGCACTGGGATGTGCTGGCCCAAAGGCACCCAGGAGCCTGCCTCCTACAGAGGAGACCCAGCCTGGGGATACAAGGAACAGTGCAGGGCACAGGAATGTCAAGCCCCCCTCCCCCCAAATAACCAGGTCATCCAGCTCGCATGGGACCCAGCACAGTCCTCTCTCTGGCTCGGAGTGCCGCTCCACCAAAGGGTCCTCTGACTCTGCAGTATGTGCTCAGTATTGAAGTTCTGATGCTCACTGCCAGGCTGCTGTGCAACTTAGAGCAAACGACCTCACCTCTCTGAGAGTGTTTTCTTATACTCCGCCCTGTGGTGAGGACTCACCCAGACCGTGAGGGCCACGCTGTGGTGAGAACAGCAACTGTGCTCACATCTTTGTGATCTGCAGCAAGTCATGCCATTTCCTGTGCCTCTGTGTCCTCCTCTGTCACACAGGGAGAATTGCACCCTTTTTCCTAGGGCTTCAAGAACAATAGTCACATTAATGGCCGTGATGTAAAGGCTAAATGCATGTGACTATGCGACTTTGTGTCTTTGTTTGTTTGAGACAGGGTCTTGTGTAGCCCTAGACTAGCCCTGAATTCACCATATAGCTAAGGATGACCTTGAACTCCTGACCTCCTGACCCACTACCTCCCAAGTTGTTTTATTGGAGACAGTCTTAGGATGCAGCCCAGGCTGCCTTGAGACTTACTATTAGCTCAGGATGACCTCAAACCTGCAGACCTTCTGCACCAGCCCCAAGGGCTCAGATTACAGTTGAAAGTCACTGTGCCCCATTTTTTCATGCTAATAATGACTGGTGACTGCTGGGGACACAGAGGTAAGCGGAAGAGACAAAGTCTCCTTCTGGAAGCATCCACATTCCTGTGAGGGACGAGCAGAGGATAACATATGGATAAACAATGTACAGTTACAAACGGCATGGCCCCTTGGGAGCCACAAAGACGGACCCATGAATGAGAACAACAGACAAACTTCAGCAGTGGGCAGGAAACAGCCCCAGAAAAAGCTGAGTACCAGCTGATCGCCAGAGTATGTAGAGGAAGCTACTAGGCAAGGCAGTGGGGGGAGGGTGACAGAAGGATAGTCCAGGCAGAGGGAGCAGTGTGTGCAAAGGCCGTGTGGCAGGGGAAGACAGAGCATACAGGAGGAAGTATTGCTGGAGACCAGAGTAGGGGATTCCTGGGACCTCAAGACAGGAATACCCAGCCAGTTCCATCCCAATCAGTGGGGTATGCCTGAGCACAGTGGTGTAACTGTGATTTTTATATTCTTGGAGTTCTAAGGATGAACTCCAGGGCCTCAAGCAGCCTAGGCAAGCACTAAGCTACTAAGTCACATCCTGTTTTGTTGTGTGTGTGAGTTTATTTTTAAATCCTTATTTGTTTCATGAACATACAGTTGTGGTTGATAACGGAGACCTGGCGCTCCATTCCAGAGGCCTGAGCAGGGGCAGAATCCTTATGGGAAAAGATCTGGGAGTGGAAATAGAAGAGAGGGGACGGCTTCCATTATTCTTCCTTTACTTTCATGACCCTTCGCTCCAGAGTGGCAACAGGCTGGCTGGGACAGGGCAGGAGTCAGAGAAATTCATTTCTGTCGAAGGTAGGAGTCACGTGGCCAGAGACTGGTGGGGGCTACCGGGAAAGGGAAGGAAGGACTGAGAGCAAGGAACTCAGGAAGCAAGTCAGGATGGGGGTCCCTGGGCTGGGTAAGGCCATTTTTGGAACAAGTGTTCAAGTGCCAACATAGATGTCCCCATGGGGTTTGGAGAGACGATGGCTTAGGGGATAAAGCCTTTGCTTCACAAGCAAAGAACCTGAGTTCAGATCCCCAAAAGTCCTGTGACTCTGGCCCTGGAAGGCAGAGCCTGGGAAACCCCAGGACAAAGCAATGAGGAAAGCAATCCAGATTGAAGTCACTCTTGGGCTTCCACAGACATACACACTAACATGCTCTCTTGCACACACACACACACACACACACACACACACACACACACACACAACAAACCAACACCTCATGGGTACTTTTCTTTGGTGCAAAGCAACAATATTCTGGATGGAACCGCCTCCTTCTGCCTAGCACGGGTGACCATCATGAACCCCACGGCAAGCTCCAGGGAGACAGCGTGTTAGCCAAAGCTAGAAGCATCACTAGCTGTCATGACACACAGAATCCAGAGCTGGGGGAAACAGGGGAGCAGATGGGAAGTGGGGGGGGGGGAGGACAACTTAGCATGTCGAGAAGGGCCCGTGTGGAGGAGGGGACACCGTGGTGACCAGAAAGAGGCCCTAAGCAAGGTGAGGGAGGCAGTTCAGGTACAGGGAGCAGTGGCTGCCAAGTGTTGGAAGCAGGCAGCCATCTGGGATTCCTCGAGGAGGTGGGAGCTTTTTTCCGTGGAAAGGTTTACAAGAGGGGAGGCACCTTTTGGAAGCTTTTCAAAAGACCAGGTTGGGAGGAAGCCTGAACACAAGGTGGCTAGCGTCATATCGAGGCGGAAGTCTACCCCTACGCAGGGCGAGCCACACCACACGCACACAGTAGGCCCTCAGTAAGAGGACCCCAAAGTTCCAGCCACAGCTCCTGGCGGAAGGTTTCCCGGACTCAGGCAGGACTGCCATGTTGCCATGTCCCACAGAGACTGCCTGACAGGGCTCATGGGAGGAACGGAGACCCAAATCATCTCCCACTCAGGCAGGCCTTCCACTGAAGTTTCCAGACAGTTGCCATGGAGAAGCCTGTGCACTCACCTTAGATGGACCAGGACTGAGGGCAGGAGGTGGGGTGATGGATCCTGGCTCCCTGGCTGCACTCTGGGCAAAGGAGCAACGAGGGAAGTCTAACACTAAGAGTGCTTGCTGGAATCCACATCACAACTTTGAAGGGAGGAACACTGCTCCCGGTTTATAACTGGGGAAACCAAGGCCCAAAGAAGTATCTGAAGACTCAAGACCAGTGGGGTAATAGGGTCAGAATTTGAACCCAGGTCTGGTTCTTGAGCTCATCTCAGACAAGACGGATTGGCAGGCCCTTTATCCTATAGACTCCTGACACCCCCAAGCAAGGTGCATGCTAAAGCTGTTTGCAGTAGTAGAGATGAACTTGAACTCAACTCAGGTAGGTCCAAGGACCTTTCTCGGGCTGCATAGATGGATGGTGGAGCCATATTGGAATCGAAGGTCTTCTGATTCGAAACTCAGGTCCTGCACTCAGCCAACCGTGCCACCTTGGCCTGGTGCCAAGCCTCTACCTGACCTCTTGACCTCTCTGGAGTGTCTGGTTGCTCCCTTTCTCTGCCTTCCCTCTTCAGGGCTGACTCGCAGCTGACCTAGCACCTGTCAAGATGGTAGGATAGCTCTCCAGGAAACAGTTCAGCTACTGACAGATATTAAGCACGTACCAGGAACCGAGGAAATCACTGAGAGATGCTAGGTAGACAGGGGACACCCAGAGAGGCACATTCACACCCAGAAACATTCCAGGTTACAGAGATGTGTCCGGGACAGGGGACAGAGCAAGTCAACCCAGATCTTGGACTCCCTGGCTGGACTACTCCCAAATCTGACTCATAATCACAGGGTCAAGGGTGGGCAGAGAAGGGCTGCCTCCCGGGCAAGTCCAGACAGACATCTCCCCAGGCTTCCAGGCCACTGATGCAGCCCTTGCATGTAAACATGGACTTATCAGTGTCAGCCTGTTACGTCTGGATGCATAGCGCAGCACCTGGCACAGCTAAACATGCTCCGCGTGTGTTAATGACACAAACGGCTCCCATCTTACAATAACAATAGTGGGTCTTCTTCCGGCTACAGGAAAGGGCTTGACTTTCCTGCCTGGGCCTGGCCAGCCCAGGGCTCTGAGTACTGTGACCAGATCCCAAAGGAGCTATCAGTGTCCACTGCCACTCCTAGCCCCTCCCTTCCTAGCTTTGCCCTTGGCAATGAGCTGGATGGGGACTGGATCAGAGCCTTATGCCTCAAGGGTTCTCAGCTGACTTTTCTAATGAGAACAGGAAATAAGGCAATCCTGGGCCAGTGAATTGTTGAAGCCCCACCTCTTCCAGGAAGTCCTCTGAGACTGATCCCATCCCACAGCATCAAGATACAGACTAGAAGGGGCCAAGCAGTCTCTCAATGTCTCCTGCCGCCTTAGAGCTTTCCACTATTGTTCATGAGCCATTCCGGAAGTTTTCCAATTGGCAAGATGTATCTTTTACCTGAGGGAAATCTTGGGATCCAACAACCTAGGGACACAGCCCAGTTACCTCCACTGTATGTGTGACGAGATTGAGGTTCATAAAGACTAAAGAACCTGACCTAAGGCAGGTCACAAAAGGCTACTGTCGAGTTAGTGAACACCATAATCTGGAAGCTGTTTGTCTTGGAAGCCAGAAATTTTCACTCAGGTAACAACCTCTCCCATCGGGCCAGGTAAGGTGTTGGACTGGTAACAGGGAATCTGATAAGGATGATCAGTAACTATGGCAACACTGTCCCAGAGCAACAGCTATCTTTAGCTTGACACACTGGGCGGGCCTGTGCTTGGTGCTTGTGGGATGCATATGCGTATAGCTCCCACTTAGCAGAGGAAGACCAAGGCTCAGTGAAGTTACATAAGTCATCCAATCTCCCTCACTCCTAAGTGGAAGATCAGAACTCAGACCAGGCAGCCTAAGACTCAAGTGAAAATACCCCTTTTCTTTCTCTGGCCACCAGAACACAGAGGCCAGGGGGCCCAGCTCACGTAGCGTCTGACCTCACTTTGTGCTCCCTGTACCAGCTCTGAGACAGACCACAGTGCTGGCTTCCCCTACCCTAGGGAGCAAGGCACTGTAGGACCCTCTTGGAACCCCTGGACAGGTAGACAAGTCTCACAGCATCCAGGGATGTCTCTGATGCTGGAATCAGGAGACTGGCTGGCCTCCCTGCCTCCCTGTGTGACCACAGACCACTTCCCCTGATCCTGGCTTCCTCTGCATCTGTCAAACAAAAGCCTCCCGTGAAACCAGATCCTCTGCCAACTGCCAGCAGTGTGTGTCAAAATGGTGTAAAGTAGTCTCTTCCCCAGGGCAGTCTGGTGCCAACAGGTGGCTGTCTCTGCTAACTGACAGCCCAAGAAGTGCACCTGGGGCTTTGTCTCCGGAAGACAAGAAGCAAGGGGGACCCCGTGGATTGGGAGGACTTTCAGAGTTCACAAAGCCCCCGGAAGGAAATACACAGCCGAGGACTTGCAGTACCGCCAGGAACTTGAAACTAAATTATCAGAGCATCTATTGTCCCCAGAACCCTGGGATCTTATGCTTCGGCTCATCTTTTAGGAGAGTTTGTGATCCAGGACCTGTCTAGTTGAGGATCCCAAGCTGGCAGATGGCAAGACAGGGATTCGATCCTGGGTATTCCCAGGGAGGCTGCCCATAATATTCCCCCCAACACACACTGACACCCACTTTTAAAAGAAAACAATTAGCAAAGTTAACAGCATCTGCATTAGTTCTGGGTAAATCTGGGTTCTCAGGCCTATCTCTACGGCTTTCTGGCTGTGTGACTTGTCAAGTTCCTTCCCCTCGCTGAGTCAGTTTCCTCCTATGTAAATAAATATAATAGGACCTAGCCCTGAGGGCTGTCATAACCACGAAATGAGTTAGAGTATGCAAACAATGCTCAGCACAGGGGTACATTCAACTGTGAGGCGGCAAAGGTGCACTATCTTTTGTGCTGACTACTTCCTTCTGCGAGAAATGCCAGCTTGGAAGCAGAGCCAGGCCAGTTCCTGCAGCGTCTGAGATGCCTCTTCACCTCCCTAATTCCCAGAGACTGCATCTGCAAGCGGGGATACGAAGCCTCCAGGGTTCCAGGAGGTAAATTCCTGAAGCTGCCTGAGACTCAAGACTGTTCCAAGGAGCAACGGTTCTCATTATAGCCACAGGTGCGAGGCCAGTATTGCCCTCGGGGTGCAGCACGCTTGGGGTGGTAGATGTGCAAGACTTTCCAGCCCTGCTTTATGGAGCGATAAAGGCCAGTAGGCCTTTTCCTCCCTCCTACTAGCCACCTTCGCCAGTTGTCCAAGTACTCGGCAAGCATTGCTGGGATAACACAATCAAAGCTGCCTAGACACTGCTCCTCAAAGCTGGGTGGACCAGCAGCATCAGGAGGAAGCTGAGGCTTGGTAACCTGGGGAACCGGGCAGCAGTGTCTAGGCCCCATACAGACTTCCTCAGTCTGTATGTCTGAATAGTCAAAGCTGAATAGTCGAAGCTAGGCAATCCGAGTGTACATTAACATTTGGAAAGCACTATCCCTGTTCTGCCCTTTCTGAAGGAGGCTAGTTAGGCCTTGGGTCTAGGATGGTCATAGGACTGAGAAAGCTAAAGAACCAGGCTAAGACCCTTGTTCCAAAAGTGTGCTTGGTGCCCTCGCCCCCAAGGCTCCTGCAGAGCCTATATAAATAAGATAGTTAAGGGCATGGGATTTCTAAGTCTGATTTGATTTTGCTTTGCTTTGTTTTGTTTTTAGATTTGGGTCTTGCTATGTAGCTTGGGCCGACCTGGAATTCGAAATCCCCTCTGCCTCAGTCTACCAAGTAGTAGCAATCACAGATGTACATGCACCGTGAAATCCTACTTAGGGCATAGGAGTTTGAAGCCACCCTCACTCTCACCTCCACCTCCAAACTGGCTATTTCCTAGTCACAACATCTTAGGTCTAGTTAAGGGGTGCACCAGTTTCCCCATCTGTACATGAGGATGGCACTGGCTGGGTCACCGTCAGAAATGAATGATATATGTAGTGATAGTATTTAGGCTGAGACCTGGCACAGACTTGCCGGCCTTCAGTAAGCTTCAGCTAGTGAAATTCAAAGTTACACGTGTGGGCCAGGGGGTAGCACCACCACAGTGATCCCTTCCCACTTCTCCTGGGTGGAACAGCATTTCTTCCTCCCAATGACCTGGGACTTGTCACACCTTAGACACAGCAGCTGACACTCTATCTTTCTGCTCAAGCATCATTTTTAGCATCCGGATACATGCTGTCAGTCATTCCCCAGAAGTGGAGTCTGAGACCTTTGGGGAGCAGGAGGATGGTGGGGTGTGTGTGTGTGGGGGGGTGTATGCAGATGAGCTGCTACCATGAATCACATGACAATAGCAGGTATCATAATATGAATTCATTATAAAAGATCAACAAGGACAGAGCGACCACCTATAGTAGATGTTACAGTAGCATGCTCTGTCTTTCACTCCAACTCCCATCAGTCCAATCAAGGGACTTCATCGACGGCTTTTGGATTTGCATCAGGGAAAGGTGTTCACTGACCAAGGCCAGAGACATCCAGCGCATTAAAAAAGAAGGAAAAACAAAAGCTCAATGGCAGGACATGGGGCACCAGACAAGATAGGCAGGAGGCACAGGTGGGGCAGGAGGGCTTGTCTTACACTGGAGGTCTTCTGACAGCAAGTGCAGAGCATCTTTCTTGTGGAAGGTACTGAGAGCAGCTGGGGTGCAGATCTTCCTCTCGCTGACACACACATACACAGACACAGACACACACACACACACACACACACACACACACACACACACTCGATTAGATGTCACCGGTGTACTGGATGTGTCTCTTAGATGGGTAAGTTGAGTCTGCCTGCCTCTGACTCCTCCTCTGGATCCTCACTGCCACAGCCTGTTGGTCAATCCACTCTGCCCGGCTGACTCCCTGGTACGGCGCGTCTCTGGACAGAACCTTACTGTTAAGGTTGCAAAGCTGTCCACAGAGCCCTGGACTCCTACTGTACCACAGCTGGTGGGTGGAGAGACGAGAGTCTCTCTCTTGAGACCAGTGGTGATGGCCTGCCCCCCCCCCGGGGGGTTGGGGAGGGGGCCCCATCTCTTCCAGCTCTTGGTTGCCACGTGGGCAAGCGCCAGCCCTATTGCCTCCTTTTCCTCTCTGGCTCTGCTTGCCCGTCTTTGCTGGGCGCATCCATCAAGTTGGTTTCCCCGGTGCACGCAAAGCCATCCTAAGTACAAGGCTGTGTCCATTCACCCAGGGCTCATTAGGTACCCACAGCTGTCGATACCAGGTCCCCATTCTACCGAGGTTCAGGGACGTTAGGTGTCGGGCTCCAGGATCACAGAGCTGAGCAGCGCTGAGGTACTCAGGTGCCCATTTGCCAGACTGGCACCCGTAGGGGGCAGGTCAGGAACAGAAGCAGAACCCGAAGGCGGGTCACAGGCGCCTTGGGATTCTGGAAACTCCTTTGCCTCATTGTGGCTCGTACAACCACCTGGAGCGCCAGAACCAAAACCTGGGTCCAGGGAAGAACGCGGGGACCCCCCTTCCCTTGTGCTCCGGGGGTGTGACGCTCAGGGGTGGACCCTCCCACCCCTACTAAGCCCTGGGACAGACCGGGAGTCGGACCCCGGTCCCGGAGCCCCGGCCCGCGCTCACTTTGGGCTTGTCGAAGACGGGCGTCTGGGCCATGGTGTCAAGTGTGAATCCTTCCTCCGAAACGCTCTGGGTCAGCTCCGGGCCTTTGGCGGGTCCGCTTCCCTCAGCTGGTGCCTACAGAGAACCACGCTCCTCTTTTTTAGCCACTCGGCCCGGTCCAGGCCCCGCCCTCGACGAAGACCACGCCCTCTGCCCGCCCCCTCCTGCCGGCTCTGCAGCCCGGGCGGCCCTGCATCTCCCGGAATCCCCAACCCCGGAGTGCTCGCGATCGGCCCCACTCTCCGAAACTGTGGCTGCAGCACCTGCGGCGCGGCCGCGCCCACCTCGCCGAGCCACCTCGCCCTCCCGCCCCTCCAGCAGTACTCCGGCTTCCGCCGATTCTGGGTGCCTACAGTGTGCACGTCCGAGGCAAGCAGGGGGCCTCAGAAAGCCTCGTGGGCTGCGCCGAGTTCTTAACACAGAAGTGTGTTGTCATGGGGGAGATGCAGGGGGTCTGCGGCGGGCGAGGACGGATGGGCTGCAGAGAACATTCGCTCTGTGTGAGAGGGACTTCCGGGAGCGACAGGATACCTGGATGGCTAGAGATGAAAGTAGATGAAACCTGTCTTAAGTGTAGAGATGTCTTCAGAAAGTTCACACAAGCAGCTGTTGGAAACACTGGCCCGTAGGTGAGTAGGCAAACACACTCCATGGCATCTTATACAATATTGAAACTGAATGACAATATTGAAACTGAATGAGCTTCAGCCAGAAACCACAACAGACAGTACTCAGAAAGAATGTTGAATTGTGGGAGGAGTAAATTGCAACTTTTAGATTATGTAAAAGCAAACCTTCTAACCTGCATGTTTGGATACATGCATTGGTGGGAAAAATGTAAGGCCGAGGAAACGTGAATTTAAATGTGAGAATTTTTATCCCCAGACTGGACAGGGGAGGGAGGGTCTCAGAGGAACTTCAGTAACTAAGTATTGGGAGAGAGCTGGGTTTCTTTTCATTTATAAAGAAATTAGTGAATCTGTAAGTAAGGGGGAAAGAAAAGGTGGGAGAAAGAAGAGGACAGAGACTAGCTAGCTAGGTGGAAGCTAGATCATGCATGTTCTGTGTAACACAGTGGTGTTTGGTCTCTCCCCTGGGAATGCAGGGAAATAGGTAGAAAGTTTTAGGTAGTTTCAAGTCAGGATCAAACTTTATTTATTTTCCCTCCCACTACTCAAAATGGTCTGGGAGTTGTCTGTGTCAAAAGCACAGGTGAGTTGGTTAACAACACATATACTTAGGCCTCCTCCCTCAGATCTCTATGGAGTCACCGAACCTGCCTTTTAACAAGATCCTGAGTCATCTATGTGCATCTTGCAGATGGAGAAGCCTTGTCACTCCCCCATGAAGAGACAGAATGACAAGGAGGAACGCTGAGGTGGGTAAACTAGGAAGGAAGACAGCAGGGGTCCCGGTGAACCTTGCAGCAGGGTTCATGGTTTGTATCATAGACAGAATTACCTAGACTTGTGGTAGAGAGAGAGGGCAGGTCAGATGTGACCCTTCTATGGGGCCGGCCATGCAGGAATGAGGATAGGAATTTGAATTCCCAGGTCTGAATGCAGCTGAGGACAGTAAGGGGTAATACCCATATACCTATAGGAAATGGGGGGAGGGGTTAGAGAAGTGCCAAAACCTAAGGACCAGCCAATCTGTCATATGCAAGCAGTGGTTGAAAGACCTAGTTTCAAAACAATGTGGAAAGGCAAGGAATATCACCTCTTAAGTTGTTCTCTACATCCACACATGCACCATATGTAAGTGCCTGCACTTACACTTATGCTCACATATTGCACTTAAACACACACACACACACACACACACACACACACACACACACACACACACACGAGCATGGACCAGAACACACTTCTAAGTCAAGCAGGATAGTACACACATGTAATCCTAGCACTAGGGAGGCTGAGACCAGAGGATCGTGGGCTACATGCTGAAACTTTATCTCAGAAAAATAAAATCCTTCTAGCACACTTTAGAAGTTTCAGAATGGCTTTACCTGAATCTCCCTGAGCCATTCAGGATAAATGGATAAAGGGCAACACTGCCTTGGTCAGCACGTACCTACCTCGGAGTGACCCAGAAGCACTTGCATAATCACTATCCTGTTGACCCTCCCCTCACACACACACCTGTTTTTCTACAGAGAAGGCAATTAAGGCTCCAAGAGAGACAGCTTGCTCCCTTGAATTAGAACTGACTTGTCCACTTTCCACCTTGGCCGTGATCTTAAAGCCCCTCTTCACAGTCAATCCTACTTTCTCCCAGCACATTCCTGAAGGCCCCGGGGCCACATGGACAACTGTTGGTCCATTAAGGTGACATTCTTTGTTGCTTCTTCCATTTGCACAACCAAGTCCACTTCTTGCCCTTGGGCTGTCCTGAGGAACTTCTACTTCTTTGGTGGAGTATGGTAGAAGTAACATTTCTGGACTCTCTTGTCTGGCAAGATCTTGTAACTTCTGCTGGAATCTCAGGAAGTTTCTCTCTGGGAGTCTGCACTAAGAGAAGACCCCATCAGCTAGTAGAGAGCCCACATTTAGTCAATCCAGTAGGCAACATAGCTAAGCCCCAACTTTTGGCCACTCCCTACCAGTTATGCCAGGGGGACCACTCCTTCAGAGGAGCTGGCAACTAGAAACCTAATTCACTCAATGTCTTGTGGAAAAGAACTGTGCCCACCCCAAATTCTTTATGTTAAAAAAAAAACACCACCACCAAAAAACTAACCATGGCAGAGTCGATGACCCTGGTATCCACAAGGTAGCAGGAAAGAAGTGATTCCCAAAAGATGCCCTCTGTCCTCCATACATGTACTGTGGCATGTGCACACACACAAAAATTAAAAATTAAAAAAGCCAAAGCCGACAGTAATTCTTTTCAGCTCCTGTGTTTTGGGTAGTGGTAGGTAACAAGACTGCACCTCCCCCACCTTAGCCCTGCATACCCTGGTTTTTTACTCCTGACACCTATGAAAGCTTGTCCCAGATCCCACACTATTGAACCCCCCCCCCCCCCCCGCTCCAGCAGGTTCTGTTCACAGAAACATAGTCAGTTGTGGATTTCAAATCTCTTGTGTGGTTCTTCTCGACACACCACCCTTCAGCCACTGCTATGTGCCCACAGCCTCACCCTGTCCAAAACACCACTGTGGGCACTCTAGGCACAGAGGGAGAGACTGGGATGCCATTCCCTCTGCTCCCTGCAGTTACCAGGGAGACCGTCTTTTTTAACAAGACCAGAGCCTCTGTAGACTTCCTCTCTGTACCCTCCCTTCCTCCTTCTTTGTCCCTGTCTCCAAGGCAACGTCTCCAAGAACTGTACCACCTGCTGGTGTTTTCTCTGGACTTTGTTCTCCAGGTTAGAGTTTTTCTAGAAGCAGAGCCTAAGCCAAAGTTTGAAGTTTATTTGGGAAGAGATCCCAGGAAACATGAGGAAGAGGGTTTAGAAATAAGACAGAAAGCAGAACCATCCAATTGGGCAGGTTACCATCCTGAACTCAGTCTCTCTGGGAGACCACTGGGAATGTGGCACACAATTACCCCCAGCTGAAGCGCCAGGAAGGGGAAAGGAGTTTAGCCATGCACTTAATGGCTTCAGTCACACATCAAGTGTGTGTTTGTTTCAAAATACCAGTGATCAGACCTCAGACTTCCAGAATTCAACTGGATTCTCCTCTGGTATTGATTGAAGGGTGTTTCTGGACATTAATTTTCTGGCACATTAAGTCGATTCAATGTAACATTAAATGTGTTCGCATGGCTACATACTAAATCCGTAGCAGACGGACAGACCTGGGAGACACTCACGGGTTTGCAGCAAGGATTATACCATTTGCTGTATGGCATGATGCCCACATGGACAGCTGCTCACATGTTTGTAGATAGTCACTTGGTTAATTCTCCTCTTTTACTTCATTCAAATGTGTCCCCTGGTCCCCTCCAGGCACCTGGTGATACAGGCTGGTCTTGAATTTCTTCATGCAACACAGTGAGCCAGTGTCTACCAAGAGCTGGAAAAGGATGAAGAGAGATGCCTTCCCCCAAGTGAACTCTGCACAAAGATAATCCATTTGTGACGGAGGCCTCAGAGACAGGTCCTCAAGCACGCAAGAACTCTTGACTGTAGCCTTCCTGAAAAACCTCTCAGTGGACCCAAGATCTAATTCCAAGTGGGGCATGATAGTCCACACCTTTGGTCTCTCCAGTCAAATCAAGAATTGGTTACAATAGCATTGGTAACTTGATAACAAAACACCAAATGTAACTGTTAGTCTGAAAGAGGGTAGCCCTAGTTACTGTAGCACACAGAATGTTACAAATCCCAGCCCATACTTAACTTCTTAACTTCTGTAACAATTCTGAGTGAGGGGTTTTTCCTAGTACCCTCCGTTCTGGCTGAGGATAGAACATTCAAGGACTCAAGATGTCCCTGGCTGTCTCATCTACTCCAGTGAGTTAGAAGAAGAAAATTGAGGGAGTCAGATTCAGAAAGAAGCAGCACGCCTAAGAAATTTCAGTCGAAGATAGCCGGTCACGTGACCACACTGAGTGTGCAAGGAAGCCTGGGAAATGTAGTTCAGCAGGTTCTATCAGTCTCTGCTGGGATGAGAATGTATACCCCTGAGGGAATCTTCTTTGTTCACTTTTCCTCAAAATTTACCACCATCTTCTGGCCATCTAAAAGTCTGTGAAGACTGAGCATAGTGATGGATGCCAGTAATCCTGGCATTTGGAAAGTGAAGGCAGAAAATTAAGGAGTTTAAGATTATCTTCAGTTACATGTTGAGTTCAAGGTCAGCCTGGACTATATAGGACCTTGTCTCTGTGAAGGAGGGGAGAAGAAGAAGTCCTGTGAGAAGAATGAAGGACACCATTTGCAGGGAAATGGAACTAGAGATCGCCATCATGTTAAGTGAAATAAGCCAGACTGTAAAATAAAAGTAGCACACATTTTCTTTCATATGTATTTAGAGGGGGGAAAATGATGGAAATAGAAGGGTGAGTATTAAGAAAACTGAAGAAAGGAAGTGGATCAGGAGGAGGGGCAACAGTGAGTGAAATGGGATGAACATAATGAAAGCACATATATGCATTGGCCCATTATTTTGTACAACTAATATACATAAATTAAAGAGACAAACTGAAAAAGAAAGTGTTTTTTTTTTAATTTTTTTATTATTATCATTTATTCAACTGTGTGCATATGCGTGTGCATGTGCGCGCGCGTGTGTCTCTGTGTGTGTGTGTGTGTGTGTGTGTGTGTGTGTCTGTGTAGAACCACGGACGAATCCGCGAACCACCATGGACCGCCTCCACCTCCTCCGCCCCGGGATTCACAGGCTCCGCCCTACCAGGACCAGAAGCGCAGGCCGCCCCCGCTTCTGCCTGGCATCTATCTATACGTGGGCTCTGGGATCCGAACTCAGGACCTTCCGCCTGCAAGGCGGAGGCTTAACCCCTGAGCCACCTCTCCAGCCCCAAGAAAGTGTGTTTTTGTCTAGCCTCATCAGCCTTGATGACGGGTTTACTTTCTCTCTGATCTCCAACCCTAGCCCTGGGTCTGAGAGAGCAGGAGGCGGCCGTCTCTGGGAAGGCATGGTGTTCTCACCAGGTTCTCCTGGGCTCCTGTTCAGCCTATCACTGGTGAAAGAACTGGTGGGCAGATGGTGAGGGGTGCAGCCAATGTTGGGTGTGCGTGTGTTAGACAGTGTGTTCGGTCTCTGGCAATCTTGAAGGCAGCAAGTGAGGCTGGACAAGAGTTGGGGTCAAACATAGGAACCCTGGGTTTGCATCTTAGCTCTGCTGTGGCTTCAGATGTCTGAGAGATAGTGACCATTCTCACTTACTCATCACACAACTCCCTATGCTGGATCAGTGCCAGGAGTTGAGGAAACAGGGAAATCCCCACACTGGTTGTTTACAGTGCCACAGATGAGCCAATCCCCTATGGTAACACCCAGGATCATGATCATGAAGTGTTTCTCCTTCCTCCGTGACGGAGCAAGACTCTGAACCCTAGGGAGCCCAGGGTTCAGAGTCAACACTGACAGAGCAGTCACAGAATTCAGATGATTAGGAATTACAATGGCACCTACAGCTCGTGGCCTTGGGCAAGGCTGAATCTGGATTTCCTCTTGAGTCAGGTAGATGACACATGTACACACGAAGTCATGGGATAAGCCTGAGCTACCCCTAGTTCAGTGTTGTCCAGTGGGCATACTTGGCTCATGTCTAAGTGACAAACATACCCTATACTCAAGATAAAGGAAGCACCTCAAACAGTAAGGAAATATGGTCAGGAGACAGCAGTTGTCCCGTTCAGTTGCTGCTGTGGCCGGGCATTGTGGTGAACACCTGTAATCCAGCTATTCAGGGGACTGAAGCAGGAATATCAAGAGTTTAAGGCCAACCTCAGCTATATAATTAGTTTGAGACTAACCTGGGCTATGTGAAACCCTGCCTTAAAAAAATTGGGGTGGAAGAGATGGCTCAGGAGTTAAGTCTCTGCCTTGTAAACTGAAAGACCTGAATTCAGATCCAAAGTCCACCTAAAAATGTCAGGTGGATATGGTGGCAGTGACCTGTACTTCTGACTCTGGAAGACAGACCCTGGGAAATCTCAGAGCAAAGCAATAAGAAAGTAAAACAATCAAGATGATTCCTGATGTCTTTAAGGGCACACACACTCAAGTGCCCTTTAAGGGCGCACACACACACACCCATGCACATACACATGCAAATAGATGACAACAAAATGGACTAGGAAACTAGCTCTGATGCTGAAGTGTCTGCTGCACAGCATGTTGCCCAGGACTCCAGCACCTATGTAAAACCTGGGTACAGCAGTGCATACCCAAATCCTAGCACTGGGAGATGGAGACAGGAATACCTTCAGGGCTTGCTGACCAGCCCTCTGGCTGAATTGGCGAGCTCTCAGTTCAATGAGAGACCTTGTCCCAAAAAATAAGGTGGATAGTGATTAAGGAAGACACTTGACATTGACCTCTGATCTTCACATACATATGCTCACATCTTCACTTGTGCATATACATGAACATGCATGCACATATACCCCATATACGCATATACATGTGAATGAAAATAGAAACAACAAAACAACATCTATCCATCTATCATCTGTTTATATCTGTCTGTCTGTCTGTCTGTCTGTCTATCTATCTATCTATCTATCTATCTATCTATCTATCTATCTATCTATCCATGTATCATTTTTCATCCATCAATCATCTACCAGTCTGCCTGCCTGTCTTCAAGTACTTCCTGGTTCTTTACAGAAGCTAATGAAAGTATGCGTGTACTAGATTTTTGCCTCTGGATATGTGACTCCATGCAGCTGAGGTTCCTGCTGACTCCCACCTGCCAGACTCTCTGAATGGGCAGAGAGCCAGAGATTGGCCTTCAGTCCACATAATGAGACAGGATTAGCATCTGCTGCACACAACAGAAAAACCTCAAATGATAATAGGGATTCAAGATAGAAATTGTTTTTCTCTGGCATAGGAAAGAAGCCAGAGGCAGATCATGGGGTGT
Source organism: Typhlomys cinereus (assembly GCA_023101885.1). Taxonomy (NCBI): domain Eukaryota; kingdom Metazoa; phylum Chordata; class Mammalia; order Rodentia; family Platacanthomyidae; genus Typhlomys; species Typhlomys cinereus. The sequence continues at coordinate 4,748,724 of JALPQD010000095.1, forward strand.
GTGACTCAGTGGGTCTGGCTTATCCCATCTCAGCTCTGCCATCCTTGGCTTTTAGTCCTTATGCTTATCATAGTCCAGTGTGGCTGGCTGGAGAACTGGTCATTGCATCGGTAGTCCAGAGATCAGAAGGCAAGAGGCTGCCAATGCATCCCTCTTTTAAAGATTCAGTTCCCAGACCGGCAAGATAGCTCAGCAGGTAAAGGTGCCTGTGAGCAAACCTGATGACCCAAGGTCGGTCCTTGGAAAGTTCTGACACTCTTTCTCTCTCTCTCCTTCTTTCTCATTATCTTTCTCTCGAATAAATAAAATAGCAAAAAATTCAATTTCCTTGTGATTTTTCAATTAAAAAATTACATGGCCACGCTTGACTGAAAACTAGCCTTACAGCCACAAAGCATGTATGCTACATGCTAAAAAGGGAGCTCTGTTCCTAAAGAAAGCAGCTGGGGACACAGTTCATCGACAGGGTACTTGCCTCTTATGTGTACCCCATAAAGTTAAAGGGGAAGATAGCAACGTTGGAAGACAACTAGCAATTTCAGGAATACCAAATGTCCTGTGCACGAAGATGGGGTGTGTGTGAGCAGGGAGTCAGACACAGGTGCCCAGGTCACTTCTCTTCCTGCCGATGTTTTTGAGTCTCTTTGTGATCAAGAGGGGAAAATTTAGAGAGCAGGCGGGAAAGGTGTCGTAGGTATGCATAACTCACCTAGGAACCATGTGTGCTGGGGAGCATCGAGCCCTGTATGAACACATGATGGGGGTCTCCTGCTATGGCGGGAAGAGCCCAATCTGTCTGGCCCAGCCAGTTGTCCCCACCCCCACCCCAGAACAATAGTGAACAGCCCTTCTATTTATAGTCCGACCCCACATCTCTGGGTCTTTAGAGGTGCCTGGTCCCTCTAACCCTCGATCCTTCTGGCTCAGCAAGTTGTCTTGCATCCTGATGGCTCCTCCTTGACCCCAGGCCTCAGGGCACTGGGGTCCCTGTCTCTCCCCACTTACGATTGACTTTGTAGCATCCACAGTTGGGTCGATTCTTCTGGCCTGCAATATTATCATCTCACATATGGCCTTTGTCCCAGTTAAGAGATGTGCATTCAAGCAAGTTCCTTCATTCTCTTGGAATCCCAAAGAATGGAGAGACTTCAGATAAAAGCAGGAGGTCAGCCAGCCACAGCTAGCAGGCATTTTCTCGCTGAGCGGGAGTAGGGGGATGGGGGGAAAGGAGAAGGGGCAGGGAGGGCAGTGGCTTCAGTACTTAGGACTATTCTGTTGAAACTGGATTTCTTTTTAGGGTTCTTGTGTCCCGGAGTGAAAGCTTGAGACCAGAACATGTGGAGAAGTTACAGCGAGATTTATTGAAAAAGGAGCTTGTGGACACTTGGGGAGTTCACGAAGGGCCAGGAAGCCACCAAAGATGGTCAAGGTCGAAGTTCTCACAGCACTAGGCAAGTTTTAAAGGTGACATTTTCTTAATGGTTAGTGTTATGTCCTTAAAATCTGAATGGGGCTTTTGATTTCTTTGGGTTGGGAATTGACTCTTAATGACTAAGTTGTTTTTTCTGTAGATCAAGGAAGTCCTATTCTTTTGTAATAAACAGTAAACACAGGTCTGGAGCAAGTTTCTGGAACTGGTGATCTTAAGTCTTTTATGGAGGTCTGGTTGGTTCTTTTAGAATATTTCTGATAGTAGGGGTGGGGTGAACCTCCGGAGCATCTACCCGGTCTGATTACTCCACTGCCTAAGAAAACAATTATTATTCTGTTCCTATGGCCTCTTCATCCTGGCTGTCCAGCTTCCGAAGCCCCTGGGGCTGAGCATTCAGGACTCTTCCCCTCTCTGGGCCTGGACACAGTTGCTTACGTGTTTGGCTCCTCTGTGGTGGGGCCTGGCCACCGGCGTTTATCTCTGTACTTTTTTTTTTTTTTTTTTTTTATTCAACTGTGTGCATGTGCGTGTGTATGTGCACGCGCGCGTGCGCCTGTGTATGTGTAGAACCACGGACGAATCCGCGAACCACCATGGACCGTCCTCCACCTCCTCCGCCCCGGGATTCACAGGCTCCGCCCTACCAGGACCAGAAGCGCAGGCCTGCCCCCGCCTCCACCTGGCGTCTATACGTGGGATCTGGGATTCGAACTCAGGACCTTCCGCCTGCAAGGTGGAGGCTTAACCCCTGAGCCACTTCTCCAACCCCTGTCTCTGTACTTTTTTTTTTTTTTTTTTTTTTTGTCTCTGTACTTTTAATAGGACCACTGGCCTGTGGAGGTGAGCTCCTAGTCTGGCTCCCTCCTTAGATGTCAGTTTGGTCTCTGAATGAAAATTCAAAAAGTGGGAATAAGAGTATCATTTCTGACTTCAGTATCAGAGTTGAGGTGCATTCCCATTGGGAATATGCCTGATGATGTCAGAGCTGTCAGGGGATCCAGAGAGGGCCACACCTAGGCTCTAAGGAGCTCGATGTTGTGGTGCATGCCAGTCACCCAAGCAGCACTTGGACAGGAGAACAAGAGTTTGAAGGCATCCGGGGCTGCAAAGTGAGATCCTATCTTATAAAATCAAAGCTCAGAGGAAGGTCCTGGCTGGAGTCAGATACCCTGATCCCCAGGACTTCCTCCCTACTGCAGACCCTTATGTGGACCCCAGACTGATGGTTCTGGGGTGCAGGGTTTTCAGTGCTAAGACCAGAACAGCCCCATGGAACACTGACCCTGCTGGTCGCCCACAAGAATATTCTTCAGCACTGTCCTGGGTCAAAATGCTACTGTTTGCTATTTACACATAGTTCCTTGCCTCTGCGTGCACGTGTGCATGCGTGCGTGTGTGTGTGCGTGCGTGTGTGTGTGAAAGAGAGAGAGGGTGCTGTGTGTGCATGTGGAAATCTAAGGCGACTACTTCTGGAATCATCTTGGATTGTTCTACCCCCTTTAGTTCCTTGCTCTGGGGTTTCCTATCTTTACATGGGATCTGGGATTTGAACTCAGGTCTTTCTGCTTACAAGGCAGAGGCTTAACCCCTTAGTCATCTCTCCAGTCCTGCATGACACCTTATTTGTTTAATTTTTATTTATTTATGAGGAAGGGAATATATGTACCATGACACATTTGTGTGAAGGTCAATCAGAGGAAAACCTATCACTCATTGACCCCCGTGCCTACCACTTTTGTACCATATGAATGTTGGAGAGGTCCAGCATGGCCAGCTCCAGTTCTCAGCTCCATTTAAAGCTGTGACTCCGTAGGCCAGTGACTTCCACACTTTACTCACCAACAAAGTGAGAATAATAAAACCAGTTCCACCTTGGAATATGGTTATAAGGACTAAATGACTTAATGGATGTAAAGCACTTGGAATGCTGTCTGTCATTCAGCAAGCCAGAAAGGCCACACCCCTTACCCACAGAAACAGAAAGAAAAGCGCCTATAATTCCTACCTGGCCCAGTAGATACAGGACCTGGGAGAGTGGACAGGGCCTCTTGGATTCCAAAGTCTCGTTATTGAGATAATCTTGACCTTTAGCCATTTCAACCTAGTTCCTTGTAGACATGCTGACGCCATGCCATTAGTACATAAATAATTTGGAGAATGTCTTGTTTCTACTTATCACTGTGTCTCACTTGAGTTGATGAGCAATGGCTGTGCTATCTTGCTGGTCAAAGCAACTGACCAACCTCAGCACAAACTCTCACTGTGTTCTCAGGTGAGAGTTCTTGTGGCCACGGAGGGACTGTGGAGTAAATCCTACCATCCACTTCAACAGCTTACTCCAGACCTGGTGCTTGGTACCAGCCTCAAATTCTGCACTTTCCAAATTTGAGGAAGCAGCAATATTAGTTTCTGTCACTATGACTAATATCCAAGATAGTCAGCTAGGTCAGAAAGGTAGTTTTTGTGCATTTGTTGTTTGTTTTGTTTTGCCCACATTTTGCTTTGGAGTTTTTGATCCACAATAGGTTGGCCCTGCTGCTTTTCCAGAACAGGGCAAGATAGAAGCTCTTCTGGTGGCCAGGAAATAAAAGAGAGGAAGAGGAAGAGGTCAAACTCCACCATCTCTTTCAAGGATATATCCCCAGTGATCTGAAGACCTCTTATGAGGCTCCCAGATTCAGAAGGTTCCACCATTTCCTAAGAGTGCAACTTAAAGCCATGCCTTTATCCCCAGACTTTTGGGAACACAGATGCAAAATATAGCAGCCTCAGAAGCTGGGAGTGACAGAAACCAGAGATGTGAATGCCTCAGATTGTTTTTGGAAGAAGCTGGGCTTTATCTGTGCTGTCGTTGGGCTTTTTCCTACAAGGAAAAAAAGGAGCTTATTTCTCTCTCTCTCTCTCTCTCTCTCTCTCTCTCGTAGAAGAGTGGAAGAGTCTGGGTACTGCCTTCTTACCCTAGGACTGGAATGATTTAAAACCTATAGCAAAACGCTTCTTACCTTGTACACATAGGTAAGATGATAAAGTGCCCTGAATGACTGGCTCTGCTCCCCTGTGTGGAAGTGTCACGACATCGATCTGTGACCCACTATGGTCTCCCTGGAGACCCCCACCAGGAGAGGTCGGGAGAGGACAGGAGTCTTTAGCCTGTCTGGGAGGCTGCACACAGAGGCTGGACCCTGGAACATGTCCTGCATCCTAAGGCAACCGGGTTTCTCAGAGGGTAAAGGGCTTTTCCAACTACAGGGTCAACATCTCAAAGTGCTTCATCCATAAACCCCACGGTTGACCCCGTGCATTCCCCAGACTTGGTCAGCTTTCCAAGAAACCTAAATTCCTGGAAGCTGGCATTCCAAAGCTGAGCCCCTTTCTACTGCTCAATCGTCCCCTATGTGACACGTAGGCATCCTCACAGGCATCCTGCAGGCATCCCGTAGGTGTCTAGGGTGCTGGCAGAGAGTGGCAGCCTGGAAAGGTCTGAAGGACACCCCCTACCACTCTGGGTCCTGGTGACTTGAGATTCCGGCTCTTGAGTGGCCTGTACATGAGCCTTGGAGAAAGACATAGTCAAGTCAGAAGGACGTCCCTGTCAGGGCCACAGGGCCTCTCTTTGGCCAGATCCTAGGAACAACATACTTCAGTGGTTCCTCATTTGTGGTCAGCCACCTCCCAGGTGGGGCAGTCTCAGAGGGCCTAGGCCGGTCTTCAGTCTTCCGGGACTCTCGTGGCTCTCATAGGCTCCAGCCTTTCTTGATCCTTTCGGATCTCTGTCCACACACCCTGCCTTTGTTGGGAACTTGGGCGTGGGACCTGCTCCACCCCAGCCCTTCTTTTCTTCTGGAGATTTCTGGATCATTCAAGTCATGGTTCAGAGGAACCCTTTGGGGCAGTCTATATTCTGACTTTTATGGATTTAAGTATCTGTTCTTCAGGAGCCCTGGGACCCCTTTCCAGTCCAGTCAGCAGACTCTGCTAATCACAGTTTTATCCAGAGGATCCTCCCTCCATTACAAATTATCTCATCACTCATCAGATGTGTTGACCCAAGTGTTACTCCTCATTCATTGCTTGGCTAAATGACACATCTCTCCATTCTAAGGCCTCAGCCATGCCTATAATCTCAACACTTGGTAGGATCAGATATTTAATATCATCCTCAGTTTCACAGCAAATTCAAGTCAAGCCTGGGCTACATGAGACTCTGTCTCAAAAAAAAAAAAGAAAAGAAAAGCGTACAATGAGGCTGGAGAGATGGCTCAGGGGTTAAGTCTCTGCCTCAAAAGCAGAAAGTCCTGAATTTGCATCACAGATCCCACATAAAAATGCCAGGCAGAAATGGTGGCAGCCTGTACTTTCAGTCCTGGGAAACTCCAAAGCAAAGCAAAGCAAAAAGGAGGTAGCATAACCCAGGTTGATTTCTAAGGTTACCCTTGGACCTCCACAGATACACACAGTACTGTCTGATATACGCATGTGTGCAAACACACACACACACATACACACACTGGCAAAAAGGTACCTCACCTCAAAGGTACTCTGAAGCCCTGGTCAGACAAAAGTGCTGTCACTACAAGCACATACCCATTGCTCTTTGTCGCTGAGGATGCCGAGATTCCAAACTAATTGTCCCTTTTGGATGGAGGCACTCAATCCCAGAGTAGGTCATGTGCATTCCCTCTTTGTAAGTGAAAAGTCCCCTTTTCTGCTTTTTTTTGGGGGGATCATAAATATATAAATAAACAGCACCTGAGCTGCTTCCCCTTTAGCTATTTACTTCCCCATTGGAAAAGGAGAATTACTACTCAAGTGTCCCCCACCAAAAAATGTTTTATTTTCTTTTGGTCTCAGATGCTGGCATCTGAACTGTCTCCTCTAGGATCTATTAATAATGTGGTTTCTGGATAGGCATTTCCTTTTATTAGCTTATCTCAGCTTGCTCCCCGTGGAGCAGAAATTCAAATTCCTTATTTAGGTTTCTGTGTGTGTGTGTGTATGTATGTGTGTGTGTGTGTGTGTGTGTGCCTCTGTGCCTGTGTGTGTACTGGTGCATGTGCGAGTGTGTATGCATGCATATGGAGGCCAGAGGACAAGCTTGGATGTTTAAGTTAGACACTGTTGCAGTCCGCCTGCATGGTTGCTGATAAATGACCAGAACACAGCTTAAGGGAACAAGGAGTTTACTGTCTTACGATAGTCTGGTTACAGTTCATAGTCCAGCTTGACGGGAGAGTACACGCCAACACCAGGGCCGAGGGAACTGGCCACCATAACGGCTGAGAGATGGACAATCCTTACTTGCCAGACCAGCATGTCTGGCCAAGTATACAGAAGGATGCCCACTCTCTCAACCAGCTCTCTGTGATTTATCCAGGGCCTAATCCCACCCACCATGGGCTGGGTCTTCCCCAGCAGCCAGACAATCTCCTTCAGGTTTGCTCTGGGCTTAACTCAACCATCAACTCTCTACACCTGTGCCCAGAGCTCAAACCCTCAAGAGTCAAGTTGACACCTGTGCTTAACTATGACACTCCACCCCTTGTCAACTTGACACAAAAACAATAGCACTTTTAAACTGTAACCTTTCCTTGTCCCCACAGATGTTAAAATATAAATACGTTCCATGGACAACTTTAAAATGTTCTCTCACTAAAACTTCATTTCCAATGTTTTAAAAGTTTAAAACAGATAAAACATTAAAACAGAAGGATCTTAATAAGAAAACATTAAAAAGAACAAAGTCCAGCAAATCACCGCATCCTGTACTTCAATGTCCATCTTCTGCTGCTCATCACGTAGTCAAGGCGGCTCAAAGATTCAAGGAATTCCCAGTCCCCGTTTGCAGCTTAATGTTGTAAAAGCAGAGTTCCTCTGAACCAGGCTGAATCTCCACTCGCAGTTGTCCTCAGCAGCAGTCCCACAGTTCTGGCATCTCCAACACAATTCTGGGTTCTCCTCTGCAGCTTTAAGCTTCACCATCTCTTGCAGGAACTCTACGCCTGCCACTCGGTGCCAAGCTTTTGCTGCTTTCCATGAACCCCTCAGTAGTTCAGACACCATCCATCTTATTTTTTTTAACTTTTTTTTTCTCCCACATTTTGTGTTTTAATCAAGCTCAATAGATACCCCCATCTTCTCCTTCTTCTTCCCTTCCCCCATCATTCCCCATGCACTCTTCCCACCTTCCTCACTTCCTCTCACCCCCCTCCCTCCTTTCCTCCCATCCCCTGGAGCATCTTTTTATGTGAACAGCAAACCTCCTTCTGAGTCCTCCACCCTAATGAGGGTTCAGGACGCAGTGGTATAGCCCGGAGCCCCTTCTTGGGTTCCCCATTAATATAGGAACTCTATTATGACTGTTAATCCCTTGCCTCTAAGGATCCTACTGCCTAGAGTCTTCTCCCCTGTGATCCATGCTAGACTTTGGGGGGGGGTCGTTGACATGTCAGCCATTGTGCAGGTCAGGCAAAGTCCAATCCTGGCTGCTGCAGTTCTAACTTGTGTGTAGTATCATGCATATCAATGGTCCTCCCCATCTTTAGGCTCTTACAATCTTGCCGCCCCCTCTTCTGCAAGGTTCCCTAGCTTTAGGATGGGGAGATATTTGGCTGTTCTGGTTCCAGGTGATTAATGTAGGGTCTTTGGTGCTCTGAATTTAACCATCCATGTTATTTTAAGACAGGGTCTCTCAATGACCTGCACTTGCCAATTAGGATTGGCCAGCTGACTGGTGAGCCCCAGGGATTCATGTCTCTGCCTCCTCAGATTACAAGTGTGTGCCACTCCACCTGGCATTCTTTTTGCATGAATTCTGGGGAATCAAACTTAGGTCTTCCTGTTCATAACACAAGCACTTTACCAAGTAAGTGATCTCCCCATCCCTGGATTTATATGTTCTATATTTCCCCCTTATGACTAAAAATGATTTGTTATTAAAATATAGTTTTGACTAAATACCTACAAGGACACTTCTGATTCAGCGTCACTATGCTACATTTTGGTTCCTGCCTCATCTGTGTTCATGCTAATTCCTGACTTCATGTAATTACTTATACAGGTTGTTAGCCTGTGTCAATAATGACTGACGTGATGAAGGCTAATACTTTGATGTCTGCCGTCACAGCCCCATTGGAGATTTATCTACATGACTCCAAAAAAAAGGGAGGGAAATCATCATTCCCTATGGCCTACTATGGGTGAGTACAAATGACTGGTTCACTCGGGGGAGTTGGGGTATCTGATCAGAAAATTTAAGGGGCATCGCATCTCTATTCCTGGCTTGGAAAGAATTTAGCAGTTACCAGAAGTTTCACAGAAGGAGCCAAACTGTACTAGTTCGTGCTGGAGCTTTCTGACTTTCTCGTGATTCTCCGCAGCAGTCTGCCTTAAGTAGCACATCTTCCTGACCCCCAGCACTTTCCTGGTATTGATTCGTGCTTGGGCCACCAAGACGAGCCTCTAACCAAAGGAATCCTAAGACATCACTGGGCAGCTTGCTGATGCTTCATGTATTGAGCTTGTCCATGTGCACTCAAGTTGATTGTGCATTTGAGTGTGTGGGTGTGTGGGTGTGGGAGTGGGGGGCAGTGGGAGTGGGGGGTGTGACTAAGACTACGATTGAGAGACTTTTAATCTTTCTGGATTATTTTCTCCTCTTCCGCTGATGAAAAAAAAAAGTCAAACCAGTTATTCAAGTTTATCTCAAGGCTGCCCTTGATGGAATCCAAACAATACAGTATGAATTATCAAGCTGCCTTGGGATGAAGAAAAAAAAAGGGATCCAAAAGAGACATTTAAAAAAAAATCCAAGCTGCAATGAAACTTGCTTAAGACTGGCAGCAAGCCAGATGTGGTACAGAATAGGAGAGGGCAGGAGGAGCAGGAGTTACAGGAAGCCTGGGCTCCACAGTCAGATGCTCTCAAAAAAGAAAAAAAAAAAAGATTTGTAACAAAAAAATTTTAGAATTTGACCACATAAATAGGTGATCTCACTCTGTCAGTAATATAGGTTGGGTTCAACATCTCTTTATTATTATTGATTTTTAAAATCAAACTTAATGGTGCAATTTACATAATTAAAACTCAATGTTCTCATATATAGTTACCAACCAACATTATAACCATGACTAAGAACATTTTCCATTATGATTATTTTTGGCAGTGCTGTTGACTAAACTCTGGACCCAGGGCTTCACACGTTAGGCAATTGCTGTACCATTGAGCTACACCCTTAGCTGTTTTTTTTTTTTAAACACAGAATCTTGCTAAGTTACCCAGACCGGCTTGAATTCCCTTCGTGGTTCTAACAGGCTTTGAACTATTGATCTTTCTGCTTTACTCTCTCAAGTATATGGGATTCCCATTCTATCCAACCAAGCCCAGTCTTCTCTCCAAATCAGCAGATTTGTTTGTTATATTCAGTTTATAAATTATATAATCTGGCCTATATGTATATATAGTTGGATATGTTACTGTTGGATATATGTTATATATTTATGTAATAAAGTCCCCCAAGGATTCTATTGAAAATGGCTTATAAATAAAAGAGTGCTAAAATTTCTTTCAGTTCATAGAACTGACATCTTCAACAAATAAATTAATTTTAATTTGCTGGTAAAGTGAAGCAGAAAGGTCTCATTACTGTCCACTCATATTTTGCTCTTATCATTGCTTCTGTCTGTTATAAATTTGAACTGGTTGAGATAAAATGTCTTTCTGTGTTTCTAATTCCTGGGTCATCACTAAAACACAAAGGCTCTTTTATCAAGGAAAGAAATAATTGTTTCTAAGTTTGGGAATTCATATGAATTGTTTCAAATGATAACTTTAAAGAAGAAAACAAGGTACAAAAAAATGAACCAATAAGTAGGAGAAAAAATATAAAGTTTTAGGAATGGAAATATAGGAAAAACTTTGGGAAGAAAAGTAAATTTTCTTTTTTTCAATTTATTTTCATGTGTATAATTGTGTATGTGTGTTTGTGTGTGTGTGTGTGTGTGTGTGTGTGTGTGTGTAAGAGGACACTTGAATGTGTGTGCCTGTGGAAGCCCAAGGGTGACTTCAGGAATCCTAGACTACTCTACCACCTTATTTCTTTCCTCTGTGGTTTCCCAAGCTCTGTCTTTCAGGGCCAGAATTACCTCCATCTCTCTCTCTCTCTCTCTCTTTTAAATTTTTATTATTATTATTTATTCAACTGTGTGCATATGCGTGTGTACGTGTGCGCGTGTGTGTGTGTGTCTGTGTGTGCGTATGTAGAACCACGGACGAATTTGCGAACCACCATGGACGCCTCCACCTCCTTCTGCCCCGGGATTCACAGGCTCCGCCCTACCAGGACCAGAAGTGCAGGCCGCCCCCGCTTCCACCTGGCGTCTATACATGGGATCTGGGATCCGAACTCAGGACCTTCCGCCTGCAAGGCGGAGGCTTAACCCCTGAGCCACCTCTCCAGCCCCTCTCTCTCTCTCTTTTTAACGTGAGCTCTGGGGAGCTGAACTCAGGTCCTATTGCTTGTAAGGCAAAGGCTTTAACCACTGAGCCACCTCTCCAGTCCCCCAAAGTATATTTTCAATGGTATTAAGTTACTCACTGGTGTCCACCTCAGACTTGGTCTGCCTGATCGCCTGGAGCCAGGTCTTTAGATCTGTAAAAGAGAGACCCGGTCCCTGGATTTACATCCTGATATAGAGGTCAAACCAAGGCGCCTCATGGCCCAGTGGTCACACAAGAGCATAGATATCCAGTATGGCTTTTGTCTTAGGCTGGATTCCTTTCTATGCTCTGTCCTATGATATATGATGATTCTTCTTAACTCTGGAACTAAATGCTTGGTTTCTTTTCAAGGTAAATAGCATCCAGCCCCAGCATCATTTGGATAGTGGTGAAGGATGCCTTACCCAGTCTAACTTGGTTCCTGCAATTTTTATTTATTTTATTTATTTTTTATAAATATTCCTTTTAAACCACATACATGTACATGATTATCCATAGGTATAGATGATATATATGTTTAAGCAAATCCATATTCATGTCCTTATTTTGAACAGTAGTAAGAAGCTTCAATTCAATAAAGATCATGTTCGTTCAGGAATGGAAACGCCCGGCCTCTACTGGAACAGGAGTAGAGACTAGGAAAGGACCACAGGTCAGTGTGGGTAGATGGCTTGGTGCTCAGAACTGTGTTGGTCTTTTTACTTCCTCACATTACACCAATAAGATACAGGAGACACCAGAAAAGTCCTTTATGACTTAGTCCCAGTTTCCTGAAATTTTTTTACATGTGCACATATGTGTATGTATGTGTATCAGAGAGCACTGTGTGTCCCTGTAGAGGACCAAGGATGACTTCAAGAGTCATCCTGGATACCTCACCCCCCACACCCCTCACAGCCCCCGGGCTGTGGGATTTCCCAGGCTCTGCCCACCAGGGCTGAAAGTTCAGGTCACTGCCATTTCCGCCTGGCATTTTTATATGGGACCTGGGATCTGAACTCAGGACCTTCTGCTTGTGAGACAGTCTTAACCCCTGAGCCATCTCTCCAGCCCAGGTTCCTTTAATTTTTAAAGCTTCCTAGTATTTTAATCTTCATATTTGGTCCCTGATGTTTAAATGTTATTATGCAAAACAATTTTTTGAGACAATATCTCATGTAGCCCAGGCTGGTTTTAAAGTCACTATGTAGCTAAAGATTACTTTGAACTTCTGACTTTCACCAAGGGCTAGGATTCAGGTATGTGTTTCCCCTGTTACATGGCATGTCCAGTCTTTGACATTAATTAAATGATGTTTTGATCTACTGAGTTCACACAGGCGATCAAGTTACAGAGAAAGAGAAAGGAAAAGGAAAAATGGCATAAGACCCCTCACTTTCAAAGTGTTTTAAGTGAGCTTTGACTTCATGTTGTGTGGCTGTACACATGTGGCCAAATGTGATTCATGGTTGCAGTTTGGACACACCTGCAGCATTGAGACACAATATCCATATCAAAACCAGCAAATTGGACTTTGTGTTGCAACAAAAACAACTGCAGACATCACGTCTAACCTTCTCCACATCCTATATGACAAAGAAATGAAATATTCCCAGACAGAAACTACGTATGTAACCTCCTCACCCCACCACTCCCCACCCATCTCCAGATTTAGTTCAGCCTGTGTCATGGGGCTTGCTTGAGAAACTTCCACTCTGCGATAAAGCTTCTTATTTCAAATCTCTTATTTTGTCACATTTCTAAGTTGTTTCTGACGTTGCCAGGCACCAGGAGACATGGTATGGAGGTCTCCCTCTGACATCTCCCTGAGCCCCACACTGGGCTCAAATTTCCATGATAGCCGCCCCAAAATCTGAGAGTCTTAGAAGTCTGTTGTGCTATCATTCATAGTTCCGTTGTTGATATGCTAATATACCACAGAAATAAACAATGTCTTTGTCAGTAGCACTGGTTATCAGAACTGCAGTCATAGCTACTATAAGGAGAGTTTGCGGGTTACTGCTTTATTCTGATGCTGTGCTGGAAGTTTTTTTTTTTTTTTGCATATTTCTGAAGTGTTGAGGTGGTCAAGGAGATTCGCAGAAAGGATGGGAAAACTGTGATACACACACAGAGGATACTGACAGGAATAACTTTGGAATCTTACCGTCAAAGTCTAAGGGTTTCCAGAATTCGGATTTGATGAGTTTGTAAAGCAGATAGATGAAATCAGGCAGGGGAAGAAAAAGAGTCAGAGAGAGAGAGAGAGAGAGAGAGAGAGAGAGAGAGAGAAAGAGAGAGAGAGAACACAGTGCTTTAAGACTCTTAGGTGTTTATAGCTGTCCTTTCTTTCTTCCTGCTGAGGAGGCAGGGGGTCAACCTGCCTGAAGTGATGTGGGGGGGATTAAATCCTGCCTTCAGAGCGAGCCCCATAGTAAGCTAAAATAGCACATTATGATTTACAATATAAGGTGTGTTACATTTGATCCTTAAGTTGTTCTTGTGTTGTAACAGGATGTAGAACCTTTAATAAATTACTTTGTAACTCATTTTGAGCCATGGGCTGTTAGATTCAGATGTCAACTTGACTGGAGACCTTTTTGAAGATGGTGGTTAAGGCCAGCCTTGAGCAAGCCCCCAGGATGTAATTGATGTGAGGAGACCTAGTCCATGGGGGTGGAATCATTCCCTAAGTGGACGGAGGAGATCAGTAAAATTTGGCGTACTTCTGCATGCCTTGGATGACTTGCAGTCTGTCAAGTAAGTTTGATTTCCTCTCAGCAATCCCTTGGTTATGGTGTGGCCAGTTCCCTTGGCTCCTAGTGCTGGTATGAACTTTCTGGTCATGCTGATGAGCTCTGACAGAAAATCCTAAGCAAGAATAAAGTCGCTTGTTCCCTTAAGCTGTTTAGACTTGCCCGTAGCATGCAGGCCAAACGTAACCACTTACTGACAATGGTTTCATTGTCTCTCTCACTTTCTCTTTCTTTTAAAATCTGTTCCTTTCTTTTGTTTATCTAACACCCACTGCAAAATCTCTTATTTACCTTTAACATGCACATTTGTTTGTTTGTTTGTTTTTTAAATTTTATTATTTATTCAACTGTGTGTGCGCGCGTGTGTGTGTCTGTGTGTGTGTGTGTGTGTCTGTGTGTGTGTGTAGAACCACGGACGAATTCGCGAACCACCATGGACGCCTCCATCTCCTTCTGTCCCGGGATTCACAGGCTCCGCCCTACCAGGACCAGAAGCGCAGGCCGCCCCCGCTCCCGGCGTCTATATGTGGGATCTGGGAACCGAACTCAGGACCTTCCGCCTGCAAGGCGGAGGCTTAACCCCTGAGCCACCTCTCCAGCCCACATTTGTTTTTATTATAACACTTTCACCTCAAGAATTTGAACCCAGTTCATCGGGGTGTTGTGCAATAACTGCTGTGTTCCCTTTAAAGCTAGTGTTTGATGGATTTGATGGGTTCCTCTCTGGGGTTCATGCTAGGGAGTGGTAGGGTGAGGAGCCTCAGGTGACCTAGGGACCCTCACTAGAAGATGGCCATGATAGTCCCAGTATCCCTTAGTAAATATTATCTGGAGTTTTTAGACCCTGGAATCTGGAAGACATCAAAATTATTTTTTTGCATATGTGTATATGTGTATAAGAGAATACTATGTGTGCCTGTGGAGGCCCAAGGGTGATTTTTGGGAATTATCCAGGATTGTTTTACTTCCTATTTGTACTGGATTTCCCCAGACTCCATCTTCCAGGGTTGGAAGTGCAGGCCACCACCATTTCAGCCCAGCATTTTTGCATGGGATCTGGGATCAGAACTCAGGTTCTTCCATTTTTGAGACAGAATTAACTCCTGAGCCATCGCTCCAGTACCCCCCAGGACATCAAAATTAAAACAGCAAGCTCTGCTATAGGATCTGATGTCTCAGGAATGATTTGTTGAATTCTGGAAGAAACAAACCTGATTAGTCATTTAAGGATGTAGGGAACGGTCAAAAAGACTTTGCCTGGTGGACACGGGGAAGAGTGGTTATGATGTTACCAAGACATAATCTTGTGAAATACATTCTTATTTGTTTGATTGAGGGGGAGAGAAGAGAGAGAGAGGAGGAGAGGAAAAGAGGGAGAAGAAGGAGAGGGAGGGAGGAAGGGAAGGAGAGAGAGAGAGAGAGAGAGAGACAGGAGGGAGAGAAACATGTTCACTATAGCTCACAGGTCAGAAGACAGATTAGGAAACTCAGTTCTCTCCTCCCACCATGTGGGTTTCCAGGGGTTAAAATGAGGTCGCCAGAGTTGTGAGCAAGGGCCTTAACTGCCAAGCTATCTTCTTGGCCCCTCAGGACATAATTTTAGTAGTAGATTTACTTATTTGAAGTTGGAGCTGGGCTCCTTTGAAAAGAAAGTGTAAGTCCTCGATTGGTTCATTGCTACAATCAGTTTTACTTGTCCTCCATTTTGAATGTTTTCCAGAAAACAGGATTTAATCCTGGACAAATGAATGTGGCACTTTCCTGGAGTCAGCAATTGTCCCTTTTATTATTTTTTATATTTTACTTATTTATATTCTATATTATTTTATATTTTATTTATTTATTGTATGTCCTTGTGGAGCCCCAAGGGTGACTTTGGAAATCATCCTGGACTGCTTCTATCCGCTTCTTGCTTCTCTCTGGGGTTGCCCAGGTTCCACCCAACAGGGCCAGAATGCCTTTACTGTCTGGCATTTTTATGTGGGACTTGGGATCCAAACTCAGGACCTTCTACTTGCGAGACAAAGCCTTAACCCCTGAGCCATCTCTCCAGCCCCAACTGTCCCTTTTTAATCAGCCAGAGCTGGTAGAATTATTTGAGGTTTTTCCATTATACTTTCCTCCTGGGTGTTTAAGATCACACAGAGAGTCACAGGTTAACCATTTGTTTCTATTTTTCAAGTCAGTTGAGACTCCCTAGGGACTCAGGAGGGTCTCTCTCTTACCGTTCTGTGGAGGGTCTCTCTCTCTCTCTCTCTCTCTCTCTCTCACCGTTCTGTGATCTATAAGGATGGCTCAGGTCTTGCTGACTGTGTGGCTTCTTGTGCAAACACTGGGGACATTTTCCTCAGGATGCACGCCCATTAGAGCTTAGTCTCTAGCGACTCCACGGCCTCTCTGATCACGAGGGCAGGTGCCATCAGAATAATGACTTGGAAGCACAAGGGATGGAATATTGACTGTTGTTTTTGTTCTTTTATGTGTGTATAGGTGTACGTGTGTATCAGAGGGCATTATATATGTCTGTGGAAGTCCAAGAGTGACTTCCAGAATCATTCTGGTTTGCTCTCCCTCCTTATTGCTTTGCTCTGGGATTTCCTAGACTCTGCCTTCCAAGGCTAGAAGTACAGGCTGTCTCCAGCATTTTTATAGTGGAATCTGGGGATCAAAATTCAGGTCCTTTTGCATATAAGGCAAATCTTTTAACCCCTGAGCATCTCCCTGGCCCTCTCCTTTGCTCCTTTTATCCCATTCTGGTTGTTGAAATCTAGAATAACACCAATCTTAACAATCTTGTACTCTTAACTTTTGTGTAACATTTAGATAAAGCTTAGTTAAAAATATTAAAAAAAATCTTATTTTTTTAAAGACTTATGTCTTAAGTAGTTATCTTAAAGGACATAAATACTTTTAAAGTCAATTCTTATAGATATTATCCTGGGTAGGGTCAATATCTCAGAAAAGAACTCTATTGATTAAAGCAGAAATTTGATCTCAGTGTATTGAACTTTGACCTCAAGAATTTTAATAGCCTTTAGTCATTGTACTTGAGTCTTCTGTGGTTTGTCTCCACAAACCTGGAACTTATTACTCAGACCTGTGACATGCTCTAGCTTCTGGGCCCTGCCCTCATCTTTGCTTTGTCAGTGTTGTTGTTGTTGTTGTTGTTGTTTGTTTTTGTTTTTTAATCCTGTTACTTTATTTTAGGACAAAAATATTTTTTCCAACCAAAATCTTTTTCCTTACCTAAATTATTTTTTTTTCTTTCAACTTTTCTTATGAGAAAAAAGTCTTCATATTTACCATCTTTTTTATATTTCTCTCTTAATGTTTTTATTTCCTTTGTTTTTATTTTATTATATTTTATTTTTGAGTGTGTGTGTGTATGTGTGCTTGCAGAGGTCCAAGAGTGACATCAAGAATCATCCTGTAGCTTACAGAATACAAGGAATACTGTAGAAGCTGCTGGGGGAGAGTAATAATCACAGGCCCCATCAATGCATGAGATCTGTAAGTTGCAATAAAAATCGCCATGGAAACAGGTGATCACCAGTGTAATAGTGGCATGAGTATCAAGGAAACAACCAAAAGCATTCTGATTGAACTCAAGACCTGCTTGTCAGAAAAGTATAAGTCCTATTAGTGTAAACTAGAACAAGAACCTAAAAAGGGGAAGAAATAGATCAATAGGGAAAACAGCCAATGAACCTATAGGTAGGAAGACTTGTACATCAACATAGCTGCTATTATATCCACATATTGGAAGAACATTTAACGCTCAGCCTAGAAGTCTTCTACAACAGAGGTAGAGGATCCAAGACCCTAACAGGATGCAGCCTAGGGCAATAGAAAAGCAATGGCCAACCATAATGCAGAATACCAGCAACTCAACAAGGCTCACCCAGAATCAGGCCAACCTAATCTCTCCCCATTCTAAGGCTTTGGGAACCTCACAGAAGAGGGAGCAATGCAATTGTAAGAACCTAAAGATGGGAAGGTCCACTTTGGTCAAGACATTCCACTCAAGATTGTTGCATCTAGGAACTCACTGCAGTGAGACTTGTCCTTACCACACCTGCATAATGACTGACATACCAATATGCCCCCATAGACTACCTAGGAACTCAAGAAAAAACATACATACATAAGAACATACAGTGGAAACCTTGGGGTCTAAAGCTGGATATGTGAAGGGAATTTCCCCTATCAATGGGGTGGTCTGAAGAGAGACAACTTGATATGCCACAGAGGCCTGAACCCCCATAAGAGCAGACAAGCCAGAGGGAACCCTGGGGTCCATAGAAACAGACAGGCAGGAGGGTGGGAGGGAGTTGGAGGGATTGATTAAGAGAAGGGAGGGAATGGGAAGGGGGGGGGGACAGAAGGAAGCAGGGATGAGTATTCAATATGCTTGTAAAAGTAGAAAAATTTTTAAAAAATTAAAAAAGAATCATCCTGGATTGTTCAACCTCTTTTTTGCTTTGCTCTGGGGTTTCCCAGGCTCCAGGGCAGAAAGTGCAGGCCACTGCCCCTCCTTTTTTATACTGAATCTAGGATCTGAATTCGGGTCTTTCTGCTTGTGATGCAGAGGCTTTAATCCCTGAGCCATTTTGCCAGCCCTTTATTTCCTTTCTTACCATCATAAAACATGCAACATAAACAATTTTGTCAGTTTATTAAAGGAGAAATTACATTCACAGAAAACAGATCATCTGTTCGTATATTGCTAAAGCAAAAGTTTAGGTATGATATACCAATTGGACTTTGCTTTTGCTTTTGCTTAATATTTTATTTGAGAGAGAAGGGGAGAGTGAGAGAGAGAGAGAGAGAGAGAGAGAAAGAGAGAGAAACAGGTGTGCATATGCCATAGTGCACATGTGGGTGTCAGACAACAACTTTCAGAAGTTGGTTCTGTCCTTACACTTTGGGGGCCCTGGGTATTGAACTCAGGTCACCAGGTTCTTGTGTGCAACCCCAGTTGTATTTTTCAAAAATTTCTTTCGCACATGTCCCACCTTGGTCTTACAAAAGTCCAAGAATTAGAGAAAGTCACAATCAGAAATAGCAGAGCTTCCAAACAGTGGACCAGGAAAAACAGAGAAGCACATAGAGAGACCAACATCTTCAGGTGGTAATCCTGCAATTGTACTTCTGTGATGCCGGGTTTCTGCGAACCAAAGCTTTGCCTGCATCATGTTCATCAGTGGTCATATCACCACCTTGTATGTCCCTCATCTCATGTGTTAAAGCCTCCATTTGGGCCCTTCGTGGCAAGGGTCTGTGACACTCCTTCAAACCCAAAGCAGCATCTCATAGACTCTGCTGACTATGTCAGTTACACTGTGTATGAAGAATGACCGATTGACAATCCTGCTTTCAGTTTCTGGTGGGCAAGTTTAATAAGCACATGGCAAGCAAAAGACAAATAGCAGGATTAGACAGACAAATGCCACGGATATCACGCAGGCACTTATAGCATAGGCAGGAATCCTCTGGGAGGCTGCCCAGATGGTCACACTGGGCTCCTGAGGGAGAGATTTCCAGACAGCAGTGTGTTCTCTTCATGGGTAAACTTCCGCCTCCTTACTCCCACCACAGGCATTTTTATGCCATGAGATAAACACCGTCATCTCTGTTGAAAATTGTTCACCTAATCGTTTTCAAGGGCACCATGTTTTACACCCTTAGTAGTTTGCTGCTCTTGCTCCTTTCTGTCGTGGACTTGGGGGGCCCATTCTTCCTAGGAAAGGGTTTTGGGGGACAATTTGGAGACAAAAGGTGCATGAGTCTGAAGTGGCAGAGAGCTGGATCCTGCTTTGAGAGCCAGTTTCTCAGAGAACTTAAAATAGAACATGGCAATTTATCAATGCCTTGCATATTGCAGAAACCCTTGATATAGGTTGCTTAACACACTGATGGGCACCAGCGAGTGCCCAAATTAAACCTACTCTTCCTGCAAAGAATAATAAAATTGATTTTTTTTGGCATGAGCTCTCTCTCTCTCTCTCTCTCTCTCTCTCGTGTGTGTGTGTGTGTGTGTATATGTGTGTAAGTGTGTACATGCACATGTGTGCACATGGAATGATCAGAGGATAACTTGCAGGAGTCAGTTCTTCCCTTCCACCATGTAGGTTCTGGGGATAAAACTCAGGTTATCAGTCTTGATAGTATCGCCCTTATCTGCTCAGCCCTCTCTCCAACCATAAGTTTGTGTTTCTCTTGTCTTCCTCATTGCTCCTCTTCCTCTTCCTCCTCTTCCTCTTTTTCATCTTCCTCCTCTTTCTCTTCTTCTTCCTCCTCTTCCTTCTTTCTTCCCTCCTCTCCTGCTTTTTTTTTTTTTTTTAAACAACAGCTGTGTCCCAAGCTGGCCTTAAATTTGCTGTGTAGCCAAGGATAACTCCAACCTTGATCCTTCTGCCTTATCCTCCTGACTGCTTGAATTATTGGTGTGCGCCACCGAGCCCAGATTTATATAGGGCTAGTGCTCCAGCCCTGGGCTTTGTGTCCGCCTGGCAAGCTCTCTTCCAACTGAGCCACATGCCCAGCACCCTACTTAGAGTTTCGATATCTATCAGATGAATTTGGATCCTAAACTTGAATTATGTTGTTTATACATTTTTGTGTTTCAGAGGGAGCATAGAGCAATGTGGTCTTGTGTCAGAGGTTTGCTATCACTGTTGCTTATTGTGTGTCTTGTAACAGTCATGGGATTGATTACTCCTTGAGGACAACTCAGAGCTTTAATGTCCACAGCCTACTTGGGCTCCTGGAGTTTTTAGCAAGGCCTCTCTGAATAAATTTGGAAGGTCAAGGGACACTCTCTGTTGTGTCTCTGTCCAGGCCTCCAGTGGAGTAATGTTTCCCAGAAACTTCCAGGGTGGTGGTTGTGGCTGGAGGGAGGGACAGGTTGCAAGTTTCCATTTCTGAGACCTTTTCCCAGTTGAGCTAGGAGAGTCCCCAGGATAGAAGGAAACAATGAGTCACTGTGTTTCTGGAGACATTCCACTAAGTCTCGAGCAGTCCATCTCCTATGGTCAGGAGAGATAGCAGGATCCCAAGAGGCCTGAGGCCCCTCAGTAGCACCTGGACATCTGAGAAACCTAGGAAGCTTCCTCAGTTGGGGTGGCTTTTCTCCACTCATTTCAACATGCATTAGGGGGCATATAGAAATGTTGGGGGACAGCGTCCTTGGCATAGCCACTGCAAGAGTTCCTTATAGAACCCCCTCTGCACATTCACCAAGCTCTGCCCACATGAGTCGTCACTGCTGTCACCTGGGATTCATTTGCAAACTCACTGCCTTCCAGATTTCTTTGCACAGAGCATGTGTGTGTGTGTGTGTGTGTGTGCATGCGTGCGTGCGTGTGTGCGTGTGTGTGTGTGTGTGTGTGTGTGTGTGTGTGTTAAAGGGCACTGTGTATGCCCGTGGAGACCCAAAGAGTGATTTCCAGAGTTATTCTGCATTGTGTCTACCTCCTTTTTGCTTCACTCCGGGATTTTCCAGGCTCTGCCTTCCTGAGCTAGAAGTGCAGGCTGCTGCCATTTCTGCCCGGCATTTTTTTTTTACATGAGATCCAGTATCCCAACTCAGGTCCGTCTGCTTTCAAGGCAGAGTCATAACCCCTGAACCATCTCTCCAGCCCCCAGATCTGATTATCAGGAAGGAAAATTGACTTCTGTTCCTATTGAGAAGTAATAAAGGCTTCTCAAGAGAAGAAACCAGGAGGACCAAGGCATGCCCTTGCCAGGGTTCGATTCCTGGTCCTTCACAGTCCAGTGGGATCATCAGACCCTGGAAGAGTCCAGGTACCTTCGTTCCGTGTCTCTGCTATCTCTTAGGGTCTATGAGTGGTTCTCTGGACCTCATCTGTCGGGCTACCTGCAAGGGGAGGACTAGGGGTGGATGGGGACCAAGCAGCAAGGTGTAGGTCCTACTTCGGCCTGCATTCTTTCTGCTGGTGAGTGGCCCCACGGGACTCACTGCAAAGGAGGTTGGGAAATATCATCCCACTCTGTGCCAGGAAAAAAAAGAACATGGGCTTGTTGAAGGTTTTCCAACGTCTGCCACAAGTTGAGATTTTATTTGCAAACTTCTGATCTTTGAACATTATCAAGGAATTCAAATTCGAAAAAGGCATTGGACGAGGCTGAGGAGATGGCTCAGGGGTTAAAACCTTTGCCTTATAAGAAAAGGGTCTGAGTTCATATCCCACATTCTATGTAAAAAGGCCTCGTGGATATGACAGCATCCTGCAATCCTGGCCCTGGAAGGCAATGGAGCCTGGGAAACCCTAGAGCAAAGCAATAAGGAAGTAGAGCAATCCAAGATGGTTCCAGATGTCGCCTTAGATCTGTGGAAGAAAAAGACTGGCCTCTGGCTAGGAACTCAAGTGTGGGGACAGCTATCTTTTGATTTCTGTTCACAGTTGTGCACCTATCCCCTCCACTCGGAAGAGAGGATTCCAAGCTCCCTTGGGGGTGGCTTTACAATGACAAACAGACCCATCTTCTCTGCTGACTTAATACTGTAAAGCACCTGCAGATGTCTTGAGGTGACTCCAAGGAACTGGGGTAGGGGTGGGTGCTCAAGACTGCTCAGCCTGCAGAAAGGAAGGGAAGCCCCTCTTTCCAAAGATGGAATTCAGTGATGTTTATCTCCCCAGGGCCAGAGTACTTCCTCTGATCCAAGCTGTCTACAGTCTCCCTACTTTGTATAGGGAGGTACTCTCCTTAGTCCCATTAAGGATATCCAGGCTCAGAGAGGCAAGGTCAGCTGGCCCGAAGACCATGGCTGGCTAAATCAAGCCCACCTATGTATGAAAGTGCAATAATGAGACTCATTACTCTTTCTGCTAACTTAAAGTTTTTAAAGATTTAAATCTATGAGCCAGAGGTATTGCTCAGTGATAGAAGGCTTGTTCTAGTGTGCTTGAGGTCTTGAGTTTGATCCCCAACCCTGAAAGAAAAAAAAGATTCTTACTCACTCTTTCATGCCTCATGATGGGGACAGACAGGGTGGTAGGAGAAAGAATATGCTGTAGGACTCAGAAGACCTCTCCCAACCCGCATAGGGTATGGGACACAGTTAGAGCTTCAAAGAGTTCTGTCAAGAAATGAACTTTTTCTGACCAAGTCCAAAAAGTTGGAGTTCATTTCTTCATTCATTCATTCATGAATGCATTCACTCATTCATTCATGAATGCATTCACTCATTCGTTCATGAATGCATTCACTCATTCATTCTGGATCAAGTGTTATCTTTGGAGGTCACTATTTGGCAGGCTACTTCAGCATTCTGAACTTGAGTCTACTGTGGCTTAGACCCCACTCAAACTCATACTGGCAGAAGTGGATTTGATAATTTTCTGTGAAAATGATTATCGGCCTTAGAGCTGCCCACTGGCCAGCCACCTTCCAATGACCTGGGAGGGACAGAGCACAACTCACTCAGGACCACGTGCTTCTGTAGAATCGCCAAAATCAGATTAATTTGAGCAATAACTGAACTTGCCAACTTCCCTGTCACGGTTCCTCTCTTCTTGAGTATCATGGGTGTGGATGTAGCATTTTGGGGGGGATCTAGCAGGTGTCACGGGATAAAGCCATCAGTGAAAATAACAAGAGTCAAAATTTATGTTGCCACCCAACGGGTGAGTAGGTGGCACCGGTTCAAAGAGTTCTTAAGACCAAGAGTCAAGGAACCACAAAGGCTTGAAATCTTACAGCTTTTAGTTTTGGTTTCACAGCACTGGAGATAAACTCCAGAGCCTTATGCACGCTGAATCCGGTCCAACAACCATTGTCTTTTTTTTAAAGTTTTGAAATAGAGGCTTGCTATGTTGTTAAGGCTGCCTTTGATCTCCTGTACTGAAGACATCACCCTGCCTTGGTCTCCTGAGTGCTTGGGATTATGGGTCTACTCCATGCCCAGCTGATCTTGCAATTTCTATATAAAAGAAATTTGGTTTTGTAAGTTTGATAACCATCCTCAAACTATATGACACTACCTACAAAAATTGATTTGAGAAGCTGGAACTTTTCTGGAGGGCCAACAATGGAACATCGTGACCCACTGTGCTAGAGAAAAGATGAAATTATCTCGTTTTTGTATTAGAATGTGACATTCCAAAATTGAGATCCAACGAAGAGCTTATAATTGAAATTATTGTAGAGACCTGTTACATGAATGTAAACATTGATACCCATTTAACTTACATAACTGCCTAACATAATGCAAAATGTTTCTTCCATATTATTATGTCGCTTGTCAGGTTTTTATGTATATTACATTGCTAGAATGCTATAAACTCTCAGGCTGATGAGACGACCCAGCTGGTAAGGTGCGCCTGTTCTGGGATTTGATCACCAGAAGTCCACATGGGGAGAACTGACATCTGAAAGTTATCCACAGACCTCCACCCATGTGTCATGCATGTGTAGTCTTTTTTTCTCTCTCTCTCCCTTTCTCTCTCTCTCTAACAAGTATAAATAAATATATTTTTAAAAAGGAATAATGTAAACTGTGCTGGCTGTGTTTCCAAACATGGAAAGAATTTTGGGACCCTTATCTGGAGGCATCGAGGCCAAAAAAGGAGGCATTTGTTAATTTTTCAACCTCCCGCCAGGACAGGAATCCTCTCCCACAGAGATCCTGAGCTCTCTTTGCTATCGGCACTTCCTCCCTTTCCCAATCCTGAGCGATCATGGGCTGTGGGAAATACTGTGAAGCTGACTGCTGGCTGACTGTCCGCAGTTCTTCAGCAGTCCCCACGGGCCCGGAGAGAGTCAATCGCCTCTCCCCCACCAGTTGTCCACAGACACTTGAGAAGCAGAGCTCAGGTACCTCATCCTTGGCTGGGACAACCTGGCATCCTTCGCAGACTTCTCTGATGTCTTAGTTTCCCCAATCCGAAATCTGCCTCATGCATATTTTAAAAGTGTGTCCACAACTTCTCCATCCATGAGGAGTTAATAATAATGAGGAGAACAACAACAGTTTGCATGCATGGGGAACTTACTTACGTGCTGGACACTGCGTGGGTAAAATTATATAGCCCAGATGATAGATGAGGAGACTGGGGTCCAGAGAGATTAAAAACCCTGCCTACGGGGCTGCGGAGACAGGTCAGGGGTTAAATCTCTGCTTTGCAAGCAGAAGGACCTGAGTTTGGATCCCAGATCACACATAAAAACACCAGATAGAAATGACAGCGGGGACCCCAATTCCATTATTTTGGCTTGCACGGCGAATGCTTTAACCCCTGAGCCAGAGAACCTGTGAGGTTGGGAGCCTGGTAAATGTGCTGCAGTCCCGGAGAGGAGCAAGTCAAGGCCTGAGCGAATGGACACTCACAAAGGGGAAGCCCTATCTGATGGCTGCCTGTGGCCTCGGCCAGCCCGCCCCCCCCTCCCCCACTGGGTAAAGTGAGATAAGCAGCCATCTGACCCTGGCCCCACAGAGGCCTGGCTCTGCTCAGCAGTCCCAGCTGCCCCCTGCCTGTGCCTGCTGCCGGTGACCTCAAGACCTGCAGGAACTAGGAGGCCCAGCCAGGGGCCAAGGGGGAACAGCTAGCCTTTGTCTTCCCTGGTGCCCTGGCTGTACCTTCCCGGCCGTCAGGAAGCTGGGTCCCCAGCTCTCAGTGCTGTTATAACACCCATTCACAGCTGCTGCGTGCTACATGCTTCACCAAGCAGGCTCCACCCCTTACAGTGGGTGGCCAGGGAGCGCGAAAGACAGACTGGGTCCATGGCCATTTTAGAGGTGCAAAAAACAAGCCCTCAGGGGGCTGGAGAGGTGGCTCAGGGGTTAAGCCTCTGGCGTTAAGCCTCTGGCGTTAAGCCTCTGGCTTGCAGGTGGAAGGTCCTGAGTTTGGATCCGAATCCTGGACGCCACGTATGGACGCCACGTATGGATGCCACGTATGGACGCCACATATGGACGCCACGTATGGACGCTGGGTGGAAGAGGGGTTGGCCTGTGTTTCCGGTCCTGGTAGGGTAGAGCCTGTGAATCCCAGGGCAAAGTAAATAAGGAGGAGGAGGCGGTCCATGATGGTTCCCGAATTCGTCCGTGGTTCTACACACACACACACACACACACACACACACACACACACACACGGGCACACATGCACAATTGAATTAAAAAAAAAAAAAAAAAAAAAAAACAAGGCCTGAGAAGGGGCCTGGGAGGAGCAGCTGTTGTGTCAGCCTTCCCCTTCCCCCTGCTGGAGAACCATCTAGAAGGTCACATGCAGCTGGAGCACAAGAGAGCATGAAGGTTTCCAGGAGATAAGTCAGAGAAGCAGGCACTAGCAAGATTACGGCAAGCCCTAGCAGACCAAGAATAGAAATCTGGTTTTCTTTCCTAAACATCCCATAGTAGGAGTCTACTGATCTGGGTAAATGCTCATACGAAATGTTGGCTAAGCCAAGTCCTGTGTGTACCCTGCACTCCAGCCCTCTTGAACCTCTTTTGATTGCCTGGGAAGCCACCAGAGGGTACCTCCCCCAAAAACTGACAGGGAGAAGCTAGTGGCCAGTAGGACAAGCTGCCCTCATCTCCTGGTGTGTGGGGGGGGAAGGGGGCTGCCAGAGAGCCGTGGGCCCCAGTGTGCTCCCGAGAGTAGTTCTCAAGGAGGAGACAGGGCAGCGACCTATGGCTGAAGCAGAGTCAGCCAGGCTGGAAAGATGCGGAGCCAGGACAGGAAGTGCATTCCAGCAAGAAGATGGCCTGGAGAACTTGGGGATGGGGAAGAGATTTCCCATGGCTGGAAGTTGGCTGGGTAGCAGCAGGCAGGGGGGTGGGCTGGGGTCTGCTTCGATCAAGCATGTGACAGTGAGCCTTCTCTTGCAAGCCTCTGATTTTCTCTGGTGTGCATGCATGTGTGTGTGTGCATGCATGTGTGTGTGTGTTGGTTGCTGTCAGGTGTCTTCGTCTATCGGTCTCCACCTTGTTTTGTGGAGACGGGGTCTCACTGAAACTGGAGCTTACAGATTGCTCTCCTGGCTGGGCAGGGAGCCCTTGGGGTCCCCCTGTCTCTCCTTCCAGCCCTAGAATTACAGGTTAACAAACAAAACGAGCTCAGTTTCTTTAGATGTAGGTGCTGGAGATCTGAACTCAGGTCCTCAAGTATGCAAAGCAAGCAGTTTTCCCCCCTGAACCAGCCCCCTGTTCATTTGTTTTTGTTTTGCTGGGGGGATAGAGCCTTTCCACCTAGTTCAGCCTGGCCTCACCTTTGCAATCATCCTCACTCCTGAGTGCTGAGATGACAGGAATGAGCCCCCTCGCCTGGGTTTCATGCATGCTTCTTAGGGGCTGTAGAGTGTCATTCCACTGCACATTCTGGTGCCTTAAGTCGGTCCCCTAGAGTTGGACACTTGGGTCCCTCCTAGTTTTTCCCCATTATAAACAACACAGACGAACATCTTTGCCTACATATGTCTACACATGACTTAGGGTTGCATATGAAGGGTGCTGAGCGGTCTGGGGGCTGCTTGGTGAACAGGTTTGAGCACTTCCTCAGAGGGACTGAATTGGTCCTGTCTGCAAACCAGCTGTATGGTCTCCAGGGCAGCCCTTGACTGGGTTTCTTCTCCAGGGGCCCTAAACAGGGCAATGTCAGGGCAAGGTCTGAGCATGCGATAAGCATTCTGACCATGACTTCTGGCCTCAGACCAGATACTGAACAGGAAAGAGGGGAGCCCCCAGATGGGGGAATTCAGATGTCTTCTTTCTTGCCATGTGTCTGTCTATTAGCTGTCTATGGTGCACTAGCTCCACTGTCTTCCAAGAAAATAATACTTCAAATTGAACATGAACCTGGGTTCCAACTACAGTTCTGCTACTGAAGATGTGCTGGGCCAATTCATTAGTGGCTTTTGGACCTCATTCTCCTCCTCCGCAGAACAAGAACAACCTAACAGGATTACTATGGAAGACAAAGGAGATGATTAAATGCCACAGTTCCTGTAAGTCATGGGGTATATGTCCACGATCAGTTTGGGTCTCCCACTTTTTCAAAATTATATTATTGGGACTGCGGAGAGGATCGGTGGATAAACACTTGTTGTTCAAGTGTGAGAACCCGAGTTCATATCTCACATAAAAAAAGCTGGAGCATGTGGCAGCACCCCTAAAATCCCAGCACTTGAGAGATGGAGATGGGGATCCCCAGGCAGGCTGGCTAATGGGCAAGCTGCACTGGTAAGACCTAGGTTCATTGAGAACCTGTCTCAATTAATAAAAAAGTAGAGGGCTGGAGAGACGGCTCAGGGGTTAAGACTCTGCAGAAGGTCCTGAGTTCAGATCCCAGGTCCCACATAAAAACACCAGGCAGAAATGATAGCAGCCTGCACTTCTGGGACTGGTGGGCAGAACCTGGAAAATCCCAGAGTGAAGCAAAAAGGAAGTAGGAGCAATCCAGGATGATTCCTGAAGTCACCCTTCATCCTCCATAGGGACATCCAGTGTCCTTTCACACACACACACACAAAATTAAAAATATGTTTTAAAAAATGTAGAGAGAGACCCAGGAAGACACTTGATATCAACCTCTGACTTTCACATACACACACACATGGGCACATGCACCGGCATGTGTGTGCACTTCCACATATGGATACACACACCATACCATCTACACATGCAATACAATATGTGTCATAACTCTAATGAGATAAAACTCACACACTGTACAATTCACACATTTGAAGCATATGTATACTGTATCTCATCACTGCTCAAAATAAAATAAAACAATAAAACCTCATCTCCACCTCTGAGCAGCCGATCAGGACAGTTACCTGGGTCACTGGTGTGTGGACATGACAGCAGTCTTCTGTTCTCTCGTGTGGTCCTTGCCTGCTTCAGATGCCTGTTTTCATTTCTCGCGGCTGTTTGCTTAGGAGTGGAGCACCAGCTCGCAGGGAGACCCTGATCTTTTATTTCTTTCGTGTGTGTGTGTGTGTGTGTGTGTGTGTGTGTGTGTGTGTGTTTGCATGTAGGTAGATGTGTGTGCACGGCTGGGTGTATGTACATGTGTGCATTTAAGTGTGTGTGTGCTTGTGAGACCCAAGGGTGATAATTGGGAATCATCCTCAATCACTCTTCTTAACACTATTGTTAAGAGCCTGGGTCTGTAATTAAACTCAAGAGCACCCCACTAGGGCTAGTCTGGGTACGGGGATTCCTATACTCTGCCTTCCAGGTCTAGAGTTACAGGTGCCCAGCATTTTTATGTGGGATCTGGGCATTCTGAACTCCTTTTGCTTGTGAGCCAAAGGCTTTAACCACTGAGCCATCTCCCCAGCCTGGAAATGCTGATCTTCTGAGGAGCCGCATCCGACACCGTCGCCGCCAGCAGTGCACAGGGTTCTGCCTTCTCCACACCCTCACCAACACCCTCCCCATCATCCCTCTTCTTGGTTTTAACCATCCCCATGGAGTGTGGTGATATTTCATAGTTAATTTTTTTTTTTTAAGAAAAAGAGACACCTGAAGAGAGGCAACTTGATATGCTACGGAGGCCTGAACCTGCATAGGAGTAGACAAGCCAGAGGGAACCCTAGGGTCCATAGAAGCAGACAGGCAGGAGGGTGGGAGGGAGTGGGAGGGATTGATGAGGAAATGTGGTCAGACCAAGGAAGCGGGACACCAGGACCTCAGGATGCAAGGCTTATTTATCTGACCAGGACTTGGGTGGGGTGGGGATGGAAGGGGAGGGGCTCTTGTCTGAAGAAAAAAACAAAATCAACCAACAAACAAAAGACTCCAAGTCCCCTGCTTAGTGAAGCTTTAGGTTTTATACTCAAGTCACAAGGTGATGTACAGACCAACCATTTTGGCAGTACTGATTGATCACAATTTCACAGAGACTGACTGCGGAGATTTCCAGGTTAAAGTGTGATGTGTACAGACACACAGGGGCAAAATGATTACAGAAGCAGATAAATGGAATTAGTCCTAATAAAGGGCTTCTCTCAACCCCTTCTACTATGGCTGCAGGACAAGACAAAGTTAGGGCTTTTCACGAGACCTTTAAGTCAAAGGGAAATTCTGAAATTCTGCTTGACTTCTAGAACTAAGCCTACAGGGTACACCGCCTTCCTTCAGTCCTAGCTGCTAAAAGTCTAAGGGAGCTTTGGGGTGCCCAGCTTTGCTACATATCTGCTGAGCCATCTTGATGCCTGCTTGTTGTAGCTTTGATGGTTGAAATCTGTCTGAGTCAATGGAATCTCATTTGTGTCTATGGGTGATAAATCCTTGAGTGACCCATTTTTTATTTGGAAATAATAGTTTGTTCCAAAGAAATCTTCCATGGAAAATGATGTCAGTTAATGCTACAGAAAGTACCTTAAAGTGGATTTTCCCCCCAAAACCACTGGACTTATTACCTGCCTTGGGACACTGTAAAGCTCTAATTTGAGCTGGGGAGGAACACTAAGCGTGATAACCCAAGTTCAATTCCCAGAACCTACACAAAAGGTGGACATGGAGAACTGGTTCCTGAAAGTTGTCCTCTGACCTCCACATACGCAACACGGCTCACATGCACCTTTACACACCCACACATGATAAATAAATAAATAAAAGTTTTAAAAAGCTCTTGTTTTCCATTTTCTCTAGTGATGATGAACACCTGGCTGTTTCCATGGAAATACCCCGGATATGAAAATGAAAGTTAGGTAATAATACCCCAGGGAGTCAGAACTAGAGAAGCCAGTGTACTCAATTGGTTTTTGTGGTTGTTTTGTTCATGGAGCATATACACTGTGGAACTTGACGCAGCTGTTAAGAAGAATGAAATGACGGCATTCTCAGGACAATAGATGGAACAGAAGTCACTGTGATAAGAAAGTCAGACTAAAAAGGAGCAGGTAGGGGAACAAAAGAAGGTAATGGAATGTGCGTGCTGTGAAAGGAGAATGGGGAACTGTGGGAGGGAGGAATGTGAACAGCCAGATGAAGAGGAAAGAAAATACAAACAAGGTGCAAATGATTCACATACAGAATGGTCCTAATAATAATAATGTAATATTGTAATAATGTAATAAAAACTAATAAAATGTAAAAAGCACCTTTAAAACCTGCCTTCTCTTTGGGAATATCAAGGAAGAGGGGGCAGGAGATTTTAAGAACCTAAAGATGGGAAGGTTCACAGTTGGCCAAGACATTCCACTCAAGGCAGGACTACTGCATCTAGGAACTCACTGCAGTGAGACTTGTCTTTACCAGACCTGCATAATGACTGACATACGGACATGCCCCCATAGACTACAAGGAACTCAAGAGAGATAAGGACATAGAGTGGAAACCTTGGGGACTAGAGCTGGATGAGTAAAAGGAAATGCCCCTATCAGTGGGATGGCCCAAAGAGAGGCAACTTGATATGCCACAGAGGAATGAACCCCCACAAGAGCAGACAAGCCAGAGGGAACCCTGGGGTCCATAGAAGTAGACAGGCAGAAGGGTGGGAAGGATTGGAATGGATTGAGGAAGAGAAAGGAGGGAGTGGGAGGGAGGGAGAATGGAGGGAAGCAGGGATAAGTACTCAATATGCTTGTAAAAGAAAAATAAAAAATTAATAAAAAGGATGTATACATATACCAGCATAGAAAACTCTTGGAGGTCTGTTTCCTAAAATATCAAATAAACCTTATTTGTGTGTGTTTGTGTGTGTCCTGCCTTCCGTAACCATTTACTTGTTTGTTTTGCATGTGTGTGTGCATACCAGGGGGCATCTGTGTGTGTTGCCTGTGGAGGGCCAAGGGTATCACTGGGAATCATCCTGGATTGCTCTACCTCCTTATTGTTTTGCTCTGGGTTTCCCAGGCTCTGTCTTCCAGGGCCAGAATTGTAAGGCCACCACTCTATATCCACCTGGCATTTTTTTAAACATCAAATCTGCAGATCAAACTCAAGTCCTTTTGTTTGCTTTCGAGGCAGAGGCTTTAACCCCTGAGGCATCTCCCCAGCCTCATAACCTTTAGCTTCTAACTGGCACTACACCAAGGAAGAGACTTCAGCTTCTTTCATCCAGCACCCCACCTGCATTGCTCCTGTGGTTCTGAGACTAATTTGAGCATGGACTCTTCCCCATGGGCTCCTGTGTTGACTCTTGGTCCCTAGAAGGTGATGCTATTTTGGGAGATGCTGAACGCATGGGAATGTAATGCCTTCTTGAAGGAAGCAGGTCATGGGGGATGTGTTTTGTGCCTCGTTCCTATTCCCTTCTCCACTCAGTCTTCCACTGCCATGCAGTGAAGATGCTCTTGTTGCCATGACATCTGAGCAGCACAGACTGTACCCTGCAAAACAAAACAAGACACCTCCAGCTCCCATTAACTTTTGCAGCTATGACTGAAGTGTCAGACAGAGACTACACAAGAGAGGAAAGAACTGTTTCGTCCGTGGCCTCAAAGGTGCACATACAGGTGTGTGTCACACAATCCAGGTGTCAATACAGGTGTTTGGTTGAGGCAGACCTCGGAGCCAGTCTGTAGATCATCTAATAGGTATGTACAGGAAGACTCCGCCCATAGGAGGTATGGCCATTCCCTGGGCAAGATGGAGAAAGAGGGCTAGAGATGGCTCAGAGGTTAAGACTCGCAAGCAGAAAGTCCTGAGTTTGGATCCCAGGTCCCATATAAAAAATGCCAGGCAGAATCAGTGGCAGCCTGCACTTCTGGTCCTGGTGGGTGGAGCCTGGGGAATCCCAGAGTGAAGAAAGAAGGAGGTAGAAGTAATCCAGGATGATTCCTGATACACACACACACACACACACACACACACACACACACACACACACACTAAAAATAAAAAAAAATCTAACTACCACACTGAACTTGAAGCAATTAAAAATTGCTTAAAACAAGATGGAGAAAGAACTGGTGAGAAGTTGGCAGGCTGGCAAGTTAGGAAGTGTGCACCTGTCTTAGCTCTTCCTGAGGATATGGTAGGCCAGTTCCTGTGGCTCTTGATGATGCTATTAAGCACTTGTTATAATCGGCTCTAACCTGAAATTGTGAGCATAAATAATAAACTCCCTGTCCACCTAAGTTGCTTGGCTGTGCATTCAGATCAGCAGCTGAAGGATAACTAAGACAGAAGGTTTGGGTCCGTCACAGAGGAGAGGATTCAGTGGGGTCACGTCATGGCAGGCCTGAAGCCCAGAAAGAGGAATGTAAGCGCCCGCTGACTTGGGCTCTCGGAATGATGGGGTGGAGTTACCTATATTCAAGGTGGGTTTTCCCCCCTCAGTTAATCCTCTCTAGAAACATCCTCACACCTTTCCCCAGTCTCACTACCTTTTAGATGATTGAAAACCCGTTTAGTTGACAGTGAAGAGCAACCATCGCTTTCTTTTAAGTTGCTTCTGTCAGGTATTTGTGAGTGACTAATACATTTTCTGAGGCAGATCTCAAACCTATGGACCAAAGACGTCCTTCCACACCAGCCTCTTGAGTAGCTAGGACTGCAGGTATATATGCTGGTGCCCAGTCCCCCAAATGTGCTTTACTAAGGTGTGTGTGCCAGTGTCTAGCCACCCAAATGTGTTTACAGTGCACTTAGCTCCATGCTGCTGGGACACAAGAGCAAACATGAAGAGGTGGGGTTCTGGGTAAGTGGTTATAAATTCCTTTTCTGTTCCCCCACTGTCTTTGTCAAAGTACCTCTTCTGAGGCTGGGCAAGGAGATGCCCACCTGCTTCCATCCTGCCAAGTGAACAGAGCTGCATGTAAACTCAATTTCATAGCTGGATACACACATGCACCCTGGTCACACACAGGACCACACCCCCTTCCCCCACATGCCCTCATTCCCATCTGCGCACAAGGACGTGCAGGTTCATACCTGCATATCCTCAGGTACACACAGGCTGCGTGATTTTGGAAACAGGTCTTCCTAAGCATGGAGAAGACAGGTAATGAGAACAATGTCCTGCTCCAGCTCCTCTGCTCCCTCAGACCACCATCTGCTGCCACAGGTGTGTGCAGAACAGGGGAGGGGCATATGCTAACACATAGGGATGGCATACATTAGAAACCCACCCATCAAATTTTCAAGCAGCCTAAGAAAGCTCCCAGCCAGAGAGCACAGCCCAGGACCTCAAAAGGTTCCGGTGCTTGTGAGGTGACTAAAGACAAGCCACCTGCAACCCCAACACTTGAGGTTTTGATGCAGGCTAGGAGTTCAAAGCCAGCTTAGTCTACAGAGTGAGATCCTGTCTCCAAAGACCAAAAGCACCAAAAGAGAACCAAAAAAGGCTTAGAGCTCATCTAAGCATCAGACATCTGCAAAATAAGCAAGAATGGGGTACAAGGACAGGTGGAGAAGGGACAGGAAGTGAACAGAAACTCCTTCAGGATCGGTAGTCCATGGTCTTGGCTCTGGATCTCCTTAATTCTCTCACCAACTTGAGCCCAAATTTCCTTCTTTGTAAACTGAGTATAAATCATACCTTTGTGCATAAGACTAGTGTATGTCGAGCACATCCTCTGGGTCAGAGGTGCAACTTGGGCACTGGGGATACATGCAAGCAATGTGGAGGTACGTTGCGAGCAACGTGGATACAGTCTTTTTCTGCAAAGTAGACTGCAAAATCAAGGATAGGACAAGAGGCATGTACCAGTGCAGGATAGGTACTCCTTTGCACCGCCTCCTAAAAAGCAACGGGACCTGAAATTTGGAGATTCTGGGCAAGGCGGAAGTGCGATAACCCCACCAACTGCTAGTTTCATTTTTACCAACCTGAAACCTCATACAAGATCTGACTTACTGTGAAGACTTTGATAAGCATTTGAATAAATGAATCACTTGCACTTGAGATCAGTAGGGGAAGTCAAATCCCATTGTTAAGGGTTTTCTGGTTTGAAAGTCACACAGGTTTTCATGGCCACACCTCCTGCAAATGGTAGCCTTTTTATAGAAATTTTATAGCAAAGGAAATTCAGGTTCAGAGAAGTCAAAGCACTGGCCTAAGATCACACAGATAAATGTGCAACTCTTTCCTCCCACTGTATGCAACTAGGGCTGGACACCTGGGCTTTGGGTCTGATGAGCTGGTTTTCTGGGTACCAGAGCTCCGGGAGCCTTTGTGGACTAATAAAACATACCCCCATCACTGGCAGCCAGCTTAAGAGACACAGGACACCTGCCTGCCTG
This sequence comes from Typhlomys cinereus, assembly GCA_023101885.1. Classification (NCBI taxonomy): domain Eukaryota; kingdom Metazoa; phylum Chordata; class Mammalia; order Rodentia; family Platacanthomyidae; genus Typhlomys; species Typhlomys cinereus. The sequence continues at coordinate 4,783,552 of JALPQD010000095.1, forward strand.
GGAGGTGATTCTGAATCAGGATGGAAACTTTGTATTCTTGACTAGTAACTTGACTGGTACTTTAGAGTGCAGAACTTGGGTCATGTGTCACAGAGCTGTACTTTATGGTTCCCTCTAGTGGGCAAAGAGAGCAAACCCCTTAGTTCTCGCCCAGCGGGGGAGCTGAACTGTGGAAGTCGGCCCGCTGTTGTTAATAATCATAATAATAACTGCCACTCAAGGACAATTTACAAGTGCACCTAATTTAATCTCCATACCAACTTTTATGCATTGTTGACATGTTATAGAAATAATCTGAGATGAGAAAATGACATACATACACCAAAGTGACTTTCCATGGTTATCTAGCTGGAATGAAATCCTTAGACTTAAGTCAGGAACTTCAACAAAAAAAACCCTCCCCCACCAGGAGAAGGGTAGAGATGACTTGCCAAGTGAAAGAGGAGGTTCTGGACCCCTTTCCACTGAGATTGCACTCCTGTTTCCATAACCTTCAAAGGACCTCATCAAAGCACTCACATGGTCACGTGGTTTGCAAAACTTGCAAAATGAAGATGTTTTGCTTGCAGTTGCCTAAGGCCACTCTATTTCAGTGCCCAGAATAAATAATATCTCCATGCATTAGATATATGTTAATAAACAAATAAATTGTTAATAAATAAATTGTGTCAAAAGAATAAAGGAGAGATGGTTTAGTGGCTAAAACACTTGCCAAACAAATGTGAGAACCAGAGTTCAGATTTTCCAGCACCCGTGTAAATGCCAACGCAATCTTGGGAAATGGAGACAGGATCCTTGGAGCAAACTGGATAGCTAGGCTAAGTGGTGAGTTAGGGGTTCTAGTGACTGACCCCACCTGAATATATAAGGTGGAGATTGAGGAAAACACCTGACATCGACTGTTGGCCTCCATGCACACACACATGCATGCCCACCTGCACACCCACATACATCCCTGTGCATGAGAATGTGTGTACATGCATATATGCACACCACACACATGTATATGTGCAGACAGGGAGTGAAGGGATGGGCTGTGGAATGAACGGCTGCAGCCATGTGCGGTTCAATCTCAAAAGGGAGGCATGATTTTAGAGAGTGGTTCTCACAGTTTAGGGTCCCACTCCACAGACAGACCAAACTTATGGTGGCCTTGAATGCCAGGCTGAGAAATCTGGAGAGCCATGGGAGGATTTCGAGCAGAGGAGGGCTTTGAATATAACTGTCAAAAAGAACTTGGTCCAGTGGCAAGGAGCAGACTGGCTCAGACAAGCTGTCCTCACCCAGCTCCACTGCAGACCACAGCAATGTCCTCCACTAGGCTCCCTTGGGGGAGAAAATACGTCTGCAGAGGAGACTTACCGAGTGTCCCCTATTCCCCGGGAAGGGACAGTCCAGTCTCTTGCTAGGCATCGGGTGGATTCGCTCAGCATTTGATGTGCCCAGCCTGGTGTGGGGGAGAGGTCAGAGCCTCACCATCCTGGGGCATGGGTGCGAGGATTGCCAGCACAGAGGTGGGCACATTGGAGGTCTTGGCTGGCAAGTGAGGCCAGCATTCCACAGAAGAAGAATGAGGTCTAGAAACTGGCTAGTCAGAGGCAGAGCCGCAAACCTCAGCAAAACCTGCTTTTTGCTCTCTCCCTTGCTGGATGCTGCCTTCTGCCTTTCCCATCATCATGCACCCCAGCCCCCCTGTGACCAGCAGCACTGGTTCTCCACCACACACTCTGCCAAGTGTCTTCAGGTCCCATCCTGAATTTTTCCTCCACAGCCCATGAGGAGGAGGATAGTTATCTCCCCCCCCCCCCCACTTAACAGCCAAGAAGGTGAGCCCAGACAGGTGAAGCTACTTACCCAACCATCGCAGCTGCAAACAGCAAAACTGGGATCAAACTCGACTCCCAGGAGTCCTTGATTGCTCTGGCGGTTAGGATCAGGGAAGCAAAATGCAGCATGGCCAGCAGGGGGTAGCATGCCCTTAAAAATCAGCCTGGACACCCAGCGTTCTGACGAGTGGAATCCACTCTAGGAGACAGCAAGGCTGTGAGTTGCCTGACCTTGATTCCCCCGCCATCCCAGGCTTGAGCCCCGGGGAGTGAGTGGGGGCCGGGGAGGCTCAGAGTAAAACAAGACAGCCTCACTCGGACCAGCCGCGTGGCCATAGAATAAGTAGCCTTTTCTAAACAAAAGGATGCTTCTCTCCATGCCTGGTAAGAAAACCATGTGTTGGCAACACCCTGCCTGAGCTGGCACCACTCAGCTATCAGTAGGCAGAGCTAGCCAATGTCAGGAAGGCAGGGAGACACTCTCAAGTACTGTTAGGGGGATCTCAACCCTCTTTACTGCCTGTGGAAGGTGGTGGGAATATACTTCTTGCAATCAAACCACAGGCTTAAAAGCAGTGCAGAAAACAAGCAGAGAAGGCAAGAATCGAGACCAATGAGAACTGAAAGTTGCGTTGGTGGGTAGGAAGCATGGGACAGATGGCTGCAGGAGAGACTCGGAGGGTAAGCTTGGCCCTCATAAGCTGAACAGGCCCCGTGGAGAGGGGATGCAGGCATGGGGTCCAGAGTACCTGTGGTAGTGTAGTGGCAGGATCCCACAATTCAAAACAGAATTCCCAAGGGGCTGGCGTGGGTCGGGCAGGAGCCGACACAGACTTTCAGGCTCGTTCCTTGGCAGGATCAGGTTGAGAGAGTAGGGGGAAAAGATTGAGAGATTGGAAACAGATTATGGGCGAGGAAGTATTCCAGGCTGGCTGGAGATGATTGTGTCTGTAGCCTCTGGCCCGGGGCCCACCATTCCCCAGCCCTTACGCAAGGTCGACTGGAGGAAGGCCTTTCTGCCCAGCTGCATCAAGCCTAGGGCCTGGCTGGTAGGAGATGGAAGCTTCTGGCATTCCTGCCTGGGCGCCAGACTCTGCATGGAACTTAAAACATGACAGCTCTTCAGCAGGCTCTCGGCATGCCGGGGCTCCCCATGGACCTTGATTCTGCCCTAGAAGTGCACGCCACTCTCCCCGCTTCTTAGATGAGCAGCTTGGGTAAGCGAGGCTTACCAGCTGGCCTGCAGCAAGGCTGGCAACCACGCACACCTGTCTAGTTCCAGGACCTCACCCTGGGCTGGTGTAGACAGAGGAGAGAGGCCGGAGGGGGCAAAGGAGAGATTTTAGGGGTTCAGGGTGATGTGAAGAGTGGTACTATGTAGGGATACTTATCTGAGGCTCCAATCAGATTTGGGGGCTGTTTGTTACAGCAGCATGACCTAGCTTATCCCAAGGAACACAGCTCATAATGAACTGAGTTACATGGTCTATTTGTTTATAAATATTTTTATTTATTTGACAGAGAGTAATGGAGGGAAGGAGGGAGAGAGAAAGAGAGAGGGGAGAGAGAGAGAAAGAGAGAGAGAGAGAGAGAGAGAGAGAATAAGCACATTCATGCCATGGTGCATGATTTTGGAGAACTTTTGGAAGTCAGTTTTCTCCTTCTAGCATGAGGGATTCTGGGGCGCAAACCCAGGCCACCAGGTTTGCAAGCAGGCGCCTTAACCCGCTGAGCCATCTCAGCAGCCCTGAGGCGCATGTTCTTTAAAATGTTAAGATTTGCCATTTTCCTTTTGGGAGCAGCATTTTAAAGTATTGAATATTTGAATGCTGAAGCTGAGGAAATGGCTCAGTGAATCAAGTGCTTGCTGCACAGACATAGGGCCCTGAGTTCAGGTCTCCAAGCACCCATATAAAAAGACTGGCGCAGCAGTACATGTCTGTACCTCCAGTACTGAGGGCCAGAGGCAGACAGACCCCAGGGGTTCTCTGAGCAGCCCAGTCTAGCTGAATGGCAAGCTCCAGGTTCAGTGAGAGACCCTCTAACAGAAAATAATTGTGGTGTGTATAATAATAATAAGGATAAAGGAAGGTACCTAGTATTGATTTCTGGCTTCTCCATACTCACCCATAATCACATGAGTACGTATGTATGCGTGTACACACACACACACACACACACACACATACAAGTTGGTAAATTGTATGCAACGTTTCTTTTGCAGCTTAAGGTGTGTGTGTGTGTGTGTGTGTGTGTGTGTGTGTGTGTGTATACTGGGGATTAAATGCAAGGCCTTACCCATGCTTAGCACCTACTGAACTATACTACCAACTCTGTTTTTCTCTTTCTTTCTTTTTCTTTCTTTCTTTCTTTCTTTCTTTCTTCTTTCTTTCTTTCTTTCTTTCTTTCTTTCTTTCTTTCTTTCTTTCTTTCTTTCCTTTCTCTCTCTTTCTCTCTCTTTCTTTTTCTTTTCTTTCTCTCTTTTCTTTCTTTCTCTCCCTCCTTTCTTTCTTTCTCTCCCTCCTTTCTTTCTTTTCCTTTCTCCTTCCTTCCTTCCTTCCTTCCTTCCTTCCTTCCTTCCTTCCTTCCTTCCTTCCTTCCTTCCTTCCTTCCATGTGTATATGTTGTATGTGTGTGGGGATACTTGTGTGTATATATGCACATCTGCATTTGTGTGAGCACACGTGTATATATACAGTCTTATATGCATGCATGGATGCATGTGTGTGGATGTTCAAAGTTGACACTGAGTGTCTTGATTGCTTTCCACTTCCGCTGTTAAATCCAGGCCTTACCAGTCGACTAGGTGACTTTGCCAGCTTGCCCCCCAAGAATCCCTTTCACGTCTCAAGCGCTGGGATGCCAAGCCTGCCTGGCTTTTATGTGGGTGCTGGGGACCCAGGCTCTGGTCCTCGTGCTTGCAAGGCAAACACTTTTTCCATTGGTCTCCCCAACTCCATCTTAACCGTCGATGTACAGCCAGTATCATTAAGCCTCCACACACCATGTCCTCTGACCAACACCATCCATCTACAAGACTCCGTTCAGCCTATAAAGCTGAAACTTTGTGTCTATTACATGATAACTACATCTCTGCACTCCCCTGGTCCCTGGTAAGTGTACATTCCGTTTCGTGTGAATGGGACTGCTTTAGGGAGATGCCTCATTCAACTCAAACCATCCAGTTTCCACCTTCTGTGACTGATTTATCTCACGTAGCATAATGTCCTCAAGACTTCTTTGCGTGGCAGCATGCATTAGGATTTCCTTTTTTTCCAAAGCAAAATAATCATCCCTTGCACAGATATACTGAGTTTTGCTTATATCCATCCATGGGGTACTTGGGTGATTTCCATGTTTGTTCTGGTGTGCATAGTACTGCCCTGAGCGAGGCTCCGTTAATAGTGGGAGCAGCTTTTCAAGCAGTCTTTTTGGAAAGACGGCTTGGTCAAGAAACCGGCAGGATCGAGTAAGCCTGGCCACTAGCAGCATGACCAGGGCCAGCTGAGACAGTGGCATGCGAGCTCTCTCTCCACGGAGAAGCCACGCGGGACGCCCCGGCTGTTATTGTTCCATGGGGAGAGGGCAGCCGTTTCCCAAAGGCGTGAGTCACTAGCCATGGAATCCCAGGCATCGGGAGAGGCTGTTCCGGGCAGCAGAATCCAAATTCCACATGGAGCAGTGCTTCTGACCCTGAGCCCTTGCGGGGGATCCACACCCTCTCTCCTGGGCCACTGGCTCCTGCTAAGGGAGGGAGTCAGCGCATGCCAGAATCCCAGGGATTCTTTTTTTTTTTTTATTCAATTGTGCCTGTGTGCATGTGTGTGTGTGTGTGTGTGTGTGTAGAACCACGGGCAAATTCGGGAACCACCGTGGACTGCCTCCACCTCCTTTTACTCTGCCCCGGGATTCACAGGCTCCGCCCTACCAGGAGCAGGTTGCCCCGCTTCCGTTTGGCTACGTGAGATCTAGGATCTGAACTCAGGACCTTCTGCCTACAAGGCAGAGGCTTAACCCCTGAGCCATCTCTGCAGCCCCTCCCAGGGATTCTTAGCAAGAGTCTCCAGTTCCTCCACCTCACACAACTGTTAGGGGAGGCTCGGAGAGGGGGAGACACCTGCCTGGAGTTGTACAGCCAAGATGCTACCCCAGAGCTGACGCTCAGATCCAGCCGGTGCCTTCTGGCATCCCTCACCACCCCCAGCTAAAATGCCGGCTTTGGAAATGAGCTCAGGGACAGCGGCTGAGAACAAGCCTAACCCAGGACCAAGGCAGGAAGAACAGCCCTCTTTATGTTTCAGGGAACCTAGCCTAAGGACTGGTTGGTCACAGCAGCTTGCGTACTTCAGGATCTTGGTTACCATGGAGAGGACTAGAACAATAGCAATGTGACTATTGACTGGCTGGCTTGAAGTAGAAGTGGTCAAGGGTCTCTCGTCCTCTATCCCTCTGGTTTCTCTTTGCATGTGTTCTCGGCTGCTGCTTTCTTCTGCTCTGGGGGTCTTGATGTTTTCCACTCCTCTGCTCTGGCGGTCTCCTCTCTCTACTTCCCCCTTCCTTTCTGCCACCTCTGACCCTGATGTCCACTGCCAGCCGCAGGAACATTAGCATGCACGATCCCGGCAGCCTCCCTCTGCAGCTCCGGGGACAGCTCATGGCTTCCTCTTTGCACCCAGAGGGCGCTGTGGGAGGTCCTGCTGTGTACACAGTCAAAGGGGCACGTTCCTGGGAAAGAGGTGAGTGGCCACTGCCTCTCTCTCTCTCTCTCTCTCTCTCTCTCTCTCTCTCTCTCTCTCTCTCTGTCTCTCTCTCCATTTCCCTCTTCGGGGACTGTCAAGGGTGATCGTCTTTCGTAGCTTTTTCTTTTTTCTTTTTTTTTTTGGACCGCTAAATTACAAGCATTTAGACAAAAGCTACGCCTAGGGGTTACATCCTGGAACTTTAAATCCCAGAGAAGGTCTGGTTCCTGGTTCCTGAGGCTACAGATTCCAGAAACAAGAAAACAAGCCAGCTAGCTCTCTAGCCAAAAAAAAATCTATCGAAAGAACAGGAATATGAAGACTTTGTTGTTGCTATTGTTGTTAGAAAAGGCTAAACTAGAAATGAAGTTTTTTTTTTTTTTTTTTGGATAAGAAAGACTTTGTATGGTAAACTTGGGTTAATTGTTGTCCTAAGATAAAATGACTAGATTTTTTTCAAAAACTGAACAGGAAAGATGGACACAAACCAGAAAGTTTAAGCATATCACGGAAGGCCCGGTTAAGTCCCTGAAGATTTGAAACAGATGAAAGTGAAAAGTGACTGCAGGTGGTTTGAATTCCCAAGGCCAGCTTGCTGAGTCAATCTAGACTTTAGGGGACTGAGTTCTTTTCCAGGTATTTGATCTGTTGTTGGTAAATTTTTTTTTTTTTACAAGAACTGGGCCAAAAGAACAAAGAGTTCATGTTTCTGCTAAGTGGGTCCAACTTAGAAGCTGAAGCCTTACCCAAATCAGGATTTATTAAAAAAAACAAAACAAAACAAAAAAACCTGGCTTCTAAAAGTTACACAGAAATTAAATTAAGAAATTCTATGGTTTCCTCTTTAGGACTGGGGTGGACTGTCCTTCTAGGTGTCCAGCAACTAAAGCAGCGTGGGCAAAGAGCAGGAGCACTCAGGCCCTGGCCTTCCAAGGTTAAGTAGATCCTGTGACAATGGTACATGTTTCAAAGGGCCCTAAAACTACAATCGCTTACCTGTTCTTTGATAAGAGGATCCATGGAGACTCTAGAAGTTAAACTCTAACCCATGCACACCTCCAAAGAGGAGAGTCACTAAACCAAAAAGGCCCTGCTGCTTTCAAGGAAAGACATGCAGGCAGCAAGACCCAGAACCGTTCCCAATAGAAGGAAAAAAGTAAAGAGGTTCAAAAGGCCTCTCATAAAGTTCCCAAGAATGACCTCTGAGGAGTCTCGACAGATCTTAATAGTTCAGAGAGAAAAAAATCATAGTTTTTTTTTTTTTGCTAACTACATGACCTTAAACACTAGCAGAAAAGTCTTGTCCCGAATAAAATAATTAGTAATATGGGGCTGTAGAGATATCTCAGCGGTTTAAGCCTTTGGTTCACAAGCAAGCAAAAAAGACCCAAGTTTGAGCTCTAGATCCCCATTTTAAAAAAATGCATGGCAGCTGTGAAAGCAGCCTATCATTCCAGCCCTTCTTGTCCCTCCTCTTTAGTTTCTCATTCTGCTCGGTATTTTTGGCCCCTGACTTCTTCGGTGGCACATCAAGCTTCTTTCTCCCAGACCTCATCAGCCCTCCTGGCTGGGGTCACTCCTGGCAGCTTCTCCGGATGGGTCTGGACTCTCTCTGCTCCCACTGGGCCTCTCCTGTTGTTTTAAATCCTGCTTGGTGCTTTCGATCCTTTGCTTGCTTTGCCTCCTGGTGTGATCAGCATCTTCCAGATATGCTGTTAAGCTCCAGCTGTTGCTGCCATTGACATTGAAGCCCATGGTATCTGACTTTCACCCTCTTGCCACAGCCACTGCCTCCCTTCTCCAAAATGCTTCTAGAATTTTTTTCCCCTTACAGTCTTGTGGTCATGTGGCATATTAGCAAGATTGGTTAGGGTCCCCAATGCCTCCACTCAGGTCTGAAGCAGCTCCAGAAGAAAAAGGGTCTCTAGACTTTGTCAATAATTTCACCCCAGTGATCTGCCAGGGGGCAGAGTTGAGAGGAAAGATCCCCAAATCAAAACAACAGTCCTCACGCTTTAACAATCAGGCCAAGGCCACTTAGAGCCTGACCTGTCACATCTTTTTTTATATATTTTTTAATTATTTATTATTTATTCAATTGTGCGTGTGTGTAGAATGTGTGTGTGTATGTGTGTATATGTGTGTGTGTGTATAGAACCACAGGGGGAATTCGGGAACCACCATGGACGCTTCCACCTCCTCCTGTTTACTCTGCCCCGGGATTCACAGGCTCCGTCCTACCAGGACCAGAAACGCAGGCCACCCTCGCTTCTGCCCGGTGTCTGTACATGGAGTCTGTATGTGGGATCTGGGATCCGAACTCAGGACCTTCTGCCTGCAAGGCAAAGGCTTAACCCCTGAGTCACCTCTCCAGCCCCTTGACCTGTCACATCTTACACAGACACCTAGAGCCCAACTCTGAATACTCCAGGCTCAACTTGTCTGGGAGGGGTCATCAGATACCAGCTAATGCAAGAGTTCTCTAATGATAAGGCCAGGTAACTAATACCATCACCACTCCCACCAGTGCTAGGAAAGAGCTTCCACTCCCTGTCATCTGGAAACTCACCGGCTCATGGGACCTGCCCGCTGACTTGCCATGAATTGCAGTAAATTGTCTCTTGTCTTTTTGCGCCCTAGTAAACTCTCCAGCCACATTACTGGCTTTCCCTATGACATGCTACACAACATGTCACACTTCATTTGCACTGTGCCCTTTCTCTTCACCCCTTTATTATTTAGAGCATTAACATTAACGTGGTGATAGATGTTCTGCCTAATCAGTAATCAGTGCCAGTACAGGTAAAGAGTTCGGCACATTACCAGTAAATCTAAGCTTTAGTAACCCTGAACAGGGGGCAGAAGAGATGACTCAGCAGGAGACACAGGGAGAACTTCCAGAAACCCAGGGACCAGCTAGCTTGGCTCAGGAAGAGATCCTGGCTTCAATGAGGTGCAAAGGTGAGGACTGATATCTGACGGTTGTCCTTTGATCTTCACGTGTGTGTTGTAGCACACATATACCGGTATCCACGCATATGAAACATGTACACACACACACACACACTCACACTCACACTCATGACTCCTCAGATTCCTGGTCGCATCCTGTGGCATGTGAGTCATATTAGCCCAACCTCAGTGGTGAAAGATCGAAAGTTCCAGGAAAACAGGCCAAGAACATGCAAGTAATAAGAAGCAGAGCCCGGATTTGAATGCAGCTCTGAAGAAGCACCTACTATGTGCCAGGCATCCTGTGCAGTGTTTAGATACATTACACACAGAGACTCTTGCCTGGAGGGGTGGAAAGTACTGTTAATATTGTCTCTCCCTTTGCCTCCTCTCCTCCCTCCCTTTCTTCTTTCCCTCTCTTCCTTTCTCTCCTCCCTGTTCTTTCATTTGCCAAAAATTTCAAGCCCACAGAAAACATTTGCCATTTAACCACCACTTAAATTTAGCAGCTGTTGACATTTCATTATATCTTCTCCTTTCCTTCAGTGCCAACATCTTCTAGAGGCAGCCACGCTCAGCCCAAGATTCCTTTAATGAAAACCAAGGGGGTAGAGAGTCTCCTCTGTTCGTGTCTGGGAGATAGTGGACCTTCAAGAGCTAGTGCTTGATGGGATCCCATGGACTCCCATAGCAGCAGGTGCTGTGGGGTGCTGTAAGAATCAGCAGCTGAGGCCAGGGGAAGGGGAAGGTACCAAATGCCCCACGGCTCTCTCCAAGGGGCTGTTCCTGGTCCTACCTAGGTGTCAGCTGCAGAGGAGCAGTGGATGCTCAGCGCTGGCCAGGAGCTGGTAGCCCCTCTGGAAACCCCTGGGCTCTCAGGAAGCCTGCATCCTTCTGTCTCTGCCCTGGGGTGGAGGCTCAAGTCTCCTTCCAGACAAGTGACCTTTTGGGTTTGTTATGAATAGAGATTCTTTCTCAGGAACGTGATGGCTGATGGCAGGAGCCTGCGTCCCCACACTTAACACTCAGGAATGTGGAAAGGCATTCCCAGCCTCTACCCTGGCGACTAGACACCAGCCGCCCGGGTTCTAGACAACTCTTGGGGTTGTCTGGCTACTTGGGACGGTGGCCTGGGACTATCTATCCCCACCCAGGAGGTAGCGGCTCAGGGTGTGTTACGGTTACTCTTCTGTCACTGGGATAAAATACTCTTAAGGAGAGAGGGATTATTATTTGCTTATGATTCCAGAGGGGATATGGTCCGTCCTGGTGGGAAACACAAAGCAGAGGGTGTGGTGTCTGAAGCAAGAGGCCAGTTCACGACACAGCAGCCATCAGGAGACAGGGGGAGAGGCCCGCAAGAGGGTGAGAAGAACCTCACGGCCCGCCCCAAAGACATACTTTCTTCAGCAAGACTCCACTTCCTGAAGGTTCCATAACCTTCCCCAACAGCACCACCAGCTGAAGCCTGAGTATTGCATCCAAACACATAAAGCCACGGGACAGGGTGAAGGGATCTGTGGACTTGGAGTATCGAGGAGAGCTGGAGACCACCAGCTGAAGACCACCATCTCTTCCTTAGCTGGCCACACCCACAGGATGGACTGCACAAGCCACTGAGTTCCCCTCAAGAAAGAAAATGATTGTCACAGCAGGCCCGGAACCAGGGTCTGTTAAGAATATATCTTAAATATTTTAGGAGTGAGAGAGGGAGGGAAGAGGGGGGGGGTAAGCTTCCAGGGACTGAACTCAGGTCGCCAGGTTTGCGAGCCTTACCCGCTGAGCTAGCCCCATGATCCTCTTATAGTTTTGCTTGGCAGTTTTTCTTCAGTGGGCAGAGTCTGATTCCCAGCCATAATCCTATTTGGGTCTTCTTTGGTACCCCTTCATCTCTTCCTCCATCTGTGCTATCATGCTCTTTTCTAATATGTCCCTTCTTTTGTTTTTTTAAAAATTTATTTATTTATTTGTGTGTGTGTGTGTGTGTGTGTGTGTGTGTGTGTGTGTCAGAGGGCACTATGTTGCCTGTGGATGAATTTTTAAACTTATTTATTTTATTGCATGTGTATCTGTGTGTGTGTGTGTGTGTGTGTGTGTATGTACATCAGAGGGCACTATGTGTGCCTGTGGAGGACCAAGGGTGACTTTGGGAATCATCCTGGGTTGCTTCTACTTCCTTTTTGCTTTACTTTAATATTTCCCAGGCTCTGCCCACCAGTGCGAAATAAAGTTTTTACATGGGACCTGGGATTCGAACTCAGGTCCTTCTGCTTGGGAAACAGAATCTTAACCCCTGAGCCATCTCTCCAGCCCTATATGTCCCTTCTTAGTATTATAACTACTGTTATTTGTCATTACTTTCCATTTGATGAACTCCAGGCCAGTGAGAGACCCTGTCTCAAAACAAAAGGCACCTGATGGAACCTGAGGAGTGGCCCTTGAGGTTGACCTCTGGCCCCCACATGCATGCACACACATGTGCACACGTGCAAATAGTTGCTAAGTGTCACACACCAAGCACTGTGCTGACTCTTCTAATGTTTTCTATTTTTTCTTTGTGTATGTGTGTGTGTATGTGTGTGCGTGTGTATGCATGTATGTTTATGTATGTGGGTGCATATGAATGGGTGTATGATACAAATACACTTGAATGTGCACGCCTATGGAGGCCCAAGAGAGATATCAGGAATCATCCTTGATCCCTCTTGTAAGACTGGGTCTCAAAATACAGAGCTAGTCTTGCTAGCCAGCTTGCTCTGGGGGTTCCCAGGCTCCCTCTTCCAGGGCTAGAATTATAGGGGGATCACCTTATCCACCTGGCATTTTTTTTTACTTTTTATTTTATTTTATTTCTTAGTTTTACAAGCACATTGAGCACTCATCTCTGCTTCCCTCCATCCCCCCTCCCTCTCATCTCTGTCTTTTCCCTTCATCAATCCATCCCTCTCCCTCCCATCCTCTTGACTGTCCGCCTTTATGGACCCCCAGGGTTTTCCCTGGTCTGTCCACTCTTGTGGCATACAAAGCTGTCCCTCATCAAGCCACCCCACCGATAGGGGCATTTCCCTTCACTCATCCAGCTTTCGTCTCCAAGGTTTCCTCTGTGTGTTCTTATCTCTCTTGTGTGTTCTTATCTCACAGTCTCTGGGGGCACGTCTTCGGTGTGTCAGTCATTATGCAGATCTGGTAAGGACAAGTCTCACTGTAGTGAGTTCCTAGATGCTCCAGTCCTGCCTTGAATGGAATGTCCCATCTTTAAGTTCCTAGAATCTCACTCGCCTCTCTTCCAAGAGGCCCCCAAAGCCCTAGGATGGGGAGAGATTCAGTTGGCCTGATTCTGGGTGAACTTGCTAGGTTGCATTATGCTGGTCATTGCTCTTTTACTGCTCTTCTACTGCCCGAGGCTGCATCCTGTCAGCTACCTGGCATTTTTACATGCGATCTGGGGATTCAAACTCAGGTCCTTTTGGTTGAGAGGCAAAGGCTTTAACCCCTGAGCCCTCTCCCCTGTCCAGCTCTACTAATCTGTAGATTGGTTCTGTGAAGTCTAAGCCGCGGGCAGGCCTGTTTTGCAGATGAGGAAAGTAAGGCACGGAATCATTAAGTGACTTGTCTGAGCACTTATGGTGCAAAGGGCTGGACTTTAGAGTAGAACCAGGGCTGGGGAGGTTGCTCGGTGGGTGAAGCGTGAGGACCTGAACTCAGATCCCCGGAGTCCACTGAAGCTGGACACGTGGTGCAGGTCTGTGATTTCAGTGCTCCTAGGTGGAATGAGAGGGGGAGATCTGAGAATTCCTAGAAGTCTGCAGCTCAGCAAGAGACCCTGCCTCAAAGGTGGAAGGTGAGGACCCATGCTTGGGTTGCTCTCTGACCTCCATGTGTGCACTGTGGTACACACCTGCCTATAGTCACATACGGGCATAGATACATATATACACATCATGCACATGTGCAAACACACACGTACATGCATGTGGAGAAATGGCTCAAGAGGTTAAGCCTCTGTCTCGCAAGCAGAAGGATGCAAGTTCAGATATTGGATCTTATGTAAAAACACGGCAGCCTGTACTTCTAGTCCTGGAAGGCAGAGCCTGGGAAACTTTGGAGCAAAGCATAAAGGAGGTAGAACAATCCAAGATGATTCCTGAAGTCACCCTTGGGCCCCTACAGGCACAGTGTCCTCTCTCTATATATATATCTTTCTCTCTCTCTTTCTTTCTTTCTATCTATCTATCTATCTATCTATCTATCTATCTATCTATCTATCTATCTATCTATCCAGCAGTATAGGTATAAATACAGAAAGATGATAGATATAGATATAGATTTCCCATAAAAAAGAACAGAACCAAATTAGTGTAATACCCAAATCCGGGAGTGGAATCCCCACTGCTCTTTGCTCTTCTTCCCACTTCCACCCAGCAGCCTCTGCACTTCAGGGTGCAAGAAGAGTCCCAAGACCCTTCCAGTTACTGACTTCCCTCGGCTAAGTTACCTTAGGCACCTGAGGACAGGGAGAGGAGTCAGATGCCAGCCAGGTATCTCCAGGACAGAGCAGGCTACTTTCAAGTTCTTCCCACACTAAGGGCATCATCTGGCTCTAAGCTACCATCTCAGGGATGCAGGGTCTACCATCTGGGGGCCAACCCCAGCTTTGCCTCCTTGGAAAGAAGGTCCTTTGGAGGAAAGGGAGTAGACAGGAAATCCCCAGGGCCCCATGCCCATAACCCCACAGGCTCCAGCGATAATACTTTGTTACCGGAAGCCTAGCTGGGCAGAGGGGGTGGAAGCGGCTGTGCTGGAGAAGGAACCACACGGAACCGGCCAAACCTCAGCTCCTCTTGGTCAGCAGCCACGGTCAACCACAAGGGGTTGGCTCGCTGGGTGTTTACAGAAACACGGGCCCTGAGGTTACTCAGCTGCTAGGCGGGGATCCCCTGGTACCCCAAGACCCCTAATTACCAGCTTGGCAGACCCTGTCAAAGACTGCAGCTGGGTTCTGCTTGCTTCCATAATTCACCTGAGAAAGAAGAGCGAGGGTTGGTTGAGCAGACAGTGGAGCAATAGGTCTGCAGGCCAGATCTGGGCCTTCTGTTTGCAACGGCTGGTCTGGGGTCAGGCCTTTTCTGGATGCCCCTGGGAAAGGGGCATGCTCTCAGGAGGGGGGACTCTGGAGGTAGAGGGCCTGAGTTTGTGATTCTAACCACCTGTATAACTCTGGGTGGTTGATGTGATAGAATGAAGTGTTTTTAAGGTACTCAGAAGCATCCCTGTTGCATAGGGTGCATTTTTAGTCTTTGTGGATTTTTTTTTTTAACTTACACATCTGCTGAGCATGTAGAGCCCCAAGTTATGCTGAACATTCAAAGTTAAAGTGAGGCTTACGTGCTAGAGGTGGTGACCCTCTCATCACTGGCAAGCTGACTAGGGTGCAAGTCACCTCTCCTGTCTGTCTGCAGGAACAGAGGAGGACGGCAGAGGTGCACGTGGGTTCATCATTGCTGTTGGCAGCTCGAACTTCGATAGGCCTGCCACATCTGGCTATGGAACAAGAAGATGAACAGCTGGTGCTTTTGAGTCCCGGATGTACTTTGGGCCCGGGGCTTCCGATTCAGGGCTTCCCTCAGCCTCTGCTCCCAGGGGAAGGGTTGGGTGGCACTGGTACAGGGCACTGGGGAAAAGGCACCTTTGCCACAATTAGCATATCTGCAAGTGTGCACCCCTGCCTACGGCCCCCTGAAGCTATACTCTTTGGATTAGGAGGGGGGAAGGTGGTAGTCGAGCTGAGATCGAACCTGTTGTCACCCCCAGGAGAAGCTATCTCTGGATCCCAGGCCCTAAGGAATCACAGGGCAGGGGCCAGCCATTCCAGGTGTCTCCAGCACAGGGCAGCACCACAGCGAGGAGAAGAACAACATTGTGTGACCTCAGGCCAGTCCCTTCTGTCCCTGGACTTCTGTCTGTCCTTCTCAGCGCAGAGAGGGTGTGCTAGGAGTCCTGACTCATTGGTCTCCACCTGGCTGGGGATGTGACTTGGTTGATGCTGGTCTAGCATGAGGTTTGATTTCCACATAAACTGAATGTGGTTTCTCACATCTGTAATCCCAGCACTTGGGAGGTTGAGGCAGGAGAATCAAGAGAGTTCAAGGCTAGAC
Organism: Typhlomys cinereus; assembly: GCA_023101885.1. NCBI lineage: Eukaryota > Metazoa > Chordata > Mammalia > Rodentia > Platacanthomyidae > Typhlomys > Typhlomys cinereus. The sequence goes on from JALPQD010000095.1 coordinate 4,799,224, forward strand.
AACAACACAGTTGAGGTGAACCTGGCTACGTGACAACCCATCTTATAAACAAGAAGGACTCCAATAAGGCTTTGGGGGCTACTCTACACAGGGTCCCCGCCCTCTGCTGATCCCAAAGCATTCTCTTCAGACCTGTTTTTAACATAGGGGCTTCCCATAGGCTGCTGTCGTGTAAGGGACTGCTGTGTGGTCAGCACACACTGTGTGGATTAGACTGACCAAGGCATTATAGGAGTTCAAAGGTAACAGGTGAGTTCTTGAAACTGGGGTCTCCTAGCCAAGGGAGGGGTTGTCATGGGGAGAGGGCAGGGGGCAGGAATAACCTAGCCTTTTATCCTCCCTCTGACCTGCTGAGACAGCAATAGGCTCCCCTCATCCACTGGGGACCCAGAGGCCCAAGCTGATGACTGACTGGTGACTCAGCGCTTCTCGGCACATCTGCAATCCCATGACTGGAGCCCTTGGGGGTAGCTCCTAACCCCCTAGCTAACCCCCTGCTCCCCCAACAGGGATGGGAACAGTTAGATTCCGGCCAGGCCACATGTTCACGTGGCCCTTGGTTTTGCTGACCACATGTGATTCAAGAGCTACAAGAGTCCTGGGAGGATAACAGGTCAATCTATGATATCATCACTCAGGACTAGGGTCCAGAGAGTCTCCTGAGGTCACTCAGACTGGGGGGAGGGGAGGACAGGGAGGTGTTCAGATACCTGCCTCAGACAGCATTTCAACTTCTTCAAACTCCCCCTAAATGTGCACCCCTAGTCATTGGAGTTCCAGCTAACACTGGCCTCCTCAGTTGATCCGCCCCCCACTTCTGCTTCATGACTCCATCCCAACTCAGTCCCTATCCTGCCACTTCCAAGGCCACCAGTCCTTCCTGTCCCCTCCTCCTCTGATCACCTGGATGGCACCTACTCTGCCTCCAAACTCCCCTCCTCCACTTCCAAGCTAACTCAAGTCCTCCCTGTTTTTCCCCTCAGCACTCCCTGCTTCCTATACTTTGGTCACCTCTGCTGGCTGTCGGTGTCCCAACCCACCCTATGTGAGCCCCATTGTGGACAAGCACCCATTTTTTTTGCTTTTTGTTTACCAGTAAAGCAGGGTTTGCTCAATGAATATATGGATGGTGGATGGATGGATAGGTAGAGGTGGGGAGATGGATGAATGAGTGGATAAGTGAATGGATGAGGGTAGACAGACAAACATGCATGGAATGATAGACAGATGATTGACAGAAAGATGGCCCTTGGATTAGATTATACTGACCTTAGCATATATATAGAAATTCACAGATAAGAAATGAGTTCTTGGAGTTGGGGTTTCCTAGCCAACGCAGAGGCTCTTGTGGGGGGCAGGAATAACCTAGCCTGCTATCTGCCTGCTAGCCTGCTCTCTGACCAACTGAGCCCAGTTCAGCAGAATATCCTGAACTTGGAGTCTTTCAGAGCCATGTGTTCAGACTCTATATTTCTGGGTCCTTCCTTCCACCATACCTCCATCTTGGTCAGATCTACCATTCCAGATGTAAGTGAGTTTCAGAAACCTAAACCTCTAGATACAGGGCCCCCTAGGAAAATAGTCACCTCTCCTGGCTGGAGAGCAGAAGCAAAAGGACCTTAGTTCAGATCCCAGATCTTGCGTAAAAATGCCAGGCAGAAATGGTGGGGGCCTGCAAGTTCAGCCCCGGAAGGCAGAACCTGGGAAACCTCAGAGCAAAGCAATAAGGAGGTCGCGCAATACAGGTTGACTGACGTGCCTCCACAGGCACATACACTCAAGGGCCTGCTTCTATACACACTACAAATACATACATACTCACAACCATTCCCAAATTAGGCGAGAGAGAGAGAGAGAGAGAGAGGAAGGAAGGAAGGAAGGAAGGAAGGAAGGAAGGAAGGAAGGAAGGAAGGAAGGAAGGAAGGAAGGAAGGAAGGCACTTGCCCCCCATTTTATAGACTGAAACCAAGTAAAGCCAAGGAATTTGCACAAGGTTGCACATCAGTCAGGCAGGGATGGAAAGCACTAAATAAAATATCTGCTAGTTGTGGTCCATCCAGATGGCTCAGTAGGTAAAGGGATTTGATGCCAATTGGGATGAGCTGAGTTTGATCTCTGGACCCCACATGGTGGAAGGAGAGAAGCAACTTCAAGTTGTCCCCCGAATTCTACATGTGTGCTGTGGCATGCGTGCGAGTGTGTGCGCGTGCACACACACACGCACACGCACGCACACGCGCACGCATGCACACAGCTTTTGACAAAGTCTTTATTCTTCATGGTTTTGAAAAATCCTTCACAAATGAGGCACAGTTGTGGAAGATGGAGCCTGGGAACCCCCACATGTTATGGTTACAGTTTACTGTCAACTTGACAGTCGCAGACTATTTGGGGCACAGCTGTGGAGGTTAATGGTTGGAATGGCCCCTGAACAAGTCTGCAGGTACTTGATTAATTGACGTGGAAAATGCAGCCCGTAGTGGGTGGCACTTTCCAATAGTGGACAGATTATAGGAAGTACAAGGAGGAGGGACTTGCTCTTCCTCTATCCAGCGTCAGCTTGCTATTCAGTCCACTTTTCAGTCCACTCTTTGAGCGCCGCTCACTTCTTAGAGCATTGCTGCCTTCTTTGTTGCTGCTGGCGCTGCTGCCTCTGTCCTCGCCTGACACAGAGATCTATTCTTTCCATCTAGCCGCTGTTCCCACTGCCTTTGGAGCCTGGTCTCTAGGCCTTGCTGCTGTTCACTGTTCATCGCTGACTGTTGGAACCCACCGTCTTGGACCCTCCAGCGAGGTAGAGGCTCAAAACCTTCTCCAGACCTTTCGGCTTTGTGAGACATTCCAGTAAAGAACGAAGCAGCTACAAGCGGCTACTTTGAAGGGCACTATTTTTTTTTATTGTGAGTTGATTTAATAAATTTATTTATCTATATTACAGTCTAGAGATTCCGTTCTTCAGAAAACCCTGATTAATACACCACAGCAAAGCAATAAGGAGGTAGAGCAATGCATGATGATGTCTGATGTCACCTTTGGGCCTCCACAGGCAAGCACACTCAAGTGCCCTCTCGTACATATGCAGAGAAGGTTAGTTGAATACCCTACGTCCTGTTCTGGCCCCTGAATGTGTGTGCATGGCTATGTGCAGCCACAAACTCACATGCTTTCTCTTTCTCTCTCTCTCTCTCTCTCACACACACACACACCTCGCATACACCAGGCCCACCAAGTACCTTTTCTGTCAGAATACGCAGAGCTGCCCTGCTTGGACTAGTCTCTGAGCCCTTTTGACAGATACAGGTATCCATCGATATGTGCAAGCTGAGCTCTGGGTACATTTGTGAAGAGTTCATAGTTAAGGTAAGCTCTGAGCAAACCTGCAGGAGATCATCTAACTGGTGGGGAAGACACAACTCTATGGGGGGGAGGACATTTCCTTGGAAGGGGGACAAGATGGAGGGAACTGGTTCGCAGCTTCGTACTTCAGCATACTTGGACAGGTAGGTGGTCTGGCAAAGGAAGTTTGCCCCTCTCAGCAGTCCTGTGGATATGGTGTGATAGTTCTCCGGCCTCCTGATTTTGGTATGAGCTCTCCTGTCAGGTCGGACTAAGAAACAACCAGACAATCATAAGCCAAAATGAAGCCCCCTTGTTCTCATAAGTCATTCGATTGTGAATTTATCAGCAACTTGCAGGCAAGTTGTGACATCCCTCCTTCTGGAACATTCTACTCCCCTAGGCCTTCTTTCTCAGCTCCCTGAAATGGCCTCTCCTTCAGAAAGCTGTGCCCCACCCTTGGTCTAGACAGAGGACCCCTCCTTTGTATTCTTAAAATTCTGCCTGTTTTCGCATTGCTGTGTCACTATGGCTTTGGTCTCCAGGCCAATGCCGTGACTCCAGCCCTTCCCAGCCCTTCGGAGTTGGCAGAACTTAACCCATAGGACTTGCCTTGACCAGCTTAGCGGAGGATCCAAGTCCCAGCACACAGTAGGTCCAGCCTGCTCAGACTCAACCCACCTCCGCTGCGCTCAGGGCCCAGGGAGCGGCATGCCATGGAAGCTCCTGGTTGCCAAAAGTCGACAGGCGACCCAGGGCAGCTCTGCTCTGGGTCACACCCACCTCTGGGTGGCTGCCAGTCTCCGTGCCAGAAACCACAGGCTGGGCCGGGGCTGCCCGGAGTCCAGACCACGGGGATCGCAAGGCTGTGGGTCAGAACTGCAAAGGGGAGTTTGCTGGACACTCTGGTCTCCAACCGGCCCCTGGGGTGGGGCAGGGGGTCCCCGCACAGCTGCAGCAACTGGGGCAGCGGCTTGGGGCGAAAGGAGTTTCTTGCTGGGAGGAGTGAGGAGGCTTCGGCACTGCACACTCACTGTCCAGCACCGTCCTGGTGGCCTCGGCGGCCTTACCTTCAGGTAAAAACAGTCCTTGGGACTGTGAGGGAAGGGGGCAAGGGGAGAGGAACAAAGATATAGAGGGCGTGCGTGCGTGTGTGTGTGTGTGTGTGTGTGTGTGTGTGCGCGCGTGTGTGCACGCGTGCGCGCGCGTGTGTGCTTGGGAGTGACTGCATAGTCTCTGAAACATAGAGACTCAAGTCCTGTCTCCCAGGTTCAAAGCTGATGACATGCAAGGCCCACTGCAGACCCTCCATTTGGCCATCTCCCTCCTCTGCCTCCTCTCAAAGGTAAGGGACCTGGGCCCTGAAATGACGGCAGACTCCTTCCAGGTGGCGGGATGGATGGTCACAGTCCGGGATGTTTGGCAGGGCCCCCGATCTGGCCACAGTGTGAATTCTGTGTCTAGTCCTGCTTCCTGCCCTGCTCCCCGATACTTGCCCTTGGCCAGTCGTGCTGTGTGTGACCTGTCAGTTCAGTGAGCCCGACGTGCATGACTCTGGGGAAACCGGTCCTCAGAATTGCTCCCAGCAAAACAGACCCTGGATTCAGATAAGTGTCTGAAAGAGGTTGCCCACTCTTAGCCAGCCCCATGCCCCCTCCCAGGTAATGAAAGTCAGTGATCCACTGACCCTGAGGATAGGACAGGTCTGTGAATGAACAGCCTTGTCCTTGCGCTGCCTTTTTAAAGGGCAGTGGGGGAATTCCACCTTCCTTAACATGCACCACGTGTTGGTGCACGTAAGGAGCTGTGCTTGGTTTTAGTTGTCAAGTGAGGCTCAAAAGGGGTAAGTAACTCACCCAACACCACACAGCAAAGAATTCTGAGAGCAACAGAGGAAGGGCGTGGGGGAGTTCAGGATAGACGTCGGTGTGTGTTTTGAGGGGACTCCCATCTGTGTCTCTGCACCCCAACTTGGGTGAAGCCAGACATGGAGAGAGCAATGTTGTTCTCCAGCAAACGTGTTCCCAGAGCCATCGGGGATGGATCCTGGAACCAATAGACTGGGGGTGCAAGCTTCTCCCTCCTGGGCATCAAAAGAGCTCACAGACTCATGGGGGTGTGTGTATGCAGGGTTCCGCTGACCCCCAGGGATGGACAGGGTCGCTGGGTGGTTTGGATAGTTTGAACAAGAGATCTGGGCTCCTAAGGGGGATAAAGGTCTAGGAATGAGAGGGGCCACTGTAGAGCTGTCCTAGACTCTGGGGTGACACTCGTGGAGCCAGCCCTGGGAAGTGGATCAGCACCCCATATAGAAACCACATGTGGAGCCTCAACCTTCCTCAGGGTGAGAATTCCAAGTCTTTCAGGCAGGTTGCAGGTTCTGGGCTCTGGGCTGGGACAGGGCAGGTACTGACAGGACAGGCCTGAGACACGAGAAACCTTGTGGAATGGGGGGAGGCTGGCCGTGTCCACACGTTCTGTCCATTGCCTGAGAGATAACTTCCTTCCCACCCTGGGGCTGTCAGAGGAGGAAGCTGAGCTCCTCCCCATCATGAAGCCACTATGTCTGGCCTCTCATGGCCAGGGCAGAGCTTTGGGGGAGACGGAGGCCATATGACAGCTTGCACATGGGAACATGCTGCCCTGGAAGATGGGGGTGGATGGAGGCCATGTATTTCCTTGGCTATGGGAGAACACTAGTTCTGTCTTTTTCTCATCCTTCTTTACAAATGAGTAAACTGAGGCAGAGGTGAAACTCTGGAGGTCAAAGGGTAGGCATAGCAATTAAAAGCTGAGACCCTTGATTTCCTACAAATTGGAATTCTGGTCCTGACCATCTTTCTTCCCAAGAGTTCATGACATGACTTTGACCTTCTGCTTTGCCATTTTCATTGTTGTTTTGAAACATGGTTTTAGATAACCCAGGCTGGGCCAGAACTTGCTCCTTAAACTGAGACTGGCCTTGAACTTCTGATCCTCTTGCTTCCACCTCCCAAGTGTCCCACTTCATTCAGCTTGGCTTGATTTTTTTCCTTGTTTGTTTGTGCGTTTTGTTTTGTTTTTGAGGTCAGGTTTCATAGCCTGGGCTACAGACCCAGAATGGCCTGGAACTCATAGTGTAGCTCAGGCTGACCTCAGACTCGCAGTAATCCTCCTGCCTCGTCTTGAACTCACCAAATGCTGAGACCCAAGTGCTATTCCATTGGTTTACAAACAGATGAGCGTCACACACCTCACATGGAGGGCTAAATGCCCACCTGTGGAGTGCTCAGTGTGAGAGGTGGTTTGCAATAGCACATCACTGATGTCATCGGCAGGCGTTCTTGCAGGAATCAAGGCTTGCTGGGTCAAGAGCCTATGGAGGGGACCCTAGAGGTTCAGCACAGTTCCATTTTCTGCTCAGCTGAGGCAGCTGAACCCCTGCTTTGGAGAAGAGCCTCTTTCCTCTCAGGCCAACTCCATGAATCACCTCGGAATATATTACCACACGGTTTGAGGTGCCGGCCCAGAAGTCTCTGAGAGGCCATGTTTCTAATGGGCCCCCCGGGGGCCGCTGGGCTGCTGGGTCAGGCTTGCTTCTCGAACCTGGGATTCTACTGAAGACTGATCCTCCAATGATGGGGATACAGTGAACATCTTGAGGGACACCTCTCTCTGGGTCCCCACCTTCAATGGGACATGCACAGACCCCTTGGCATCCAGCCCTTGATTTGAGTGCTTCTCTGTTCTGAGTGACAGAAACAGTTGTGTCACTTGGGGGTGAACGCTTGGCCCTTCAGCAAGGGACTGGATTTCTGGCTGGGGCTCCCCCTGTTATAGGATAAATCCATCCCTCCAAGGCTCCGTCAGAGAAGCAGGCCCAGCTCTGGCTGTGGACAAGCACCTTCTCTCTGGAGTCAGTTTCTTTTCTGTGCATGGCAGGAAGAAGGGTGAGTCAGAGGGCCAAGGGCCTGGGAACCCCCCTGCATAATTTGCCAAACATGCAGACCGAGGGTCCTGTTGCCAGGGCTTTGATTTGGTGAGTCTAAAGTGAGGCCAGGAGTCTTTTCCCAGTGGAATGTGATGTTCATTTGGTGCTGGGAATAATTGGATTATTCCAAACCCCAAGAGCATCTACAATTCTGTTGGCTTGATTCAGGCCAGGAATAATAAGAACCTGGGCAGTGGACACTGCACCATGTTCCTGCCCCCTCCTGGGCTAGTCACGCTAGCCTCCCTCAATCTCCAAGAGACCGAGGGCTGCCCTGTATTGTAATTAACAAAGATGGCCTCAGAACTAACTTCACGTTCAGCGTTTGATGGGATCCCCCCCCCTTTTTTTTGACCTTGTGAAACCCAAGCTCCAGGAACTTGCCCGATGTTACTCAGTCAACAAGGGTCAAAGTTAGAACTGAAACTCTGAAAATGGGGGTCCTGGCTTGTGAACAGAGCGCCACTCTGCCTCTTAGGAATACCAGAGGATAGCCCAGGTTCAAGGTCAGGTCTGTGTGACTGACTCTCCCATCCAAGTACTAACCAGGCCCGACCCTGCTTAGCTTCTGAGATCAGACGAGAGATCGGGCACGTTCAGGGTGGTATGGCCATAGACTTGTGTGACTGACTCTAAGGTCAAGCCTGGGACCTCCCCACACACGTTGCCCATCCTGGTATCTCCCCACTCTCCCTGACAGCCATGGCTGAGCGGGGTCTCTGTCTTCTTAGGTGCATGCCCAGCTGTGCCCGACACCCTGTGCCTGCCCCTGGATGCCACCCCGATGCCCGCTGGGTGTGCCCCTGGTACTGGATGGCTGTGGCTGCTGCCGGGTGTGCGCACGGCGACTGGGGGAGTCCTGCGACCACCTGCATGTCTGTGACCCCAGCCAGGGCCTGACCTGCCAGCCTGGGGTGGGTCCTGGCGGCCTCGGGGGCGTGTGCCTCTGTAAGCAGGTTTGCAGGGTTGAGGAGGGTGGGGGGAGGTCAAGCCCGGGAGTCCAGAGTCAAGGCAGCCTTCCTCTCTGTCCCTTCCGCACCCTGGCTGTAGGCGCCCCATCGTTCAGTGAGGCTGGTGACCCCCGGGTTCCTGGGTCTGGGCTCTGCTTCTTCCTCTTGGTCTCTGTGTGGACTCTCCCGTGGCCCACATTTGTCCCCTGATATCCAGTCAAAGCCAATGGTTCCCCTCAGAAGCCCTCTTTAGACACTTTCATAACACTGGGGAAAATAAGGGTGCAGACCCTGAGGAGGATACCACGTGTGGTAGGGGCTGCGCTGGGTGTTATCACATGCCCTCCGTGCTGGGTGTTACCACATGCCCCCGTGGTCCTATTCCACAGGTTCTACGAACAAGGAAACTGCAGCTGACAATATTAGTTGGTAAATGCTGTGCACCACAGCCCACCCCTTTCCAAACAGACGCAAACAGCAGGCTGCTCCGGCCCCTACCTACCCCTGCCCCGGCCCAAGCCCTGAGTCTCAGCTCACATGTGGATCCTGGTGCTATTCCCAAGTGACCTTGGACGTGCAACATTCCTCACTCTGCTGTCTCCGGCACCCTCTGTGTTTTGGGACAGGCAACTATGTGCCAGCTCTGTGGTTGCCTGGTGACCCTCTCTGTGATGGGTCAATTAGCAGAACCCCCTCCAGATCCAGAGCAGCCACCAACTCCTCTGCTGGTGACTTTACCAAGTGTTCTCAAAGGGTAAAATTACCCCCACTTGGACTAAAGCTAGAGAGAGAGAGAAGGGGACTGAAACAAAGACAGAGACAGACTCATGAACAAGGAACTCATCAATAGGATAATTTAAAAAAAAAAAAAAAGCAAATATATTCCTAGAAGTTATCAGTAGTAAACCCTGTTCCACACTTTCTTTGGTAGGAAAAGCAGAAAAATGGGGAGAGAATTACGTGCTAGAGAAACCCACAGACGGCTGCCAATGAAAACATGTCTAAAGAAAAACCGCGGGCTGAATTGGTAAAAGTGCTTGCCCAGCATACGCCAAGCCCTGGGATGATCCCCAGCACTGTTTAGATACCAAAGTGTGTGGAGGTTCCTGCCTGTAATTTCACCACTCGGGACTTGAACACAGGAAGATCAGAAATTCAAGGTCAGCCTCAGCTTTGGCTACATAAGAGTTCGAGACCAGTTTGGGCTGAGACCCTCTCTCCAAAATAGAACAAAACAAAACAAAACAAAACAACTAGCCCTGTGAGATCCTCAGATCTTGGCACCACTGACACGCACAACAGTTTCTTTATTGAAAACTCTGCAGGACACTCACCTTGCACCAGGCACCAAGGGCCTCATAAATACCAACCATTTCATCCCACAACAACTCCACAAGGCAGGTATGAATGTGGCTTCTGCCTTATACACAGAAAAAGCACCACACAGAGTGGCTAATCCCCTTGCTCAGCGTCACACAGCGCACAGTGGCCAGGTTGGGATTTGAACTCGAGACCTGGCTCCTACCAGACTCTCAGTCTGAAATTCATGCAAAGCAGTTTTTGTCAATAACTTTATGAAGGGGCTTTTCTCACACCAACTTGACTCAGACTGAGTTCCTGGTGCTCTCAGCCCCGGGGGAGGGGGTAAGGTGGGTGCTCATGTACATTATGACTTGAGCTAAGTTTCAAGGCTGGCTTGATGATTGTTACTAAGGCCTGGAAGAGGGTGAGTCCAGCTCTGGGGCTTTGCAAGACATTTGCTGCTCTGATCTTTGTGGTCACTTCCTTCCTGGCTCGTCCTTCCCTGGTGACCAGCTGGGAACCCCACGCTGTGCAAGGTTCGAGGTGGCAGTAACACCAAGTCCAGTACCCAGTGCTTTCTTGGCTCTGGCCCAGCCCTTCGGAGTCTGGCTTGATGTCCTTCCTCTCACTACACTGCCCACTGGGGATTCCTCACAATTCGCCCTTCCCAGCCTGTCCATCACTGCTGCCTGAGTCTATCACTTGGGCCTCTGGTTTATAGCAACCCTGTCTGTGGCTCCTGCTCAGCCCTCGCCTTCTCAACTGTCAGCACAGCAGGTCCCGGGATGGCTGGGACCACGATGTGAGCTCATGCCCCTCCTCTTCATTCTTGCATGGCTTCCCGTGGCTTCCCATGGCCTCAGAGCAAAGCCAAGTTCTCTTTACAGGGTCCTTCAAGGTCCACAGGATCTTCTTTTCTTCCACCTCTCTTCCTCTGTGCTCTACACCTCAGGACCTTTGCACTGGTCATTCCTTGTAGATTTCCATATGACGGTTTCCCTCACCAACCTCCAGTCCTTGCTCACACTCCTTAATCACTTTGTATTTAATACTTACAGCCCTCCTCAGTGCCTTAACCCTCCATCATTTCTCTAGCCCTGACGACCGATCTGCACGGTCTACTTGTTGGTTGTGTTTATTGCCCACAAGGGCAGGATGTTGCCCACTTAGCCATTCATCCTGAAATGGGCCTGGAGCAGCTAGGGCCACAGTAGGTGCCAGCTAAACATTTGCAGCGGACAGACACAGACAATCGTAAAAGGGAACAGAAGCCCTTCAGCAAATTCTGAGCACAATATCATGTTATCCTTGGCATTTAGGTAAATCCTAACATTACCCCTATTTTGCAGATGAGAGAGTTGGGTCAGGAGGATTAAGTCACCTGCTTGGGTTGCACAGCCCTGCCCTGGAAACTGACTTCCAGAGGTGGGGAAAAAGGACTCAGAGCTCCATAAATGGCAAGCCTGTGGTCCAATGCAGGAGAGGGTGGCGGACTCAGAGAAAGACTGGTGCCATGTTGGAGAGCTTGCTGGATCAGGGAACCGTGGTGAGAGATGGCAGAGGAAGAAGAGGAGGAAGATGAAGGGGAGGAAGAAGAGGAAAAAGAGGATATGGGTGTGGCTAGATAGGGAGATTCCAATGGTGTTAAGGGGGCTGGTAGTGTTAGGTAGAAGCTCAGAGGTACATGTCACCCTGCTGGGGGAGTAGCTCCTGGGGCCCTCTGCTTCCCTCCTCCACCCTCCCACTCCCACCCCCAAACCCAGCCAGCTTAGAGCTGAAGGCCTGGGAGGTGCCAAAAAGCCTGCTAAAATTACCATCCTCCAGCAGATTTTCCTAAACACAGTCTCTGTTTACCAGATCATCAGGTGACCTGAGGCACAAAGCTGGGGGAGGGTAGCAGATGTTAGCCGAGGGGAACCCAGACATGGCAGGCCAGAGTGGGGATTAAGGTGCAGCTGCCCACTGTGGTTTCTAGGAAACCAGCAGTCACATAGGCGGGGCCTGAAGGTCAGGGGCTTGGAAAGAAGAGCGACAGGCATAGAACGTCTGTTCTTTCCTGTCTGGAGGGATCGGCAGAGCCCACTGCTGAGCGCACCAGGCTCTCACATGTGCCAGACTCAGGCAGGATGCTGCGGATGTCCTCACTTTCTCCCAGGGTTCTGGGAGCAGAACATCAAGAACTCTCTGAGCTGCAGTAAACCCTGCCCCCCACACACACTGTGCTACCAGCCCCAGTGCATTTGGGGAGCTAGAGTCGAAGCCAGATGCACGTGACTCTGAAATCTCTCTGTTCTTGTGAATCTCTCTGTTCTTGTGAATCTCTCTGTTCTTGTGGCTTGACCCAGGGCAACCTGCTTGCCCTTGAGTTTTCCCTGCTCAGTCCTCACCTGAGTCCCCAGGAAACACCCCTCCTCCACTTCCCCAGCTCACAGGTACTTACCAGGGCTCTTCTTCCATCTGCCTTGGATGTGGTGACTTCTCTGCCTGTCCTCCCAGGGGTCCGCAGATCCCTGGAGGTGACCCCATCGCTGTCTAGAAGCACAGTGGTCAATGCACGGGATTATAGGGAGATGGAACTACTTTACCAGTCTGACCTGGGACGCCCCGTGTAGGCTTCCGTCTCCAAAAGCACTTTCTGAGGTTGTGTGGGTCCCACTCATGCTGTGGAGCCAGCCCACGGGATGCCACACCTACCGAAGATTCAAAAACAGCAGCAAAACAGGGGCTCTAACCTAGGCTGGCCTCCAGCTACTTAGTAGCCAAGGATGACCTTGAACTTCTGCTTCTCCTGCCTTCACCCACCTTCCAAGTGCTGGAGTGGACCCCAGGGCCTCTGCATTAGACACGCACTTCACCTGCTGAGCTACATGCCCCGCCCCTGGGCAGATTCTTACTGAGCACCTGCTGCTGGCTGGGCCCTGGGACACTCCAGTACGTGTCAGCCCCAAGTCTTCCATTTGTTGGGTTTCTTACATATGTCATCGCATTTAGTCTATGACACCCCGGGGACATAAGTACCAGTAATGCCATTTTCAGACAGGAAGACTGAAGTCGGAAGTGGAATCATCTGGTCCAATGCTAAGGGGGCCCAGACAGGCTCTGCCTCTGTGTGGGGCAGCTGGTGCAGTGAGAAAGCAGATCTTGAGTTTAGATCCCCCCAAGGTACCCATCCCCCCCACCCCCCAGGACGGCATCTTGCCAGCTCTGCAGAAAGACCTGCGCTCACCTGCCCGCTTTTCTCCTCCTCGTGCAGTGGGAGGGGATGACGGGAGCTGTCAGGTGAACGGCCGACGGTACCAGGACGGAGAGACCTTCCAGCCCAGCTGCAGGGTCCGCTGCCGCTGTGAGGACGGCGGCTTCACCTGCCTGTTGCTGTGCAGCGAGGACGTGCGGCTGCCCAGCTGGGACTGCCCGCTGCCCCGGAGGGTGGAGGTTCCTGGCAAGTGCTGCCCAGAGTGGGTGTGCGACCAGGGAGCTGCCCTGGGGACCCAGCCTTATAGCGCCCAAGGTGAGTGGCCAGAGAGGCCAGGCCAGGGCAGGGTGAGACCTCCACAGGGGAGAGGAAGCAGGCGGGGGTGGGGGGCAGTGGGGAGAAGAGACATAGAGGGTGGAGGGTCCCAGCCTCTTTGGTCTATAATTTTAATTATAATTTAATTAACTGTCGCAGTTTGCCTGCATGGTTGCTGATAAATGACCATCAAACGACTTAAGGGAACAAGGGTTTATTTTCTCTTTTGATTCCTGGTTACAGTTCATAGTCCAGCTTGACAGGAGAGCACGTACCAACACCAGGGCCGAGGGAACTGGCCACACCATCTCCATGTAACAACTGAAAGATGGACAATCCTTAGTTGCCAGATCAGCAGGCCTGGCCAAGTATACAGAAGGATGCCAACTTTCTCAACCAGCTCTCAATATTTTATTCATTTGTTCAGGGCCTAGTCCCACCCACCATAGGCTGGGCCTTCCCCATCAGCTAGGCAATCTCCTGCAGGTTTGCTCTGGGTTTAACCCGACCACTAATTCTCCACAAATGTGCCCAGAGCTCAAACCCTCAACTGCCAAGTTGACACCTGTGCCTATGACATTAATTATCATAAATAATTAAAATAAAATCCAGGTGGGAGAGTAGGAGGGGGAGGAAGGAGGTTAGAGTTATTGAACCAAATTCTCCCTTACAGTAGCAGTTTAATAAATATAGCATAAAGGCCTACCTGTAGATTGTGTCTCGGCGATACTTCAGGGCATAGGAACACTCCAAGGTGGCATCGACACATTACTATGGGGGGCTTAGCAAAACAGAAACTCAAAACTGAAGCAGGCAAATGGCTTGTGCCTGGGGCACCATGTCGGCCTGGGCAGAGATGGGGCAAATTCATCGGCTTTAGAATTTCCTTACTCAGTTGCTTTTGATTTTTTTTTTTTTTGCTTTGGATTTATTTTTATCAATTTTTTAAAATAATTATGAGTTTGTGATTTTTTTGGTAGCTTAATTACATGGTTCCTTTTATTTTCAATATCTATTTATTTGAGAGAGAGAGAGAGGTAAAAACAGAAGGGTAGAGATCAGAGAACGACTTTCCAAAGTCAGTTCTTTCCTCCACCATGTGGGCTTCGGAGGATTGAACTGAGGTCCCTAGGATTGTGAGCAGGCGGCTCATACACTGAGCCATCTCACCAGCCCTTCTGTTGCCTTTTACAATTCTTATGAATGAATGCGATTTAGGGAAAGAAGGCAGCTAGAGAGCTGCCTACCCCGACCTTGCAGAGCCCACTCTCTTCTGTCTAATCCTCCCTTCCTCCCCTGCAGGACTCCAGTTTTCTGGCCTTGCTGCTTCTGTGCCTGCTGACCTCCTGTGCCCAGACTGGAGCACCGCCTGGGGCCCCTGCTCAGCCACCTGCGGGCTGGGCATAGCCACCCGGGTGTCCAACCAGAACCGCCTCTGCCAACTGGAGACCCAGCGGCGCCTGTGTCTGATCAGACCCTGCCCACCAACCAGGAGCCTCGGCCCATGGAACGGAACCTTCTAGAGGTGGCTGGGAAGGGTGATGGCAGGCTGCTGTTCCCAGAGGGTGGGCCTGGGATGAAGGGTTCATGGCAGATGACCTCTGTCCAGGCTCTAGGCTCCCAGGCAACTGTCCGACTTGCATTCTCTACCCGTGACCAGCAGCCTGCTACCGGTGGGACGTGTGAACGGCCATCTTCCTCTAACTCAGCCTGGGAGGCTGGCCTCAGCTTCCAGTTCTGGCTGGGCTCCTTATCAGACATGCATGGAGCCAGCTTTCTCTCTGAGCTCCCCTCCGGCAGGAGATAGATGACAGTCATTCCATGTCACATGGCACAAGCCTGGCTACTCTGCTGGGGACTTTGGGGGAAGGTCGGCTCCAGGCAAGCAGGTGGTCTTAAATTCCTTTCCTGTGCTTCTGTGAGCTCATCTCCGAGGTCAAAAGCTGCACACATGCAACTTGTGGCTTGGCTTTCCGAGGTCTGAGAGCACATGCTCTCCATCTAGTGGAATTCAGTGGCAACATTCTTTGTGAACCTGGGGGGGGGGGGAACGACGTCAATATCATGCTGTACCAAGATGGGGGGGGGGACACGTCAAAATCATGCTGTACCAAGATGGGGCAAGATTCTTGGCCATCACTCTGTAAGAACACACCTTGCTCACGCCCCACACTTCTCACAGGCCTGGATTCCTCAAGGGACATCAGAGAACCTTTCTAGGGGAATTGGACCAGCGTGGAATAAACAAACCAAGCCAAGGGTGGCACTCTGTTTGGTGTCATGTGTATCACTGCTTTTCCATTTCTGTGCGTATACATGGATGGGGTGCATGCGTGTATGTGTGCATGTTTACATGTGAGTGAGTGCATGTGTATTTGGGTACATGTGCACATGAGTGGGGAAGCTTTTCCATTTCTGTGCGTATACATGGATGGGGTGCATGTGTGTGTGTATGCATGTTTACATGTGGGTGAGCATGCATGTGTCTGTGTGGGTACATGTGCATATGAGTGAGGGAGCTGAGGTTATATTGGGAATCATTCCCCATCTCTCTTCTACCTTAATTTTTTGAGTCTGAGTCTCTAATTAAACCCGCAGCTCTCCCATATGTCTAGTCTTGCTTTTTCGGGAAACTTCCAGGTTCCCCCTTTCAGGACTGGAATTGAAGGTGAGCTACCATACCCACCTGGCATTTTATATGTGATCTGGGAATCTCAACTCCATTTTGCTAGAATGGCAAGTATTTTAAACACAGATTCATATCCTCAGACCCTTGTGTTTTATTGTTTGGAAGCAAACAAACCAACCCAGGGCCAGTAAGATTGCTCAGCAAGTTAAGATTCCTACTCACAAACCTGGTGACTTGAGTTTGATTCCCAGAAGCCCACAGGGCAGGAAATAACTGATTTTCAACAGTTGTCATCTTATCTCCACCCATGTGCCACAACAAACATCTCTCTCTCTGTCATGAATGAATAAAATATTTGAAAAGAAAAGAAAGTATTTTTAAAGCAAACATGAATTTTATATCCTCCTCCATGGTCTACTTAGTTTTCTTTAAAAATAGGTTTAGGGAGATGGCTCAGGGGGTAAAGTCTTTGCATAGAAGTAAAAGGACCTGAGTTCAGGATCCCCAGATCCCAGGTAAAAATGCTGAGTGGATATGGCAGTGGTTTATAATTCCGGCTCTGGAAGGCAGAGCCTGGGAAACCCCAGAGCAAAGCAATAAGGAGGTAGAGCAATCCAGGATGATTCCTGATGTCACTCTTGGGCCTCCACAGGCTCACACTCAGGCACACACACCTGCCCATACAGTTATGCCACACACATGCAAAAAATAAATAAATAAATAAAAATGGAGGCTGGGAAGATGGTCAGTAAAATACTTCCTGTGTAATCACGAGAACTTGAGTTTGATTCCCAGAACACACATAAAAGGGTGGGCACCATGGTGCATGTTTGTAATTCCAGTGCTGGGAAAATGGCCATTGCTCCCACCTGGCAGTTTTTACAAAGGATCTGGGGATTTGAACTCAAGTCCTTTTATTTGTTCAGCAAGCGTTTTAACCACTGAGCCACTTAATGAGCCCTTTCTTTCAAAATTATGTGGCCAGTTTGTCCACCATTTGAGAACAGCCTGTCCAGACCCTCAGCAGCCAGCCAGGGCAGGACCTTGCACTTAATGAGCCTCCAGGCTCACCCTGACCCCCAATTGTCACCGCTAAGGATAACCTTCCAACAGCAAGGTTGCACCTGCCTTTGGACCTCATCTGAATGAAGTGGTGCACTGTGTTCTTCTGGGCACCTGGTGTTTTCTCTCTCACTGTTGGCTGGGTTTCATCTGCATTGGGGTGAGGAGCAACGATTCATTCCTTCCCAGATTTGTGTAGTATTCTGTGATAGATACAGGTGTTGACTTGGCCCTGCTCACATCTGCGAAGAATCGAGAGTTAAGGTAAGCAAGTCTGCAGGAGATTGTCTGATTGATGTGGGAAGACCCAGCCTACGGTGGGTGGAAATATTCCCTAGGCGGGTAGTTAAGATGAGAGAGCTGGTAAGACCAGCAAATTCTATGGACATGAGCCCACTACCATACTTCTTTAGCTAGTTTAGTGAGTTGGAATTCCTCCTTATACTTGGATGGATGTACTATCTGCGGAGTGATGCTTGTCCCTCCTTCAGCAGTCCTTTGGAGATGGTGCGGCCAGTGCCCTTGGCTCTTGGTGTTGGGATGAACTCTTCTGCCAAACTGGACTGTGAAATGTAACCATACATTCATAAGCCATAGTAAAACCCTTATTTCCCTTAAGCATTTGGTCATGAATTTATCAGCAACTGCAACATATTCCATGGTGTGGACAGATCTCATTTTATTTGCCATCCTTCCCATGCTGGGCACCTGGGCAGTTTATGGGTTGGAGCAGTCACAACAGGGGTCTCCTGAAGCTAGCTCTCTGTGCACATTCCTCCTGGGTGTGTATCCAGGAGTGGGTTTGCTGAATCAGGGCCTTCACACTCTTCTGGGCCAGTGTAATAGTAGTCAACAGTCATGTAGATCTCAAAATTGCCAAGAAATGAAATTTCGTAAGTATTCGATGTAACACAACTCAGAGTGATTTAATCATCCTGTGCAATGTGATAGTCCATCAATATGCAGAATCATAATTTGTTGATTTTCGGTAAATAGACAGAACTTCCTTTTCACAAAGTAGGTTAAGTGGAGCATAGAAAAGTAAACATGCAGTTGAAAAATTGGAATGACTGCCTTGATCACAAGATTTCCCAGCTGCCATGACTTTGGAAACCAGAACTTGCCCATCTCTCCCAAATCTCCACTTTCAGCAATTCACACAAATGTGGCAATATCCGCCATTTGTCTGAGAACTTGTTGGAGGTATGACTATCTTGTGTCCCACCTCCAGACCTGCAGAAGCTAAGAAGCCTAGAAACCTGTTTTTTTAACAAACTGCCCACTTTGTTAAAACTCTGTAAAATGGAGGGAAAACGGTAATGAGACTCTGCCCTCTAGTGGCCGTTATGGGAAAGAACAGCGGAGAGATGGCCTTTAATAGAATAGAGGCTGGGGCTCACTGCCTCTGCCTGTTGCCCAGATGTAGAAGTGCAGCCATACCTGAGCTCCAACTTGAGGTGGTGATAGGGCAAGATCACATTCCTTTTGCCAACGTGTTTTGGATGTATTATTTAATTAGATACCACGGGCTGACTCTCCAGTATCCCTGTCTGTTGCCAGCGCTTCCTCCCATAGTCCACTCTGCATAGTCAAGAAGACTGTCTCAAGTGTGGTCACAGCTAGATTACTTTGCTTGGACCCTAAATTGAAACCCTAACCCACTGAGCCAGATTCCCAGGACCCCAGGCCTGTTGTGTCTTCCAGATTCTTCTGTGCTCCAGCCATACTGAATGGTGGTGGGAGTCCCATCCTGGCCAGACCTTTCCAGATCTTTCACCCAGGTTTCTGTTTCTGCCATCTTCTATCCCCTGGATGGCTTGTTATTCCTTCTGAGTTTCATCATCTTCCTCCCTCACCACCTCAGTGCTCCACTGCCACATCTCCCTCTCCGGTGTCTGTGTATTGCTGGTCAGTAACCACAGAAAAGCCAGGGAGGCTGTCTTGAAGAGGCAACTCCACGCATCCTCCCTGGAGGGTTGCCCCCACCCAGGAAGGGAGAAGACCCCAGTGACCACCATATTTCACATACTAACAACAGGCCTATCTGTCAGCTGCTGAGTCAGTGGTCTAGGGTTTGAGCTACTCTCTCGAGCCCTGGGTTGGGTGCAGTTGAGGTCTGAGAGCTCATTTTTCTCTTCTACAGCAATGAATTAGTATCAACAAAACTCAAGGGCAGACACCCGGGCTTCCTGACTGCGTGTTTGAAAATGGCCCGATTGCATTGGTGTGGTCCTTCCTGTGTGCCCCCAGTCCCCTGCCTTTGCCCTGGCATTCATAGCTGTGCCTCACATCTCCCGGTTGGGCCAGGTCTTCCCATCTCAGCATGAGCCTCTCAGTAGCTGCTGCCCACTCTAGAGCCTAAGAGAGTCAAACACGGGATTGATAGTGATTTCTGCCCACTGCCCCAGTGTCCTTGAGCCTCCTGCATCTCTGTCTGCGAAACACGCCATTGGGTCCCTTTCCTCCTCCTTTCTTCCTGGGCTATCTGCTCCATGCCTGCCCTGCAGAAGCCCTGGGGTCACCCACACTGTTCATCCCTTTGTACAGGTGCCCAGTCCAGAGTCCTAAAGTGGCCTTTGTGGAATGCCAAGCCCTCCCTGAAGTCCTTTCCCCACATTTAGCACAAATAAGATGACCCAAAATTCTTCGTTATGAATTAAGATTCATGAAATGAGATCTAATGAATTACCATAATTCCAGTGTGGTGAACTGAAGCAGCAGCTTCAGTGTAAGGTGTAAATATCTGGGACTCCTGATGGCAACAAACAGGTGTTGTGAGAAGCCTTTGTTGTCCACCACAACCAAGGGGATGCTAAATACCAGAACTATAGTGAAAATAAAGGTGAAATTGTTTTCCCTCTGAGATTCATGAGTCCTTGAATTCCAGTCACAGAAGCCCTGCGGTCTTGGGATAGGGTTGCCATTACTCTTCTGTTGCTGGGAGACAACATCCTGACCCAAGCAACTTAAGGGAGAAAGGGTTTATCAATGGCTTATGGTTCCAGAGGGCTACAGCCCGTCATGGTTGAGAATACACGGTGGCAAGCATGGTGACAGAAGCAGAAAAGTGGCTCCCGTGACAGCAGCCATCAGGATGCAGCTAGTGAGAGAGAGCGAGTGGGGCCAGGCTCTCAAACCTCAAGCTCTGTCCCTGGTGACTACTTCCTCCAGCAAAGCTCCACCTCCTAAAGGTTCCATAGCCTTTCCACATACCCCACCAGCTGGACACCAGGTATTCAAACACAGGAGGCCATGGGGAACGATTTACCTTCGGACCACAACAAATAAAAATCTTGGCTTTAGGGCATGTCAGAGCAGTATGAAGGAGCGAGTCTGGGGTCCTGCATGCATATTAAATAAGTCCCTCCAACATCTATTCAGCACAGGGGAAAGGGCTATTTTTCTCCAGCAAGCCAAGGGTAAATCTCATGTTCCCCTAAGTTGCTTAGGTCCTATGTTCGTTTAACAATGGGAAGATAAATTGACATTTCTGGAGCAGCTGACCTGGTGCATGCATCAGTGAAGAGACCTGGTCTCAGACAAGGTGGAAAGGTGAGGACTACGTGAAGGTTGTCTTCTACCTCCATGTGCACTCCATGGCAATAAAGGCTAGGTGTTTGAAGAATACTGTTAAATTAGGTGTGGGAGAAGCAGCTACAGAAGATCTGGAAAGGAAGGCCCAGCTCACATTGCTGCTCGAGAGCCTGCTGGACCCTGGTCCTTCACTAGAGGGGAGCAAAGCCCATGAACAGGCTTAAACTTGAGGAGTGGTTGGAAAAGGAGTGTGCGCTTGTGGTTAATTGGATAAAATGTTCAAGGTGTGTGCCATTTAAAAGGATTCACTTAGGTTGGGGGCCGGGCTCCATGCAATATTTGCCTAATGCTTGGGGTCCTGAGATCTATTGCCAGCATTCCAAAAAGAAAACAAATCACCCCAAACCACAGAAGCTGGGGATGGCGGTGCTCCAGTTGCTCAGGGAGGGGCAGCAGGCATCTTAGATCCAGTTTCCAAGTAAAACGAAAGGTTTGGCGTGTGTGTGTGTGTGTGTGTGTGTGTGTGTGTGTGTGTGTGTGTGCGTGCATGTGCCTGTGTGTGCAGGTACACTTGCATGTATGTGTGCATGTGTGTGGAGGCCAGAGGACAATTTTGGTTGTCACTGATCAGGTGCTGCCCAATTTGCTTATTTGAGACAGGGTCTCTCATTGGCCTTGAACTTGCCAAACAAGCCAGGCTTGCTGGCCAGTGAGCCCTGGAAATCTGGCTGTCTCTACTTCCCAGTGTTGGGATTACAGGTGCTCACAGCCATGCATGTGTGTCTCTCTCTCCCTCTCTCCCTCTCTACATCTCTTCCTCTCTCCCTTTCTCTCTGTATATGCTGTGTGTGTATGTGTTTTTGAGCTTGCGCATCCTTCAAATCTCTCATCTGTACTCCTCAGCACAGATTCAAAGGCATGCACTGTGCTTGACTTTGTGTGTGTGTGTGTGTGTGTGTGTGTGTGTGTGTGTATGTGTATGATATTGTTGTTGTATGTGTATCAGAAGGTGCTTGAGTGTGTGCGTGCCATGGAAGACAAAGGGTGACTTTGGGAATTCTACTGGATTGCTCCACCTTTTCTGCCTGGCATTTTCACGTGGGATCTGGGATTAGAACTCAGGTCCTCCTGCTTGTGAGGCAGAGGCTTTAACCGCTGAGCCATCTCCCTGGCCCCTATGCTCAGCTTTTAACGTGGCTGTTGGCACTCACTCTTGAGTGGCAAACACTTCACTGACCGAGCCATCTTCCCAGACCCTAGCACATGGCTATCTTGTCTCTGGCCCTCTCATGTCTTCTCCAGGCCGCTGCATCTTTTGAAACCCCAACCCCCTGAATCAGACAGCCCTGGGATCCAGTAGATTTGGCTGACTGCAGGAGGAGGGTGACCTTTGCAGAGAACAGAGCAGCCACTGGGTGCCGCAGCTGATCTCTGAACGGTGCGAGGCAGCTGTCACTCACGCTAGTGCCCTAGACTCCTCCCTGCAGGGAACGGCTGCTGTCCGTCCAGCAGACACTCTTGGCTTGGTGGCCTGCCGGGCCCTCCCCTCTCTCTGGTGGAATTGAAGCGCAGACTCCTTAGCTTGGTCGTGAGGAATCATTGAAGGCTGCAGGCTCCAGTCACAGGAAATGTTTAAGAAAGGTTGTCACGAGCTGGCCATCATGGTGCATGAGCGCACACACAGTACTCAGGAGGTTGAGGCAGGAGGATTGCGAGTTCCAGACCAGCCCGGGTGACACAGCCAAAACCAAGGAAGTGCTCATTTACTCAGAGGAACCTTCCAGCTTCCAGGCTAAAGTAGCGGAGTGGGGGGATGGCCCAGCGAGCAGAGCATGTAACACACAAGCCAAAGGACCAGAATTAACCACAATGTCTGGTGGGTAGGGTGGTCCACCTGCCATTCCAGCCTTGGAAAGCTGGGGCTGGGAATTGCTAGAGCAACCTGGCTTGCCAGACTGGCATTATCAGTGAGCTCTGGGTTTAAACCGAGACCCTGTCTCAAAAGAATAAGGTGGAAAAGTGATCAAGAATGACTCTGAATATTAGCGAGCACACAAACATACATGTGTGGTCACACACATGTGAACATGCATGCACCTCCCCATATACACATGAGAATGGAAAAAGAAATAGCAAGGAGAGAAGTGGTACAGTGGAGAGATACAGAGAGAGAGAGAGAGAGAGAGAGAGAGAGAGAGAGAGAGAGAGAGGAAAGGATCTTTAAAAAATTATCATGAAAAGTCTTAAAGGCACACAAAAGTAGAGAGACTGCTGAATAGACCTCTATATTCCTATCACATTTTTTCATTATTAACTATGAACAAAGTAATAATTAACTAGTGACTAGTGGAGGTTCCAATACACCACTAACCCAAAAGTATCAATCTTTAAGAGCCTGAAGAGGAACAATAAAGAGACTTCAAATAATGGTCACAACAGGATAGCAGCCTGTCTGGGACCCAATGACCAGAGAGGGGTCCCTTTCAGACCCTCCTCCTGTGTCTCCCAAATGATAAGCTCACCTTGCTGAGAGCAGCAGTCTCCTCCAGTATAGACATGGCTGTGGTGCTTCCCATGGGGGTTCTGTGGGTTCCCCCCAAACTCCATGTTTGCCTTCCAGAGCTGTGAACATTCTGGGAGGCAGTGCCCACCGCCTTGCCCCACCCTGACACCCAGTTCCATCAACACTCTGTGCTTAGCCAGGCAGCATCTCAGGCCCTGCAGTCCAGAACCCTGGATGACATTTTGGCTGCAGAAATGCCCATAGTTGCTTCGAAGGAGCTTTGACCTGATGTCTCTTGGGGCAAAAGACTCTATTCTGTTAGGAGGGAAATAAGATCTTACCAGGAAAATGTCCAGGCCCTCCAGCCTTTGGAAAAATACTGAGCTACATTCTAACTATATATATATATAAAATCAATCCCTTATGATTCCCAAAGCCCTGCTGAACAAGCAGTGTGGGGAAGGGAGGAGGAAAGAACTGTTGGGTGGAGGAGACATTGATGTCTGCCTGTGCCTTCACAGATCTCATTTTGACCCTAAATGCCCACTGGGTCACAGAGGGGAATTGAGGCACAAGATGGAGCCTGGGCCGGGCTCACTCAGACACCCACATCCTTTGTTAGCTCCCACTACCCAGTGTGGACGACACCCCCCCATTCAGGGCCTTGGCTCCCTCTCCTTCACAGTGAGTAGCAGAGATTAATGGCTTTCAGAAGGATCTAGATGCAGAAGGCACACGAACTCCTTTGAAGGGAGCAACCAGAGACAGACAACCTTTGTGTTGTCCTCAACATGAACATCTTTGGGGCTCTAGAAGAAGAACCCCCATGAGTGAAGGCTGGCGTGACAGGATAGAGGAGACCACCAGGTCTGCTCAGGTCCCTAAAGAGGAAAGGCAGAGGGGAGACAGAAAGCAGGGTGCTTAGGGAGCGCCTCGGGGAGTTGCCATTTCTGGTTTCTGCTCAGCTGATGATTTCCAAGCTGCGAAACACACACACACACACACACACACACACACACACACACACACACACACACCCTCTAACCTCCTCGGGCTTAAAATAGAGCTGCTGAACCAAAAACGCCGAGCACAGGGCAGAGTCACCTGCCTGGCAGAGCCAGACAGCCCCACCCCCCGTGGCCCCAATTATACCCACCCCAGCGGGCATGTTTGACAAAGCGCCTCTCAGCTGCAAGTCACAAGATACTCACAATGATCGGAGAGCATCGCTCACCAGGGCTCCCTCGCCCATCTCAGAGACGAGGCAAGCAAAGTCTCCAGGCTTTGTAGGAGGGTGAGCTGGCTAGCGGCATGTTGCTGACAAGAATGGAGTCTTGGGGACTCAGCCCCTTGGGGTCTCAGCTGGGACTGACCACAAGGACTTGGCAAGGCAGCGTCTTCTCTTTCCTGGTCTGCCAAGCATGGGTCCTACGGTGACATCTGTGACAACATTCAGCCCAGGCTGGGACTCTGTAGCCTTCTGCCTCGTCTGTGCTTCTGCAGACAATTCCTGATATCTGCAGGCAGACAGTTGTGGAAATTAAAGAGACACAGTTACCTGTTCTCAGGCATCTAGAAATTGGCACATGAAAGCTTTGGGAACCTTAGCATGGTCCTCTATGGTGACAGAGACAGAGACAGAGACAAGAGAAGAGGAGATAAGAGAGAGAGAGAGAAAGAGAGAGAGAGAGAGAGGTATGAGGCATTGCTTTCTAGTTCTGTATCCTGGTTAGTACCCTGGTTCTCACATGGGGAAACTAAGGCCCAGAGAAATGAAGGTATTCTGTCTGTGGATATTTACCTAGAAAGCAGAGGTGCTGGACCTTAACCCATGTTCATGATCAGACCTATAATCTTGTTCTCCCCAAAAGCAAGCTGTTCCCCTAGTCCCGCTTTCTACTCAAACTCTTTTCAAACCTTTCTTGGGCCGAAAGTCCTGAGGTCCCCTTCTTGCTTCCACCCTGAGATTTCTGCCTACATTTCTGCCCCTCTGAGGTGAAGAGGAATCAGAGGAGCAAAGATGCTGATAGTTAGTAAAAATCGGGTGGAGGCAACCATGCCAGCACCCCACCCCACTCTCATCCTGCCTCTCTGTCAGGAGCCCCAGTAGTCAAGGGGGCTCCAATTCTGCCCCAGAACTGAGGCCCCAAAGCTGGGGCCCACTCACTGTGATATTTGTTATAGTGACTAATGCTCTGGCACAAGTGCTGGGGCCCATGAATCCGTGTGACCACTCTGGAGTCATCGCTCACCGCAAACACAATGACTCACCACACACACTCACGCCCTTCCAGTTCTCTCGACACGGGCCTTCTTTCCTGGCCTGAACTCGAGGTGTTGTTGGCTGGCCTATATTCCTTCCCCCTGGCTAAGATGGAATCTACTTCCTTCCCTTTTCCAACTTCAAGGTAGCACCTCTTCGCCTTAGCTTAGGGCTCCCTGCATCTGCAGCACCAGCTAAGTCTCTTCAGTGCCGTGTCTCCAACTGTCCTCCAGCCTCCCTTGTGATAATGCAGGACCCACACAGAGATCCAAGATCATCTTCAATACTGAGGTCAGCTGATCAGCCACCTATTCTGTATGCACCCTCAGTTCCCCTTTGCCGCGTAGCCCGTAGCAGTATGCCTGCATGGTTGCTGATAAAATCACCATCAAACCGCTTAAGGGAACAAGGGGGTTATTTTTCTCTTAGGATTCCTGGTTACAGTTGTTTGTCCATCTTAGCAGGAGAACTCACACCAGTACCAGGGCCAAGGGAACTGGCTACACCATATCTATAGAACAGCTGAGAGAGGGACAATCCTTACTTGCCAGACCAGCGTGTCTGGCCAAGTGTGCACAAGGATACCAACTTCCTCAACCAGCTCTTTGTATTTTATTCCAGGGCCTATCGCACCCACCATGGGCTGGGCCTTCCCCATCAGCTAGACAATCTCCTGCAGGTTTGCTCAGGCTTAATTCAACTACTAATTCTCTACAAATGTGCCTAGAGCTCAAACCCTCAACTGTCAAGTTGACACCTGTGCCTAACTGTGACACACCGAACATAGTTACAGATATCAGGAATGTGGCACCGGCATCTTTGAGAACCATTTTCATGCTACTGTAACTTCTAAAGGGATATTTTTCCTCACCTTTGTAACAGTTGGCAGCCATGCCCCTGATTAATTCAGGACCGAATGGCTTCATGGGAATAAGGGGATTATTTCGATTTTGTAGGAGAGTCCACACCAACACCAGGGACCAAGAGAACTGCCCATATCATAGCCATAGCCATACCTGATAGAGGGGCGACCTTGCTTGCTAGATACCACATCTCTCCAGTGGGCTGAAGAATGACAATTCGCTGAACCAGCTCCCTCCATTTTTATCCCACCCGCCATGGGCTAGGTCTTCCCCTGCAGTTAGACGACCTCCTGCAGGTTTTCTCAGCACTTTCCTTAACTAGCGGCTCTTTACAGATGTGTCTAATGTTTAACCTGCAACTGTCAAGTTGACACTTTTCTCTAACTATCACAATGGTGACGGGAAAGTGAGGCATCCTAAAATGGGTGGGCAACAGAAGTGAGATGGAACAGAGGCAGTCGGCTCGGTCACTGTTTGTTTCTTAAACGATTACTGTCTTCATCTGACTACCATTGAGTGGGTGTTCTATACCAGGCCTGCGTGCTGAGGCCCAAAGGATGCACAAGATGGGATAATTGTCTTCAGTGGCGACCGAAGATCATATTTGCAGTGGGAAGAATGAAAGACGGCAGGAGCCCAGAGAAGACCTGAGTCAGGAAAGATATCCAAACTGAGCGGAGAGTGGCAGAGTGGTCGGGGGTGTGAGCCAGCTGTGCTGCAGTGATTAACACATCAATGTCTGTACTTCCGCAGGTGCCTAGGTGGGCCCTGGCAGGCAATATACTGGCTTTGAGTAGGACGGAAAGAGGGTTGTAACCAGCCAAGTGAAAGTTTATGCAAGAAAACTTTATGCAATGGGGCTGGAGAGGTGGCTCAGGGATTAAGCCTCTGCCTTGCAGGTGGAAGGTCCTGAGTTCTGATCCTAGGTCCACATGTAGACATCAGGCGGAAGCGGGGGCGGTCCTGCGTTTCTGGCCCTGGTAGGGCGGAGCCTGTGAATCCCCAGGCACAGTAAACAAGGAGGAGGTGGAGGCGTCCATGGTGGTTCCCGAATTCGTCTGTGGTTCTACACACACACACACACACACACACACACACACACGCACAATTGAATAAATAAATAAATAAATAATTAAAAAAAAGAAAACCGTATGCAAGCTAAAGGCTGAGGGTGGGGATGAAGGGCAGTGGGGGAAAAATCAGAACAGTCCAGAGGGTGGGTGATGTGTCAGCTGTAGCAGAAAGCAGAGAAGGAAGGATGCCCCTAATCAAGCCAGACTGTTTGGCGCTGTGCCAGATTCTCCACACACCACCTAGGACTCAGAAAAAGGTACTATTTTGGTGGGTGTGGGGGGCAGGACTAGGCTTTCCAAGAAGTAGGGTCAATGGAAAGCTCCCCCAACATGAAGCAGCTTGGACCAAATTTGTTCTTTTACCTTGAACCCTCCATTCAGCAGCAAATCCTCTCGCTCTATATACCAGGGTAAACTAGCTTCTGTGGTGGATTGACCCCCAAATCTCAGGGTCTAAGTTCAGAACAGGTGTTTCTGATGGCAGATGGTGGAGAGACTTGTGATGTCTCTTTAGGGTTATGCATTTGTCCTGCAAGTGAGGAAAGGGGGAGGAGTTATATATGGGGGGCCTTAGGGCTAGACCTGGGAGAAGGGCATGCCTAGAGCCAGGCTTTACGGGCTGCAACTTGATCATGTGACTACTCCAGGTTCCAGAGTGATGTGGTTAGCTCTGTGCCCAGCTCCACTTCCCTTGAGCTTCCCAAAGGCATCCACCACTTTCCATCTGAGATGCTCTGGTCAAGGCCAGGCCCCATTACCAGGCATTAGATTACACCACTCTCCCAAGAGGTGTACACTTCTCTGCTATCTTTCCTTTTTCATGTGGCTGTCCCCTTCTTTTTATTTGGCTTTTTGAGGCATGACTTCACATATCCCTGGATGCGATCCACCTGCCTCTACCTCCCAAATTCTGGGATTACGATGTGCACCGCCACACCTGACTCCTGTATATTCTCTCTCCCTCTTTCTCTCTTTCTGTCTGTCTCTCTCTGTCTCTGTCAGTTACACTATCCTGACGAGTTTCTGCTTACAACCTTCCCGTGGTTTGAATTATCCTGAAGAATAAATGCCAGGAAGACCCTGTGCGAAGTCACTTCTTTGTTTTCCTTCGATCCTCCCCCATGCTGCCTGCACCCCAATTCTCTTAGTCCCACTCACATTGGCTTACCTGATGTCCCTCCCTGCCAAGTCAGCTCCCCTCTGCTTTGGAGTAGAAACTAACACTTCCTTCTGGATTCTCCCTTTCCAGCCATTCCTGGGTGACTTGGCGCCCACCTTTCTCAAGCAGGATTTTCTTGTTACACTTGCCTTACTTTATATTCTCATTCATGGCTGGTGAGCCCTCCCTGTTTGATTGCAAATCTGCCTTACACCCATCGGAAATCCCTGGCACCAGAGGGCGCTTGGTAAATATTTACAAGATGTTTAACTCTAGAATAAAGGACCGGGTGACTTGCCCAAGGTCGCAGGAGCAATTAAGGATGGGGCCCGGAACACCTGGATCAAGGCTCCACTCCAGATGTCACAGTTTGGGGCGGGAGGGCGGGGCGCAGCGGGAGAGCCGAGGCCCCGCCCCTGGCTGCTTGCGGGGCGCAGCGGGGCGCGGGCGGCCAGGCTGCGGACTCTGCCGTCGGGGCGCACCGTGGGGCGCGGATCGCCGCGCGGGGCCGGGCGCCGAGATGCGGAAGCAGAGCGCACGCACGGCCGCGCTCATCCTGTGCATCCTGTCCTACCTGCTGGTGGGCGCCGCGGTCTTCGACGCGCTCGAGTCCGAGGCGGAGCGCGGCCGCCAGCGCCTGCTGGCGCAGAAGCGCGGCGAGTTCCGCAGAAAGTACGGCTTCTCCGCCGAGGACTACCGCGAGCTGGAGCGCCTGGCGCTGCAGGCCGAGCCGCACCGCGCCGGCCGCCAGTGGAAGTTTGCCGGCTCCTTCTACTTCGCCATCACGGTCATCACCACCATCGGTGAGCCGCCCGGCGCCTCCCCCACTGCCTCCCGGGGCGCCCCGGGGCGTCGCTGCTCCCGTTGAGTGACTTTGGACAGGTCATTTCAGCTCACCGAGGCTCGTTCGCCTCTCTGTGCAGTATGAGGCAGGCAGTTCACCAATGTGGGATGGTAGGCACTTGTAAATTGCCAAGGGGCTTGAGCGGGAGTGCTCAAAAGCGGGGGGGGGGGAGGGGGGAGGGGCGTTGGGGGAAAAGTAGCTTCCTTGTCCCATTACTTAACTCTGAGTTATTACTTAACTCCTCTATAAAATAAAAGAGTGCTTATGGGTCCCCTGGGTTGGGGGGCCGGGTGGAGATTATTATTAAGGTGCTAACATATGCAGAAAGTTTCAGAAGAGAGCTTGACTTACAGAAAGCACTACAAAAATAAGGTCTCTCTCTCTCTCTCTCTTTTATAATAGCTATTCTGTTTCTCCATGAGAACAGACTTCCTCTGTCTTGGTCACTGCGCCAGAACATTGATGATGTCTGATAAATATTTGTAAACGGAATAACTGATTATGAGGATCTCACTCTGGGAATCCAGAGCATCAGTCCCTTTTGTAACATCTGGACTGCCGGCTGTTGCCTTGACAATGTCTGGAGAAGCGGGCTCTGTGGGGCTCCAAGCTGTGGCTGTCTAGGTGTGCCCTTGGGTTCAGATGGGCAGCCCGGAAGCACGCGCCTTGGAGAAACTTTCTCCATAATCCTCTTGCACCTGAGCTATGGATTTAGCGGTGGTGGAGTTCAAAGCTCATACTCTACAGTCCCAAAAGCCAAATCCAGTACCCACAGTGGCCCGTTGCAGTCTTTACCTTTTCCCACATTTTTGGAAACCCAGTCGGGTTTGGCTCCCCTCGCCTCTCCACCTTTCTGATCTGCCCATGGGGCTGGGGAAAGCAGCTCAGAGAGAGTGAAAACTGGAGGTGTTTTTTCTGCTCTGGGCACCTGGGGGCGCCACAACCTGATGGACAGTCCTTTTTGTCCTTTTTGCTTTAAAAAATCTTGCAGACAGCCGAGTTGAGGAAAGGCACTGAGAAGTCATGGAGCACCTGGTGAATAGCCCAGGTCCTGAGACCATCATCCAACTGCTTCTCTTTAAGCCTGGTTTCATTATCTGCAAAATGGGGATATCAGTATGGTGGCATGTAGAGCTGAGAGGGCTAAAGAGACAATTCATGAGTTCATGGTATGTTTAGTTATGATTCATTTCACTCCACCCAACGTTGGCATAGCACCAGCAGTTGGAAACAACACTTTCTGACCTCTTGTTCCTAAAGAGGCTCTTGTCCAGCTCTAGCTCTCCCACCCCACTCACAACCACTCCCTTTCTCAGCTTGAGTTAACAACCTTTCCCTGGTCGATAGTCTGTGTGTGTACAGGACACTGGTGTCTCTGGACATACAGAATTGACCCCTGTGGTCCTTGCCCTCAAGGAGTTCAAAGTGTGGGGATGGGCAGAGTACCCCAGTAACAGAGAGGCAGACAGACAGGGCCACTCAGGTTAGGGTGCAGGCGCAGCCATAAGTCTTTAAATGCACGTGCTACATGATGTTTCCAATATTATAGACAATTACAGTGCAACTCGCTGAAGTAAAAAAGGATTCAGAATAAAAAGGAAATGTCCCTTCTGATCTTTTCTGCCAGAACATTTTTTGCCGTCTTTTATGTATTAATGCATAATAATGATACAGAACAATGGGTCTCACTGTTGTATTTTCATATATGCATTTCTGGTACTTTGATCCTATTTGTTCCTTTTACTATCTGTTGTCTTCCCTCTTCCTGTCTTCTTCCTCTTTTCAAATTGTCCCTTTTCTATTTTCATGTCTTTTGTGAAATCTCAATTCTTCATGCAAGGGGAAGCAGGTCCTCTTTGTCTTTCCAAGTCTTTGCTCTGTCTCTGAAGGAATCAGTTAGTGCCCCTCCCTGGATCACATATACTTTACCAGTTTCTTGTGTGCTTGTGTTCTCTGTTTCCATATTTCTTTAAGCACTACACAGCTTATATCGACACTATGTGCATTATTCTGTCTTTTTGACTTTTACCTTTATTTTTCTTCAAAACAGGGTTCCATGTAGCTCAGTCTCTGTCTTTGAACTTGCTGTGTAGCTGAGGAAGAACTTGCATTTCTGCTCCTCCAGCCTCCACTTGTTGGCATTAAAGATGTGCACCACATGCCCAGTTTGTATGAGGTACTGGGGATTGAACTTAGTGTTTCATGCTAGGCCAGTGCCAGACAAGCACTTCACCAGCCGAGCTACAGCTACAACCCTTCATTTAGTGTGTCCTGATGATGCTTTTTATTCAACTCCGAAACAGCAATATTTTTTTTCCTCCAAGCTGCATAGCAGGACTTCTCTTTCTTAGAACTACTGACATCTTGGCCAGGATGATTCTGTGTTATGGTGCCTGTTCTATGCACTGCGAGATGTTAGCAGTACCCCAGCCTCTACCCTCTAGAGGCCAGCAGTACCTAGTCTCCCCACTCCTACCCCCACCAAATGTCTTTAGGTATTGCCAAGTATCTGTCTACTCAGTAATAAGACTGCTACTATATAGTATTCTACAATTTGGATGGTGCCATGATTCCTCTATTGATAGGCACCCAGTTGTTTCTAACTTCTGTTCTGACCACCAGTGCTGCGGAAACAGCTCACACAGGAGCATTATTTTGCGTGTACACTGAAGGGCTAACTTCCTACATGTAGAACTGCATAGGCCACAGGGTTTGCATATAGTACATCTGGGCAGATGGGCCCCATCTGCTCGAGGAGACATATCTTGTTAGGGAGACAGATCCATCTCACTTCTCTCAGATTATAGAGCCGTGGAAAGCTAATTGTTCCTCTCTCCAGAAGGAGACACAACCCACTCATTTCATGGCAATGCACCGTGACCCAAGACTCAAAGGAGCACACTCATGTCTGGATCCCCTACAATAGCTGAGGTTCTCAGTGAAGAGTCTTTACACCAGCCACAGCCACCCAGAACCCAGGGGGTTTTTAGTGATAGTGATGGAATGGCAGAGGTGAAGCAGGATTTGAAGGGAGGAATAGGCTGGGGAGGGGAGGGAAGCCAGTCCAGGGAGGAGAAATCATGTGGAAGGGGCTTTCTTGGAGGAGGGAGTATAGGGAACACAGCAGGAAGCCACTGGGGAGCGGGGAGGTAAGAGCAGTGGCTGGAGGAGAGGCGACTCGGATCAGAAAGTAGTGGGGACTCCAAAGAGGCCTGAGACTTTATTTACCCAGTGCGCACTAGGAAGCCATTGAAGCTTTTGAGACCCAGTCAAGCATAGCTGTTGTTTCTCAGTGTACACACTGCGGGTTCTGACAGATAACTGCACACCATGCCACAGAAACTGACCCTTAACCCTTCACCCCCAATTCTTCAAGGACAGGCAACTACAGAATGGTTCTGTTCCCTTAACTGTGCTGCTTGAGAATGTCCTACCACTGGGACCATGTGGTGTGTGCGCTTTGGAGCGGGGTTTCTTTGAACTGTTAAAGATTTATTCTTAGGGCTGGGATGCGCTTGCCTAGTGCGTATGTGCAAAGCTGTGGGTTCAATCCCAGTAGTCCATTAAGACCGGGTCTCAGCTCCTGCAGAAACAATAGGTCTTTCTGCCCTTGCTAAACAGGATTCTGCGGTGAGGAAGTACGATGGCAGTGGAGGGGCTGTCTGCAGCGGAGGCGCTTTGGGACGTTTCCGTAGGGTCACTGTGAAAGATGGGCAGGGACAAGCCCCCTGAAGAGAGGCATGTCTGTGGGGTGGAGCTGGACTCTCAGCCTCCTGTCTCCCTCTCCCCACACAGGGTATGGTCACGCGGCGCCAGGCACGGACTCAGGCAAGGTCTTCTGCATGTTCTATGCACTCTTGGGCATCCCCCTGACGCTGGTCACCTTCCAGAGCCTGGGCGAGCGGCTGAACGCGCTGGTGCGGCACCTCCTGCTGGCGGCCAAGCGTTGCCTGGGTCTGCGGCGGCCACACGTGTCCACGGAGAACATGGTGGTGGCCGGGCTGTTGGTGTGCGTCGCCACTCTGGCTTTTGGGGCAGCTGCTTTCGCCCACTTCGAGGGCTGGACCTTCTTCCACGCCTACTACTACTGCTTCATCACTCTCACCACCATCGGCTTCGGCGACTTCGTAGCGCTGCAGAGCGACGAGGCGCTACAGAGGAAGCCGCCCTACGTAGCCTTCAGCTTCCTGTACATCCTGCTGGGGCTCACGGTCATTGGGGCCTTCCTCAACCTGGTGGTCCTGCGCTTCCTCGCAGCCAGCGCCGGGGCACCCGAGCGCGCTGCCCGCCGGCTCCGCCGGGGGGCGCCCGAGAACCGCATCCCCTTCCGACCTCACCACTCTGCGCATCCTCCCTGCATCTCCCACGGTGTCCACCAGCTGGAGACCTGGGCCCGGGATAACTTGGGCTTCTCACCGCCCTTGAGCCCCGCAGCCTGTCATGGCAGCGCAGACAGACCCCGGCGGAGGTCCATCTGACAGCCCTGTTCCAGCTGCATCACATGTCTGCCCCCCAGAACTTGGAGAGGAATTCAAGGGACCTGCAGACTTCTCATTATGTGGCTCATAACCTCCAAAAATATGTGAATATTGCATTAAGAGTATAAACCGACTCTAGTCATCCTGGAGGTGTAAACCCCTTAGTACACATCTGTAGGAAGATGTGCCAGTAGGTACAGCTCTGCCTGAGTCTGCATCGCTAGCTGCCCCTTCAGAGGGAGGCAGGTAGCTATGATTCTCTTGTGAAGAGGGTACATCATGTCTTGTAGGGGAAATACACTTTTAACACTGGAATCCTATCAGCAAGCCATCTGCAGTCCAAGTGGACAATCTGTAATATTTAAATGACTTTGCATCCTTTGCTGTGTACATAGAGATGAATCGGCCCATGCGTGAATGGTTGCCCCCAACTCAAAGAGCACTTAATTTGACTTGATGAATGGGGGGCCTTGGCAGACAACCCTGTGTCAGTAACACCATCCAGGGCCAGACCAGTGCTGTGGGAGAAACGCCATTGCCAGTCCCACCAATCACCAGCAATGTGACCTTGAGATTCTTATCCCTCCACAAAACCCCACCTCCAGCTTCAGTGTCTACACCAGTAAAACTGGGTTCATTTAGGACCCAGCTTCTTGCACATCTCTTTTAGGGCTTTCTGAGATAACCCCCTGCCCTCCCCCCCACAATGTTAACAAAGCCCAGGGTGGAATATCCAACATCCCACAGTACTCATTAAGACACCAGCATCCCTTACCTGCCCAGATAAAACCATCTCAGAACAAAGCAGGAGCAAGCCAGCTTAGAAAAGCCAAAAACTTTAATTTCCAACATGAGCTACACGATCATGAACACAATGTGATGTGACCCACTCCAGCCCAGTGGTCTCCAAAATCCTCCCTGCCTGGAAGCCCAGGCTGCTCCTGCTCCCCATGAGGACACAGGGAAAGATGAATTAATGGAGGGGCCCCGAGGCCTTGGAGTTCCACCTTCCCACCGTGCTGCACTTCCGACTTCCACTCAGCCTTCACTGGCATTCTGGTTGCATGCAACAGGTGGCAGCAGCCCAGCCCAGGTGAGCTCGTGGATACTTTATGGGAAGGGTCACCGAAGTGCTGTGCTGCAAACACCACGCCCTCCTGGAGGGCAGGGGTCAATACAGGAGACAGGAAGGGGCTTGGGCCTGTGGGCCTGGCACTGTGCTGCTGCTCAATAAATAAATGCAGGTGATCTCGCCTGATGCAACAGCTCTACCTTGGGAGAGAATAGGGTGCCGTGCTGTGTCTGAACCTCAAAATGTCCTCAAGATCTTCTTAAGAAACCAGATGGTGAATCACTTGTAAACTACATAGCCACCCCCATCAAGCACCTGCTTGAGCTGGGCCAGCAGAGCCAGAGGCTGTGGGCTGCTGGAGAACGAGGGCTGGCCCTGGTTCAGCCACTGTCAGGACAGGACCTTCAGCAAGCAGCTTCCTCTCTCAAAACCTTCACCCACCGCTTCTGAAGATGGGGGTGATGTCAAAGGCCTCCCCCCATTCCGCTCAGGGGCTCTTTTAAGGAGCGGAGGGTACAGCCGAGGGAAAAGCACTGTGAAACAAAGCGTGCCACCAGAAGGTAGGGCTGTCATTCTGAAGGTCTTCCCCCTGTGGGGCTACAGCACCCCCACCCTGCAACTCCCCAGACAGAAACTGTTTCTTCACACACACGCGCGCGCACACACACACACACACACACACACACACACACACACACACACACGGTGGTCTGGAAAGGTTATGGCCCAGAATGGTGCCCTATCCACTAAGAATCAAATCTGCAGTCCATGATGGGACTGTATATGGGAAGACCTGCCCATATACACACATAGCACACACAAGACCCCATTCTTCCTGGCACCCCTCCTATCCCAACCCCAGCCCAGAAGATAGAGTCAAGCAGGACTGTGCAACCTAGGGCCTTAGAGAGGAAATGCAGTTGGCTGTCTCCTGCCACACAGCAGAGAGAAGCCCCTAGCTCTGCCCCCCAGGGCACACTTGTGAGGATCTAATCACATCCTGCACTGGGCCTCAATTTCCTCATCTCTCAGATGGGTTACAGCTTGTTCTACTCATAATTCGGGACCACTAGGAGGCTCCAAAGGGGGAGGAGGAAGGTGGGAAGTGGCAGTCCCACTTCAACCAGCCTCGGCTCCAGTTCAGCCAGATGTGAGGAGGAGACCCAGCTGTGGTGCCCCCAAGAGCACCAGTGACCCCAAGGCTGACTCTTCCAGGGCAGGGCCTGGGTCTCCTCGGTGAAATGCAAATGGACTGAAGGTCCATAGGCCCTTCCCCTCAGAAGGAAAGAAAGTGGAGTGGGCTCTCCATGGCAACACTGCACGTGATCTCTGTCAGGAGACAAAAGCCTTAGAAACCCCAGCCCCAGAAAGACTCCTCCCAACTCCACCCTCTCTGCGCCTCACCTAATGGTAGATAGAATTTGAGTTGGCAAAGGAACAGGCAGCAGTGGGGACATGGCTTGGGTTTGAGGTTCCCAAAGCTAGTGATGAAAAAAATCACCTTCCTCCTCCCCATGCCTTGAAGACCAATGTGGTTTCCTACACCCAATAGTCACAGCTTCTTGGAAATGGGCCACATTCTCACAATGAGGATACGAAGAAACAGGGCTCCAGCCCCCAGCTCCCCCCTTCTTGGAGGTGAGCAAGATTTCACAGAACAAACAAGAAAATCATTGAGGAGGTCTCTGCGACCACCTCTGGGGTGTTGTTATTGCTTAGGGACCTCTGGTTGTGACAGCCAAGCTCCGCCCCACCCTGAACAACCACAGCTGTGACAGCAAGAAAGAGAAGGCCCTCTCCTGGCTCAAAACACTCCAAATGGCAAGTAATAAATGAATAGAAGAGTGCTCACGCTCGCTAATAAAACAAGGGGGAGAGGTGTCTGGACTAAACTGTGGGCCTCAAGGGAGCCTCGCTCCCCACCCTTCCACCGTCTCAGGAAGCTCTGAAGACCAGTTGGATAAGAGGGGTATCTCTCTATCACCCACTTCCCTATGCAGCAAAGCAGCTCCCTATGGACCAGAACCTTAAAAGACCCCCAAGGCTTAGTCAGGCCAAGTGGGGGAGAATTTCCACATAGAAGGAATTCCCCGATGGAATCAGAAATAAGATGGGACCCTACAGAGCCCAGATGTCCTCAGTGGAAAAATGACCCCCTTTAACAGAAACCAGGCCCCTCTGCAAGGGTCAGCAGTCCTCAGGAGAGCCTTGTAAAAAAATTCAGTGCCAAGGATACTACATCAGAACGTTGAGTATAATGGGCAGCTGGCTACAACCCTACAGAGGAGGAGGAGAAAGAAGGGCGGGGAAGAGCAGCAGGGGGCCAGGAGGAAGAGGAGGGCTGGCCTCTGGGAACCAGGCAGCCCATTTAGCCCAGGGCAGCGAGAGACTGACATACAGTCTCCTGGAATGTACTGGGGTGTCTTCTTCGCCCCCAGCCTGGGCCTTGGTAAGGTCTGTGCTAAGAACGGGTCCCAGGACTTGAACAGTAACTACTCAGTAACCTGGACTACGCCCTACACAGCAGGGACTAGGTGAAGAGGATGGCAAGCTGCTGAGTGCCTCTCAGGCATGGTGGCAGAAATGTGCTTCTACAATGAGGGGCTGCCTGCCTCCTCCCTTGCATGCAAAAGGGCTCCCACCTGCCCAAGAAGGTGCTACCCAGGCCTCCAGACTCACACCCACAGCTCCTTCCCTCCACTATCCCTCCTTGAGTCAAGGGGATGAGACCCGGGCAGTGAGTTCTGCCCTTAGTACTGGATGTTTTATTTAAAAAGACTAAAACAGGGGGGCGGGGGTTCTAATGCCTCCCCCAGACCCTAGCCCAGAGGCTAGACAAGATGATCTCTGATATCACCCAACATGGAGAGGTTCTCCCATTTAGGAAACCCCCTTACCTCAGCACCACCAGATCCAATCCCTTCTTTCCTCAGCAATGCCGCTCCCTCTCCCTCCCCCGCCTCCGAGGGAGCCCCCACATGCCGAAGTGGCCCCCTGGACCTAGAGTTCTGAAAACAGCTTCTCCACCACAGCACAGATGACGAGTTTTCCAGTCCACCAAGAGTTCCAGACCAACTTGCTGCAAACTGTGGATGGAGGTCCTGTGGGAATCTGTCAGGCCTCAGTCACCTCCTCCTTTCCTTTGGTCCCTGCCGGCCCCCAGTTCCTACAGCTGCTGCAGAGGAGCAGGCAGAAGGGGATGACCAGATGGACTCAACAGGCTGCGGCAAAGCTCCTTCCATGGGCAGGCAGAGGGAGACCCGAGCTCCCCTTCAAGTGGGGAGCTCTGCCCCCCTCCCCCAGGAGCTGGCTCCGGATCCTTGCAAAGCTGCCCCATCGTCGACTCTGGGGCAGGAGTAGCTGCCTGAACCCGGTGCCGCAGGAAAGACACTTGCTGGTAATTGGCACCATGGAGATGGCCGGCTGAATTCTGGACTTGGCTCTGGGCAGCGAGCTTCCAAGGAGGCAAAAGGGGAGGGACGGTGGGGTGGTGATGGGGCAGGAGAGGGGTTTGCTCCGCCACCTCAGGCTTTCTCTCCCATAGCAGACGCAGCCACCAAGTCAAGACCGGCCAAGTCAAAAGTGCAAGCCAACCCATTGGGAGAGGAAAGGTCTCAGGGGTAGGAAGCAAAGAAGGGGTGAGGAGGGGCCCAAGGGGGGCAGGTCTCCCCATTCTGCTTCCCCACTTGTGGGGGAATACCCCATCCTCCTCTGTCCAATGTGCCCCTGGGCCTGGGGTCCCAGGTCAGGGCTGGGTGGTCTCCAGGCCATCTCGGGGAGCCCCTCCCCATCCCTGGCATTAAGATCGCTCGCCACAGGGCCCCACGGTGCTCTCAAGGGACAGTTGGGATGCCTGCCTGAGCAGGGGACCTGTGGCTGGGTCCACCATAGAGGAGGTGGGGAAGAGCTTGTACCAGCCCACGGCCAGGGTGGTCAAGTCCAACTCTTCCAGAAGCACGCGGGCCACACCCATGAACTGCTTCCGCTCCATCCGCCCGTAGTTTCCCCAAACGATCACCTGGGGGAGGGGAGGGATAAGAAACATGAGAGTTCAAGTGCCTTTAAGTGATGAGGATATAATTCAGATGGTAGAGTGCTTGCCCAGAGGGTAAGAAGCCCTGCAGGGCTCCAGAGGTGAGGGCAGGAGAATCAGAAGTTCAAGACCATCCATCGCTACACAGCTTAGGCTACATGAGCCCCTATTGCTAAATAAATAAATAAACAGCTCCTTTTTATTAAGTTCTGGCATTTTGTCAGGTTAAATCAGGCAAAGTTCTTACTTGGAAATAATAGAAACTGCAAGTTGCAAGAAACAGAAAAACAATGTAAGTCTACAGACCCCAAAACAGAACTTGGGGTCCTCCAGGCCAACGAGGTCGAGCTCTTCCTTACCGTCATTCAAGTATGACCATCTTTTCTTGGCTTAATGTCCTAGTCACTGTTGCTGCCTCTGTTCCATCCTCCATGTGGTTCCCTCTTTGAACCCAGGCCTCTGAGGATGGTCCTACCTCTACACAGTGATTTCTCTCTGTCTGTTTCCCCCATGGGGAACCATAGTGACTCCACGTGAGACCAAGTTCCGCAGAGCAGCTATTACACGTGCTGCCAGCTCCCTTTCTTGCTTCCCCCTACTCTTTCCTGCAGTGTCTTTCCAGCTTGTTGGTCGACATGATACCCCTTGAGCTGCTAGGTGGATCTGGGCTGTGTGGCTTCGGGACTGGCATCTGCTCTTGTGAGCCTGTTTCTATTTGCGTCCTTCAACAACGGTAGGCTAGCTGAGTAGCATTCAGCAGAACCAGGAAGCTTAACCCACAGCCCTCACGCAGACAGGAGTGCAGCTTTGGTTCCTAACAATCGTCTGATGTGACGGAGCCCTAGTGTCCACGTTCACAGATGGAATGATCCTGGCTCAGCTTGCAGCCCAGGCAAGGAGCAGAGCAGAGGGTGGACATAAAAGCTCACTAGAAGCGCTGCACTGCTCTTCAGCATTTGGATCAAGGCTTAACCAGGGGGTGCTTATAGTCTCCCCAGAGTGTAAACTGACCTGAGGGTCACCCTTTTGCACAACCTACACAAAATGATCTCACATCACAACTGTATAAGCTGAGGCTCAGAGAAGTAAAGCCATTTGCCAGAGGTTGATCAACTCAGACCTCAGGAAGCTACTTCTAGTGAGTGAGTGAGTGGATGGATGGGTTCACCGTGTTCCCTGCAATTCACATGGTAAAGCCCAGGATCTCCAAATGTGGCTTTTTTGGAGACTGGGCCTTTAAAAGGATGATCAAGCGAAATGAATTCATGGGTGGTTCACATTCAGTCTGACGGGTGTCTCTGTGGGAAGAGGGAATTTGACCACAGAGGCACTAGGCTGTCACATAGGGCTTAAGCCCTATAATACTTGTCACATCCCCTAACAGCAAGGATTCCACCTTGTCTTTCGGCTTCTTGCTTTCCACATCCCAGACTGGGTCAAAATGCTCAAACTTTTGTCTAGTGGGCCAGATGTGGCCCAGGGCCATCTTCTGGCTACTTTAAATGGTATCTGAACATCTTTAAACTATCAGGGATTTCCAAATATTTTGCTAACGATGAGCAACAGGAAAGATGTTTACTACACCACTCGGTGTACATGTGGAATAAGTTATTTGAGGCAACTATTCCTTGTAAGTGATACATGGTTCCTTTCCTATCCTATTCCATCTTTTTGTCCTACCACTGGGTTTGGACCATTGTGCATGCTAGGCAAGTGCTCTACCACACCTTGTTAAGACCTGTTCAACCTGACTGCCTATCTTATTAGTGTGTCTTAACTCACTAAAACGTCTACCTTAGGACAGGATCTGGGCTTTCCAGGCTGAGCAAAGTGTCTCTGTCTTAGCAATTCTGATCCAATCCTCATGATTGGGTTGGGTTCATGACCTAAGAGCAAGCAGAGGTACCCAAGAGACAGCTGAGAGGGCAAGCATGGGGCTCCTGCATGCACGTACTCTGCCTGCCCTATGAAGACGCCTCTTTAGCTCCAGTCGGAGCCACTACCAAGGGTCTCTTGAATGATTTAATGCAAAATCATCTTTGGGGTCATTGACAGGCCCAGTTGTTATCCCTGTGACCCAGGCCAAGACTGGACCCAGTTCCAGGTTTCAGAGTTGGTGAGGACAATGGTGACAGACATGTGACAGTACTTACTGCTGACCACCTGAAAGATGCTCTTCCCACATAAGCATCCGCGGCTGCCATGGCAACACTGTCAGGTAGGTACCATCAGCACACAGTGGCACAGTAAGTTGTGGGGCACAAGTCAGCCTGAGCGTCACTTCCCCCAAGTGAGGCCCACCCCCAAGTAACACACACAGGCACACATAATGCTACACACTTACAGATCCACTCACCTGCAGGACTTTGCCCTGGGGACTCTCGGGAAACAGCAGCACCTGGTTGTACAGCGGGTCCAGCGACTTGCGGGCGACTTTGGTCTTCTTCTTGGCAATGCAGACGCCATTCTCCAGCAGATAGGCCTTGATGTAGGCCGCTGGGGACAGAGGCCAGAAAGCTGGGTTCTAGGCCTTTAAATGGTAGGCAACAGGCACAACAGAGACGGGCCAAACTCTCATTACTAGAAATAGGACAGTCTTTAGGAGTGTGTGGAGGGGTTATGGGACAAGTGGGTGAGGAATAGATGGCATGTGCAGCCATAATTGGGTGGGTCTGCACTTTCTCCAGTGGTCCTGCCTGCCTCCCCTCTCCTTGCTCACTCTGCTTCCTCCCTCAGTCCATAATTTGCACGCCCTTGCCTGCCTTTGTCTGCTGACCTGTCCACAAATGAGCACCAGTTTATGCCAAGTTCCTGACCAGGTACGAGGGTACAGTGACAGACAGGAAAGACAGCACTGACTCCCAGAAGCTTGGTCCAGTGGGCTATGCCCTGGGTACAGATGCTCCTCCTGGAACCCCCTCCCCCAGGCTCTGTCCTGAGGGGGGAGAGGGGCAGCCCTCACACCTGGCAGTGTCTTGGAGCCTGGCTTGGCAGTCAGTCCCCGAGCCTGGATGATGTCCACCTCCAGCTGGCCATTCCGCTCCTGCAAGCCAATTTCCACATCCCCTGCAAGAGACCCGCTAGAGATGAGACTGGGTGGCAGCTGAGGAGCTCCAGCCTCGCTTCCTCTCTGTGCCCAAACAAAGCAGACCAAGTCTTATACCTGCAGCCCAGGCTTGGCTGTGGGCCCGGGCTCCAGGTCAGTTGCTCAGAGCACATGGATAACAGGCAGAAGGGAAGGAGAAAGAGGCACAGGGCTTGGAGCACTTACCCATGGGTGTGGTGGCCAGGGTCTGACGGCCCACAAACTGTGCTGGCCCCATGCTGCCCAGGAAGTCACTGAACTGGGCATCTGAGGCCAGGCAAACTCCCCCATAGTTAAGGCTGCAAGAAGAAAAGATGAGACACCATCATGAGTGTTCCCAGGACTGATGGGCAAGTCCAGAACATTCCTCATGTCATGGTGATTTTTGTTTACACCCATCACCAACTTTTTTGCTAAGCCTTAGGTCCTATCTCCATGGAATGCTGATCTAACCTGTCAGGGTGGCTAGATGGATCATGGGAGAAGGGGTTGGTCACATGCTGGCTCACATGGCTTAGTGTCTTCATATTCTTAAGTGTGGTCCAGAGGTCAGGGAAAACCAGCTTTTCTGTAGCTAATGAGAATCACATCCTACCTAGCCCCCACCCAACTGCTATGTCGGGATAAGTGGTTTAGGGCTGGGATGATGGTGCAGGGGCTAAAGTCTTTGCTTCCCCAAGCAAAAGGACCTGAGTTCAAATTCCAAGATGTCATGTAAAAATGCTGGGTAGAAGTGACAGTGACCTATAATTCCAGCCCTAGCAGACAGAGTCTGAGAAACTCCAGAGCAAAGCAATATGGCAGTAGAGCAATCCAGGATGATTCCTGATGTCAATCCTTAGGTTTCTGCAGACACATACACACACACACACACACACACACACACACACACACACACAAGCAATCAGTGCTTAATGTGAAACCCAGATGATTGTGAAAGTTGGGTTCTCTGCATGACAACTTTGGATTCTGAGCAGGGCTGTTACTGCTATAACAACCAAGTGTCTACCTCTCCTTTCTCTGCTAAAACAAAACTTAAAATATCCTTTTGAGATCCATGTTTTCCCAGGACATATGACTGTAGTAGAGAGGACCATCCCTGAGCTACCCTACCCCTTAGGGTGAACAGGCAGGCCATTCCTTCCCCCCATGACCAGTGTCAGGCTCCAAGACAGACACATGGCCCAATACAGCCAACAAGAAGCTGGTTTGGAAACTTTGCATGATGGGAATATGAAGTTCCTTTTTCCATCAGAGCTTAGGCCTGAGACACAGAACTGGCACTTCTGGCAGTGGGAACCTCAGAATGAAGCCATTAGATTAGGGCAGGAGAGGGGGGTGTCCCATGAGCTCCTGGATCGAACTCTGCCAAAAAAGGGATCTCATCTGATATGTGAGGAAACTGAAGGTCAGAGAGGTCAAAAATTCAACCCAGATTGCCAAGCACTGAAATCCACAATCTATACCTTACCAAAATCCAGTCTTAGTCATTATCTTTTATCCTGACAGATTAAGACCAGTGTGGCGGGACCGTTTACTGAGCTCCTATTGCATACCAGGATCCACCTAAATAAGAACTGCATGCAACACTCATAATTAAGCAAGCTCTTTCATATTCCTCTGCTAATAAGTCTGTACAAATTTTGAAACATTTACAACTGGGATGGCACAGACATACTGTCCATGAAGTAGAGTGGACAGATAAAATCACTAAGTGCAGTGACTGTAGCAACTTGACAGAGGTCACAGCACAAGCAGGTAGCAATAGAGGCATACGACCAGGTCTGATTTTTAGCGTCTGCCTTTTCTCCAACTCCAGGGAAAACCCCCAAGGTGGAGAGGGTCTCCGTGCAGTGGGCTTTCTGGCCAGCAGGCAACAGGCATACAGTCCCATGGAACATGTGTGTGCTTGCTCAGGGCTCCTAGGGTGGCAGCCTGGAGCCTTGGCAGTCAGT
Source organism: Typhlomys cinereus (assembly GCA_023101885.1). Lineage (NCBI taxonomy): Eukaryota > Metazoa > Chordata > Mammalia > Rodentia > Platacanthomyidae > Typhlomys > Typhlomys cinereus. Next base: position 4,842,843 of record JALPQD010000095.1, read on the forward strand.
GAGGCACCCTGGGATGGGAAATCAGGCAGCCGCCCAGATATTAGAAACAATTACCGCTAATTACCAAGCTTGCCAGTTCCCCATTGTCTGCTTGCACTCCACCAGGAGCGAGGAGCAGACTGATGATTTTGGAGGAAACTTTCAATTTCAGGCTGCAGAAGGCCTGGCGCTGCTTGGAAGGCTCCTCGCCTTGGGGCTCACAAGGCCACACCATCTCTCCACCTCTGGCTTTCCCACCTCTGGCTTTCGGTGACCACGTTCTTCTTACAGAGTAGATGCTGGGTCCTCTAGTTCTGGGGGAGGGGGCATGAAGAGATCCAGGGACATGGAAGAAATGTCGCATCTCAGCTGAAAGTCTGGTAACAGCTTCATTCAGTGCCTTGGGTTTTACAAGAATTGTGGGTACACACTTTGATCCCCAGACAATTATTTTTCAGTCCTTTCTCTGTGAAAATCTACTGCTGCTGAATTAAGATAACAGCCACAGAAGCTTGTTTGCCATGGTTCTGATGCCGCTTTGCCTCTGTCTTCCAGAAGCGGATTCAGACCCAAAGACCCAGTTGTACGATCATTCTCCTCTCCAGCGTCTCTCAGAGTACTAAGCGAAAAGTACTGGGTACTGTGCCTGATGCATTCCTACCATTTCTAGGCAAATGAAATTCGTTCTTTCATCTGATCCTCCCCACAACCAGAGAGATCGGCTTTTTTTTTAATTTAATCCTTCCCACCACTATTTAGATAAGAAGCACATTTGCCCAAAAAAGGGAGACCATGATTCGTGGCCAGAGCTGGTAGATTTGGGGTCAGATGCCAGACCTGAGACAGGACACTCAAAGACTCTCTGGAAATAAAAAGGGCAATCCCAGAAGACTGGACACAAGATGGCGGCCCACATAAAGAACCCACAGACCTCACTGGTTACTGGCTGTGTGAGTCCTCATTGTGTGAGGTACCTGGGTCAACCTGTCTCTGTGTAAGTTACCGGCAGAGCTAACAGCAAATGCATCCAAATCCTGTTAGTTTTGTCCATGGAGCAACAACCCATTTTGTCTTTTATTATTAACCCATGGGCTTGGTTTGGCTCCTTGGTTCTTGATGGTTAAAAAAGCCATTGGGTAATTTGCAAGTTTGACTCCATTCTTGTTTCTAAGGATCAGTCTCAATAGCATCAGAAAGACAACCCTTGTGGTGATTACAGGCTGTGGTTCTGAAAGGGTCTGGAAGTCCATGGGACTCCAGTGTATTTATTCATCATCTGCTTCCCACCTGTAAATGTCCATCTATGCAACTTCCTTCCTACAAATTTGCCATTCTTGTTTGTTTGTGGTTTTTTTTTTTAGTGTGTTTGCATATGTGGACTGTATGTGTGTTCACACACATATGTGTGGAAGCCCAAAGCTGAAGCCCATTGTCTTTTTGGATCACTCACCACTTTTATTATTAAGACAGGATCTCTCAACTGAACCCAAAGCTCATGACTAGGCTAGCTAGCTAGCTTGCTCCGTCTTTGCATCCTGAGTGCTGGGATTACAGGCAGCCGCCACACCTACCAAGCTTTTACAAGTGTTCTGGGAACCCAAACTCAGGTCCTTACACTCATGGGACAATTGTCTTATCCACTGAGCCAAATCCCCAGGGCCCCAGATTTTCAATCCTTATACTACATCGATTCTCCTATAAGACAAAATATTCATCCAAAAACTACTATGAAGTTCAAAATCCTGCAGGGGAGATCACAGTTTATGAAGAAATGGGCCAGTGTCACATTGAAAAGAAAAGGAAAAAAGGATAGGAACCTAGTAAATATGGTAGGAGAGTTTCAAATGTGCTAAACTATTACGAATGTATAAATATTACAATAAGTATGGTGCTTTGCCCTGGAAAGCTAAAAGTTGGCTGTGGGAGTGAGATGGGAAGGGTCATGGTCTGTGAGTTAGAAAGTAGTAAGAAGGGTTAGCAGGAGCTAGACAGAAAAATTGCTGCACTGAAGAAATTCTTAACATCTGGTAAACTGAACTCTCTGTGTTCATCTTGTGATTCTTGTAGGTAAAATCCTGCCTGATTGAGCAAACAGGAGCAAATATGTTATGCTGAGATTGTTCCCTAGTACCTCAATCATATTGGTACAGATTCTAGATTTCAAAACAAGTCCTGTAGAAGAAGTGACTGTAGGCCAGAACACACAGAGTCACGTGATCCCAGTTCTGGCTTCTCAAACATTTACAAACCTATCCCTACACAAGAGTGGATCATGGGCCTAAAGCCAAGGATTTAGTTTTTCCTTACCAAAAGCTTGTGGAGTCAAACCTGATAGGCAAAAGGTGTTAGTGTTAACGAATCAGGATCCAATCAGGAGCCTATCAAGATCGTTGTTAAAATAGCAGATATGGGGCTGGAGAGGTGGCTCAGGGGTTAAGCCTCCGCCTTGCAGGAGGAAGGTCCTGAGTTTGGATCCCAGATCCCACGTATAGACGCCAGGCGGAAGCGGGGGGGGGGGGGGCGGCCTGCGCTTCTGGTCCTGGTAGGGCGGAGCCTGTGAATCCCGGGGCAGGAGGAGGTGGAAGCGTCCATGGTGGTTGGCGAATTCGTCCGTGGTTCTACACATACACAGACACACATGCGCGCACACACACACACGCATATGCACACAGTTGAATAAATAATAATAATAAAAAAATAGCAAATATGGGGGGCTGGAGAGATGGCTCAAGGATTAAGATTCTGCCTGGCCAACAGAAGGCCCTGAGTTCAGATCCCAGGTCCCACATAAAAAAAACACCAGGAGGGAACAGTGGTGGCCTGCACTTCTGGCCCTGGTGGGCAGAGCCTGAGAAATCTCAGAGTGAAGCAAAAAGGAGGTAGAAATAATCCAGGATGATTCCAGAAGTTACCCTTGGTCTTCGACAAGGACACATAGTGTCCTCTACACACACACACACACACACACACACGTGCAATAAAATAAAGTTAAAAAATAGTAAAATAAAATAAATAAATAGATGTGGGATTGGGACTCTAGTAGGTTGGCTCCTAAATCCAAATTCTTTTAATATTTTATTCATTTGTTGAGAGGCATGCATGTGCCATGGTGGCTGTGTGAAGTTTAGAGGAAAACTTTCAGAGGTTCATTTTTTCCTTCTTCCATATGGGCTCTGGACACTGAATTTAGATGGCCGTGTCTGTATGTACATATTTCCAACTTGACAAGGTGTGAACTTGTGACAGTTAATCTTGGCTGTCAGCTTGTCTATACCTGGGATCAACTAACAGATTAGCTGTCAGACTACTTGAAGAGATTATCTGGATTAAGGTACTAGAAATACAATAACCAACTCTAAATGTGAATAGTATCTTCTAATAGCAGGCCAGATAAAAGGAAGCGCAAGAAAGAAGAGCCCCCTCATCCCCTCCGCCCTGTGTTGGCAAACTCAGGTGTTGCCACCATTCTTTGCTGACATCAGAACCCGGCTTCTTCAATCCGCCATTGTGACTGACATTCAGAGACTCTCCAGGAATCTTCCAGCCTTTAGTGTCAGACTGGGACTCCTGAGCTATTCAGCTTCTGAACTGAGTGGCTACAGGCAACCACTGTTGAACTATCTAGACTTATCTCCTAACCTGTGTGTCCTCCAGGCAACCTAATACAGCACCTTTACCTGCTGACCTACCTTTCCTGCCCAAGTCCAACTTCTTAACCAGTATGGTACATAGTTGACCCCAACAAGCCCAGACTTCTTATGCACATGAAAATCCATGAATCAAGTCTCTTAACTAACAAGGCACATTCGCATACAACTGATGGGCATCCTCCTGTAGATGTTAAGTCTTATCTAGATTACTTACAATGCCTAACACTATGTAGATTATATGCCAATACCTGTTTTCCTAATATGTTTTAAGGAATAATGACAAGAAAAAAGTGTGCACATGCTCAGTATACAGGCCACCTCCCACTGTCTGAATTCCTGGATGTAGAAGCCTTGGATATTGGCTAATGATTCTGCTTCATGTCCCCAGAGTCAAGCGCGGTGAGCTGCAGTTCCAACTCTGGGGTCAGGCAGGCCTGGGTTTGCAGTCGGCCTCCACCACTCACTAATCATGGAGATTCATATTTCACCTTTCCATGCCTGTTTTCCTTCTTCAGTAAAACAGGCATAAATAACAATGGGCTGGTGTTTGGCATTGGTGTAAGTATGCAACAAGATAAATTCCTTAGGGCAGAGTCTGACACAGTCAAATGCTCGACAAATACCAAAGCTTATGAAACAAGGCAAAATCACCCCCATCCTCCTATGTTGTCCATTAGGTATGATGCAGCACAGGTGGGAAGGTGGGGGAGGAGGGCTTACCACCCACTGGCTTCCTAGGTCTTTGGTGATTATGTGACTATAAACCTAGAGTGTGGTAACCCTGAGCCTAGGGGCTTCTGGCTTGGGCAGTGGGGAAATTGGGAAAATTGAGTCCTATACATTCAGCGTGGTGGGCTCTACCAGTCTACCCCCACCTCTTTTCCCAGTCAGTGTGAGACTATTAATGCCAGGACCTATGCCTCTTTATCCAAGTTTCCCTAGCCCCTGACTCACAGTGGTATGGAAAGGGCAAGACATACAACCAAAGCAGTCAGCAGTCGGTTAGGACAAAGGGCTGGAGTATAAGTACCTCCACTTTGTCACCTGTTGGGAGATAACGCCCAGAGGTGTGTTCCCCATTGGCTGCCAGGGTTCCTCGTAGGGACTGCGTCACCTGCTGTGGAGGCTGGTTAGTACAGCACAGCATGCTCATCTCTCATACGCCTCTCTGCTGTTACCTCCCAGAATCACCTTCCAAGTAAATGACTCGAATCCATGTTTTAGATCCCAAACTAAGGCAGACAGTAAGCAGGAAGCATCTCAGGACTTGGGCAGAGGGGTGTGTGTGTGTGTGTGTGTGTGTGTGTGTGTGTGTGTGTGTGTGTCAGAGAGAGAGAGAGAGAGAGAGAGAGAGAGAGAGAGAGAGAGAGGGAGGACTTGAACTCCAGCCTCTTCCTTTTGTCTGAGTGAGATCATCCTGCCCTGTAGGTTTGGGAACTTAACTAGTAGCCCCTTCATCCTTAGAAAATAAACAATTTCCGATAAGGCAGAAAGGCTCAGGAAAAGGAGATCTTTCCTTAGCACCTGGAGATAAACCACGACTGGTATAACAAGCTTTGGAGTTGCACAGAGAAGAATGGAAGAGAAACTTTGATGGCACCAGCAATCTCTCAAACCATCTCAGAATCATCTCCCGCCAGAAGTCTTCACGGACACAGTCATCCAATTGCGTGATGTTGTTAAGGGGGAGTGCATGGGTTTGAACCCTCCAGTCCAGCCACTTACTTGCTCTGGGGCTTTGGGTCAGCTTTTCTCAACCATTTGCTCCTCTGTAAAGTGGGGACATTAACATTCGTACCACCCTCCTGCTGTTGTGGGAATTAAAAGAGTCAACTTAGGCCAGAGCACTTGGTGCACACCGTCATCTATTTATGTATTCACTATGGATACTATAGACACTTTGATTTACTGTGTGCCCAAACCATCTGGGGACCACGGTGTGACACAAATTCTGGCCGTGTGTGTGTGTGTGTGTGTGTGTGTGTGTGTGTGTGTGTGTGTGTGTGTGTGGCAAAGAGCCTGAAGTTCTACATTTCTAACAAGCTTCCAGCGGATGCCGCTGCCGCTGCTGGACTATGACCCATACTTCAAACGGCAAGGGCCAAAGCTACTGTTTGCTGCTAGTATGCCACCTGGAACCCTGGCATCCTCACTGACAGAGGACCAAGCTGCGTGTTTTCCTTCTCCACTCCAGAGACTTGGCTAGGACCTGTGCATGGACACTACAGCCATTATCTAGGCATGTTCTGTGCAGTTCTTCCCATCCTGCTGGCTGTTTGGCCAGTGCCCTACAGTGCAAGTTCCCAGAGAACAGGGTCTCTGTGGTGCCCAGTGCGTGGCACGCTGTAGGTGCATAATCACATTGCAAATGTGAAGAGCCATGCTGCAGGCCCCTTTGCCCTTGCAGGGATGCACATGCCCGCTAGCTCAGTGCCCAGTGGCCCAGCCCAACAGTGCCAGCAGCTGCAGCTTCTTGGACCTTCTCGAGTGAGGCTGGTTCCCTGCATCTGCTGGACTGGCATGAGTCCAGGAGGTGGGGAGAGGGGAGGACACTCAACACCCCTTCCCATTTCAGGGCCTCACACCTGGGTCTAGCCAGTGCCCAAAATACCTACAGAACAAGAAGAAGGCTGACCACAGCACATAGCTGCCTGTCCCTTTCTGGTCCAGGTGCAAGGTAAGGTGACAGCACCCAGAGTGCTTCCTCTAAGACTCAGCCTCTTCCAGGCCAAGGCTGTCCTCACTGTTGGAGCCAGCCTCTGCCAAACCCCTGCTCCTTTCTCGGCTAGGTTCAATTCCCCCCAACGTCTTCTTCCTTCTCCTCCTCTCTCTCCCCTCCCTCTTTCCCCTCCTCCTCCTTTTCCTCCTCCTCCTTCCGGCTGTCCACCCCTCCTCTCTCCCACTGGAGAGTCTCCTCAAGGAGTGTGGAACAGCAAGCCCTGCCAAGGCCATTTGAGAGGCTAGAGATAGGAAGGGTAAAGGGTGGGCAAGGCTTTTTACCCAGCAGCAGTCCCAGCAGACAGGCAGGCTAGGGTGAAGAGCAGCCCATGTGGTGATGGCTAGAGTCTCTGTGTAACCCCTCCCAGGCTGGGACAAGTCACTCGGCCAGCACTGTCCAGCAAAACCTCTGCCTGAGGGAATGTTTTGCCATGTCCAATACAACTGCTACCAGTCACGTGTTGCTATTGAGCACTGAAAATACAGAGCGGTGGAGGAGCATGATAAATTTATTTAATTTCAGCTTATTTAAATTTGCATAGCCATGTGCACCAGCCACCAAGCTGTTGACTCCTGTGAAGAACATTGCAGACTTACAGGAGAGAACACGCAGCAACTTCCCCAACCTCAGTCTCTTCATGTGCAACGTCCTGACACCCCAGGTCCCCTCCATGCCTCAGAAGATGGCTGGGAGAGTGAAGCCATGTGAAGTAAGCCCCAGCTGGGAGTCAAGACTCCAGGGTCCCAGATTAGTTTCTGTGTCACCCAGAGCAAGTGCTGAGTAGCAGGGTCATCCAGACAATGTGAAATTGCTTTAGATCTAAGTTGCTTTGACAAGAACCTATGGGTAGACTTGAGGGGAATCTGAGAGCCTCCTCCATTGTGAGGAGAGTATGTTTGCATGACTACGTGTGTGGAAGAGTGACTAGACATTTTTTATTAAAAGAGGGAGGGAAAGAGATATAATTTATGAGGGTACAGTCTCAAAAGCTTTCCTCCATTCTCATTCTCACTCACTCTCTCTCTCTCTCTCTCTCTCTCTCTCTCTGCAGGGGTATGTGTATAGCAGAGAAGGAGTATAAGTGCATGCAGAGTTACCTGTTTGGGGGTGTGTATGTGTGTGCATGTGCTCATGTGCCTGTGCATTTGAACCCAGAGCTCACCAAATATCTAGGCTAGCTAGCCTGCCCTGTCTCTACTTCCGGAGTGCTGAAATAACACACCTCCCCAGCTTTAATATGTATCCAGGGATCTGAACTCTGGTCCTCACACTGATTTGGCAGTTGGGAGGTAGGGCCCTGCTGTGTGGATTTGTAACACATTCCTGGCAATTCTGGGACACAGTCCCCAGGAAGCAAATGCTGGTGAAGAGCCAGGCAGAATGGCTGTCTTCAGATTTGATGTGCACGAGACACTTTTATCAAGCCCTAGTTTATATTTTTACAAGCCAACTGGTTTTAAGAAACTAAAAATGAGAAGCAAAGGAAAGCAATAAACCATCTCAACTCCCTACTTTGACTCTCCTTTTTGCAAACCTACCACCACCAGTATGCAGTAGGTGCTCAGCACTGTCCTGAGCTCTCTAGATATCCACCTAGGACTCATGGACTGCAAGAGTTTACTCCTTACAGCACCCCCATGTGAGTGGTGCCATCATCTCATCACAGAGATGGCTCAGGTTCAGCGTCGTATGGCCCAAAGGTGTTGGTGCTGGGATCAAGGGCAGAAACTACACTCTGTGCATGCTCCGTTGGCGCTCCCTATCTCGCTGCTTCAATTCTGAAAGATGGGCATGGGATGTCCCACTAGCTCCCGGAGGTCGGGGGATCGCCCAGTCTCTCCCTGTGGTAATTATCTACAAATGTCAACTTGACAACTGAACGCTCAGTTCTGGTAATATTTGTAAAGAATTAGTAGTTGAGTTATGGCCTGAACAAACCTGTAGGAGATTATCCAATTGATGGGGGAAGACCCAGCCCGTGGTAGGTGGGGCTTTTCCCTGGGCAGGTGGATAAAACTGAGAGAGTTTGTTCAGTAAGTCAGCATTCCTTGATATACTCAGACAGAACATACTGTCTGGCAAGTGGGGTTTGTCCCTCTCTCAGCTGTCCTGTAGATATGGTGTGGCTAGTTCTCTAGTCCTTGGTATTGGTGTGTATTCTCCTGCCAAGCTGGACTAAGAAATGTAACCAAACAACTGTAGGCCAAGAATAACACCCTTGGTTTCCCTTACGTTGTTTGGTTGAGAATTTATCAACAACATGCAGGCAAATGGCAACACCCCCACCCACCCAGAAGACTGAGAGCCAGGAGACTCTGGGCAAGGGGGGCCCCACACTCACTTGCCCTCTGAACCATAGCTGTTCATGCTGTCCTCGATGGACTCATGGCTGGCCTGGCGCAGTGTCCGGCTAGGCATCTCTACGGCCAGGCCCGTCTCCGTGCTCCTCTGGATGGCGCCCTTCAGCCTCCGGTTGTCTCCTGATCGGCACAGGAGCCAAAAGAGATGGAGGAAGATATTGGGAGGGGGGTGGAGGGGAGGGGTTGGGGTGGAGAACAGAGAGACAAGTTGTCCTGGTTAGTGTTTCAGCAGTGGATGGCAGCCTGGCTCCAGCCCGAAACCCAGCCCACCAGCATCTCAACTGTACCTGCTCTCCTCCAGGGACATGGGGTGCCCTTTGCACCCATCCCATGGACAGCATCAGTGAGCTCTATTAAGGGCACATTTGCACACTCCTCCCCCTTCAGCCTTCTCTAATCATTTCATCTTTCTTTGCAGATACCATTCTGAGCACCTATTATGTGCCGTACTTCACCAGGTGCTCTGGGGTCAACCAAGTTGAGCCAGAGTTACTACTATTCCTTTCGTTGATATCTTTAATAGTGAACTCTGTCAGGTCACTGCCTGTCTCTCGCCTCTGGCCTTTGTCTTCCACATGTTGTCTTTCACAGCCCAGTTGCCTTCCATCACACTGCACCCTCGCCACACGTCCTAGAGTTCCCTCTATCTCTAGACCCTTCCACTTGGCAATTCACACAGCCACCCTATGTAAATGAGTCCTATATCCCAGACTGCATCTCTTAATTCCAAACACAGCAGTAACTGCAACTGCATTCTATGTATTGCCTCCTAGATGAGGGCAGGCTCCTTAGTTTCAGCACAGATGAAGCACTACTTACCTCTCTTCTTCCAGTCAGTTTCCCAAGTCACATCCCAGTCTTCCCAGTCACCCAGACGTAGGATCTCCCATGCATATAAAAGGCTTTCCCCCTCTTTCATCTGATGTCTGATCTTGAAAAGCCTCTTTACCTTAATAGCTCTCATATTTTATACCACTTCCTTCTTATCGGTCCTCACACTCCAGAACCCCTGCTACCTCAAGCTTGAACTCTGAACTGCTTCCTATGCATCCACCCACAAGCTGGGAGCAGAATCAACCAGCACTTCAGGCTCAGCATATCCCACTCTTACTAGCTCACTCTGCACAAACAAGGACAGAAGAACACAGAGCTATGCACGAAGATGTTCCCCTCAGTACTGTTTACACTGACAAGATGCTGAAATTAATCATCTGCCAATAAAGGACCAGCTAACTATATGACACATTGACACAATAACACATTCTGTGATTGTGGAAAAGAATCATCCACATCCCTACCGACATGTATTGGCTCCCTAGGTTTTAGGGAAGTATGCAAAGTTCATGCCAGTTCTGTAAAGATATACATAGCTCTGTGTGTGATGTGTGTGTATGCTTGTGTACGTGTGTACAAAGAAAGAAAGAAGAAAACACTTTATCTTTATATTTATACATATGCACAGGGGTGTGTGAAGGATGAAATTTTGTAACTTTTAAAAATAAGTATAAATGCACCAACTGTAGAGCTTGGTGATTTCTTTTTAGTTTTCTATTTTCTTGTGTATGTGTGTGGTATGTGTGATCATATGTGTGTGGGGGGTGCATATGTGTAAATACATGAGGTTAATATTAGGAATTATCCTCAATCGTTCTTCTACCTTATTCTTTTTGAGAAAGGGTCTCCAGTCAAACCCAGAACTCAGCAATAAGATGAGTCTGCTCTAAGAATTCCCAGTTTGGCCTTTCCAGGTTGGAATTCCAGGTGGACTGCATGCCCAGTCAATATTTTAGTGGGATCTGATAATTTGAACCCCTATCCTTCTGCTTGCACAGCAAATGCTTTAACCACTGAGCCATCTTCCCAGACCCAAGCGTAATGCCTCTTTACAAACATGCTTGTGAAACCAAGCACCAAAGACTTTAAAAAAATATTAGTGGGACCCTCCATGGATCCCCATGCCTCATCTTCCACCACTAGCTTGCTTAGGAGGATAGCCACCAGGCCAGTTGTTATTTTTGTCTGGTTATGAATGCTCACTGAGGAGTGGTGGGGGAGCTGATTTCTTCTCATGACCACATTCAAGATCCATGCATGCTGGCAGTGCTTTGCAGTGGTGTCTTACAGTTCAACTGTCCACAGCTTGCTTTCCCACTGTTTTGCTTGTTTTTAATCCTCTTTTGAACTATGAGGAATGATGGTTATTTTAGTGCAAGGCTCTCAGTGAATATCTGCACCTGTGTCTTCTGGAACTGCACCTGAGAGTAGAATTGCTGGGTCGCAGGGTAGAGATTTGTTCAGCTTTGGCTGACTCTGCCAAATAGCTACACCAGTTCATACTCCGTGTGCACTGGGGAGGAAATTTCAAACTTCTTTGTTATCGGGATGTTTTACAATTCGACGTACTAATTCCATCGTGTAAATGACAGTAAAACACACACACATAGGGAGCTGGTAAAGCTCAGCGGGTAAAGCACCTGTCACACATGAGCACGAGGACCTCCAGTTTCTCTGTGGGATCCCTCCATGGGATCCCCAGAACCCATCAAAAGTCAGGTGCAGTATCATGCGTCTGTAACCCCAGCACTCAGGGTGAGATGGGAGGAGGCAGGAGCATTCCAGAAGCTCAGAGCCAGCTAGCTTGGTGTACTTGGTGGTGAACAAGAGACCCTTCAATAAAGTGGAAGGTGAGGTAGATATGTACACATGGAGAGAGAGAGAGAGAGAGAGAGAGAGAGAGAGAGAGCGAGAGAGAGAGAGAGAGAGACAGAGAGAGAGAGAGAGACAGAGAGAGACGGAGACTTTAAAAGATAGACTCTTTGCCTCCTCATTAAGCTTAATCATAGTCCAAGACTCCTCAGTGATGTCCTACCCCCCCTGATTCGCTCACAGTCTCCCTGTCCTGGCTGCCCAGGACTCACTGCTCCATGTCCATCCTCGATGACTCTTCATTCTCATTTCCTTTCCTTTCCTTCTTCCCTTCCCTTCCCATCACATTCTAACCACCCCCAGAGCTCTGTCTCAAACAACACCTACAACTTGTCAGGTACTCTCTGACTCAGTTTTTTCAACATAGAACAGGAGTAACAGCATCAAACTCTTTGGGGGAAGGAGGCATTGTGAGCATTAAATGTAACTGGTCATATAATGACGTAATACATTTTACCCTCAGGACATCTTGGGGGACTGCAGCATGCAGCATACTGTACACACATGGAGAATGTGGCACCATCAACATGCTATTACCATTGAGCAAAGGCTGTGCCACCATCCTGCTTCATCCTCTCAACAGTTAGCAAGACAGTTGCCGGCCCACTCCACAGAGGAAGAAAACGAGGGTGTAATTTTTACTGGGTGTCCCAAGTACCGTGATGCTGGTACTTGGGACAGGGAGGCAGGAAGATGCACATTCCGGGCCAACCTGAATTGACAGAGCAAGTCCCTGCTTCCAAAAGCAACTCTCCCAAGGGTATACAGAGAAACAGCTACACACCGCAGAACAGATTCCAATCCAGGTATTTCTGACTCCCAGGCCTTTAATGAGCCACAGAACTAAATTCACTGATCTCTCTACCACAGAGTTCAAATGCCATTTCTCCCAAGAAAGCTTTCCCACCCAAGTCTGAATCCAAGGAACACCTGGTCTTCAGTTCACTTCACTCCAGTGCGCGTTGGAACACATTCCTGTCAACTCTATTTCCAGAGTTGACTCCCACTCAGCACCTAGGACAGCAACCCAATTGCCCATCCCTCCAAACTTGTGCTTAACTGAACTGGCATTAAGACATGTCCCCCAAGAAAATTACAATTCTTTAGTTCAAAAAGCAAAGAAACCTGGCCCGAATGTTCATCCCTGAATATTTTTTAAAATTTTTTTTATTTATTCAATTGTGCATGTATGCGTGTGTGTGTGTGTGTGTGTGTGTGTGTATGTGTGTGTGTGTGTGTGTAGAACCACGGACGAATTCAGGAACCACCATGGACGCCTCCACCTCCTCGCTTACTCTGCCCCAGGATTCACAGGCTCTGCCCTACCAGGACCAGAAACACAGGCCTCCCCCGCTTCCGCCTGGTGTCTATATGTGGGCCTAGGATCAGAACTCGGGACCTTCCGCCTGCAAGGCAGAGGCTTAACCCCTGAGCCAGCTCTCCAGCCCCATCCCTGAATATTGATGTGTTTAATGCACCTTCTTCTAAAAGCAAGTGTTTACAAGGAGCAAACTAATAAAATGATGATGATGACAAATTATGAGAGAACACATAATTATTTACAGCTTTTACCCTGTATTGTGCACTATTAGACATGTAAATCCAACCCACAATGCCTCTGAAAGGCAAGCATGATAACTTAATTTTATAGCAGGAGACAGACTCAGAGCAGTTCAGTAATGAATCCAGGTGCACAATAGACAAACCAGAGCAAGTGTGAAACCCAGGTCTGTGTGGAAACAGATTCTTATGTCCTAGAGGCCTCAGGACAGGACTAAGGGTGTAGAGCCACAGAAGCCTGACTTATATCCTGACAACCTCAGGCATCTAGTTAATGTCTAACCCATCTCTATGAGTGACCACTGCAGATCCACACAGCAGCCTGTGGTGTTCCCTAGATGTAAAACCTCTGGGGTGATTAAGTTACTTTAGGGCAGGAGAGAAGCACCCAGACTATGACATATCGCTGCCTCTTCTTTCAGCAGCTACCCTTCCTGTCCCTCAAAGCCCCCAGAGCTCCTGCCTCTTCTTCCTCTGGGCTCAGTTTGTCCCTGGTCCCATCACTCCCAGTGCCCTCAGCTCCTTCTTCCTCCCTTTCTCAGTCTTTGAAATGTATCTGAGAGTCCAGGAATGAACCCATCTATGGCACTGGGGTTCCAGAGTTCCAGTGTTGCATCTGGCTGTGTCTATAAGAAGCACAGACCCCAAGGACTTGCTAAGGACACACAAACCTAATGACTTCCACAAGAGTCCTTACCTTCCCTCCCTTCTTCCCAGAACTAGCAGAATCTGCCTTTGCTCAAAGTCAGAGAAGACTGCGTTTGGAAGGAACTTCAGGATTTCCTAGGCCAATACTACCTCCACCAAAAGACAACTGAAACTCCACGCAATAATGGCCATGTCTCCTGACTGCCGAGCCCCCTGTTTACTTTTGCAGTCCACAGCTGCTTACCAGGGTATCATGAGCCTTCAGGGGGCAGCGATGCCCAGTGGCCTGAAGCACTGGCCATGCGTGGACTATGGGCATGGAACCAGTGATTTCACTGGCTGTGTGATTTTTAGCAAAAGACTCTATTTTTCTGCATCAGTTTCTCCTCAACTATATGTGGCAGTGATCTCAGCACTCTAGGGGCTGAGGTAGGAGAACTGAGAGCTCGAGGTCAGCCTAGGTGACATAGTAAGATGTCATCTAAAAAAATCAAATCAGAACAAAACAAAATTAAAAATCATAATAAAACAAAATAAGCAAATCATAACAAAACAGAATAATGTCTGGCGATGTGACTTAGTGGTAGAACACTTGCCTAATATGTATAAGGCTCTGATTTTGACTTTGGCATTACAAAAAACCAAAAACATTAAAAAATCCTTTTATACAAAAAAATCTCTCCATTGGTTTCTTCCTCTGTGTTAACTAGTGCTCCTCCCCACCATGCATGCACTTTCTAAAACTCAACTCTGAACACATCATCTCTTTGATTAAAAACCTTTGAGACTCTGCCACTGATTGCAGAATAAACTACAAAGGCTTTTCTGCCTTTGCAACCAGGTCCTGATTTACAAGTTCAGCCTCCTGGTTTTATTTCACCTCTCTTTTCTGTGGTGCACACTACGTTCTGTTATATAAAATAATTCCAAGTGTTCCACGTAATGAAACACCCTTGTCCCAAACTTCTTATCCATCATCCCACACAGAAAAGTCTCAGCATTCTCTTCTCTTCTGGGGGAAGATGTTTTTTAAAATGTCTGTTTGTTGAAGTATAACATGCACACAGAAAAATATACATTTCTCTAGTACACCGCATTCAGAGCTTAATGAATATTACACAGTGCACTCTTCTATAGAACCAGCTCCCGGATGAGGAAGCTCAGTATTTCTAATGTCCAGAAGCTCCTTGTTGTCCTCCAATAATACCTCCCTCCCTTCAAGAAGAGTATAACATCCTAACCCCTAAATACAGACCGTGTTGCCTATCTTGCATGTGTGTTTGTGGTATATGTATGTTCGTGAGGGGATGTGCACATGTACATGTGTGTAGGTCTGAGGTCATTGTATTTCTCAAATGCTCTCCACGTTTTTTTTTTTCATGTTTAGGTGTGGGTGGGTATGTGAAAGTGTGTGCATGTAGAAGGTACTATGTGTGTCTGTGTAGGCACAGCATAACTTTAGGAATCATCCTGAATTGCTTCTACCTCCTTATTGCTTTGCTCTGAGGTTTCCCAGGATTTGCCTTTCCAGGGCCATAAGTATAAGCTGCCAGCATTTCTATCTGATGCTTTTACATAAGACCTTGTGATACAAAGGCTTAACTCCAGAACCAACTCCCCATCTCTTCCACCTTATGTTTTGAGACAAGGTCTCCCACCTAATCTGGAACTCGCAATAAGCTAGACTGGTTGGTTAGTGAAACCCAGGGATATGCCTTGCCTCCACATCATTAAGGTTGGAGATTATAGATGCATAATTCCACACCTGCCTTTGATGTGCATCTTTGTATAACAACCACTTTATTAATTTAGCCATTTTCCTATATCCTGCTCATCTCATACTTTTAATTCCTAGAATCATCTAGTATATCTTCCTCTCTGTCTGGTTTCTTTCACTCAAAAATATGTTTTTAAAGTTCCCCCACAGTGACTGCTTTGTTGCAGTTCATTCATCCTCTCTATTGCAGTACAATGTGTGAATGCATCAAAATAATTTTCATCATTCTATTATTGGTGAGCACTTGGGTAATCTCCATATGGAGATATTACAAATGGCTATGCCAAAACTATTCTTGAATGTGTCTTTTGGTGACCATTTGTGCACAGTTCTGCTAGGCACAAACTTACAGATGGAAATGCAGAGCTTAATCTTGGTTCAATACAGACCTGGAGGCAATTTTTGTCCTCAGGCTGGGGAAGGGGAGAGTAATTTCAGAATATACATTCAGAATGCTTCTTTTTGTTTATTCTTAATGTGTGTGAATGTGCGTACATGTGTTGTTTGTGTATATATTGTGAAGATGAATGCATGTGCCTGCATGTGCACTCGCAGAGGCTAAAGAAGGGTGTCAGGCATCCTGCTCTGGTGGTCTGCACGTTATGCCCTTGAGACAAGATCTCTCACTGAACCTGAAGCCAAGTTGACAGCCTGCAAGTCTCTATGATTCTTAGGTCTCCACTCCCCTTCACAGTGCTGGTGTTACAGGTGCATGTGTGGCCACTACTGGCTTTTTACATGTGGTAGAATCTAAACTTCGGTATTCATGTTTGTGCCACAAGAACCCTTACCCAGGATTCTCCTAGGATGCTTCTCTTCCTCCTCCTCCTCCTTCTCTTTCTCCTCTCTCTGTCTCTGTCTCTCTCTCTCTGTCTCTGTCTCTGTCTCTGTCTCTCTCTCTGTCTCTCTCTCTCTCTCTCAGCATGCACGTGCCTGTGGAGGTCCAAGGGCAACTTCAGAATTTTCCAGGCTCCATCTTTCAGAGTTAGAAGTATAGGCTGCCACCATTTCCAGACTGGCATATTTTTTTTAATGTGGGACCTGGGATCTGAACTCAGGACCTTGTGCTTTCGAGGCACAGATTTAACCCCTGAGCCATCTGTCCAGTCCCCTAGGGTGCTTCTTAAAAGAGTCAAAAGATGATCTGGATTGAGCAGGTTAACTCTGTAGAAAACCCTCCAGCAGGAAGCGTTGTTCTGACGTGATGACAATCAGCACAGGAAGAAGGATGGTGGAACGACTGCTGATGCCTGTCAACCCGGCTCACATCTGCATTCTCCAAATGGAAGATTTGCTAAGTGACTGTTCAGAGAGCAGACGGCAGTCAGGGTGAGCGCAATGAGTGGGAAATGGTGTGGAACGCAGCTAGTGTTCAATAACTGATTACTACTGACCTCTCTCAGGGCCAGTGATCAACTGCTTCCTATTGTTTCACTAATACTAAAGCAAGCACTTTCAACATCTCCATAATCAAGATGTCAACAACAACCAATTGCATGTCAGAGCTTAACGCTGAATTGCTTTGGCTTTCTTGGTGGTACAAAGTTGTGGCTTGCTCCTGAGGCTCTGGAAGTCCTCAGGCACCACAAAGTACAGTACCCAAAGAGCTGAGAGTGTGGGAGCTGTCCATGGTGCTGGCCCTGGGCAGCGGCCCAGACACCAGGAGAAAAATTTCAAGACAAGGAGATATCCTCTGACTCAAGTATTTTGAAACCACACTTCCTTCCCTCCAGTTTCCTGGGGTCTGAAGTTCCACCTCAAATAATCATGCTTTCACAGATGAGCCCACTGACCAAGTTCAACCAGGATTTCACAGTTACTCTTCATTTGTTAAGTCACTTTACCAATGGCCAAATCTGCTCCAATTTCACAAAGGAAAGTTCCGGGGTTAACTCATCTGCCCAAGGCACAAAGCTGGATCTTGGTGCAATACAGAGACCTGGATGCAATTTTTGCCCTTAGCCTGGGAGAAGGGAGAATAACTCAGAACTCTTTTTAGGAGGAGCTGAGGGGAAAGATTGTAATGACGCAGAGTGGCAACGGAGTTTTGTGGTGAGATTCCAGAGCACGAGAGGAAGGGAGGAGTAGTAAGAGGGTCACCCTGGCAGCACACACATACAATTGTGCTTTGTAACTCTTCAGGGTTCTGCCTCTAGAAAGAAATGGTATTTTCACTTTTCCAATAACACATACATTTATTGGGCTCCTTTTTTTCTTGGTGCTGGGATTGAACAAAAGTCTTCATCCTTAAGGAGCTGGCTGGTAATGAAGGGAAGGGGAAGATGAAACAGACAAGTAATTTTCATTCATACAACAAACTCCTTCCTGATTACCCATTCAGGGTCACAGCCTGAGCCGGGGACTCATAACAGAGGTGAATGCACAGACTTTGCTGAAACTCTCAGTCTTCCTGAAGAGGCAGACAGGTAAAGGTGCAATTATAACACAAAGTGCTCTAATTGCAGTGTCATATAGAATAAGGGCAAAGATCTATGTAGCAGATTATGGGACTTAGGAAGAAAGATAATTAATTTTGCACTGAAGGTAGAAGCCAGGCCTAGGTGGTAAACATAATCCTTTCCATGTTGAATTACATTTAATTGCAAATAAAATAATATTTCACTGAACATGCGAGTGCTATGTTCTGGTATAACTGAAGGTTATGCTGACAAATGGAAAATGAGTAGGAAGAAGACATAAAAAAGTGGACTTGAAAGACAGGAAGTTCTAAGTAAATGCATTGGGGTGGGACTACATTTCGCAGAGGAAGTGAAAGCAAAGCCATTTGCTCTATTCCAGACAACACAACTCCAGAGAAGGGGTGCTCTGGTAGTCACTGGGAGGTGGCTAACCCCATTGCCAATGACTGATTTTCCTCCAAGAAGTCATTCCCACTAGAGTTTGGGACAATCTGAACATGCCCTTCAAGAAGTGGGTTGTAGACACAAGGTACCATCTACATCCCCATCTGGCACTAGGAAGCTTTGCAGTTTCCACAGCATTCGAGACTTACAGGATTTGCCCCAGACCTGTACTACAAGCCTGACGTCACGCGCTCACCAGGTGCTCCATCCACACGGCATTACTCATTCTCCATCAAACACAACCCACGTACTTCCGTCTTCTTAACAGCACAGCTCTGAAAGCATCAGGCATCGTAACTAGGTTTGGGACTGGAAACAGCTCTCCGCCCCATCCCCATCCTTTCGAAGTACTGGGTACTGAATCCGGACAAGGGAATCTACCACTAAGTTTATCCCCAACTCTGCTTCTACCGAAATAAGTTATTGAGCCTTAATTTTCTTGCCCACTAGAAATAACAATAGAATTGATCACATGTCATTGTGAGGATTCACTGCATTGGTCTGGTTGCTCTGCAATAAGGAATGGCTCCAAATTTCCAGCATCCCACTGGACAAAAGTTTAATGCTTGCTCATATTAAATGTCCTTTAGGAGTTAATGGTGGTCCTGTCCCAGGACCAATTCTAGGAGCCAGGGGGAAAGAATGAGTCCTTTCCAGGAAAGGATGCTCTCGTGACAGAGGGCATGGGGGAAGAACAGAGTCATGGAGAACTCGCACAGTCACTGCATTTTCCTCTGTAAGAAATTCGAAGGTTTTCAAACGTACAAATGAAGAGACAAAGAAGAAAAATGGTTCCTAATAATGTGAAAAAAGCCAAAGGTGTAGAGGGTGGGGGAGCTCAGGCGCCCATGCTGGAAAGAGAACTCATGGAATCACTAAGTGAGTCATTATTACAAGTCTGCGAGTTAGCCCGTTGCAGAGCTGCACTAACTGGAAAATAAATCCTCTCTTGTCTCTTGGGAGGCTGAATTTAGTGGCGCAACATATGTGCAGTGCCTGTCATGACAAGATAAGGGTGCTGAGTAAATTATAGCCACTGTTATCAGCCATGCTCTGAGAGGCAGCAGTATCCCCAATTCCTAGAAACTCACAGAAGCCAAGGCTCTGAGAAATGAAGCAATTGGCCACAAGGTCCCACCCCAAGTCAATGGTAGAGGCAGGAGGCGAATTAAGTTTGTCCTGATGGTGTGGGGGACATGAATGCTCATAACAGCATTCGCATGAGTCAAAGAGTAGAATCAGGGTCTGGCAGTGTTACTCAGTAATAGTGTGCTAGCCCAGCATACATGAGACCCTGGGTTCAATTCCCAGTGCTACACAAAGAAAAAGCACATCAAATGTCCATCAATAGATAAACAGATTGTGGTGATATCACAGTTAGGCACAGGTGTCAACCTGACAGTTGAGGGTATGAGCTCTGGGCACATTTGTAGAGAATTAGTGGTTGAGTTAAGCCTAGAGCAAACCTGCAGGAGACTGTCTTGCTGATGGGGAAGGCCCAGCCCATGGTGGGTGGGACTAGGCCCTGGAATAAAATACAGACAGCTGGTTGAGAATATTGGCATCCTGTGTACACTTGGCCAGACATGCTGGTCTGGCAAGTAAGGATCGTCCATCTCTCAGGCATTATGTGGTGATGATGTGGTCAGTTCCCTCAGCTCTGGTTGATGCATGCTCTCCTGTCAAGCAGGACTGAAAACTGTAACTGGACAATCATAAGAGAAAATAAACCCCTTGTTCCCTTAAGCCTTTTGATGGTGATTCATGAACAACCATGCAGGCAAACTGCAATAGGTGAATATACACAGTGGGATATCATTTCACCATAAAAAAGAATGACGTATTCTTACACATTACAACATAAATGAACCTTTGTAACACTATGCTAAGTGAAAGAAGCTAATCACAAAAAATAGTCCCTAATCTTATTTCCATGAAACATCCAGCATAAGTAAATTTACTCAGATAGAAATACAGATCTGTGACTGTCAGAGTGGGAATAACTACTAATGGCACAGAGTTGGTGTGTGTGTATGTACACATGTGTGTGTACATGTGCAATGTATGTGGTAGATGCAAGTGTGCATGTGTGACGTATGGATGGGTGTATACACATGAAGGTGTAGAGATCAGAAGTTAAATGTCAGATGTCTTTATCTGTCGGTAAACCTAAAAGCTCACCATTTGGCCACATAGGCTGGCTTACAAGACCCTCGGTCTATCTGTTTTCGCTTCCTCTAGTTAAGATGCATTATGACCACATCCACTTCAATGTGGATATTGGGGATGTGAACTCAGCTTCTCACACTTGCACAGCAAGCATTTTACCAGCTAAGCCATCTCCCCAGCCCCAGGACATAACTGTGAAGATAATAAAACCAATGGGAACTGTAGCATCATAAAGGGTCAACAGCATGGCATGTGAATTATATTTCGTAAAGCGTATGTGTATATGTATATACATCCAGATTATCTCATATACCAGGTCTGACTCCTAATTCCTATTTCACACAGAACCCCCAGAGAGCCAAGGAGCGAGGATCACGGGGTTGGAGAAATTGTCTGCCAGGGACAGGGAGTTGGCCAGCATGCGAATGAAGCCTGCTAAAGAGGCCAGATGAGTCCTGACCTTCAGAACATACGTAGTGATCTGAACCTCACAAAGGCCTGTGGTTGAAACCATGCTGTGAACACATGGACGCAGGGATGTGGGGTACAGGTGGGGCTTGAGGGATGGCACTCTTTCCTCCTAACCCCACCAAGGCAAGTCTCGGTCCTCTGTGTGCCAGGCTTGCCACCACCGCCTTCCTCAACTGACACATCATCAGCTTCTTCCAGAGCCTATCAGTCTCTGAAAAGCAGCTGAGATCAGTTAAGATCAGTTGGAACCAGCTAGAAGCACTTGGCGGCAGCATTTGTGACATCAAAGTCACCTGAGTGTGCCGTGCTTTAGACCAGGTACTGTGAGGTCCGCAGGCCTTGAGCGCCACATTCTCTGTAAGGCTGCTCAGCTGAGCCACCACTTAAGATCCTAACCCTTTCTAAACAGCTCTGGAAGGAGAGCAGCTCCCTGTGACCGCTAATTCTTCCCAGTGAGAAACTCCCACATCACTGGTCAATGCAAACTAGGTGCTACTTTTTTTTTTTTAAATGATTCAGCCAAGGAACTCCCTTGATTTGGCCTTAGCTGACCTACAGAGCCGCTAAGTCCCATCTTAGTGTTAGCACCTGTTTTTGCTACCCTCGCAAATGAGGGCAAGGACCACACCTGTCTGAGAATTGTGTGGGTGCCTGGTAGTCAGCAGGTGTTTCACACAGAAGAGATGGGCTTCGGTCTTGTATCTCTCGGTGCTAATGTGCAAATGAATCCCCTAGAGATCTCTTAGAATACAGAAGCTGAGTCTGCAGGCCTTGGGCCTTCTAACCTTCCAGGCTCACACACAGTTCTCAGATATCACCATGTAAGAGTTTCCTGAGGGCTGATGAAAGAGATTTACTCTTCCCTTGGGATGTGGGGGGACCTGTTACACCTAAGATATACTGTGGAAAAGTTTCAGTCTTGAGATTAGAGGGTTAAAAGCTATTTGGCTGAACATAGAAACCTGAGTTCTGAAGGAAAACAAGGAAACAGTAGAGGCAGAGAGGAAAACACCTCAGAGGGGACTCTCAACTCTTAAATATGGTCCCAGTTGTGCTGTGAATGACTGACGTGACATCAGGCTAGTTTCTGAGCTCACCAAGCTTCTGTTCTTACCATGAGGCAGTGGACAGACTGGTGAAGACAAATAAGTCTGTCTCTCTCTCTCTTTCTCTCTCTCTCTCTGGTGGCTGGTGCCTAAAATACCCCATGCTAAGAATTCTTACACTGTGTCTGGACTTGGCAGGAAAGGGTGTCATGATTGATTGGTGATGCCTGCCACGGTCCTAGGAAAGGGAGCCTTGATTAACTGGTGATGTCTGCCAAGGTCCCAAGCCTAGAGGCCAATGAGGTTTCCTGACAGATGTCTGCCCACCCAGAGAGCCTTCCAACAATGACATCTATATCTCATTTACAGTCACACCAGTTTGGGAAGATTATCCTCCAAGGGACAGGGACTGTTTCACTCTTTAAGGCATTGCCTTCTCAGCCCTACACCCTCCTTGAGAAAAAGGTAGCAAAATCCCTGCTCGGCAGCAAAAGAGTGTCCTGGGAACCCATCCTTGTCTCTATTTTTTAAGCTTCAAGGATGGTGGCTCAAGCAGAAGTTGAAATATAGAGGGGCCATCACCTCCCATCATTTCCAAGTTGCCGCATGGTTAGCCAAGGGAGGTGCCAAGCCAGCTGCCAAAGTTCTGGTGCCAACTGCCCTTCCCAGGTACATGCAAGTTCCCTGTGTTGACCTGGGGCCTGCCGCATCCTGCTCTGTTCCTGAGGCATCAGGTGCTCATGTGCCAGCTCATGTGCCAGGGCTGAGCACATAGGGGAGGTCCTCAATCCCTGAGCCCTTCCCGCCAAAGATGGCAAATAGGATGGAGGCATGGGTCACAAGGGCCTGCGGTGTTCAGAAGAGTCTTACCATAGTCCTTGTCAGAACCCCCCTTCAACAACAGACATGGTCATAGCCACACTTCAATCCCAAGAAACTAAGGCCCACTCCAGCAGGGAGAGCCCAGGAAGCAAGTCTACTGAGAGTCTACACAGCAGATATCTGCAGCATTTGCGAGCCTACCTCAGACCAGATGAGACCCATCCACTTGCTCGCTCACTCACAACTATTTTGTTCAGCATCTTCCATATGTCAAGTACTGTTTTAGGTCTTGGACCTGACTGGAAGGACAAAGGGAAGAAACCAACAGGCTCCAGAAGCTCCACCCCAGAGGGGTGAGAAAATGTCAGTCACAACACGTGCTAGCAAGAGGATGAAGTGGGAAGGTGGTAAGTGACGGGCGGGAGGTTCTTCCATGGATACCAGGGGGTCAGCTCACCATGATACAAGTAAAGAATTGGCCAAAAAGCAGGGCGTATCTGTATTTGGGAGGCTGAGGCAGAAGAACCACCCCAACTCTGAAGCCAGCTCAGGCTGCATAGCAAGGCCAAGTCTCGACTACAGAGCAAGGTCTTATCTCAACAAAACAAATCTGAAGGAAGCAAAGGGACGTGTGTGTGAATATATTTTAGGGAAGAGAAACATCCAAGCAGCTCTGTGTCTGGTATGTTCAATTAACTAGTTGGGGTTGGGGTATTTCAGTCTATCTGCATGGTTGCTGATAAATTCATAACCAAATGGCTTAAGGGAACAAGGGGGTTTATTTTCTCCTATAATGGTCCAGTTACAGCTCCTTGTCCAGCTTGTCCAGAACCCACACTAACACAAAGGGCTAAAGGAACTGGCCACACCAAATCCACAGGACTGCTGAGAGGGTCAACCCTTACTTGGCCAGACATACTTGAGTATGTCTGGCCAAGTAGAAAGAAGGATGCCAACTTCCTTAAGTAGTTCCCTCCATCTTATTCATCTGCCCACAGACCAGCTCCACTCACCATGGGCCGGGTCTTCCCTATTAATAGACAATCTCCTGCAGGTTTGCTCAGGACCTAACTCATTCTTCACAAATGTGCCCAAAGCTCGAACCTTCAAGCATCAAGTTGACACCTGTATCTAACTATGACACAAGAGTAATGCTGGACTTGTAAAGTGCTTGGCTTACAAGTATGACATGAGAACCTGAATTTGATCCTAAAACACATATTTTAAAAGAAAGTTAGGGGCTGGAGAGGTGGCTCAGAGGTTAAGCCTCTGCCTTGCAGGAGGAAGGTCCTGAGTTCGGATCCCAGATCCCATGTATAGACGCCAGGCGGAAGCGGGGGCAGCCTGCGCTTCTGTCCCTGGTAGGGCGGAGCCTGTGAATCCCGGGGCAGAAGGAGGTGGAGGCGTCCATGGTGGTTCGCGAATTCGTCTGTGGTTCTACACAGACACACACACACACACACACACACACACACACACACACACACACAGACATACACACACGCGCACATACACACGCACATGCGCACAGTTGAATAAATAATAATAATAATAAAAATTTTAAAAAAAAGGAAGTTAGGCATGGCAGCACATACGTATATTCCCAGCACTGGGAAGGTAGAGACCAGTGATCACTGGTCAGCTATCTAGTCTAACCTAGTCCTAGGCCAATGTCCTAGGCCAATGAGGGACCCTATCTTAACCAACCTAAACAAAACTTGGTGCATGGTGTCTATGGAAAGACAGCTCAGATTATCCTCCAGCTGCCACAGGAAAGCTTGGGAACATTGCAAGCAAGCGGTCAGGGTGCAGGAGGGCTGGGAAGGGCAGACTCTGCGAGACGGAGGCCTGGGAGGCAGCAGACAGAACAGTGGTGACAGCGAGGATGAACACGTGATTTAATGGCAGATGCCAGAAGCTACACCACTCCCCCCAGAATTCTATCTTTTCCCCACTTCAGAGATGGGGAAGCTGAGTTGTCAGAGTGGGGTCAGGGACAATGGGCAGTCTGGGCCAGAGTCTGCTGTCGCCCTCCAGGTCACACCCAGTCCCGATCCCTACATACCATGAACGCCAGTTTCTTGATCTTTGTGGACGCCCTTAAGAACCCGCTGGGAGATGTTGTTCTCCAGAGAAAAATTCTGATTTTCTCCAAATACAGATGAACAATATTACAACTTGTACAAAGTTCCATGAAGTTCAAGGCTATGAACTCAAGTCCAGAAAACATTTTATAAACATTTGTGTTTAAAAAAAAAAAGACCCAAGAATTGTCAGAAATTTCCAGAGAGGCAAGAAGGGATCATGGGCACTTACAAGGCCAGCTTTAACTCCTTCCTGGCTAGCACAGTCTCTTGGGAATGAGACATCTGTAAAATTATCTTAAGTTTCACTCTAACCCTGTGAGATGATAATTACTCCCTTTACAAAGGAGGAAACTGGGGGCTGGAGAGGTAGCTCAGGGGTTAAGCCTCTGCCTTGCAGGCGGGAAGGTCCTGAGTTCGGATCCTAGACCTCACGTATAGACACTGGGCAGAATCGGGAGCCGCCTGCATTTCTGGTCCTGGTAGGG
This sequence comes from Typhlomys cinereus, assembly GCA_023101885.1. Lineage (NCBI taxonomy): Eukaryota > Metazoa > Chordata > Mammalia > Rodentia > Platacanthomyidae > Typhlomys > Typhlomys cinereus. The sequence goes on from JALPQD010000095.1 coordinate 4,868,186, forward strand.
CGGAGCCTGTGAATCCTGGGACAGAGTAAACAAGGAAGAGATGGAGGCGTCCATGGTGGTTCCCGAATTCGCCCAGTGGTTCTACACACACACACACACACACACACACACATACATACATATGCGCACACATGCATACACGCACAATTGAATAAATAATAATAAAAAAATTAAGGAGGAAACTGAGGCATGGAGAGGTCGAGTGACTCGCTTACAGTCACAGAGGTTGGGTTTGGCAGAGCTGAAATCCTTCCCAGATCAAGATGGCTCCAGACCCGGTCTCCCTCTCCTGGTCTCCCTGGTTTCCCTGGTCTCCCAGTGAGCACACGAAGGGCTGGATCTCAGTGTGGCAGCCGGCAGCCACATGTGACGCCTTCCATGAATTAAACCCCCAGAGCTGAAAATCCAGCCCTGGATCTCACCGTCACATTTCAGGAGCACGACACCACATGTGCTACAGGTCACTGTTTGGAACACACACAGCTAGTCTCATCATCACAGGAATTTCTACTAGAAAATGGTCTAGAATGTGAGCTCTTGACTCCCAACATTGGGTTTTTCCATTGATAAGACACACAGAAACTAGGTGCACCAGGTAAACGAAGTTGACCATGAAGAAGGAGGAACAGGGAAGCCAAGGGACCAGAGAGAGCGCTGAAAACAGCTGGCAGGAAGGCTAGGCAAGATGATGTCTAAGGCTGAAAGCCACTAGTTCAAGACCTGCCTCATCAGCCACACACACACATACAGACTACACATATATGACCACAGGTATGTTAGCACTTTTGTCCAGCAGGGTTAGAAAGCAGGACAAATGACTAGTTTCCCTGGGAGAAGGAGCACAGTAGGGACTTCCCACTGTGCTTGGATGGTAAGGGTACTGTCAGCAAGGGGACCATAGTCAATCCAGGGCCAGTCTTGGACCCAAGAAATCCAACACGGCCTACACTGGGGCCCAGGCAGTGAATCAGGGTGGAGAGGGATCTGTAGACAATGGACGAGGCCAGAGCAGATTCAAACCCAAACAGGACACCTGACTGAACAGCCAGAGCATACGTACTCTCCGAGGACCCTTGTTTATTGCCTGCAAGTTGCTTAAAAGCATCATAACTATGTCTCTGGTGGCACTGTGCAGGAAGAGATCTTCCCAGTTCCTTCCTTCCTTCCTTCCTTCCTTCCTTCCTTCCTTCCTTCCTTCCTTCCTTCCTTCCTTCCTTCCTTCCTTCCTTCCTTCCTTCCTCCCTCCCTCCCTTCCTCTCTCCCTTCCTTCCTCCCTCCTTCCCTCCTTTCCTTCCTCCCTCCCTCCCTCCTTCCTTCTCTTAGGGATTGTTACAGAAGTCTGCTGAAATTAGGAAAAAAGATAAAAAGCAGAAGGTGTAAAGTCCTCATCTATTTTTCCAGCTTAGTAAGAGTAAGAACCCTTCAATTTTTCTGATTTTTGTCTCTTTTTATTTACTTGTTTTTAATTTTTGAGAAAAGGAGTTGATATGTGGCTTAGGCTGGTTCTAGACAGGATTATAGGCACCTGACCTTCATTTTCTTATCATGAATCTGTCCTATCTACCCCAGCAGCTCCAAGATAAGTAGTAGGACCAAGGTGATGCTAAGGATGGGCATTTGGTGCCAACTGGCTAACTATGAACCCATCATTAGGAGCAGGACCGAGCAAACACTAAACCCTCAAGAAGAGACTCTTGAACATCGAATATACCGTGCACACCTTCCATAGTAGTTATGATAGTACTGTTAATCGTAAGTTACTCTGAAGTAATTGCCACTGTACTGGGCCCACTCACACGTGTCCCTTAATTTTCCCAGTGATCTGTGAGGCAAGTACTATTATCTTCTCCAGCTGTGATGGTTGATATCTTGGAGTTGGGTCTGTGGATATGTCTGAGGGCCAATCTTTTTTTTTTTTTTATTCAATTGTGCGGTATGCATGTGTGCGCGTGTGTGTATGTATGTGTGGGTATGTATGTATGTGTGTGTAGAACAACGGATGAATTCGGGAACCACCATGGACGCCTCCACCTCCTCCTTGTTTACTCTGCCCCGGGATTCACAGGCTCTGCCCTACCAGGACCAGAAGCGCAGGCCGCCCCCACTTCCGCCTGGCGTCTATACATGGGGTATAGGATCCGAACTCAGGACCTTCTGCCTGCAAGGCAGAGGCTTAACCCCTGAGCCACCTCTCCAGCCCCTGAGGGCCAATCTTAATTGCATTAATTGACACGGGACCATCCAGCCTAAAAGCAGCCAGTCCCATTCCCTGGGCTTGGGGGGTCCTAAGCCATGCCCTCTATGGACTGCTCCAGGAAGCCATCCCTGATTCTCAAAGCCAGGGACCCTCTTTGAGTTTCCACACCAGGGAAGTCTCACCTGTGGGCAGTTGTGTCTACATCTGCCCCTCTCTCACAGGGCGGCCTCATGAGCAGTGTGCCAGCCCCAGGTGCCCCGCCCTAAGGAGGTTAAATCACAACTCCTGGTAGGGTAGGTGAGGCTGCTCTGCTCCAAGCAGGATGGACAGAAGAGGCAGCGCAGTCACGGCAGGGAAGAAGTAATCCAGGTCACCAGGTTGGGAGGAAACAGAACTTACAAATGCTCCCCGCCACTGTGCAAGAGAGGCTGGGGCTATTTATAGAACTCAAGCCTTCTGCTTCCTGCATTGAGATGCGGGGCCAGGCATGGAATAAAATCCTGGGAAGGGCTGTCAGTGTTCAATTTTACTTACTTATTTATTTATTTTACAAGCCCAGAAGTGAGAAAGCAGGGGCAAAAACGGCCCGTGGCCTGTTAAACTGAGCTGCCCGAGCTGTCCCAAGACCACCTGGCCAAGTCTGCAGCCAACAGCCAAATCACAGGCAGTTCTAGATCCTAGAAATCAGTGTGTCGCTGCAAGACCAGCCTGTGAAGGTCCTTTTAAGGTGACTTTTCAATGAGGCTGCTTTCAGTCTGTAGAACAGCATCATACAGTGATCTTGTTTTGGTTTAAACATGCACGGCTGCACACACACACACACACACACACACACACACACACTACACACTCACCCCTCCAAAAAATACACACATGCCACACACTACTACATGCTTCCCCAAAAAACAGACACACACATCACAAACATACATGGAATATGTGCACACTCCACACACCATACACTTACATTCATATACACATTACACAAACACATACTAATACACATATACCACATACCCACTATACACTATAACACACACACACTCCTAGAAACAGCCTCAGTGTTACTGGTACTAAACATCCAACTTTTGAACCAAACTGGAGTCGTTTTGGCTTTTTTGTTAGTTTTTTCTTTTAGTGTATATTCCCCCCCCTCCGGCCAGGAGACCAGTGCAACCATTTATGGTGTGTGCAGCCTGGGAGAGCCACTGGATTTCTGCACCTAGTCTGGAAACAGCAAAGGATCTGTCCTGAGATTGCAAAGTAATGTGCACAAAGTCCAGCATGCACCTAGAGCAGAACAGTTGTGTTTAGAGGAAGCTTACATGGGCGCTGTGTGTATGTATGGGGGAAGCCTGCATGGGTACAACATGCATGTGTGGGAATCCTATGTGGGTGCAGCATGTGCAGGGGAAGCCTGCACGGGTACAATGTGTATGAGAAAGCCTGCACGGGTACAATGTGTATGAGAAAGCCTGCATGGGTGCAGTGTGCATGGGAAGCCTACATGGGAACAGTATGTGTATAAGGGAAGCCTGCATGGGCACAGTGTGTATGTAGGAAGCCTGACTGGACACAGTGTGTAAGGAAGCCTGCGTGGGTGCAGTGTGCATGGGAAGCCTGCATGGGCACAGTGTGTATGTAGGAAACCTGCATGGTGCCGTGTGTGTAGAGGAAGTCTACAAAGTACTGACTTCTGGAAGAGCATGAGTGTGAGGAGAAATACCCCCAGAACAGTCCATATATTTATACCTAGTGAAAGTTCAAATGGGGGCAAGGAGATGGCTGAGGCAGCAAGTGCTTGCTACACAAGCGTGAGGACCCCAGTTGATGTCCCCAACACCCATGTAAAGCTGATGTTATGATGGTATTATGACTGCAATCCAGCACTGGGAAGATGGAGACAACAGAATTCCTAGAATTTATCCTCCAGTCAGTCTGATCACTTCTGGGAAGTCCAGGTTGACTGAAAGATGCTATTGTGAAGCATAAGATGAGAGTGTGATGGGGAAAGACACCTAGCACAGACTCTGGCCCTCACACCCATGTGAGGTGTGCACATACAACCCCCCCCAACAAGTATGCACACATATACCACACATGCATGCAAGGGCATGTTGAAATGAAAATTGTTACTCTACTATTCCTCAAGAGTGCTCTACACAGGAACATGATCTCCACCTAAGGCGCTCAGCGTCAAGTTCCAAACCAACATGCGAACGACTTGCTTTTTGCTTTTCCCTCTTTCATTCTCCCCTTTTGGCTTTGAAAGGATGGTTAGGGTGGAAGGTAAGTCCCCCCACTCAGCAGAGGCCTATGAGAACTGAAGATGAAGATGGAATTCTGGTCTCCAAGAAGGGCTTGATCTTCAGCAAGATGCCAGAGCCTGTCCTGCTCCACCCGTCCCTCTTTCCCTGAACCCACTTCCTCCTGACCCTACTTCTTACTGTATCTGTTTTGCCCCAGAAAGCCCCTCCCTGATCCTACAAGGCCTCCATGTCTGGAGACTTCTCAGCTGGTAAGCGGCTTCTCATGAACTGTAGTGGCTCTTGGCATCCCCTGTCCAAAGAAGTGCCTCCATTACCTGTTGTCTTTGTCCCTGGGGCGGAGGGATGTCCTATCATAACAACATACATTTAGGACCCAGCACATGGAAGCAGATGATAGTATTTGCTTCTAAAATGATGAAAGGGGTCTTGGGAGGTGACTCAGTGAATAAAGTGCTTGCCTTGAAGTTGTGAGGACCAGAATCCAGATCCTTAGAACCCACAGAAAAGCCAGGTAGGTATGATGATTATCTAATCCCAGCACTGAGAGACAAAGAGAGAGTTCCTAGGGCAAGCTAGCTAGCTTAGCCAATTGGCAAACTTTGGACTGCACTGAGAGACCCCCACCTTAATAATGAAAGTGGAGAGTGATTTAGGAAGATACCAGACATCAATGTCAGGTCTCTACACATGATTACATACATATATCCATGCCCACACATAACAAGCACACACATGCGCATACTCACGCCCACACACAGGCACAGACAGGCATACACATACTTGATAACAAAGGGCAGCGCAGAGCAATGGTTGGGCTAACAGATTCAAGGGCTTGGCATGTCTGAGTTTGAACTTATTACTGAATGGCCCTGGGCTAAAGACAGGCCTGACTCCCTGAGCCTCAGTTTCTGATCTGTGCACTGGACATGACAACTGTACTTGGCTCCTAGTCCGACTTCTCAACAGGAAAATACCTGTGAAGTGCTTGAAGTGTTGGGCAGACATAAAGCAAGACCGAGCATCGCTGTTAGGGTGAGGATGACCGCTCCACTTGGAGGAAGGCTTAGCATTGGCTTGTGATCTTAGACTGTCAGCACTTTCCTAGGGGTCATGCCCAGGACTCCTATCTGATTAGTGCAGTGAATGCCCAGGCAGGCTGTGCCCTGAACAGAGGTGCCCAGGTGAGGGTGACCATGGCAGAGGTGTAGCCTTTCCTAGCTGAGCCGTCTTTACCCAGAGTCTTTCCCCAACTCACCCTCCTAAGAAGTTACCAGCCTCCCTGTGAGCTGCACAACTGCGCCATCCAAACCACAAGCCTGCACCTGGGCCCATGGTGCAGCCCACGAGGGGCAATGCTGTGTCGGCCTCTCGTGCTCAGCTCAAGGGATGATGTAAAGTCCCCTCAAATGTAGGACCCAAGCAGGAATATAAATGAGGCTCTTGGACTTATTCTAAATATTTAAAAGTTATAAATCAGTGCTATTAAATAAAATATGCCTTCTCCTTCTATTCTGAGAAATATGCCTTCATAATGACCTTGAGGGCCAGGATGGATTCAAATTTAGAATCCTCAGAATCCCGAGGCTGACCACGGGGTGAGGAGGGCAGAGGCTCTGGACCATGGCCCAGCTCTTGCCTTCACTCTCGGCACCCCCACCACACAACACACCTATGCGAACAGCATCTCCAAGACCACCAGTCAGCATACCATGGATGGATGGTGTCCATTTCCTGGAGGGTAGACCCAGGGAAGGAGTCTGGGTAGACCCAAAAGCTGCATCAGGGCCATGTAAGCAGGGAATTTGGGGGTCACTGGAATAAAGAGGCCATGTTTCCCCTCCCTTCAGGGTCCTCAACCCCGGGGGTAAGGGGGGGGAAATCCTAGCATGAGGAGGGTCAGACAGTGTACGGCCCGGGAAGCTGGCAACCCCAGCAGGGTGGAAGGACAAGACCGAGGCAGTACACAAAGCCACCAGCTGCCACCTGCCGCTCGTCCAGCAGGGTCATGGGAAAACTCACAAGAGCCAGTATGGGCGGATCCTTTTTGAGATTGTGGCCCAGTTTTTAACCAAACCCTTTTACAAATCAACAGATGTAGCCACTGTTTAGAGACAAAATGGGCATGAGGTTTTTCTCATATTCATCTCCCACAAAGCCCAGATTTGGGAGTTCAAATTCCAAGGGCATTGGTGGGTCTGGCCCGTTCTGAACCTTTTCTAAGGTTGGAGATACAAATAAGCTGGGGGGTCAATCCCACCAGCCCCAAACTTTAACTAAAGAGTGGTTTTCTTTTCCTTTCTTTTTTTTTCTTAATTTTAATTTTTAAAAAAAGACTTAGACAGTCACCTCTGGAGAGAAATTACGGGTTTTGAGAGTTCTTGACAAAGAACACCATTCCAGAAATGTAAAGCCAGCATTTTAAATTTGGTTCTTATTCACTGCTGGAAAGTATTAGAATGAAGATTACAAATTTAATAATGTAACACGGTAGGAACTGGCCTGGCCTCGTCTCCAGGAGAGTAATTGTCCCTGCGCTCCAGCCGACACCTCCCAGCCCCCCAACATCACCAGTCCAGCCTACTGGCACGCCCCTGACTTCTCTCTGTTGCTACAGTCCGAAAAACCAGCCAGGATGCTGGCCCATTACTGCCCTGGGGGTCCAAACTGAGATGGGGTTCTGTGTGGCTCTACATGAAGGGGAGGCCAGCCGGCGTCTCTAGGCTCCCTTCTTCCCCACCTTACTCCTGTAGCCAAGGAACTGTTTAAAGATTCACATAACCTGAGTGTCACATTCCATCCCTGCTAAACGTTCAACATGAGGCTGACTGTCCTTAAAAGTCAAGATTCTTGACTTTGAAGATGAGCTACAATCCAGCCTGCAACTTCTCTGACCACGTATTCCTTGTCCCGGACTTCCCAAAGACCAAGTCCTTTCCCACCACAGGGCCTTTGCACAGCTGTTAACAAGAGCAAGGATTAGATATGTCTCAGACACTGGGTGAGGGTTCCATAGAGAGTAAAACTACCCGTATTTCATTCATGGAGAAGTCACTACAGCTAGTATTTCTATGCGTATATTCCAGGAGAGACATAGGGATTAGACCTGAACTCCTGTAACTGACTATGTAGGCTTGGCACAGAGACCATCTGTCCACTCTGACTCTCCCCTATCTGCATGGAGCCCTAATTGCACTCAACCCTCAAGTCTCAGCTTAGCTGCTCCCTCTTGTCCTTCCCCAGGCCAGCCCTCTCTACTGTAGCCTTTCCTGGTAGGCCACACTTGTCTTGCATGGTGCTGCCTGTGATAGTAATGGGACCATGAATTGTGTCTTTGGATCATCTAAGGTCAACCTCGCCCCCCCACCAGACTGTGAACTCCATGAAGGCAAGTGGGGCTTGTCTTGGATTCCCAGAACAGGTCCTGGCAACAAGCAGCCCCTAGAAGAAGAAAGGAAGGAATGGAATTGTTGGGAAGGAAAGAGAAGGTTTGGGATCCAAGTTGCTGCCTGAGTCAAACTAGTGCCCCAGATGGGCTGCAGACAGGTTCACACAGGTCCCTAGGGAAAAGGACCATGAGAACACCCAGCTCCATTGGAAGGAGACTGCAGTGCTTCCCAGGGGAGGGAGAGGAGCAGAGGAGACGGGCAGGGAGGGTAGGGATGGAGCTCAATAGCACGGTACCTGCATGGGCGAGGTCCAGGGCTCCATTCTTCTAAAACCAGAAGGAAAAAAAAAATAGGTGCAGAGAAACCGGTTTGTGCCAAAAATCAACAAATGCTAGCAAAGAACAGAGAAATCTGGCCATGTCTCAGACCTCTCTTATTCATTCCCTGGCCTTCTCTGCCACACAGTCTCCTAGAAACTGGTTAGAGTGAGCTGTTGCCATCCCTGCCCCACATTCCTGGTCTAACTACTCACTAGTACTTCCATTTCTTTGCTTGAGGGTGCCATAGAAATGATGGCTAAGGCCCACTCTCAGAGCCCACCCTAGCAGCCTCCCAACTGGCAGGCTGGTGCACAAGCAGTTTAGCTCCCATCTTTCTGGGTGGGACAACTGACCGGATGGACTTCAAGCTATAGCCCTTAGGCCTGGATCCACCTATCAGTAATGTTTTGTTAGGACCCGGCCTTAACTGGTATTGAACAGTCCCAAAAGAGACACCCTGCCCACTCCCATTCCCTCCCCTCTCCTACACACACACACCCGGGACCTTCATAAACTGTAATACTTACTACCTGGCCTCTCACAGAAGATGCTGGCTGAGCCCTGTGCCAGCCAGACAACCTGAAGATTCCAGCGAGATTGACCTCCAATCATCCTCACTCAGATCTCCAGCCCAAAGACGGCTCAACTCCAGGCTTCGCTCCTGCCTCACTTTCTCCATTGCCATTTGGACCTCACTGACCACCTTTGAGAACTATATGAACACTATGAAACCACTAAGGGGCCGTTTTAATCTGGAGAAGGGGCAGCTCCACATGCTCACACCAGCCACCTGAACTTGAATCCTTGTCTCATCTCAGGGTCCGCATCTGAGAGAACCTCATTACAGACAAGTGAGCCCAGTGCCAAGGCTCGTGTGTAGGGAAGTCCCGATCTGAGACTCTCCTCACACACCCATGTTGCTCAGCAAAGGCAGAGCCAGCATTGGTTCTGGAGTCCCCTCCCCCCCAGCCCAAGTATGGCCGGCATCATAAAGACACCTGCGGGTCACCTGCTGCTTGACAGCCACAGCAGGAAACAAGAGTTGAAGAGGAGGAGGACTTGCCCAGGATCATCCAGCCGACAAACTGGCAGAGATGGGATGGCAAATCCCCCATAAACACTCACATCCCCTCAGGCAGCCTGCCGGGGCTCCCGCCCATCTCCCCGACTCAGGCCAATGTTCCATAAGGGTGGTGATGCGCTGTCAGCCACAGGGGGCTCTGTGCGGGCAGTATGCAAAGAGGACAAGCGCCTACATCCCTTCACTACTGGGAGTATCTGTTAATACTGACTTGGGACTGCCTCCTCTTTGGAAGAACTGTTCTTGCCAGAGGGGAGCTGCCTGTCCTAGAAAACGCCTGCACCCCGGGTGGGTGACCCCTGACACGGGACAGCGAAGGCTAGTCTGCGATGCCAACACATTCCCAAGAGCAGGCGAGGTGACTACAGCTGAACGTCCATGGTGGCTGCTGTGTTCCCTGCCCACGCCATGTCCCAACATCTCTCCTCGCACAATCCCAGCCTTCAGGCCAAGTCATGGAAACAGGAGCAAGAAAATGCTCCAGCCTCCACCTTTCTTCCCATGTGAAACAACCTGCAGGAGTCCAGAGCATCGTCTAGAAGCTAAATCCTCTCTTGCAAGAGGTGCTCACCACCTAGTTCATTTGCTTGATTTAAGGGTCCCCCTCCCTGCCCCAGCCCTGACTCTGATGCCCATCAGTGACTTGGCAGAAGTTGCAACTTCCCAGATGGCTCGGTAGTGGTCTGGACCGGGCCGGGCAGGCCCCAAAAGCACCTGGTCCAGCTTGGTGTTCAGCCCGGGCGCATGAAAGATGTTCTCAAGATGTGCTAAGGAACTAATTAATCTCCAATGCAGTCCCCAATTAGTGACATGTCCTCCCACCTCCTCGCAGGGTGACTGGAGGTGGCATTTTCCAGGGACACACAGTCCTGGAGAAGCAGGGTACCTCCCAGCCCATCCATCATGGCCACATGGCACATCTGGAGTCAGAAGCAGCTCTGAGCTGGGCGACTAGGGACACCAGTGATTTTCCTGAGCTTCATCATGGGCCCGCTGTGAGGCTTTGGGCAAACTGAGATGTCTCTCTGGTCCTTGACTACGATAATCAGAGTCGACTCTCAGAGAGAGACTTCCAGCTTAAAGGATCTTAAATATCAAGCACTAGCATTCTTACCACACTTTCCACGTGTACCAGGCTCTCTATAAAACCTTTTACGAATATCAATTCGTTTAATTGCTCATGACACTTTTGAGGCAAGAAGGGGCTGTTATAAGCCTATTAACACCTCAAAGCAGAGGGGTTAAATGACTTGCCAACAAGTGGCAGAGCCTACCTTCTGAATATGGAGCCTGAGTCTCTCCTCTATCATGGCATCTACCCAGGGCAATCTGACTTCTCTGGAGCCTTCTCAGGGCTTGGCACAGAGCTGAGCACCACCATAAATGCTTAATACAATTGGATAACATAAAAATAAGAGGAAAAAAAAGAACTGGAAGCCTTTGAGATTGTCCTAGTGGCTGTGAAAAGTGAGTCTAAATAACAGAGGAAGGAGGGGGACAGATGGTTCCTTTGGTGCTCTCTGGATGTCTCTTCACATACACATGTTTTCATTTGTAACAGCAGCATACAGGGTTGTGACAGCTGGTGACAGTGCTCATAAGGGAGGAATAGGGGACAAGGTGCCTGGATATTTCTCATTGGATTATCTTCCATGCATTTAAAATGCTGTAGCATCTGTATATAGTAATGTCTGCATATACTTATTTTAAAAATTAATTCAATGACCTATCTATCAGGGATCAACTACAGAGGAATTCTAAAAGGAAGGGACCCTCGGGATGAAAAATAAGCATGCAGGCAAGTGGGGAAGTAAAGGAATCAAAAGGAGGGGAGACCTGGAAGATGGAGCCTAGGAAACTCCACAGCAAAGCAAAAAAAAAAAAAAAAAAAAAAAAAAAAAGGAGGTAGAGCAATCCAGGATGATTCCCAGTGTCACTCCTGAGTCTCCACAAGTACACAGAGTCTTCTGACACACACCCCAAAAGCCAAATGTAGTGGTGAGCCCCCATAACCCCAGTGCTGGGGAGTCAGGGACAGGTGGAGGGCTTACTGGCCAGCGAGCCTTGCCTAGTCAGTGGCTGCAGGTCAAGACACATAAAAACAGGTGGACAGTTTCTGAGTAACATCTCTGAGGCTAAGTTCTGTCTACACACACACACACACACACACACAGCAATTGAGAGCAGACACCAAGACTTACCAGCTATTCAGATGACTCCCCTGCCACCTGGCCTCTAATAGGTTTCTATGTGCACATAGTGAACCCACATCCAGCAGGGTCAGGTGTCCCCATCTCAGCTTGTAGCATGTTCCTATTCTCCTGCTGTTTCTCAGCCATACTTGTGTTGTTGCCTCATTCCAGGAACTCTACGGTGATGGAAAAGGCAGCGACTCCACCTTTCTCAAACACCGTCCATATGTGGCACAGACCCTGCCTTGGATCCTCACGGGAGCTCTACCTCATGCGGCACTTTGCAAAACACAAGGCTGAGGTGCTGATCAGCTGTCTACATCGGACACCCAGCTGGTGAGGGGCAAAGCTGCAGACCCAGGTCGCTGCTACAGGAAGTCACCCTTTCCAGGGAGCAACTGTCCTCAGTGTAGGTCACGTCCCACTTGGAAATGAGTTTTAAGTGTCTTTGTCTTCTGATGCTAAGTTCTATGGTGCTGAAAGAGAAATTCATTACATCACAGGACCCAACCCTGCTAAATCTCAGCCTTCCCTAGAAACTGGCCAGCAACCCCTTTCTCAGAAGCATCCCCATACACTGACTCAGCCAGTCCCTTGGCAGTACTTCCCAGCAGTATGCTTTCTCCATCCATGATCCCTTTGACTTACTTCTTCCTAACCCAGGCTTGTCCTCAAATGAACCTTGTGTTCTCTCTTTCCATCCAGCAAAGATGCTAACCTGGGCCCTTTTAGTTCTTGGGATCCTCGTGTCCAACAGTGTGGTCTGATGTACCTGCTAGTCGTGTTGGCATATTGTCACTTACGCAGCTGGCTTCCCAGAGAATTCACAGGACTTCATGGTAAATTCCATTCAGCTGAAGTTCTTCTGCATCAGAGATGATGAACAAAATGGGAGGGCCAGAGGACAATAGCTAGAACTGAATTTGGTACCCAGTGCCCCAGCATCTAAGATACAGGAAGGTTATGTTGAAAAGATCTTTATTTGGACTGAGTTGTTGGCTCAGTTGATAAAGGGCTTGTTCTGCAAGCCTGAGGACCTGAACTCAATATCCAGAACCTATATTAATAAAAGCCACATGTGAAAATGGGTGCTTGTAATTCCGGTGCTGAAGAGGTAGAGACAGGCAGATCCCTGGGGCTAATGGCTAGACAGCCTAGCCAAACAGGTGAGATCCAGACCAGTAAGAGACCCTGACTCAAAAAATAATGTAGAGGGCTGGGGAGATAGCAATGTGGTTAAAGCATTTGCCTCGAAAACAAAAGGACCCAAGTTCAGATCACCAGATCAGACATTAAAAATAATAATAATAGTAATGGGTGAATATAGCAGTGGCCTGTAATTCTGGCCTTAAAAGATGAAGCCTGGAAAATCCCAGAGGAAAGCAATAAGGAGATAGAGTGATCTAGGATGACTCCTAAAGTTACCCTTGGGCCTCCAGAGGCACACACACTCAGATGTCTTCTCATACACATACCTGCACACACATGCAAAACATACACACATGCAAAAAAATAAATAAATAAATAAGATGAAAGATGCCTGAAGAACAACATCTGAAGTTAATCTTTGACCTCTCCACCTGTATGTACTCATATACACACACATGACCTTCCATTTCTCCCCATCCCAAATCAGCAGCCTCAACAGAGCATGACTTAGAAGTTGGCGGGAAGTAAGCCTCTCATGAACTGTCCCAGACAGACAAGAAACACTGAGGTGGGTCCTCAGGCTGCTTGTGAGAGAACCCTCTAGGTAATTCTGGGGCTCGCTGTGCAAATCAACAGAATAACCTCAAGTGGTCACTACTAGCTGAAGCCCTACTGTGTACTGGTATCAAACGCAGTCTCATCTGTCCCCACCACCCACATGCCCAGCCCTAGACATTTTTATTATGTCATTCATCCCTCACGATAGCTCTGAGAATGTGGCCATTTTAGAGAGCAGGGGAAGGAAGCTTGGGTAGACAACAAAGCTTGTCACATGTGGTAAATGGCAGAGAGAGAATGAGAATGAAGGTCTTGCTTCTCTGCCCCACCTTAGTAGCCCCTCCCCCAGATCTCTCATAGTTCTGTCAAGGCTGGTATAGAGAGAGAGAAGACAGGGTGGGCAGAGAGAACCCTGCCCCGCCTCCATACTACCTTCCAGCTACAGCATAAGAAAGACAAGCATAGCCACCTAGACCCTCGGGTGGGACTGGGGAGCGGCAGCTCATGGTCTCTCTGATCTTCCCCAGTCACGGGCTCTTTGCCTTCCCTGCCTGCACCTCAGTTCCCCCCACCTATGACTGCTTCCCCAAAGCTGTGATGATCTGTTTGTTTTCCCCACTCAACTTCCTCCTCTCTCAGTCACCTCCAACTATGCCTGTCTGCTTTCTAAAGCCCCTATTCACACTGACCTTGGGACCTTTGCGCAGTCTGTACCCCGAACACTCTTTCCCCCTCATATTCCTATTGTTGGCATTTATTGTTTAGGTGTCAACTGTGCCATCACCTCCTCCGTAAGCTTTTCCCTGACTCCCACCCACCCCCACTTAACGTTATCGCCTAATTACTGCTTTATTTTCATTCCACTACCACAAGCTGAAATCATGTATTTTCCATTTTACATTGGGGATACATTGTATACATTGGGGATATGCATATGGAGGTATGCATGTTCACATGTGTATGGATGTGCGTATCTGTGCGTATGCCTTTGGGGGCCCCAAGGCTGATATCAGGAATCATAGTCACTCTTCTACTTCATACTTTTTGAGACAGGGTCCTTAATCAAACCTTGAACTTGACAATAAGGTCAGTCTGTCTGAAATGCTTGCTCTGGGGATTCCCAGTCTCTGGCTTCCAAGGTTGGAATTACAGGTGATCTACCATGCCCAACACACATTTCACATGGGATCTGGGGATCCAAACTCCAGTCTTGCTGCTTGCATGGCAAACTGAACCATCTCCCCAGCCCTGAAATTAATTAACTTCTGACTGCTTATCACCTGTCTTTCTCAGCCCAGAACTTAACTCCATGAAAGCAGAAACCATGTCTGACTTGTACCGCAGTACTCCAGCCCTAGAATGCCGTCTGGCACTGTGTGGCTAATTGAATATTAGTTAAATGAACAAATGCCAGAAAAGAAAATCTGGATCCAACAGTCAGAACTCTGGGCCCTTAACATATGACCTTGGCAAGCTGTTCTGCCCCCATAAGGGCTCAGTTTCCCTCCTTGCCTAATGAGGAGAATGGACAGCATATTCTCCAACGGTCCTTCCAGGACAGCTAGTCTTGGAAAGCCAGACCTGTAACCCATTCAGCTGGTCCATCCAAAGCAGGCAAGTTGGCCAGGGTCTCAGCAGCGGCTACCCTATCCCCTACCCCATCCTTGCCCAGTCCCACAGCCCTCTCACTCCCCCACCCCTGAAACTGTTAATGAAGCACACACTGCTAAATGCAGTTACAATTACGGGGGCTAAGAATAAGGCGCTGACATCAGCCTCGTCAGTTTCCGAGTGAATCAGAAGGGGAGGGGGGAGGAAGGAGGAGAGGGGGGTGGTGCTCCAGAGCTGTCAAGTGGAAATAGCACAGCGTTAAATATAATCCAGCCCTGGCCTACATCGTTCTGCAGAGGCAGGTGATGGCTGGGCCCCCAGGGCCAGGGCAGACAACTGGATCCTTGAAGGAGGCCAGGCCGCCACAGCTGCTTCTGGCTGACCCAGGGGGCTCATCCAGGAATGGGTGGCCTGTAGTGGGCAGGTGGACCCTGCAGGAGCAGACCCCTGGCCTTTGAAACTTGCTATCGTGACAGCCCCTGAAGTGAGAAGCACAGCCCCTTGCCAGGTGAGAGTTCAAGTCATATCCAGGATTGGAAGGTGGTCTCCAGTCAAGCACAGCTGCAAACAGCTGCCTGACTTTCCTCATCTGCAGAATGGGTGCATCTGCTGCAGCAGCTGATCCTTATGCTGCTACATGGGGCTGTAAATCTTGCAAGGCACTGGTTCCCACCGAATAAGACACACACACACACACCACCACCATCACCACCACCACCAAATCATTTCGTTTTTTTCACCACCCTGAGAGATGATCCAATCAAGATCATTAACCCTTCTTCCCCGGAACTCAGGAATATAAAGGGACTTGCTTACGGCCACAAGACCAGTGTAGAGCTGAGCTGAAGCCCTGTTGCTTTCCATCACAGAAAGGCAGTGTAATGATGCAGGCAAGGGTGGACGCCAATAACAAGAGGACGGGGCGGAAGCCACATCATTCTGAGCGCTCTCTAGAAAGTCTCCTTTCCAAGGGTTTTTAAAGCATATTCTGGTGGTGACTGTTGTAAAGAAAGGTCAGAGGCAAATAAACATCTGGGAAGGGCAGCTAAGGGGAAGCCGTCCTCCCTTCCTGTTCTCCTCCCCACACCCCTGTCTCTAGCTGGAACTCTGGGCCTGGGGGTGGCAGGAGGGAGGCAGGGCCTCATCCACAAAAAGATCCAAGGCAGATGGACCCTTCCTTTCCGCTCCCTGCCAAGCAGAGCCAGGTGGACCCTGGCAGCTGCAAAGCAAGGGAGTTGGAGCTGGGGGAAAGGGAAAGGGGAACAGTCAAGAAAGGAAGAGCACTAGGACTCAGAGCAGACCCGAGCTACAGGCCAGGGATGCACAAACATCCTTGATTAAAGCCGTTTCATTCACACCATCACCTCACTCCTCACCTTGAACTATGGCGATACCTGGTTTGACATGCTACATTGCTTCAGGTACCCAAATCAAGAAGAGTTCTGTGCAGCTCCCAAATTTGAAGATTGCAAAGTTAAGCAGGAAGCTGAGGCAGGAGGATCACAGCCTAGGCTACATTGTAAGAGGTTTTCTTAAAAAAAAAAAAAAAAAAAAAAGGAAAGAAACAAGGAGATGACAGACTAAGTGTTAAACTGGGAGAGGGTGGCAGGGGGAGGGGAGGTGGGTGGAAGACGAGAAGTGGGACAGAAGTGGCCTGTCCTGGGGTGAGGGTGGAGGGGCAGTGGAGGCGTCTGAGCCTGAGCCTCAAACATTTGGGCTGACCCCACCGTGAAGGGCCTCCCCCACTGTGCAGATATCTGGTTTAGCCCCCTTCTAAAGCTAAAGGGCTCATCACGCTGTTCTCATCATCTCTGGGGGAAGGGGAGAGACAACAGGACATTTTGTTTCCGAGATATAAAGCTCAGGTCAAATTTCAAGGACGAAAGTTAGCACTTGGCCTGGGAAAGAAAGCTCTGCCAAATTGTGTACATTTGGGAGGGAGGGCGAGATTCCAGGATGGTCATTCCAGGTGCCTGGGGGCGAGGGTGGGAACTGGAACTCTTGATTCTTTCTCTGCCAGGATCTGTCTGGCAGGAAATGGGTAGCTTCACAACCCAGAAGTAACTCAGATAACCACCTTCATTTCCCTTCTGTCCAAAAAAAAGGGGGGGGGGATGGGGTGGGGGGTGGGACTACGTCGTGAATCCCCTTCACCACATTCCCCCCCTCACCAGATTTAGTCTGAACGGAAGAGGGAGGTGCCTGCCATGAAGGGCTTTCCAGCCCAGAGATGTGGCCCAAACCGCTAAGAGAGGGACTGGTAGCCGGCTGGCGTTGCCATGGTAACTTCCTCCCTGCGCTGGATCGAAGCATCCATCCTATGGGCAAATCAGAGCCGGCTGCTCCAGCTTCTCCGCCCTTCTCCTGGGCAGGCGGGAGGGGGGGGGAACTGGACGCCGAAACCACTTGGCCAGGCTCAGAAGCACTATCCTCAATTCCAAACCCTGATGTAACGATCCCTTTTAGTATCTCTTGGAAAGGGGCTACACTCCTGTCCCCCATCCACTCCCCAAGGCACTGTAGTGGCAAGGTAGAGCCTTGTAGATGTGCTGTAAATGAACTGATCAGGAAGAGGCAGGGAAAAGGGGAGCCAAGATCCTTCTCACCCTTATTGGGCACTGAAGCCCCCCCCAAATCCCTACCTTTAAATTGGTCTGAAAAAGGAGATCCAAAGCTCTCCCTCAATAGCTACAGCAGTGCAATAAAATTAGCATATTAAAATGAAGACGGTTAACATTTTGAGAATCTGGCTGGCTTTTCCCTGCCGGAACCCACAGGATTCTTCTCTGTATAGCCACGCTCAGAAACAACTCTCACTTGATAATAAGAGAGATCAAAGCTAACAAGCATTTGAAACCTACCTCATGCAAAGTGCTGTGCCGAGCCCTCCAAGTGGCCACAGCACGACTGTGAGCATGTGTGCTTGAATCAGATCACCCAGGCTCAAACTCTAAGCCCCTCACTTCCTGGCTAAGTGACCTTGAACAAATGATTCTACCCTGGACCCCGTGTTTCTTATCTGAAAAAGGGGATGTCCTATAGGACAGCAATTGTAGGAGGGGTGCGACGAGGGAGGAATTACCATGTTTTAAGTTGCCAGGAAAAAACATCTAACACAAGTTAATCATTCTGAAAACACTGACCCAGTGGAACGGGTGCTAGTATTTTTCTTCTTTATCACAATGAGAAAAATGGGGTCATATGTCTAACTCCTCCTCACCCTAATTGCAAACCCACACCATGGCCCATAAGGGCGAATATGCCCCTGAGAGCCTGCCCCCCCAAAGTCTCGGCATTCTTGAGAACAAGGCAAGGCCTCATTGTAAGTCCAGAACATATGACAGGAAGATGTCTCTTAACAGACACCTACTCCTCTTGGCTTGGGCTTGAGCATGGCTAGAAAGGAGTAAGAGGAAGCAGCTTTTTTTGCCCACCCCCCCCCCAGCGTCCAAGGTCCCCAAGTCCAAATCAGGGATGTGCTTTGGCCCATTTAAGTCTCTCTCTTAGCCTCCTTCCAGAAGCCGAGTTGGAGGTCATGTGTGAGTCTTGAAGATGGCTCTGGTCTGAGCTGATGGATAGAAAAGACGCATCGGCATGAGTTGGAAGCAGGAACAAAGCCTGTCGGGGACACGTTTCTGAGATGGAGCCATCAGGGACAGGCTGGCAGCAAGAAGGCCAGCAAAGGAAGAGCCAGGTGGAGCCAAGTCTGTGCTGACTGCCTCCTGTCGAGCCAGTCTCTGCCCAAGCCCACAGAGCCCGATTCCCTACCACCTTTAGAAACCAGTTCGGCGCAATGCTGTTCGGAAAGAATAAGTTCACATGGCTTCTGCTAGAAGAAAATGAGTGGCTGAGAAGATCAAGAGAAATTAAGCGCCAAGACAACAGTCCTTACTCCCAACTTTCACCAGCCCCTCATTATGCTTCCGGAAATGAAAGCAGACTTTCTCCTCCTCCCTCCCAAACTCCTGGCAGCCTTGGGGCTGAGCAGACAGGGAGCTTAAAATGTCCAGACCAAGCCCTGAACTGCTCAGCGGTTGCCTGAGGCCTCCTCACCTGTGAACCATTTACCTAGTAAGAATCTGGCTTTTTCAAACAGCCTCCTTCAGAAGGAGAGCTACTGGTGTTCTGCAAAGACAACCGGAAACCTGATTTTGGTTTTAGCTTTGTGTGTGCTACATCGGGTGACCTTGGGTTACATAGATACACACATATATACACACACCACATACCAGGGCTTCAGTCATGCACATATGCATAGTCACAGGCACACACACATACCTATCTGGAGGCTAGAAGGGATGAAGAAGATGGTCTTTAGGTCTTCTCATCAGACCTTGAAAAATATTGCTAATGTTACACAGAGTTGTCTGTTAAGTGAAACCTAGAGCAAGTCTTCTGCAGTGATCTCAACCCAGGAGTCTGACCCACAACGGGGGGTATGACTTTGGAGAAAAAACAAACCATGCATGACTCTGATGCTCCTCACATACCGTCCTGCCCAGCCTGACTCCAGGTGCAAGTGATCAGCTGAACTTCAAGTGAGCACGGGGCCAGTAGGCCAGGACTGGGAGCTGCTCACCCAGGCCCGGCTTCCTCTCTGCAGCTGCTCCCTACCCGACTCAGCCCCTCAAGCTACCTTGACTTCTTCCCTCTGAGTTAGCTCCAGCCGAGGTCACTGCACTGGGGACCCATTCCCTCATTCTCCTTCAGCTACTCTTGTCCACAATGACGATACAACCTCGCTCAGCTTTATCAAGGGGAGAGTGAAGTTTTCAAGTCTCAGATCTGTGAAATGGTGATTTATTAACATGGATCTACAGGAACTGTCTGGACCCCCCCTCCCCATCACTCTTGCAACTAACACCCCCAGGTCAAGAGTCTGCCTCATTGACTCCCATTCACTGGCTACCCGACAGGGCAGTCCAGGGCTTCCTGCACATTAAATGCCCATTACCCACCACCCCACCTCAGGACAGAATCTAGACAGCAGGTTGGCCAGACAATGGTTCCAGCAGACAGGGAGTCAGATAAACTAGGCCCTTGAACTCTCTAGAACTGTATACTAAATATATATTGAGAGACAGAGAGAGAAAAAAAGAGAGAGACTATAATTTAATCAGTGTTGAAACCTTCTGTTCCATCTCACCACGAGCACTCCTCTCCTTTTGGTCTCTTCATTAAATCAAATACACTCAGATTATCAGTTCACAAAACACCATCCAGAGTCTTGTATCTGAGATACCCAAGTCATCCCCACTTCACAGATGAGGAAACTGAGGTTCAGATTGGCATGACTTGCCCAAGGTCACAGCTTATAAGAATGCAGACTGGAACCTAATTCTAACTTCTAATGCTGACGCTCTTTAGGGGAGTGCTCTCTCTCTCTCTCTCTCTCTCTCCCTCTCTCTAGTTACCCCCACCTGTTGTTGGATTTGCTTCCTCACCCCAAAAACCAAACCCATAGCTCTCTCTGCCTGATCCCTGGGTCCAAAGGCAGTTTCCTTGGCCCCTCCTCCCTGGTCTGTGGCTAAGGTTTGGCAGGCCTGGAAGCAGGCGGTTCAGCCCACCTAGAAAGACCACTTCTGGGACAAGAGCACCTGAGGTCAGGGGCATACACCGGTAGGTGCGCTACGGTGGGTTGGCCTGGTGCCGGTTTTTACACCTGCCTCGAACCTCCCTGGGGGAAGAGCGGGAGGAAAGGCCGATCTCGGCCAGTTCTGTGCTGCCCGCCCCAGTCTGATGAGAAAAGGAGTCTGGAGCCCCAGCCGGTGGGGGAAGGGAAGATGAGACACGCCGGACACTCAGGCTTTGGTGGCTGTACAGGGGTCTTGCTTAGGGAGTCTTTGGATGCAGCCAAGACAAAGGTGGCTCAGAGCGCCACCTCCAAGGGCGGGGGGAAGGGTTTGGGGGGCGCGTCTGAACCCCAGGGGTGAGGCAGCCAAAGCCGCAAGGTTTGGGCACATGCTGGAGACTCAGGTCGAGAAACAAGACCCGGGGGAATCCAGTAGGCGCAGGTGAGCCCGGCGAGTTGGGTCCAGGCGAACCAAGGGCCCACCTGCGGGAAAGGGGTAGGGGCGATGAACCAGGGGTCTTTAGGGGGAAAGGCAGAAAGACAGCGTCTGCTAGACCCTCTGGAGTCCCGGGGGAGGTGAAGGAGAGCCTGGAGCATCCATCCAACGGGGGGCCGGGGGAGGAGTGGAGCCGGCGTCCGCCTCCGAGGAAGATGCACCGGGTCCGGGAGCCACTGTAATCTGGAACCCGGGACATCCCTTCCCGGGGTCGGCGGCGGGCCGCTCGCCTTACCTGCGTCCTCGTCGTCGAAGGAGTTCATGCACGGGAAGTAGATGGCGAGCGCCTCGAAGGAGGCGGACAGGCTGAGGCGGCTCTGCGAGCGCTCCATGCCCGCGCCGGCGCCAGGCGCCTCGGCCGCGGCCGCGGCGGCGGGCGGCTTGGGCAGCTTGGCCGCCCCATTCTTGACGCGGAGTACGGCGCGCGGCGTGGTGGCGGCGGCCCGGGGCTCCGCGGAGGGTGGCGGGCGCGGCGGGGCCGGCGGGTGGCGGGCGGGCCGGGCGCTGGCGGCGCGTGGAGCCCGAGGCGCGCAGGGCTCCCGGCGGCAGCGGCGGCGGCGGCGGCGGTGGTGGCGGCGGCGGCGGCGGCGGCGCAGCGCGCTCTGGCCCGCGGCGCCCCCTGCCTGCCTGCCGCGCGGGGCGGGCCGGAGCAGCGCGCCGCAGCCAATCGTCGTCGCCGGGGGAGGGGGCGCCGGCGGCGGGGCGTGGGAGCCGCGAGGGTGCGGGCTGAGCCCTCTCCCGCCGCCCGCAGCCCGGGGCAGGCGCCCGCCGTCAGGCTGTCTGAGCCCGGGTCCTGCGGCTGAACTCCCCCGATCCGTCCCTACCCGTGACTGTCAGACTCGCTCCCGATGCAGGTGTCGACGAGCCAGACGGGCCTCAACCCAGTGACACAGATGCGCTCAGAGGCACAGGTTCAGAAACAGCACCCAGCCCTCCTCTCTCTCCCAGCAGTCTGGCTCCCACCGAGACCCCTGGATTCATTCACACCCACAAGGATGCATTTGCTCTGCAAAGGGCATCGCAAAATCGAGGGCTCCCTCAAACTCGAGGGAGGACACCGGACAGACAGACAGGCACACACACACACACACACACACACACACACACACGCCACGCACACACTCATAGACACCCTGAAATCCATTGGACACATATACAGACTCCATAGAGTCACCCGACAGATCCAATCAACCTACATCTAGGACCGGAACACAAAGACTTGCAGATTGACTGGATGGACACACCAGACACTCGCCTCTCACACTGGGGAGACCTCAGATCCCACAAAATTCACAGTTCAAACAGACACACTGTCATGCAACTATTCTTGCTTCCAGACATCAAGAATTCACGCACACACACACACACACACACTACTTGGTTGGATATGCCCCAGACTACCACACAGATGATCAGCACCCTCCCCCGTGACCTTCTGGATATCAAACACCCTCAGACATACTCATGCCAACACACAGCCATGTAGACTCACTCACATCAAGGATACATCCTGATTGCACGGACACCCCCAGATTCAGGCTGCTGAGACACTTCGGCAGGCTCTCACCCGCACACTGTCACCCACATATCGGCCCCTGGCGACCACAGTTCCTCTGGTTCACACCCACAGGCTCAGCCACTCGGATCCTGGGTATGAGACAATCACAATTGGAACCACAATCCTCTGTGGGATGGGAGGCTCCACCACCACCGCTGACACCACCACCGCCACCCCCAGCAGAAGTGGTTCCCATTCCCAGCTGCTCCCACCTCTTGCTATAAGGCAACCATCTGAGATGCCCTCAGGAGAGACAGTCTACTGTGGTACTTTCGGTTGGTTGGTCCAGGGGCAATGTCCTCTATCTCACTAACCTGTTTCCTCTTCTGTGCCCTGGCAACAGGAGCCCTCCATTCTGGCTGGTGATTAGGCAGCATGGTGTGTGGATTCACTTACTGTTGCTGCATAACCAATCAAGTAGCCTAAGAGCAAAAGCTATTTATTAGTGTACAATCGGTGTAGGTCAGAAGTCTGGACAGCCTCAGCTGGGAGTCTTGCAAGGTATTGGCCAGACAAGGGTCTTATCTGCTGGTGAAAAATCTATTCTTCCAAGATCATTCCATTTGTCAGCAGGATTCCTCGTGACTGTAGAACTGAAGTTCTTGCTCCTCAGTGACTACCCGAGCAGCTCCCCAAAGTGGTGCCTTGGCCCTTGCCCACTGTGGCAGCTATCCTGCATGGTTGCTGATAAAATCATGACAAAACTGCTCAAGGGGACAAGTGATTTATTCTCTTGCAATAGTCTGGTTAGAGTTCTTAGTCCAGTTTGGCAGGAGAGCCCACTGCAACACCAAGGACTGAGGGAACTGGCCACAGCATCTGAGATAGGAACGATCCTTACTTGCTCAAGCAGCTCTCTGTATTTTATTCACCTGTTCAGGGCCTAGTCCCACCCAGCATTGGTTGGGTCTTCCCCATCAACTACAATCTCCTGCAAGTTTGCTCTGGGCTTAACTCAACTAATTCTCTACAAATGAACCCAAACCCTCAACCACTAAGTTGACGCCTATATCTAACTATGACACCCAAGACCCTTCCTTTATTCATTTATGTGTCTTCATCACACAGGGATATGTTACCCTGGTCAGTTTCTATCTATACATAGTCAGGCAAAAGGGAATTGAACCAAGACAGGGATCCCTGGACCATTCTTACAATTCTGTTAGCTAACTCAGTGCCTGGAGCAAGTGAGACTTCTTGGGTCTCTTCCCAGGAATCAGATTTAGACCTTGAAAGCATCAGGAAGTAATGGTTAGGGGTGCCCCACATACAGCTGCCCCATCTTGGTAAATGATAACACTAATGTTTCCAGTTATTCAGACCATAAATACCAGAGTCATCCTTGATCTCTCTCTCTCTCTCGTCGAGCTTATCTTCTTGCTCTTCTGCTTCGGCTTCTTATCTCTTCTGCTCTTCTTCTTATTCGTCTCTTCTTTTCTGCTC
The DNA here is from genome assembly GCA_023101885.1 of Typhlomys cinereus. Taxonomy (NCBI): domain Eukaryota; kingdom Metazoa; phylum Chordata; class Mammalia; order Rodentia; family Platacanthomyidae; genus Typhlomys; species Typhlomys cinereus. Next base: position 4,892,019 of record JALPQD010000095.1, read on the forward strand.
TTCTTCCTTCCTCCTCCTCCTCCTCCTCCTCCTCCTTCTCCTTCTCCTTCTCCTTCTCCTTCTCCTTCTCCTTCTCCTCCTTCTCCTTCTCCTTCTTCTCCTTCTCCTTCTTCTTCCCCTCCTCCCCACCCCCCCCAAGAGCCTCGAAAAGTACCTGGCAAAAAGCTAATGCTCAATAACAAGCTGTCAATTAGATTAATAAACTCTCATCCCAGTTTATACAGGGGGTATCCTAAGCACCTCTCTCCCATTTTACAGGCAAGAAAAAACCCTGAGACTTATAGGAATGAACTGACTACCCCTAAGGTCACTGAGAAGGAATTTGATTGGTACCTGAGGCAGTCCACCTCCAAAGTGGCCCTGTCCACTGCTGTTGGCCTTCTCACAGCACAGCAGGCTAATCTGTGGCAGCACCTGGGAGAAGCTTGGCTTGGAGCCAGGGAAGCAGTCTTGGGGATCTAGCAGGAATGTCTAAGGAGCCAAACCTAAACACCAAAAGCAGGCTGTGCATAGAGATTAAGGGTGAGCTAACCTTTGAAGCTGACGTTCCATAGTTGCCACTTATTATCTGGGCCATTGTAATGCTCTTTAAAACTGTGTGCAATCTTTGTCTTTCCCTTCCATGTAAAGTCTACATCCCATCCTCTCCACTCTAAACCAAGCTCAAATGGTTGCTTTATAACCTGTAGAACAGAGAGGAGGAGATGTAACCTTCTGGTAGGCCAGGAAGGCTCTACGGCTTTCTTCTGGCTTGCTCTGGGAGAAGTCAGCCTCCACTCAAGATGCCTGACGATGTGGAGACTTCATGGTACCGAGGCCATAACGAGGCTCGCTTTGTTCACTGGACATGTGAGTGAACCATCTTGATGCCCAACCTGGGTTAACTTTGTTGAGCCCCCAGCTGACACCTGCTGCCAACCCCATGAGAGCCACTGAGCCCTTCCTAAAACACACTTCTCTCCTGAGAGATCGCATTGTGTGCCACAGTGGAGCAGTGACCTTTCGGGTTGGTTTCTCCAGTTGCAGGACAGAGACATTGCCTTACAAGGTGGGTATCACCAGCCAATGAGTGCATAGGCGTGGAGCTCTGAGAACAGCTTCTAGCCACAGTAAGTGCTCTGTGCGTGTGACAGCTGCTACGACTAAGGACTGCCCAGCTCCATGTGTGACAGTTACACATACAGAACAAAAGGGCCTGCAATATCACCCAACCCCCTCATCTGGTAGAGAGGGAAACTGAGGCCAGGAAGAGGCAGAGCTGTTGCCAGATAGAGAGAGACCTCCTGATTAGACCTACTATGCACCAGGGCTTTGGGGGTTCCTGGAGGAGGTGGAGCAGTACACGTAAAGCTGACTCTGTGCAGGAAGGAGGACCTTGACAGAAAGCCTAGCTGATCGATCGCCAGTGATCTAGGTGGTGCACTTCCTGGTGTGATTTCTCCTTTCTGGATGAGCTCTTGGCTAAAATTCCACAAATAAGGTTTGGGTCCAAAGCTTAAATCTTTGATTCCTTATGAATATTTGGTTTTCCTGTGGGAGATTTCAGTGGTCAGCACCTAAGCATGCATGTAAGTTATGTGTTCAAAGTACAAGTTTGACAGTGCAGGATGGGGGTGCTTGAGATTGGGATTAGGAGTGGTGGCTGCACATCCGGGAGGTGGTAGAGATGGGGAAACAGGGACAAGCTTACAGTCTGGGCTTTAGAATAGTGAGGTAGAAGGTGCCATGACTCAGGCAGGTGGAGTGGAACTGAAGAAGTGTGCCTGTGAACTTAAATGCCTGTCTTTATTTTGGCCCTGTGATTTCAGATAAGTCTCCTCTGGGTTCGCCTTTTAAAATTAGGGATGGGAGCTGGGGTCATGGCTCAGTCGGCACAGTGATTGTGGTATAAGCATGAAGATCTGAGTTCAGATCCCCATCATTCCCGTTTAAAAAGAAAAGGGGGGGGGGCTGGAGAGACTGCTCAGGGGTTAAGACTCTGCCTCAAAAGCAGAAGGTCCTGAGTTCGGATCCCAGATCCCATGTAAAAACCACCAAGTGGAAGAAGAGCAGCAGCCTGTATTTCTGGCCCTGGTAGGCAGAGCCTGGGAAATCCCAGAGCGAAATAAGAAGAAGGAAGTAGAAGCAATCCAGGATGATTCCTGAAGTCACCCTTGACCTCCACAGGGACACACAGTGCCCTCTGATATGCACGCACATGCGCGTACAAACACACACACACATACACACACACACATACACACACACACACACATGCACACACACAGGACAATCAATACTAACTTGGCAAAATTATGGTGATATATGAAGAGTGCCTGGCATATACCACTGAAAGCAAATTCTAAGTGCCCACTATGTACCAGTCTGCACTCAGAGCATTAGGGTGAAAAAACACAGACCTGGCTTCTGCCCCAGTGGAGTTTGTAATTTGGCAACATGAACAAGTAAGCATGCCAATAATTACTTAATGACATTGTCTAACAGTTTCATTATGACCATTTCAGTTACAATTGTGATAAATGCTATAAAAGATCTTCAGAGTATCTGTGCATTTTGCAGTGTCTGTAGATCGGACTGTAACCCAGTCAAGGGGATAAGGGACAGTTCCCCTGGGACAGTATATTTAAACTGAAAATATGACCTACTATAGGCCAGGCCCTGTATTTGGCCCTAAGACTGTAACGATAAGTACAATAAAGTCAGTCTACTCAGCTATATGTTTAAAATGATCCCAGGGTTACCCTGGGAAGAGGGAGTGGGGGGAATTCAAAGGACTGCCCCCCCAGCTTAGTCCTGATCTGAACCACAAAGCACCACTGGTTGTTTTCTGCTTCCTCAGCAAAGGATGGTGGCTAAGACAGAATGTCCCCCTGAAAGGTGACATGGAGGAGGGGGGAGCGGGGGAGGGTGCTGGGGAGTCTGAGGTCAGATGGAAGGCTGTGGTCCAGACTGGGTGAAAGGCAACTGAGGCCCAGGTTAAGGGGAGGTCTGGGTCCAAGCTAGCTTCAGAGTCCTCGTGAGCAGGAAGAGGTGACAGACAGAGCTAGGTGAGGGGCAAAGACGTGGACGGAGCCTCCGAGCTGCTTAGTGTTCAACAAAATAGGACATGTGAGTAGGTCCCTCCTCTTCAAGTCTTTCTTCCCCGAACTGAAGAATATTAAATGTCATTCACAGGAACCCAGTGAGTAGCTTTGACCTACAGAAAATGAGGAGTGGCCCGAATGCAGCTGAGCTCAGAAGGGGTCTGTGTATAGCTGGATCAGCGAGAGAAACAAGATCTTGCATGTATCTGTAAGTATTCCTGTTGGGGTGGAGATGTGTGTGTGTGTGTGTGTGTGTGTGTGTGTGTGTGTGTGTGTGTGTGTGTGTGTGTTGGGAGAGGTGATCTCTGCTTATATGTGCACGTATACAGAGGGTGGACGTTTCTGCAGACCTGTGTACTCTGTATGACAATGACCTTGTCTCTAAGCATGTCCTTGCAAGGTGTCCATCCTTGTGGTAAGTGTATGCAGTCTGATTTTTAAATGCACCCTGCATCCTGACCTTTGTATGTACGTGTGAATGCACATGCGCACTTGTGTGTGTGTGTGTGTGTGTGTGTGTGTGTGTGTGTGTGTGTATAAAATGAGACAGGAGAGGATCTGTGTGCACATGATGCAGTGTCCTGGGCTTTGTGTGGTTCTGTCTGTTTCAGTGTGTACGTGTCTGTGTCTTCTCCCAATGCCATGTCCTCTGTGTCTGCCTGTCTCTAAGTGTATCAGTGTCTGTGTGGGTGTAACTGAGTTGGGTTGGCTCTATTTGTGTGCAGTGCAAGATTTCTGTTCTTGTGCGTCTGCCTTCTCTTCACCTCTAGTTGATATAAGCACACCTTAGACTATGTGTGAATGCCACTGTGACCTTGGCCGTGGATGCTGGTAGCTGGAAAGGAGACTTGCAAATTTTCTTGCATTAATTGCTCTCCTGGGATGAATGTCACATCTACGGACACAAGGGTTGAAAGGTTATAGTTTAAAAGTAGTGTGTTTTTGTGTGACGTTGACAAGGAGTGGAATTATGCTAGCTAGATACAACTGCCAACTTGACATTTGGAAGCTGAGCTCTGGGCACAGCTGTGAAGAATCAGTAGTCAAAACAAGCCTGCAGGAGACTGTCTAACGTGGAAAGACCCAGCCCACAGTGGGACCATTCCTGCAGTAGGAAGATAAGACGGTAGGCTGGTTCCATAGTTTAGCAACACTTGCAGTCTGGCAAGTGAGGTTATCCCCTCTCTCAGCAATCCCTGTGGATATAGTGTGACCAGTTCCTTAGTATGAGCACTCCGACCTAAGAACTGTAACTGAGAGTCATAAACAAAATTAAAATCCCCTCGGTCCCCTAAGCTTGCGAATTTATCAGCAACATGCAGACAAAGATTTCTGTTCTTGTGTGTCTGCCTGTCTTTGCATCCTGGTTAATGTAAGCTCACCCTGGACTAGATGTGAATGCTGCTGTGTACGACCTTGACCATCTATGCTCATAGCTAGAAAGGGGACTTGTGTGTTTTCCTATATTAATCTCTGTCTCCAAAATGCCTGCTATATAACTTGGAGATCATTAAAGTACAGATATTAAGGCCTTTCATACACTCAAAGTGTCTTGGATACTTGCCTGGCCATAATTCATCCATCCATTTATCTCAGTTGTGCCGACATCTAGTTGTCTTGTAGTTATCTCTTGGGCAAATTACTTAAGTTCTCAGTGTCTCAGTTTTGTTATCTGTTTTGTAACTTGTGTGATGAAGGTAGAGCTACTGATAGGGATGAGGCCATGGGGCAGGGATATGACAGAAAACATACAGAACACTTGACATGGTGTGCAACCCCTATTTAGTGCTCACTGTATTAGCTATGTGTGTGTGTCTGTATGTTCATGTGATAGTGTGCATGTGTATACGTGGGCGTGCATGCATGTATGGAGGCCAGAAGTCAATGTTGGTTGTTTTTCTCAGCCACTCTCCACCTTATATTTTGAAAAGGGTCTCTCATTAAATCTGGACCTCATTAATTCATCTAAGCTGGATAACCAACGAGTTTCAGATATTCATTTGTCTTTATTCCCCTTCCCCCAACCCATTGTTGGGGTTAGGGTTTGTACTTGTGCCTGATGTTTTACACAAGGATCTGAACTCAAGTCCTTGTGCTTGCATGGTAGGCACTTTACCAACTGAACCATCTCCCCAGCCCCTATAATAACCATTTTTTAGTCACAGTGTTGTGATTACAATATTTCAGTAAATTCCTGGCACTTCACTAAACACTATCTCTGAGCAGGAGCTTGCAGAAGCAGTTCAGTTCTGTGAGCTTGGATAACTGTGGGGATTATTCAAAACCTACAAAGAGCTCTGCAGTCGAGCAGTGGTGAGAGGTCATTTAGAGGGTCAGGCAGGAGCTGGAGAGATGGCTAAGAAGTTATGTCTCTGCCTCACAAGCAGAAGGATCTGAGTTCAGATACAGGATCCCATGTTAAAAACATCAGGTGGAAATGGCGGCAGCCTGCACTTCTGGCCCTGGTGGGCAGAGCCTGAGAAACCCCAGAGCAAAGCAAAAAGGAGGAAGAAAAAATCCAGCATGATTCCCAAAGTCATCCTTGGTTCTCCACAGGGACACACAGTGCCCTCTGACTCACACACACAGACACAGACACACACACACACACACACACACACACACACGCGCGCACGCACGCACGCACGCACGATGGATGGATGGATGGATGGATGGATGGATGGATGGATGGGTGGATGGATGGATGGATGGATAGTAGATAAAAATAGAGGATCCGGCAGAGCAGGGACAAAGATGGATCTGTTACACTGAAAGACTCAGTCCTGTCTACCGTCTTTCTAACATTTCAGTCTCTGCTCCCCTCCAGGGAAGCCACAGGCGGGGTACAGCTTCTCCACATCTCCAATGCTGCAAACACAGTATTTGGTGAAATGGAGCCTGGCTTCACTGCAGATCTGGTCCTGGACCTGAGACAAGGCTCCACCTGAGGCGGGTCTCCTGGCTCCTTAAGACGTTTTAATAAATAATGACGCACTTCCGCTAACAATATACCAACCTCCGCTCTCTCCGGGAGCCTGTGATATTATTCTCCATCCTTGTTCTCTAAAACTGGAGCTGTTTTCTTTGTCTTTCCTGGTTTACGCCAGCAATCCCATAATATTTCCTCCTTTCCATTCCTCACCGAGACACCTACTCTATTGTATTAAATGTGTGATTTAGAAAATGCAGCCTCAAAACTTTTTCATATATATCTGCAAACAATAGGTTGCTTGAAAGGGCTTTTTGGGTGTGGGTGCATATGCATGTGTTTGTGTTTATGTTTGTGCATGTGTATGTTAGGGTATATGTGCACAGGTGCGTGGAGACCAGAGGTCAGTGTTGGCTGAGTGTTTCCTCAGTCTCTCCCTACCTTATTTCTTGTGTGACGGGCCTTTCAATGAACCTGTAGCTCACTTATTCAGCTTGGTTGACCAGTGAACCTCCAAGATCTGCCTGTCTCTGCCTCAGATCAAACTCAGATCCTCCTGCTTACATGGCAAGCACCTCACTGATCCATCTCTTCAATCCTGAAAAGAGCATTTTTTTAATTCCGCGTAAATGTCATTGAACTATTTATCTGTTGTCCCTTGTTTAATCCATACTATTCTTCCAGATCTGCATTAACTTACATAACTACTTTATTTTGATTTTAGTTTTTGTCTTCATTATCAAGTTTTTTTTATTATTTATTCAATCATGTGTGTATGTGTGTGCGTGTGTAGAACCACGGACGAATTCGGGAACCACCATGGACCGCATCCACCTCCTCCTTGTTCACTCTGCCCTGGGATTCACAGGCTCCGCCCTACCAGGACCAGAAACGCAGGCTGCCCCCGCTTCCGCCCGGCGTCTATATGTGGGGTCTAGGATCCGAATTCAGGACCTACCACCTGCAAGGCAGAGGCTTAACCCCTGAGCCACCTCTCCAGCCCCTTCATTATCAAGTTTTAAAACTAGTTGCTGCCATTATTTTACTTTACAAACAGTGCCATAAACATCTTCTTTGGTTAGAGTTTTTAACCTAGAAATGGGGATTGCTGGGTGATAGGAATGGTGGTGGTTTTCCAATTTTTTTATTCAAATATTTTTGACTGTGACTCATGGTAGGACATATATTGACCTCATCATGAGAAGGTAGGCTCCCGCCGTATGAACAAGTAAATTTTTCATGAAGTAACCCATATCCTTATTTTGTTATCGCAAGAAGAGCATTCTAATGTGTCATTCTATTTAATTCAACTTCTCTTTTTAAATGTTAATCACGAATCATCGCGCAACTGATTTCACCACGTATTAATAGATCATGTCCAAACCATTTGAAAAGCAGTGGGTGAAAATACATTTGGTTTTACTCAATACTTTAAAATTACTCATCTGAGTGGGTATGCTAATTTATGACACGAGGGCTCTGTGCCTGCCTGCATCCTAGCCAGTACTTGACCTTTACCTTCAGTCCTTTCCCCCTCTGGCGAGCAGAAGGTGGCCTATGTTGCTATTTTGATTTTTCTCTCTCATTATCAATAAGTTGAAGGTCTCCACATTTATTTGTTCACTGTTTGAGTTTCTAGGGTATAAAGGTACCTGGGCTTTTTTTTTTTTTTTTTTTTTTTGAGGGGGTTGTACATTGAGTTGTCAGAATTTTGTCTTGATATTTTATTGTTTATATAATTTTCTTTATTTTGTATGTGGTTTATTTTGTGTGTGTGTGTGGAGGGGGTGTCTGCTTCTGTGTATGTGGCTGTGGCTGTGGGTAGAATGTATGACTGTGGAGACCCAAGTGTGACTTCAGGAATAATCCTGAAGTCCTTATTGTTTTGCTTTGAGGTTTCCCAGGCTCCACCTTTCAGAGCCAGAAACACAGGCCATCATTTCTGCCCAGCATTTTTACACGGCTCTGTAATCTAAGCCTTTTTCTTGGAAGGCAGACTTTAACCCCTGAGCCATCTCCCCAGTCCCTGTTATATATATTCTTACAGACTTTATCCCTTTGGATGTTACCTAAAACAGACCTCACAAGCCCTTTCTCAGTCTGCTAACCATTTGTTAACTTTATAGTATCATTTAATGGACAGAAAACAACCATTTTCTTTATGAATTGAACCTGTTTAGGGCCTTGCTTTGAGACCAAGGTCTTACTCTGTGTTCCAAGCTGGTCTTGAACTCTAGATCCTTCTGTTTCCACCTGCCTATTTGGAATTATGGGTGTGCACTACCACATTCAGCTTGGTTTGAACTTTTTTTGTTTTATCGTCTTAGTTTCATATTCCGTTGCTATGATCAATGCATGGCCCAACGATTTAAGGGAACAAAGGACGTTCATTCAAGCTATTGGTTGCAGGTTATGGTGACCACATCGGCAGGGGAATTAACAGCAGAAGCCAAGGGAACTGGCCACACCACATCCTCAGTAAGAGCGGAGAAAGGGGCAAGAACATTGTCACATCATATCCGTGGTAAGTGCCAAGAGGGGGACAAAGACAAGTGCCTCCTCACGTGCACAGGACTCACTGAGTGAGGAGAAGGACTAATGCTTCATCTTTGCTCTCCAGCTTGCCAAATACTGAAGCAGTTCTCTCCATCTTTATCTACTTGCCCGGGGAAAGTCTCACTCACCAAGGACCAGATCTTCCCACATCAGTCGTGTCATTAAAACAATCTTCTACAGGCTTGAAAGAGGTCTGCCTTAACGAAATAATACCTCATAGTGTGCCCAGAGAGGCCCGCCTTGAGTGTTAAGTTGACATCTGAAACCAACTGGCACACTTACTGAAGAGATATTTCCTTAACCCAATAGCATAAAGATTTTCTTTAAATTTCTGTAGCTTCTTAAACCACTTTTTCCATGCGACGTCATTAAAGCAATCCACTTCCTCCACTGGTTTCTGTTCACTAACTTCTTCACAGACTATATATCTACAGACCCAGGTCTGGTTCTAGGTCTATTCCTTCTGTTCCATTGGTCTATATAGTCGTCTGTCAACATCATGCTCTGAGAAACTTAAATGATGTTATATGTTCCTTCATATCCAGACAAGTGATACCCTTCACCTTTATTGATAGTTCTCAGAATAGCTACATATTTAACCCCTTCTTTTCCAATACCGGGGATTAAAGCTAGAGCCTCATTATGTAGTTAGTTGGCTTCCAGCTTGAGGTTCTCCTGCTGCCTCCTCCTGCCTAGTGCTGGGGTTACAGACACATACATCACTCCCAACTTGTGCTCTGCCACTGAAATACATCCCCTGTGAGGGGGGAATCTTATTCTTTCTTCCCCCCCAAATTTAGAATGTGTTTGGTCAATTCCTCTCCCCTAATATTAGAGAGAATAACACAACTTGATACCATAATGTCATTTCTTGCCATCTATGAAAACATTATTTTCTTTTGCTTGTCATGTTCTTCTGTCTCATTGAAAACATGTTCTCTGCATACTTAATTAGTTTCTAGGTAATTCCCTTTCCTTTCCACTCTTCTTTTTTATTTATTTATTTTTACGTGTGTGTGTGTGTGTGTGTGTGTGTGTGTGTGTGTGTGTGTGTATGTCGGTCTGTCTCTGTCTCTGTCTATGTGTGTGCCTGTGGAGGTCCAAAGGTAACTTTGGGAATCACCCTGGATTGCTGTACCTCCTCTTTGCTTTGCTCTGGAGTTTCTCAGACTCCACCTTCCATAGCTGGAAGTACAGGCTGCTGGTGTTTTTTACATGGGATTCGGAATCCAAACTCGAGACCTAATGCTTCCAAGGCAGAGATTTTAACCCAGGAAAAGAGATTTCTAAATCAATCAGTGCAGTGGGAGTGGTGTCATCATGTGATGTTAGGATTTCATGACGCTTCCCCTCCTGATCTCTTTGAGATGACCTTAAAGAGCTTGCAAATGTGGACTCAACAAGGACAGGGAAGGACTGGGAAAGACCTGATCAGGGGCTGCCCTGAGTGCCTAACCGTAGCAGGTTTCAAAGCAGCTCCAGCATCTGAAGCAATTGGAGAAAGAAAATGAGATGTGAAAAAATCCTATCAGCCTGACTCTTTCCCAAAGTTATCACCATAGACGTTTGAAGGGAATAGTTTCTAAACACACAGGAGAAGGTGCTGCTAGCCCATGTTCGAAGGAAGACAGGTTTGCATAAGAGGACTCTGGTTTCATTAAGCCGTATGTGCAATCGGCCAGTGCTGATTGTTTTCAATGAGCGATGCTAAGAATGATCCTAAGATGTCTTCCTTCATGACTACCCTACCTCTCTTTTAAACAACTGAATAAACATTTAACTTTTGAAGTATTTATTTATTAAAGAGAGAGAAAGAGGCACACACATGCATAACATGACACATGGGTGTAAGTCAGAGGACAACTTTCAGAAGTCATTTCTCTCCTTATATCATGGGAACTTCTGGGAAATCAAACTTCAGTCTGCAGATTTGCAAGCAGGTACCTTACATATTGAGCCATCTCGCCAGTTCCTAAACATTTATTGAAAGGTAATGAATTATTCTCTGGGCACATGCATATCTCAAGCTGGCCAACTATGAGGGAAAAAAAACTAGAAAACAAATAGACATTACAGGTAAGAACAAAACCAAAGCCCAAATCTAGACAAACCAAGAAATGAGGCAGACCACAAAATAGAACATGGGACCCTGTCACAAGACTATGATCTATACAGCATAGAAGAGATTTATTTTCTTGAGTAGGGGTCCAGTTTATTGAAACACTGGTTCATGTCTCAACAGTAAAAAAAAAGACAAGAGATTTAGCCAGGCAGATTTCCATTTAAAGAAAAACAAACAGTCAGTATGAACAAAGAACATGCTTAGCCTCACCGGAAAGCAAATCAGCAAGAAGAGATTTTCTTCCCCTGTGTGATTTGGAAGGTTTACTTTCCTATCATTCCCCCTCCCCCCACATTCGCTGTTGCAAGCATGGTAAAGGGCACTTGCTAGTACAGCTGGTAATTCTGTGAATTGGCACAGTTCTTCTGCAGGGCAATTTGGCAGACTATTAAAAAGAAAAAAATCTGCTCTCCTTCTGATCCAGCAGTCCTATTTCTAGGAATTTTTCCTAAGGAAATAATTGGACGTGAAGGCAAAGATGAATAAAAGTCACTTAACATTTACTGGGTGTTCACTCCATACCCAGTGACACGCTGGCGCTTGCACCTTAACTCATTCATCTCTTACAGTGAGAGGTGATGTGGTAAGTACTGTCTGGTCCACGTCTATGTGGGGAAACTGAGACTGAGCTGTAAGTTGCTGAGTTTAGATAGTTGGCAAGTGACAGAAAGGCTGGGACTTAAACCCTGGTTGGTCTCTTTCACTTGCAAATTCTAAACTACACACTCCAGACAAGTTTTTTTAATTTTTTAAAAATTATTTTATTTTTCTAGTTTTACAAGCATAATGAGTACTCATCCCTGCTTCCCTCCCATCCCCTCTCCCTTTCTTTCATCGATCCATCCCACTTCCTCCCACCTACTCTGACAAATTTGTTAATCTTATTATCTGAAACACTGTTCATTTAAAAAGAAGCTCAACATAGGACTGTTTGAAATAGAAAAAAAATCAACAATAAATAAAATGTGAAGAACCAAGGGATGATTAAATGAATCATGTAGAGTCTTATGGTTCTGAATGGTAAGATTGGAATGGGAGGATGTAGTAGAGCATTTGCCTAGCATGTGTGAGATCCTTGGTTCCATCCCCACCATGCATCAGTTTTGGAAAAAAAAAACTTTTGAAGGAGTAATGACATGGGGAAACATTTTTGATATATGAAGTGACCAGACCAACTAGTTACAGTAACTATGCCCTACTTAAACTGTGTGTATATGTTCATGTGCGCTCACGTATGTGTATGCCAGTGTTCAGAAGACAACCTTGAGTGTCTTTCGTTAGGAACACCATCTGCCTTATTTCCAGATGAGATTTCTCCTATTACACTAGCCTGTTGAACCAACGAGTCCCAGGAATCTGTCTAGTTCTGTTTCTCCAGTGCTGAGGTTACAAGCACATACCACAGCACCTAGTGCTTAGCTATTTATTTATGCACTTATTTATCTATTCTGGAAATCTAACTCAGGTCCTTGCAAGCACTTTTACCAACTGAACCAAGGTTGGAGAAAGCAGAATTGTGGACCAAGAAGCCTGCTGGGTGTTTTAATGTGGCAAAAATCCAGCCGCGCTATGTTCCCATGGGTGTCTACACACATAAAAGCTAATCCAACTGTACAGTCACATGTGCTTTATATAAGTTTATATAATTCACATCTCCCTTTAGAAGAAGTGCATAGATGTACAGAAACATCTTGGAGGAAAAGAACAGAAAGTGTTAGCAGCAATAGTTGCTAAGTATGATGCAATTTTCATTTTCTTTTGCATACTATTCTATATCTTCTCTTTTTCCCAGTGCACTTGCATTATCTTTATAATTAGAAATGAATAATGTCAAGTTCATGGGAGTCAGGGTTTTTTTTGGGGGGGGGACGTGGGGGAAAGACATGTACTTGAGAACCAGTTAAAATACAATTCTAGAACCCTGAAAGCATTCAGAACTGTTTGACATCTTCAACACTGTGTGGACGAGATGCCAAGGTCCAAGGCTAGAGAAAGAAAGAGAGAAGTCCAGCTCTGGCCAGTTTGGGACCGATGGCTGCCAGTAAGAATCCCAGGATGAAATAGAAGCAGCGCCCTTACCACAGATTCTTCCGACATTAATATCTGGCTGTGCAGGTGCTGTGCAGCACCATCCCGGCCACGGAGACAATTCATTGTTTGGCTGCTGGTTGGACGCCTTGCTGCTCACTGGTGGTGACATCAGGCCTCCAGGGACTCTTGGCTGTCAATCAGAAGCTCGTTTGTGGCAATGAGCCATCTCTGCCTCCTCTTCCTTTTAAAGGGACAGTTTCTGCCTGCATGGAGGAGCTGGTTTGGGTCCTTGATGGTTTCTTTCTGTTTCAGGACCTATTTCAGAAGCAGTGGAGACATCAGACAGGGACAAGGCTGCTTACTATGGATAATTCCAGAGAGCGCAGTACCACTTGTCCATGGCACTGAAATATGACCCACTAAGAGGTAGATCAAAATAAAGAGCTTTGGCATATGGTGGTGTGCACACCTGCAATCCCTGCACCTAGGAGACCAAGGCAGAGGATCCTGCATTTGCGACCAGCCTGTGCTATATACAAAGAGACCCCAACTAAAAAAAATAGAAAAGCCTAAGTTTTAAAAAAGTTTTGAAGGGGGCTAGAGAGACGGCTCAGGGGTTAAGATTCTGCCTCACAAGCAGAAGGTCCTGAGTTTGGATTCCAAGTCCCGTGTAAAAACGCCAGGCAGAAAACAGTGGCGGCCTGCACTTCTGGCTCTTGTGGGCAGAGCATGGGAAACCCCAAAGTGAATTAAAAAGGAGATAGAGACAATCCAGGGTGATTCCCGAAGTCATTCTTGGTTTTTCACAGGATCACACAGTGCCCTTTGATACATACACATGTGCATGTACACACACGCGCGCGCGCGCGCGCGCGCGCACACACACACACACACACACACACACACACACACACACAGTGAGTTAGGTGCTTGAGACCAGAGTTCAGATCCCCAGAAACCGTGTTAAAGTCAGGCAAACATTGTGACCCCCTGTAATCCTAACATTTGGATGTAGGGACAGGGAAGCCCCAAGGCAAACTGGTGACCTAGACTAGCCAATTCTCAGAGTTTGGGTTCAACTGAGAGACGCTGTCTTAATAACAAAAGTGAAAAGCAATCAAGGAAGATATAAACTGAGGGTCTCTGTATGTATGTACACACACACATGCACCCACACATGTATAAATATACACACAAAGAAAAGGGGGGAAAGCATCTGGTATATAAAATTACTAATAAATAGTAAACGTAAGTAAATATAAAATGAGAAAAGATGAGAATTAGTAGTTCTTTACGTCTTCCTGAGAAATACCAATATTGAAGTCATCAAATGTGCCTAGTTTAAAAAAAAAAAAAGAACATGCATTTCCTAGCCTCTGTGGCACCTAGAGACAGCACTAACAGTTACAGTCAGTAAGATAAAGACTCGGAGTTTGTAAGTAACTCTCATTTCCTCATGCGATCATTTTCTCCTTCCTGGGAGGAACAGGAACATGATGGATGGAACTGTAAAACTATTTTGCAATCATGACGAAAATTTCCAGCAGAATTGCAGAGAACCTAACGCTGACATCCTTGAGGTATGGAAACTGACGATGACCGACTAACTCTTCATTGTTTGTTCACATTTATGAACAAACTTGGGTTTTCTATAACATCATGGCTAAAAGCAATCATTAACAGATTCACAATGTAAAATGATGATGTAATTAGCATGGAATAGGAACTGTGTGGAGAAGAGATGGGGAAAAGCAGAACGGCGCCAATGTTTCACTACTCGGAGTCACTGTGTAAGATTGAAATGTATCATACAGCGTGCATGAGGCTCCGGGTTGACTCCCCAGAACTGAAAGGAGAAGAGAAGAGAGGAGAGGAAGAAAGGAGAAGATGAGGGGATGGGAGAAGAGAGCAGAGGAAGAGAGAGGAAGAGAGCAGAGAAGAAGAGGGGAAGGGAGGGGGGGGGGAGTCCGTTGTGCTTCTTACTACTTTCCAGAAGTATCTTTAAGGAACTAATAGATCTCCTCCTGGGAAGTAGCTACCCAAGTTAATACATTCTTTCTTTGCTTTCACTTTTATAACTTCTTTAAATCTGAGCAAGGTAAATGAAATACCCTCCAAAAGTTAAGAGTCAAACGATTTCATAAAATGATTCTAGTGATTTATTTGTATTGATGCATTGCCAGATGTTTGAAATGATATTCATCTTACAGGAATGATGCTTACTTTGGGGTGTGTGTATGCTGTGCATATGTATACATGTGCATGTGTGTGTTTGTGTGAATGTTGAAGCTCATGTATATAATGTGTGTGAGTATATTTGTGTATACATTTGTGTGTGTGAATGTGGCACACACATGCTGCAGTGTACGTGTAGCGGCAAGAAGGCAAATGTCTTGTTTTCTGGTGTGTTTTCTCCTTCAGTGTGTAGACCTGGCTAGCTGACCCCTGAGCTTCTGGAGTGTTTCCCTGTCTGCCTCCCTTCTCTCCGTAGAAGTGCTAGGGTCACAGAGGCACTCTACTGCATCTAGCTTTACATGGGTTCTGGAGATTTGAACTCAGGTTCTCATATTTACACAGCAAGCATTTTACCCACTGAACCATCTCCCCAGTGCCTCCCCCTTACTTTTGATGGGGGTCTCTTGCCAGGAACTACACTCATCGGTTAGGCTAGACTAGCTGACCAGTGTATCCCCAGAATCCATCTGTCTCCTCCTCCCTCAGAGCTGAGGTTACAAGCACACACACCAGACCTGTCTTTTCACATAGGTTCTAGGACTTGAACTCAGATCCTCAGGCTGGTGACAGAGCCACCTCCCCCGCGGCCTTCAGGCTCTTTTTGTTGTTTTTTAAGGTTTTTTTTTTTTTTTTTTTTTGTGGTGCTTCTAAACTTTAAAGTTTGAAGTACTTGTAGAATGATAGAACAACTGCAAAAATAGGACCCAACATTCTCATTTCTCACTCACCTCACTTTCTCATGACACGAACATCTTACATAATGACGGTACGTTTGTAAATTTTTCAAAAATTAACTTGGCCATCGGCATGCTATTATTAACCATGCTACATATTTAATTCAGACTTTCCATTTTTTCCCACCAGTGTCCATATTTTGTTCCAGTTCCCAACCAGAATATCACATTGCATGTAGATGTCACATGTCCTGCATCCCCTTTGGCCTATCAGCTTTTCAGTTTCCTGGCTTCTTGTAACTGTCACACTTTTGAAGAGCGGTGGAGTCTTTTCTAGATGGTTCCTTGCTTCCACTTGTCAGGTGACAGGAATGACCCAGTGGGAGCGAGGGGCTCATTTATCTCCCGGCACAAGAGGGGACGTGGTATCCGCCTGATTTCTGGCTGCTCATGTTGACCTCAACACTCAACTTCTGTTCTTCCTACTTCATACTTTTCTTTATTGCTTCCCACACATCTGTGAAAAGAGCAAGTCTGGAGATCTCCACTAATGTGAGGGTTGCTTCTCACTGGAGCATTGGTGTCCAGAACTTGGCTAAAGGAGGGAAAGGAAGATTGGTACTGCAGTCACATCAATGTCGAATAGATCTGGATGCTGGCCAGGGCAAGGAAGAGATGACTTGAAGATTTATGTGACTTCTGACAGAGCAAAGAGTTAGGACCTTTCATCTTTCATGCATGTGTGTATGGTCTGCATGCATGTAATGAGTGTGTGCATTTGTATGTGGGTGGGTGCACATGGGTGGGTGTATACCAATGCATTTCAGTGCATGCACCTGGGAATGTATCTTCCCAGGGTCAGGCTCTATTGCAGTCTCCTAAGTGTAGTCAAAGGACTGTAACTATATGGTCTGTGCCCAGTTTCTGGGTAGCAAACTATCTCCAAGTAACGGCAATTATGATGCCAATTTCCATGGTGTGAACATTCTCTCCATGGCTGAGTCCCAGTCAACCATGCGATGGATGGACATGGATCTGGGAAGACATGCTGGGACTGACTAGCTGCGGTGCAGCCCGTCCTGTGCAGCTGAAGTTGCTCCACAGTGGATGGAGGCAGGTGAAGTAATCAGAAACATGTCCAAACAGCAATCATTGGGGGCATGGCAGTGCTGGCTGTGGTGACACATCTCTTCGATCCCAGCACTGGGGAAGCAAACACAGGAGGAGGATGAACTTGAAGCCACAGGGCAAGATTCTGTCCCAGACAACAGCAACAAAAATGGGTTCTGCTGTTGTCCCGAAGCAAAGACCAACATGGTATTCTTTAATGTATACATGCACACGCGTGCGTGCATGCATACACACTCACATGTGGAGGCCTAAGGGTGACATCTGGAATCATCCTGGATTGCTCTACTTCCTTATGGCTTTGCTCTGCGGTTTCCCAGGCTCTGCCTTCCAGGACCAGAATTGCCTGCAGCCACTATTTTCACCAGACATCTTTATGTGAGATGAAAGGACCCAAACTCGGGTCCTTTTGTTTGTGGGGCAAAGGCTTCAACCTCTGAGCCATGTCCCCCCACCCTGAGATGATACTTTCATACAATGATTTACTAAACAACTTCCCAATAAATATAAAGTGTATTAGTTATTTTTCCCATTGTTGTGACAAAAATACCTGATAAAAGCAACTTACAAAGAAAGGGTTTTTTTAACCCACAGTCCGAGGATACAGTTCATCATGGGAGGGAAATCGAGGTGGCAGAAGCATGAGGTGGTTGGTCACATGGTATCCACAGTCAGGAGGCACAAAGTGACGAATGCTAGTGCTCAGCTTGCCTCCATTTCATTCAACCCAGGACCCTCAGCCCATAGAATGGTGCCACCCTTGTTTAGGGTGGGTCTTCCCACCTCAATTTCCTGAATCTAGAGATTCCCTTGCAAACACACCCAGCGATTTATCTCCTGGGTGATTCTAGATTCTGCATAGGGACTTGCACATGCAGCCCCTGGACCATAAAGCATGCTGGCCACAGACCACTACAGAGCTGGACTGGCACAAGGCCAGCAGGCAGAGGGACTAATGGGGCTCACTTCCGGTGCAAGCTGCCTCTAAGGAGGGGTCACTTCTCAGACCTTTGCTGACAACGAAGTTCCATTGACGAAGAGCATGAATTCTCAGAAGCGGGCAGCTGGGGCCTGGGAGCAATCAAGTGTCACAACAGTTAAGGGACAGATGTACCAGGTTGGGGAGGAGCACCTAGCTTAAGCCTTGGCGTGATTCATCCTCTGGTGGTCACCAATCCAATGGTCATTTTATATAGACAGAGTGATAGGGAAAAAGACATTATATGTAATGAAGGTCACACTGCTGCTTCTGCTGTTGCTGCTGCTGCTGCTGGCCCTGAGGTTCAGGGTGGGGGCAGGAAGGGAACTGGTGGCATGATGGGGTGGTACTGATGGGGGTGGTGGTGACTGCAGCGAAGTTGCTGGCTACTGGTGGGAGTAAAGATCACAAGTACCCACGCCCTGATTTCTTCAAGGTTTGTCTTTCTTGAATGCTTTGTATTTCTACAATGGGGGATTAGAATGACTTAACATTTCAGGGATTAGAATGACTTCACATTTCATCTTGTCAAGACCAGCGGATGGAAACATGATGGAGAGTGGAAGCACATTCATCCCACTGGAGCGGTCCTGCTGTGTGCATTTTAAAAAACAAAACAAAAAACAATGCACGCATTCCCTAGGGCGGTAATTTCTTCTTCTGTTTGCTACTATATGTCGGGTTCACTGTGAACTATAGAGGTGCAGTGACTTCAGACTCCTTAACACATCAAACCTGTGAGAGGGGGTTTAACCTGCCAACGTTGTGTCAGGAAGTCCCAGAGGTTGCTAGTACCCACCCACTGCATGGAACAGTGGACGGCAGGTCCAGCCATAGCTTCAGACGCAGGAGTTCAAGAGCTGCCAACAGCATTGCCAGGAGGTCCTGCCAGTGGGAAAAGCCCAAAGCTGAGAAGTTACTGAGGTCAGGCCCATCCCCAAAACTGTGTACATCACCAGTTGCACACTATGCACAGGATGATTTGTTCGTTCATTGTTTTTACCTTCTCCTTCCACTCTTCTGATATTAGAGCTCTTGGTTAATGTCAGAAAACCACTCTTACCAATTCCATATAGAAAACCCATCAGCCAGGCACCCTGCCTTTCTTTGCCGAGAAATGAGCTCAGAACCCAGACTGTCCTGTGGGAAGCTTGTTTCTGCGCCCCACCTTCCCAGAACTGGGCTATGGTGGTCACCTTGGCTTCTTGGCTTTGCCTATGACTCTATGCCATCCTGTGTTCTTCCAACAAGCATTACTTTTCAGGGCTGGGGCAATGACTTAATTATCAGTAAAGTGCTTGTTACGCAAGCATGAGTTCAGATTCTCCAGCACCCACATAAAAGTCAGACATTGGGCTGGAGTGACAGGTCAGGGGTTAAGTCTCCGCCTCGAAATTGGACCTGAGTTCAGATCCCAGATCCCACGTAAAAACACCAGAAATGGCAGCGGCCTGCACTTCTGGCCTGAAAGGTGGAGCCTGGAAAACTCTGGAGCAAAGCAAAAAGGGGGTGTCACCCACATTTAGGGTGAGTCTTCCCACCTCAATTTTCTGAATCTAGAGATTCCCTTACAGACATACTCAGAGATTTATCTCCTGGGTGATTCTAGACTCTGTGCAGGGACTTGCATATGCAGCCCCCAGCCCACAGAACATGCTGGAGTGCCTACTGACCACACAGAGCTAGACTGGCACAAGGCCAGCAGACAGGGGACTAACTGCTCACTTAGGAGCAGGTTGCCTCCAGGAAGGGGTCACTTCTCAGACCTTTCCTGGCAATGAAGCAATCCAGGATGAGCCCCAATGTTACCCATAGCACCCTCTGATACACATGCACACACACACACAGGTGCACATGAGTGCCAAAATGAGCCCAGCCTCAATGAGAGACTGTCTCTAAAACTAAGGTGCACAGTGATTGGAATGATACCTGATGTGGTCTACACACACACACATACACACACACACACACACACACACACACACAGTCACCACATACTCCACATACACACACCCCACATGCACACACACCCCACATACACCCCCTCACACACACCCCCACACCCCATACACACACCACATACACACACACCACATACACACACACCACACACACACACCACACACTCACAGACACACTCTGATACACTCCAGAGACACACATATATACACACAGCACACAAACACATATAGATACACTATGAAAATGCACATATACACACAACACACACAGACATATATAGATATGCATGAAGACACACATATGCATACACAACAGTGACACACACATACAGTGCACAGATACACATACATATATACATATGCATGTATACTCACAACACACACATAGATACACATATGTACGAAGAAACACATATATACACACCACACAGAAACACAGATACATGCATGTATACCCACATAGAAACACATAACAATCATATGCACACACAAGGACACACATACACATATCCACAGACAAAGAGACAGACAGACAGACAGACAGACACATACACACACACACAGTTTTCCTTCCACTATAAAAACCTGCTTTGCTGCATGCAGTCCAGTGATTGAATGACAGAACCTTTCGCCCCGAGCCCCATCTGAACCCAAGCAGGTCTCATCATCTGCTCACTAGCAGACACAGTGCCCAGGAAGACAGAGGAAAGACATGTCATTTACCGAGCTGGGCTTTGCCAGCATCCCTGTTCTCTCAAGCCCTTCCTTCAGACCAGAACCTTTCCGAGTGCCGCTCCCCCATTCCGCATGAGGACTGCAGACATGCAGTGCTGCCCACTCAGCAAAAGCAGTTGCAGGGCCTGAGCTATATTTGAGCTTTGCTGAGAACACATAGGCGCGGCCTCCTGTGCTCTGGCTGGTGCGGTGGGGGGAGAGTGGTAATTGCGGCTTTTGCTCAGAGGGGACAGGACAGGTGATAGCTCAGCAAGTTCAGGATCAGAGTCCCAGCCAATGCCTCCCTCCCAAGCCTATTTTTGGGTCACACCGCCGGTGCTTATTAATGCTCTATGCCAGGTCTCTAAGGCAAAGGGAGACTTTTCCTGGAGAACTTGTCAGGATTCCTTGAGTGGCGTGGAAGAGAAATCTGAGCAGACACAGCTTCACTTTTCTCACCTAACAAGATAGTCCAAGCTGATGTGGAAGAAATCCTCAAGGACAAAAGCCCCTCCCATCTGGCTGCTCTGCTCTCCTTAGCAGGGGGCTCTCCTCCTCATCACATGACAGCTGTCCCAACTCCAGAAACCTCACCCACATTCCAGAC
Source organism: Typhlomys cinereus (assembly GCA_023101885.1). Classification (NCBI taxonomy): domain Eukaryota; kingdom Metazoa; phylum Chordata; class Mammalia; order Rodentia; family Platacanthomyidae; genus Typhlomys; species Typhlomys cinereus. The sequence goes on from JALPQD010000095.1 coordinate 4,913,038, forward strand.
AGGAGTCAGGGCAAAAACAAAGAGAAAAAAATGCCTGTGCTGGCTGGCATCCCCACCCATGTGCACCAGGAAGACAAGAGACCCCCAGACAGCCGCGTCAGATTCCGCTTAGGCCCAGTGTGTTGTGGGGGACCTCTCCTTGTCTTCTTGAAGGACAGAATTCAGTCAAGAGATAGTTTATTTAGCCAAAGAAACACTCCCAGAGAGACTGGAGGGCTGGCAATACAGCTCAGTGGTAAGTTGCCTGCTGGTAAACCTAGTGACCTGAATTCAATCCCTGGAAGCCCATGAGATAGAGGGGGAGAACTAACTTCTGAAAGTTATCCTTGGGCCTCCACCCATGCATCATGGTGTGCCTGTTCTCTCTCTCTCTCTCTCTCTCTCTCTCTCTCTCTCTCTCAGACTGGTATATTTCACATTGTAGATTCTGAAAGTTTTTTAATGAATATTTATGATTTGGATGGTATAATACAGGGGAAGGTGACCCCTTTGCTCTCCCAAATCATGGTGGACCATGTCTCTCTCTTAGGGTATTTCTTCCCATGATCCTTTAGAAAAGCTCATCTGGGATGTCAAAACCACAACATGAGTAACAGTAGAATGATGTTGTGTCTGGCATCTGTGGGCGATGCCCTGACATTTGGCTTCTGATACAGTAGGAAGGACCTGATTGTGGCTTAGAGGATGTTCACACAAAGGCCTCTCCCACCATCAGGAGACACGTCGGCCATGACGCATTGTTCAATGACGTTTTCAAACCCAAGTCCTCAGCATGGGAAGCAGGTGCTCTATCATCTGCGCTATGTCCCCAAGCCCCAAATATTAGTGTTTTCCAAGTGTGCCTGCATGACTGAGCATCACAGCCCCCCTCTCCTAAAACAGAACTTTGTGGGTCCCTATTCTCAGTGTTGACAGAGCTTTGAAAACACTGTTAGAACTATGACCTGGAAAGTGTGATGTAATTAAATGAGGGTAATGTTTGAGCATTAGAGTTTTCATTTCAGTTGTTACCTCTCTGTCTCTGTCTTTCTCTTTCCCTCTCTCTCTCTCTGTCTGTGAAGGCAAAGGATAGCCTCTCTCTCTCTCTCTCTCTCTCTCTCTCTCTCTCTCTCTCTCTCTCTCTCTCTCTCTCCCTGACATACACACAGCATGGCATGCCTGTGGAGGCAGAGGTCTCTTTCTCTCCCCCTCATGTCTCCCTCCTCCCCACACAGAGCATGACACTCCCGTAGAGTCAGAGGACAGCCTCAGGTGTCAGACCTGTTGGTCCTCGCCTCTCCCATTGCTTGGGATAGAGGTCTCTCCACGAGCTGCTGGATTCTCCTGTCCCTGCACACTGGGCGCTGAAGGGGTCACCCCTGGTGGGGACAGCGGTCTTGCTGCTCTGATGGCTGGACACGTGGAGCCTGTGGAGACACTTAGCGGTGAGTTGCTGCATCGGGGGATTAGTTCATTGCTCCACTTGCCTGGCAGAGCAAACAGAAATAAAGCCTGGAATCCTGCCTCTGGGTGATGGGCAGTTCAGACGAAGATGGACCTTGGCATACAGACTGGCTGCAGTTGAGTTAGAAATCTGGAGTTGCCAAGACTTCCAGCTCTGTAAGGCTGTCAGGTAAAACCAAAAGCAAGACAGCTTTCTCCAGAGTTTGCCCATCAGAGATAATGTCCTTGAAAAGTAAGTTCTTAGGGGCATCTCCTCTTACTGTGTATGCTCCAAGTTGGGCTTTAGTTATCTGGGTCTCGGTCTTCTTCCCTGTGCAGTGAGAATAATTATCTGCCTCACTTTCCACCAGTGCCACGGAAAGTATGGCAGGTAGTTACAGACAATTGAAGGTTGATTCTTTGGGCACATCTGTGAAGAGTTATTTAGTTAATGTAAGCTCTGAGCAAGCCTGTGGGAGATTATCTAGTTGATGTGGAAGACTCAACCCACGGTGGGTAGGATGATTTCCTAAGCAGGTGGACAAGATGGAGAGAGCTGCTTCCGGACTTCGGGAGACTGGCAAGTGAGACAGGTGGTGCTCGCTCAGCGATTCCTGGGGACATGGTGTGGCCCCTTCCCTGGGCTCCTCATATTGCTATGAATCCTCTTGCCATGCTGAAGAACCAAAAAGTGTAACTCACAACCCCTTTTTCCCCTAAGTCACTCCATCGTGTATTCAGATCAACAACGGAAGAGTGGCTGGAACAGAAGGTAAAGACAATGCGTTGCTTAGTTACAAATAAAAAATAATGATAACACATTTTGTAGTTTGAGGGCCAGGGAGATAGATGGCTTGGTGGGTAAGAGCGCTTGCTACACAAGTATGAAGACCTGGGTTCAAATCCCCAGCACTCACAGGAAACACCAGACATGGCTACAAGAGCACCTGTAACTTGGGGGGGGGGAGACAGGAGGACCCCTGCATTTACTGGCCACTAGCGTAGCCCTAAGTTCAGAGACAAACCTTGTCTCGAGCGAATAAAGCAGAGAGTAATAAAACACCACCTGACATCCTCTTCTGGCCTCTGCATGTGCACCTGTGGGCACACACGTGCACATGCATATGCCACACATACCACATATACACTGTTTAAAAGTATTTCTCTATGCATCCACATACATACGTTTATTCTGTATAAGCTTATGTGAATGTGCATATTTATGTACATATTTATGCCTTGAATAATGTCAGCCAAATGAGAAACAGGATTTCAATCATCCCTCTTGTATCCCTTTAGCTGGTTTATGATGTAGGCATATGATTTTTATGAAAGAAAGCTGAACTTTGGGTCAAGAGGGATTACTGAGTATGTTTATTCATTGTCAAAGATCCCACTGAAGTGACAAATAGAAATATTTTGAAATTCTGTTAAAGGCTATTAAAATAACAGTAGCTACCTCTTAGACTCATGAGGGTTAACATCTAGCATGTGCTGTTTGATGGTTTTACTTTGTATTCTCCACCCATGGAGAACTCTAGAGAGCATGTTATCACAGGTGTTTGACCTTTCTTGTGCTGTGTACTCTTGAAAGTGTGGCTGAGCTTATGGATACTCTTGCAGCGTGTGTGTGTGTGTGTGTGTGTGTGTGTGAGAGAGAGAGAGAGAGAGAGAGAGAGAGAGAGAGAGGCACGTGAGTTTGTGGGTGCATGCACCCATGCACATGCTTTTAGAGACGAGAACAGAATGCTGAGTGTTCTCTCACTGAGCCTCTCTGCTGTATTTCTTTGCCACACGGTCTCTCGCTGAACCAGAAGCCTGTCTACTCCAGGAGGCTGACTGGCCAGTGAACTCTTGGAATCCACCTCATCGATGTCCCCAGTTACAAGCACTTGCAGCCACATTTGTCTTTTTACCCGGGTGCTGGGATTTTTTTTAAAACTCAGGTCTTCCTGGTTACACAGCAGGCACCTTTATTCACCTAAACATCTCCCTCATCTCATCCGCATGCTTTTAAATAAATAACATTTTATACAAAGGGATCAAATGAAGACAATCCCCAAACTACATATTTTTTTGAAATTTTCTTGATGCTACAAAGATGATAAATATTTTTTAAAAAACACTTTGAATCCTGATCTTCCCCAAGCTAGTGATATGTGGTGTGGTATTCTCTCTGCGTGCTGGAGCAAGGGTAGCAAACAAGCCACAGCTCCCAGGCAGCCAGGAGACTGCAAGGAGATATCTGATCCTCTGTGGGGAACTGTATAGCCAAGCTGTGATTCTGTAGGTTGGGTACATTTAAGTTTTTATTATTATCATTATCTTATGGGAAATGTGGTGATGGTTGCCCCAGTGTGCATATAGAGGTCAAAAGACAATTTTATGGAGTCGAGTCTCTCCTTCCACCAGCTTACACTGTTCCATGGATTGAATTCAGGCTTGCATGTCAAGCACACCTGCCACTGAGTCATCTCACCAGCCCTTACACCATTTTTGACTTAGGGTATTTTCAACCTATAATGGGTTTATGAGGATGAGCCCATTGTAAATGGAGGAGCTTCTGTATATTGAATATAGTCATCAAAATATTTTTTAAAAAACAAATCTGTCACAGAGTAACATATGTGCTTCTATATGAGATTTAGCAGCATGTCTAATAAGAGCCATAATTCAGTCATGACGCACATAGATGATATTTTGAGAGAACTTCAAAAACGGCAAGGAGATAAGCATGTATCTAATCTCTGTTGGTGATGAAATCCCAGGAGCTGCTGCCACTGCTGTGCCCTGTGGCTTAGGGGCATGACCAAAGGACATGCCCAACTTCATTGAGCTTAATGTAAATGAAGCCCATTTCTCATGCAGCTTCATGGGCCTTCTAATCGAATAAGATGTGTTTTCATGCATTTTTGCCTGAGTTGATTTATCCATGTGGTTTCTTTCTTACTTAGTCCAGGTTTTGTTCAAGTGCGTGCTGATCTTGCTGTCTGCTCAGACTGAAGCATGAAGAGGAATGCTTATCAGAAGCTGTGTGCTTTTGGGCTTAAGAACTATGTACTACTGTGCACTTGTGCGTCATGGAACCTCAGTGTCAGCGTGTATGTCTGTGTGTGTGTGCTACATGTGTTGTGTGCATCTATTTGTGTGTGTATGATATTGTGTGTACATGTTCTTGTATATGTTGTATTGTATATGTGTTCGTGTGTATGTTTGTGTGTGTGTGTGTGTGTGTGTGTGTGTGTTTGCATGCACATGTATAGGCCAGAGCTGAGGTCAAGTTTGTTTCTCTATCACTATTCACTCAGATCTCCCACTGAATCTGGAGTTTATGGATCCAGCTAGCTGGCTAGCAAGCCCCCACAATCCTCCTGTCTTTGCCTCCCCAGTGCTGGGATACAGACACAGGACCCACTCAGCTTTTGGTGTAAGGACATGTTTTCATGACAAACGCTTTAGCAACGGAGCCATCTCTCCCAGTGCACGAGGATCTTTAGGTCTTTCTTTCTGAGCAGGACAAATTCTCCAGAGAAGACTCTCTTGGCATCTTTTAAGAAAAGGACAGTCTTCCCCTGGAGATTGCAATAACCCTCTACAACCTTTTGAACACAGGAGTCTTGATATCAGTTGGAGCACAGTGCCCGCTGCACTCTGGAACGTGGCCTAGAAAAGAAGCCTGAGAGGTAGATGCTGGGGTCTCCCAACCATCCTTAGGGAAAAGCTTCCCCTAGCCCTCTCCTTGCCTTGAGAGGTTTCTTGGTACTTGGTAGATTGCAACACATTCTTGTTACTCAGGGCTGTGTTAAGCAATGTGGCAGCTAGCAGCCACCTGCAGCCGTTTAAATTGAACCAAAATAAACTTCCAGCTTTTCATCTGTCCTTGTCACAGTGAAAGTCCTCAATAGCATGGCTGTGTTCCAATAAAACTTTATTTATGAACCCTGAAGTCTGAATTTTGTATCATTTTCACATGTCATAAAATATTATTATCTCTTGGGTTTTTTTTTTTCTGCAGCCGCTTAAGAATGTAAAATGATTCTTACTGTACAGGCTGCTGATAAATAAGCAGCGAGCTGGATTCATGCCATAAACCATCATTTGTTGACCTCTGTCTTTGGGAATTACCTTTTTACAAAATCTATGGCTCCTATTTTAGTGAGTTCAGAGAGAGAGAGAGACAGAGGCTAACCTTTGCAATGCTGATTTCTCTTCAGGGCTTGTCTTTCCCCTGTGCTTTGGAATCCTTGAGCCAGAGCCCCCATCTTTCTTAAGTTTTCTCCTCCACCTTGGTCTGGCACAATGCTTGATACCCAATAGCTCTCAGCTGATGGTGTGGAATGGACAAGTGCTCACCAGCCACCCTCTGAGTATAATTTGACTTTTCACTTAGCTCTGCCTTGAGGAAAGAATGTGCTGGCCATGCAGATGAGATCATTCCAGTCTGTTTAACCATTACATTTCTTGTTATCAACAAATGCATTGACATCCCAATTTTTCCGCCCAAGTCCTGGGAGCTCTGAAAATGTATGTTCACCCCTGAGAGAAGACATTGGCTCCTAAGCTGTGTAGAATCAAACAAATTGTGGTCACAGATATGTAAGTCACAACTGGATTTGATAAGACTTATAGAGAGGGGATGTGACATCAATATTTGGAGCCTTTTCAATGCTCAGCTGAATTTGCCTTCTTTAAGATAAGGAAGAGAAGGTGATGCAGTATATTGACATTGTCATGATTGGAAGAGAATAATGTGGTAGGCTGAAAATTGGTTGGAAGTACCAAAGGCCACAGATCAAAGTTACACATGCTCCTGGTTACCGTAGGCTACTGACAGGGAGGAGCATGAGAAGCTTCTGGGGTGACAGGAATGTTCCAGATCTTCATCTGGCAATGGTTTCACACCTACATATATATGCATTGCTTCATCTGTGTTTGTAAGATGCATCTTTTTCCTGTGCATAATCTAGTTCTTAATTTTAAAAAAGAAACTAATCACTACGGAAATGCAAATCAAAATTGTAAAGAGGGTTAGGGAGATGGTTTAAAAGATAAAGCCTTTGCCTTGCAAGCAAAAGGACCTGAATTCAGATTCCCCAAGTCCCATATAGAAACGCTAGAGGGATATGGCGGCAGCCAGTAATTCTGGCCCTGATAGGCAGAGACCAGGAAACCCCACAGCAAAGCAATAATGTGGAAGAGCAATCCAGGATGATTCCTGATGTGAACCTTAGGCCTCCACAGGCACACACATTCAAGTGCTTTCTTGTATATGCCCCTGCACACACATGTACACCCACCCACATGAAAAACATGTACATGCATTAAAAAAAACAATGACTACCCATTGAGCTTGTATAACTAGGTAAAAAATAAAATTAATAAAAAATAAACACAATGAGAGCTCACCTCATCATCATTAGGATGGTGACTATCAAAAGCAAAATAATGTGAATGACAAAGAATACAGAAAAAGCAAAGAATTTTGGAATTAGGAACATAAAATATGATACAGCCATTATGGAAAAGATAATGGTAATTCCTCAAAAAGTTAAAGATAGAATTACCATAAAGTCTAGCAATTCCTCTTCTGAGTATATTCTCAAAAGAACTGAAAACAGCTTGAGAATTCAGATCCATGATGGAGTACTGACCTAGCACAAGCCCTGCATTAGTCCACACCATTTACAAAAGTCGCAGAAAGATCACAAATAATAGAGTTTTGAGGAAGACTTGCATGTTCTTGCTTCCAGCAGCATTATTCAAAATGGCCAAATGTAGAAATAACCCAAATTCATTCATCATGGATGAATGAACACCAAAGTATGACATATACACGCAGTAGAATATATTCATTCTAGATAAAAGGAGGAAGAGGGAAGAAACTAAGACTTGTTTCCCAAATTTATGAAAAGAAACAAAGAGAGCTATAAATAAGTATACATATATAGATTGATAGATGTTGTAGTTAGTTTGCACTGCTGCTGATAAGATCATGACTAAACAGCTTAAGGGAACAAGAAGCTTTATTTTGGCTTACCATTCCTTATTAGGGTTCCCTGTCCAGATTGGTAGGAAAAGCCACACTAACACCAGGGGCTAAAGGAATAGGCAGCACCATATCCATATATCTACAGGATTGCTGAGAGAGGGACAATCCTTACTTGTCAGGCCAGAATATCTGGGCAAGTACACACACCTACACATGTTTACCCACCCACATGAAAAACACACATACACATACACATGCCTGCAACACAATGAGTTATCACCTCATAATCAATAGGGTGCTATCCTTTGGATGCCAATTTCCCTCCATCTTATCCACCTGACCAGAGACTAGCCAAACCCACCATGAGATGGGTTTTCCCCATCCATCAAACAATCTCCTGCAGGCTTGCTAGAGCTTACCTCGACTATCAATTCTTCACAATGTGCCCAGAGCTCTGACACCTGTATCTAACTATGACAGTAGTACAGTAGTAGTAGTAGTAGATACAGATACTTGATGTATATCTCAAATAGTTGGAGGTCAAGAAAGCTGTGCGTGTCAGTTTATAACATAGTCAATAAATATTGTCCAGTTGTTTGTCTTGGTCCCTTTATGATGTTACATCAAAAATACCATGATCTAAATGGTTTATAAAAAACATAATTTTGGGGCTGGAGAGGTGGCTCAGGGGTTAAGCCTTTCCCTTGCAGGAGGAAGGTCTTGAGTTCGGATCCTAGACCCCACGTATAGATGCCAGGAGGAAGGGGGGGCGGCCTTTGTTTCTAGTCCTGGTAGGGCAGAGCCTATGAATCCCAGGTAGAGTAAACAAGGAGGAGGTGGAGGCGGTCCATGGTGGTTCCCGAATTCCCCCGTGGTTCTACACACAAACACATACACACACACACACACACATGCACAATTGAATAAAAAAATTTAAATTTTACAAAACATAATTTTACTTTTCACAGATCTACAGAAGACATCTAAGATCAAGACACTAGAGGATCCAATGTCTATTTCACTGCACACAGATAGTCCTCTGTGTCCTCATACGGTGGAAGAGCAGCCTCTGCTGGTCCTCTTGTATAAGAGATCCATTCTACTTCCAAGAGTCTAACTCCATGACCTCATACCTCCAAATGCCCCACCTCTTAAAACCGCTGTCTTAAAGCTATGATTATAACAGAATAATTGGGTTGATGGGGATAATGTGAGCTCTGTGGTTTATTTTAGGAAGAAAATCAAAATGAATGCAAAAGTGTCTTTAAAGGGCAGAACTAGAGTTGAGAGCCATGTTAGTTTTTCACATTAAATTATACAGAAACAAAATATGTGGGGGTGGGGGTATTGAGCATTGAACCTAGGGCCCTTGAGCACCAACTGAGCTATATTCCCCAACCTGCTTTTCACTCTTAAAAAAAATTCTTGAAATAGAGTTACAGTAAGGCTGACCTTAAACTCAAAATTCCCCTACTTCAATATTTGCAGATTTTGATGATTTTTGTCATTTTTTTCAAGTAATGATTCATCTTTGAAATCACATCTATATGATTTGCCACAATAGGCAAACTGCCTTGTCTGTATCTCATGGACCATTACCTCGTGTGATGTAATCACCAGGTAACTTTAGAATCCTTCAGGAGACAAATCTCTGAACATATTTGTGAAGGTTTTTCCAGAGAGATTTAACTGAAATGGTAAGTAAGACCCACCATGAAGATGAATGGCAGCAATCTATGGGATGGGGTCTTCAGCTGAGTAACAAGGAAGAAGTGAGTAGAACACCAGCATTCATCTCTTTCTGCTTCCTGATGTGTAATGTAACTGGCCATCTCACCAATGCATCTCCCCTGCCACAATAGACTATACCTTCAAACAGTGAATCAAAATAAACCCTTTATTCCTTAAATTGATTTGATAGGTAATTTCTCCTGGTAATGAGAAAAGTAATTCAGAAAATTGGTACCACGAGTGGGGTGTTGCTGTGATAAGCCTATTTGCATGGTTTACAGACCTTTGGAACTGGTTCATGGGAGTAACATGGAAGCATTTGGAGTTGCTGTAAGAACAGCTTAATGAGCCATTACAGTGGGATTTTGAAAGACCAGAATGCTAAAAGAAATGTGGACAGTGGAGACTGTGAAGGGAAACAAGGACTCTATTGGAAACTGGGCTGCAGGCCATTCATGTGATAGTCTGGCTAATAATTTGACTGCATTGTTCTTGAATGCTGTGATCATAGGTGATCACCATACCTGCCTGACTTTTCTGTGGGCTCTAGGGATCTAAACTCCAGCTCTCATGCTTGTGGGGCAAGTGCCTTACCCTTCTCCAGATCCTAATGGCTAATCTTGATTGTCAACTTGAATGGGATTTAGAATCATTTAAGAAAGCCAGGTAAAGTACCTCTTCTCAAACCTGAGACCTGAGTTTGATCCCTGGGAGGCCACAAGGTAGAAGGAGAAAACTGACTTCTGAAAGTGGTCCTTTGACCTCCACCCTAATCATCTCTGGCATGGATGCTCTCAGAGAGCTTCAACTAAGGTTAGAAAACCTATCCTGAATGTGGGCAGCACCTTTGCATGTACTGGGGTTCTACACTGAATAAGGAAGAGTGAACCAAGCATAAGCACTTCTCTCTCTCTCTCTCTCTCTCTCTCTCTTTCTATGGACATACACGGAGCTGCCTTATACTCTCACCACTTTTCCCACCACGATGGGACTGCACCTTCAGGACACTGAGCCAGCATAAACCCTTCCTTCCTCCAGTTGCTTCTGTCGGATATTTTGTCATAGCAGCAAGAAAAGGAACAGATGCATCAGGATCAGGTGGAGCCACACACAGCAAGAGCTACCACACACTTGGCACATGGCATACTTGGGCTAGATAGATGACAAACTGACATCAGATCTAGTCTGTATTTGTGGTGGGGGGGATTAGGAGGGACAATTGGGTCATGACAAACAGGCAGTGACCTCAGTCTCTCGGAGCTCATCCAACCTAATCCTTGGGTGACAGCCGAGCCTTGTGCAGCCCAGGTTTACACCGGGTGACAGGAGGAATTGGTCTGCAGGCTGGGGTTGGGTTCCTGACTTCCAGCCCAGGCTCTGCTGGCCACTCCTGCCATCTCTGAGTCATCAGCAGTAGGGGGAAAACTGTGATATTTCCTCCAGGCCAATTGCTTCTCTCTGTGCTGGCAAGTGCAAGGTGTTCAGGCAAAGGTCAAAAGTGTGCATCTGCCTTAATATTCTAGGGAGAGGAAAGGGATGCTGATGGGGGTGTCAATCAATGAGCGATCTGGGAAGGAGAATCAGGAGGGGATGGTGCTAACCTTGACTGCAGAAAGAGTTTCTAATCACAGGAAATTCAGGAAGAAGCACAGACACAGACTCTATTTTTCCTCTCACGGCCAGCTCACGTTATAATCAGGAAAATGGAGACGTCGTTAAAGAGACTGGTCAAACCCTCATGATCCTTCCGTCTGTTCCCTGCTCCCAGCCCTGCACACTAAGTACTTCTCACCCCTATATAAGCCCTGCCAGCAACTCCCCTGGCAGTCCCCTCTGACTGGCCACCTCCCGGACCCCTCTGGCTCTCTGGCACATCACACCATGTCTTCCTGAATTGTATTTAACAAACTGTGTCAAAACTGCCCTTTAGACCCATCTGTTTCTCCCTGTGGACTGGACATTGTAACCAGGCTTGGGTCAAAAATTCAGATAGAATTATATATTTCTGTTGACTGGTTGGTTGGTTGGTTAGTTGGCTGATTTTGGTCTGCACTGTTTAAACTCAACATGATATTTTTAAATGTTTTATATTGTCACAACTTCCACTGTCACAAACTAAAAATGAAAAGTTTTCAGAGAAAAATCCCAATTTCTGTCTTCTCTGGAATTTAACTTCTGGATAAACTGGAAATCCAGTTAGCATGGATGGTGTTCTCATATGTTCCACGTGAGCTCACTTCATATCTTTTCAATGTATTCTTCGCTGTCCACCTCCATGGGTCCTCTTTCTGTTATTTATGTGATTGTAGGGGCAAAACTAGAACTTGAGGGCTGGAAAGATGGCTCCGGTCAAAGCCTCTGCCTACAAGCAGAAGGACCTGAGTTCAGATCTCATGTAAAAACTCTAGGCAGATTACTGGAATTTGCCAGGAAATGGATGTTATTAGAAACAATTATATTAAGTGAAGTATCCCAGACCCAGAAAATTAAGCATCGTATGTACTCCCTAACAGGTGGCTCCTAGTACCAAACCCACCTAGCCCACCTAGAGACACTCAAAGATAAATCTCTGTAATACCACAGTAATTGCAAGGATTATGAACAGGAGGGATGGGGTAGGAGGGCCACACCAGAAACAAGAAGAAAGGAGACCATGTTACATCAGAGAAAATAGGCCTCCATCAAGAACTGTAAGTAAATAATGAGACATCTGGTTAAGTTCACAGACTTTCGTTCCTGATCATTTACAACTGGGGGGGTATGATCTCACCAGAAGGGGAGGGCATATAGTCTGGCAGATAAAAAGTAACCATCTTGCAAATAGGTGATTGACCCCTCTCTCACTGCAGTTTCCTATTTTTATTACATCTACCTTTGAATATACTCTTATAACAAGACTCTAGTTTAACAGCTTTTTATTTCTGGCCAGGGGCTGACATACAATACCCATCAGGATGGAGTGAAGGCATTGCAGGAGCAGCAAAACTGCAAAAGAAAATCAACAAACCATAATCCAGAACTTCAGAGACTCTATATCAACCACCTAGAACTAGGCCAGCCTAATCTCTCCCCATCCTGAAGCTCAAGGAAATTCGCGGAAGAGGGGGCAGTAAGATTGTAAGAGCACAAGGATGGGAGGAGCAATGATATGCAAGATACTCCACACAGTTTAGGGCCGAAGCAATCATAATTGGACTTTGCACGCCCTGCGCAATGTCCAACACACTATTGACCCCACAAAGTCTAGCATTTGCTAAAGGCACCAAGATCCTTGGAGGCAAGGGATTGACAGCCACGGTAGTGTTCCTGTGCTTAAGGGGAACACAGGAAAGGGTTCAGGGAAATGCCACTGGGTCCTTGTACGTCATCGGAGAGGAGGGCCCAGAGGAGAGTCTAGCATGCACATTAAAAGATTCTCCGGGGATTGGGGGGGGGGAGGCACTGGGAGATGGGGAGGAAGGGGTGAGGGGAAGGGGACCAGGGGGGTCGTGGGAAGGAGGAGGGAGGGAGGGAATGGGTGTACCTATTAAGTTTGTATGAGCGGAAATAATAATAAAAAATGTTTAAAAAAAAAAAAAACTCTAGGCAGAAATGATTGTGGCTTGCACTTCCAGGCCTGGAAGCAGAGTCTGAGAAATTCTAGATCAAAGCAAAAAGAAGGTAGTGCAGTCTTAGTGTCACCCTTCGGCCTCCATGGGCATGTGTATTCAAGTGCCCTCTTTTATACACACATACACCATGCACCTTGGTATCACAAGCATATGCATCCACACTAGTTTATGTAGTGCTGGCCTTCATGCAGGCTAGGCAAACACTCTTACCAACCCAGCTACATCCCCAGTTTGGAAACCCTTTTTTTTAAATCTCTAGATTGCTCTGCCAAAATGACCTTCAGGTGACCTCATTCCCCAGAGTCCTGGAGCCAGTGTGAAAGGCATGAGAGTGGGTACCTTCTGTCCCCCGACTCCAGGTCAGCTCGGGTCTCCTGGCCTGTCTGTCTGCAAAACTCAAGGACCTGCCAAGTCACCTCTGACCAAAGCTCCTGGATCTGAGCCAACCTACCCCTCCTCCCCCTTAGTGCTTCAACTCCTCTTTTTCCCCTTTATGGATTTCTTTCTTCTTTCTCCTACTCAACATTGTTACAATAGATGAGGGGCCAATTGCTCTGCCCTCAAATCAATAACCCCTAGGAAGGGCTGTAGATGGTTCCTGGGATGCCCCACAACTGCTCCTGCAAAGGAACTGTTTGCTTTTTGACTCAGTTTCCCTCATATTAAGCCTCTTCTGCTTTTTGACTCAGTTTCCCTCATATTTCCCTCTTCGGCTTTATTGAGACAGCTTACTTGTAGAGCTTGGGTCAGTGCTTCCAAAAATCAGAATCAATCTCATGGCCCAAACTTGCCAAATCCATCTCTCCATAGTCCTACTGACTGCCAGGGGCCTAAGATCTTATTTATTTTCATTCTTTGTTTCTTAGTTACCATAAGGCTCGTGAAGAATTTAAAACTGCTCTTTGGCTGGAGTAACTGCTCAGTAAGCATTTGTTGAGGCTGAGATGAAAGGATAAATGATGGGATAATCTGCTTTTGATGAACCGATGATGGAAGGAGAATGAATTCAGAGAATGCACTTGTGGGTAAAAATTCTTAGTGGGCCCCTACTGCAACGCTATATACGGGCGCCATCTTTTGGACATAAGCTAGTATAGCAAGCCCACTTCTGCCGCTTTCCAGCGGAAGGTACCGACTTCTAAAAATGCAGGCCACAGAGTAAGAGGAGAGAACAAATTCAAATAATAATACATTTCACCAACAATTCTGCTGTGGACCTGATGATTGTTCTACTTGTTTATTAAAAACTACTACAAACATGTTAGTACTTGTTTGTAGCATCCAATATATGATGCATTTACATGTTTTCTTTTTTTATTATTCAATTGTGTGTGTGTGTGTGTGTGTATGTGTGTGTATGGGTATGTGTGTGTATGTGTAGAACCAAAGGTGAATTCGGGAATCATTGTGGACTGCTTCTACCTCCTTTTTTTTTTTTTTTTTTTTTTTTTTTTTTTGCTCTGCCCGGAGATCCGGAGATGCACAGGCTCCACCCACCAGGACCAGAGGCGCAGGCCATCCCCAGCTTCCGCCCAGTATTTGTATGTGGGATCTAGGATCCGAACTCAGGACCCTCTGCTTGCCAGGCAGAGGCTTAACCCCTGAGTCATCTCTCCAGCCCCACATTTACATGTTTTCTATCATTGCTCTTCAGTTCTGAAATAACAGCAAAAGGCAATTTTTATTGTTATCATTAGTATTATATCTTTAAATATCAAACATCCGAGGCTCACAGATGCTTATAGTGTCCTTATAATAGCTAAGGTCACATAGCTAGTCAGCATTTAGGAAAAGACTGAAACCCAATTCCACTGACTTCAGAATATGGCGCAGGTTCCCCAGGAGTCAGATTCCATGGAGATCACATGCAGGAAGTATGTTCAACATGCCGTTCAAATCATGTCTGTGGAAGGGAAAAGTCATAGGGCAATGTAACCTCAACTGCCAACTGATGTCAGGAGTAAATGGGGCTGGTGTTGTGTGGGCAGGTAGATGGGGTTGGTGTTGTGTGGCATGACATAGCACCATTTTGGACTTTTTCCCCAGTTTACCCTAAAAAGGATGTTGTGCAGCATATTGAAACATTCTTTTCTGGAGGAAGGCTCAGAAAGTAAAGAGCTTCCGGAAACTAAGACTGGGGCCGGGTAGATATGGCTTTCCCAAGGTAAAGGAAGCAGTGCCAGCCAGTAATCTGTGGATATTCTGAGACTACTGGAGGAGACTTTGACAAGCTAGCAGTGCAGAGAGCTCCAGGATGCAGCTTCTGTGCGTCTCATCCATGCTGGGGTGGGCTTTCCTGTGAGTTGTCCCTGTAAGTAACCCTCACCCCTACTGGAATTAACCCAACTTAATTCACTGGTTCACCAAATTAGGTTTTAGTGTAAACATCAATTTGGTTGGTCATTGAACCCTTTCTGGAGTGAATAGAAATCTGTGTGGCATCTCCCCAGAAATCTCCCCAGGAAAAATGTCCCACAATAGCTGGGATGACAAGGAGGCGAGATCCTGACTCCCAGATTGGACATAAAGTGTCTAAGGAAAGTGATATGGACTTGAGCCAAGTTGCTCTCTTTAGCTGAGAGCCAACCCCTAAAACAGGCTCATGAGAGTTGCCATCAGCCAATGGCCCCAGCAGCTGGGAGGGAGGAAGGTAACTTGCAGCCTGAGTGAGGGATCTGAGCAGTATGCCTTGGTGTTCTTCACAGAGCCCGTGTGCCTATCCTACCTGCCCTGATGCTCTATACATGGCTCGTACAGTGGTGGTGACTGGTGGGCAGACAGCATCAGTTTCAGGTGGTGATTTCAAAGAATAATGATCTGCCCACCATCTACCCGATGAACCAGCAACACAGGCCATGCCCGCCATTCTGACACAGTGACCAATGAATTTCGGTCGATTTATAGAGACATAATGTATGGAAGGAAAATGAAATAATTAATAGACCATGCAAGTGATCTGTGATAAATTGTTTAAGATCCTCAATAAGAAATGTAAAACTTGGGGGCTGGAGAGGTGGCTCAGGGGTTAAGCCTCCGCCTTGCAGGCGGAAGGTCCTGAGTTCGGATCCCAGAACCCACGTATAGACACCAGGCGGAAGCGGGGGCGGCCTGCTGCTTCTGGTCCTGGTAGGGCGGAGCCTGTGAATCCTGGGGCAGAGTAAACAAGGAGGAGGTGGAGGCGTCCATGGTGGTTCGCGAGTTCGTCCGTGGTTCTACACATACACAGACACACACGCGCGCGCGCGTGCACATACACACACATATGCACACAGTTGAATAAATAATAATAATAATAATAATAAAATTTAAAAAAAAAAATGTAAAACTTGAGGTCCACAAATTAACAGATGCAAATTGATTTTTTTCGGGGGGGGGGGAACAGGGTCAGGCTAGCTTAGGCTACCTTAGAACTTGAAATGTAGCAGAGGATATCCTTTGACTCCTAGCCTCCTGCTTCAACTTCCCAGCTGCTGAGATTTCAGGTCGCACCTCCAGCCTGGCTAAATTATTTGAAAACACTCCAGCCCACCCTTGTTCCTTCCTGGCCAGCCTGCAACTTAGGGCGCAGCCCAGCCTTGCTGGGCTAGCATGGATCAGTCGATGTGCAAAATGAGAAGAAATGGTTATTTTATACCACTGAATTTTGAGGTGGCTTTACTATATGACGGTAATTGACTATAGGAATTTATAAGATTGTAGAGAGTAACACAGATGTGCTGAACAATTTTAACCATATAGGATTTTTTCCTTTAAGATCTATCTTTAGGGGCTAGGGAGATGGCACAAAATGGTAAGTGCTTGTTATACAAACATGAAAACTTGAGTTCAGTCCCCAGCACTCATGTAAAAGACAGTTATGACAGCACATGCTTATAATCCCAGGGGTGGGAAGAAGGAGACAGGGAGAAGGATATTCTTGGGGCTTGTTAACCAGTTAGCCAAGCCTAACTGGTAAGCTCTAGATTAATGAGAGTCCTTGTCTCTAAATTAAAATAAATAAATAAATGAGGAGGAAGTTTACAGAGAACAGCACCAAAGATGGATCTCTGGCCTTTACACACAGACACACCTTCATTCATGCCTACACATAAATAAATAAAAGGTAGATAGATAGATAGATAGATAGATAGATAGATAGATAGATAGATAGATAGATGATGAAAGAAAGAAAGAAAGAAAGAAAGAAAGAAAGAAAGAAAGAAAGAAAGAAAGAAAGAAAGAAAGAAAGAAAGAAAGAAAGAAAGAAAGAAAAAGAAAAAGAGAGAGAGAGAGAAGGAATAACTACCTTTACACTACAGTCTCTTGATGAGACATGACTCCTGAACTTTCACATGGTAAAAATTGGGTCAGACATGTTTCTTATACTGGTGGCAAGTACTACCAAGTACCCTTTAATGAGTCTCTTTCTTTTACAATACCTAAGCCACCAACAAATACATTGATCTATGAGCAGGAAGGCTTTCCTTAAATAAGGCCAGATACAAGACTAGAACTACACAATAAGTGATCATTATACCCAATTTTCTATGACAAAGGAAGGTAAAAGTCAAGTGACACTGTATGAAATAAGATTTGTAAAAAAAATTTCCATCTATGGGGCTGGAGAGGTGGCTCAGGGGTTAAGCCTCTGCTTTGCAGGCAGAAGGCCTAAGTTCGGATCCTGGACCCCACGTATAGACGCCAGGCAGAAGTGGGGGCGGCCTGCGTTTCTGGTCCTGGTAGGGCGGAGCCTGTGAATCCCAGGAAAGAGTAAAAAAAAACAAGGAATAGGTGGAGGCGTCCATGGTGGTTCCCGAATTTGCCCGTGGTTCTACACACACACATACATACATACATACACACACACACACACACACACACATACATACACACACAATTGAATAAATAATAAATAAAAAAAATTCTAGCTAATCAGTAGGAAACAATTCCCTTTTTTCCAAAGGAAGGCAAAGTGTATGTGCAAAGAGAAGACCAAATACAGATTGCCAATAAAACACGAAATTGCCAGTAAATATGAAAGGGCAATAATTGCATAATAAACAACAGGGCAATGTTAATTAAATTTTCAATTAAGTTTCACTTTTCATCTACAATATTAGCAAATGGTTACATCATTTCCTGCAGGGTGGTTAGGAAAATGGGATGCATATCTTCTAGTTGTTCCTCCATGCTTACTCCTCCCCTCCCCCAGTGTCTCAGGAGGCATGCTTGCATGGACTATATCAACAGACTTCACTGCCATCTGGTTGAGGTCAGCCCAGTAGGACACAGTGGGAAAAAATGACTCAAGGCATTGGCTCCCTCTTCCCCTCCCTCCTGCCCCTTCCCTCTGGGGCCACACTGGGCTGGCTTCATCGTCTCTCCCTACATGACTTCTCTCCTGACTTCTGACCAGTGTTCTCTCCTTGCTCCTGCTGCCTCTCAGGAGGTAGCAATTGGCCAGCTCTTACCAGCCTCTTATTACTCTTACAGCCCCCTCCACATTTTCCTAGTGACTGTGACATGGTAGGCTCCAGGTAAAGTAGGCCCAGGTCCTACAGGGCACTATTCATATTGCACATCTTTGTACCCAGCAGAGATACACTGGCTAAAGCACAAAGGCCAAGCACAAAGCTCTTCGCAACACTCTTGCTTGCAACAGCAGAAATTTAGAAATAATTTAAATGCTGTCAAGTAGGGAAATAGTTTAACAAACTATATTTATAAATGAACTAGATTTACGTAACATGGCATGCTACCCAGCTTATTAAAAGGGAGAGAATCTGTTTGTATAAATAGATGCAGCATGTTTCTGTGTGAAGAAAGGTCAGACCCATGGTAAATTATACAAATGTTATCTACTTCCACAGTTTTATGTATTCTATAAAAACTTGGGGGAACTTTTCTTGGCCCCTCCCTGAGGAATAATGATTCATCCCCACCTCACTGCAGGTAAATATGGTCATAGGATTTGCTTCAGGTCAGGGAAAATGGCTCTAGGATTCTTCCTTCACTCTGAGCCATGAGATCAGAGACGCCAGCTACTTCTTCGACCTGCATCCAGAGATATAGCTGAAGCTGACCCTCGCAAATCAGAGAGAGAGAGAGAGAAATGCATGTCACGGTGCACAGGTAGAAATCAGACAACAACTCAAAAGTCATTCTTTTCTTCCACTATACATCATATGGACTCCTAGAGATAAAACTCGAGTTGCCAGGATTGCGAATAGGTACCTTGTCCACTGAGCTATCTTGCCAGTCCAGATCCTTGCTTTTGTTTTTGTTTATTTATTCAGTTGTGCATGCGTGCGTGTGTGTGTGTGTGTGTGTGTGTGTGTGTGTGTGTGTGGACCACCTTCACCTCCTCGTTTACTCTGCCCGGGGATTCACAGGCTCCGCCCTACCAGGACCAGAAACGCAGGCTGCCCCACTTCCACCCAGCGTCTATACGTGGGTTCTAGGATCCGAACTCAGGACCTTCCGCCTGCAAGGCAGAGGCTTAACCCCTGAGCCACCTCTCCAGCCCCCAGATCCTTGTTATTATGAAACACTGTGATTTGAAAATGTTACTGCAACAGAGTTTAACCTCCCATGACAAGCACACCCCACTATCTACAGCTACTTCTGGGAAGAAGAGAGATGGCCTGGGACTCATGCTCATGGGGAACTTTTTGTGTTTATTTTCATTTTTCTACCCTGAAAATATATTCGTGCATCACTGAGTAATAAAAATATATTATTTAAAATGAATATAGCAGGTGTTTCCTTAAAACTAAATGCTAAAAAATACCATTCTTAAAATACACACAAACACCCAATAAATTAATGGTTCTTTCTGCCCAGCTGGTGTGCTGAAGGAGAATGGAGGCGGATGCGCCGTGAACTTTCCAAAACAAGAAGAAGTAGTAGAGGGTGACAATGTCTTGCCACTTTCTATGCAGGTAGATTTCTACAGAGTCTAACAGACACTGTGAAACTTTGTTCTGGTCCAGTTATCATGACATTGAAACAGATTCGGGGTCTTTTTTTTCTTCTCACATTAATAATGCCTACCTTTCCAGTGATTTCATTCACATGACCAAACTCACTCCAAGAAATTTCAGAGACTTCTGGTCTCCTTGACACCACTTACCTTTGCCTAGCAACATCACTGAGAGTTACAATGACTCCATTTCTAAACCAGCCCTTATTTCATTGAAATGAGAAATCTAAATTGGTTGGATGGATACAGAAGACTTCTCGTGGGGCTGGGAAGATGCTTCAGTAGCCTGGGGAACTGCAGTTTGGATCCCTCCATCCCAAACCAGGTGGGTGTGGCAGCCCATCTGTAATTCCTGTTTGGGAAGGTGGAGCTTGGGAATTCCCCAAAGCAAGTGGAGTAGCCAGACTAGCCCTGTCAGTAAGCTCTCGGTTTAATTAGAGACCTGCTTTTAAAGGAATAAGGTAGAAGAGCCATCGGTAGAGGACAGCTGAGGTTAGGCGTCTTCCTCAATCACTCTCCACTTCCTGAGGCAGGATCTCTCTCTGAGCCGCAACTCACCCATTTGGCTAGTCCAGCTAGCCAACCTGCCTCTGCCTCTCTAGTGCTGGGGTTATAGGCCCCTCCCAGATTTTATGTGTATGCTGGGATCTGAACTTTGGTCCCCACACCAAAGTTGTATGACACACATTCTATTTACTGAGCCATCTCCCTAGCCCAATAAAAATCTAATTTTTAAGGCAAATTGCTAACTTGGGATGGGTGTTGCCAACTGCCTGCATGTTGCCAATAAATTCAAAGGGCTTAGGGGAACAAGGAGGTTTTATTCTTTCTTGCGATTCTCGGTTATAGCTCTCAGTAGTTCAGTTTGAAAGGAGAGTTCATATGAAAACTAGGAGCCGAGGGAAATAGCCACACCATATCCACAGGAATTACTGAGAAAGGGGGCAAACCTCACTTGCCAGTCAGCAAGTCTGTCTAAAATATTCTCAAAATGCCAGAGCCCTTCTTATCCACCTGCCCAGGGAATAGTCCCAACACTATGGTCTTCCCACATCAACCAGATAATCTCCTGCAGGTTTGCTCAAAGATTGCCATAACTACTAATCCCTCTCAGATATGCCCACAGGTTGGCCTTCCATTGTCAAGTTGACACCTTATACCTAACTAGTACACTGGGGGGATTTCAAGTTATATAATATAGAGAGTAACTGGGAAAATTAATCTGTGATATACGTGTGAAACTGCTTTTAGAGAACAGAATATTTTTATTATACTAGAAGCAAGAAAAATACATCCAATGTTTTGAGACCTTGGAAGTTACTTGGCTTTAAAGTAAATAGCTATTTGTTCATGTTGTATGGAAATGTGGAGGCCAAATAGCAAAACCAACTGTTAAACAAGTTGAATGTAATTGCCTTTGGGGAGAGGTTATCAAAGGGAAGATGGATAGAGAACTGCCTTTTGTCACAACAAAAACAAAACTCAGTTTTCAAAGTTATGTGTGTTTCTTTGATTAAAAAAAAAAGAAGTGATTGCATCTCTTGCTGTAATGTATTCTTGATTTTAAATGCTGTTATTTCAACCAGGCAACACCTGTAATTTAGCACTTGGAAGGTGAAGGCAGAAGAATCATGAGTTGGAAACCAGCCTGGACTACATACCAAAGCTCTATCCAAAAAAAAGCATTACTTTTTAAAATAAAATTTGCATCAAACAACTATTTTATGCATTAAAACAAGGAGAATACATTCCTAAGAACCTATGAAACACAGTGATTTAACTTTGGAAATACATTGTTATTATTTATTATTATTTATCAATCTAGAGTTGTTGCTGGATCGTGGCACACAGGTGTTTTTGCGCCACCAGTCCACCCCCTGCCCCAGGCTGTGAGCCAGCTTTCCGCACCACCTCGAAATCTAAGGAACATGGCTGATCTGCTTTGGTTCTGTGGCTGAACTTTCTTGGGGTGGACTCAACTCCTACGTTCTCCAAGGACCTTGTACTGTTGCCATATCATGTTCTCAGAGGAAGGGGGATGGTGTTGGGATCTTGGGGGTGGATATTCAGAACTTGCCACTTCTTCAGAGGGACAGAAAGTCCTTGATCTTATTCACTTGGAAACAGTTATAGCCTCCCTGGTCCCAAGCCTTTTTTCTTCTCAAGGAACTCCCAGGCCAGTGATGAGGAGGGAATACACTGTTACAAATCTAATCTTTGACGTCGGCCAACATAATCCTCCCTGCATTATTGGGCCACAGGCGCGTGAAAATTCACTGAGAAGTGACTTCAGGTTCTGCTTGAACATGTGAAGAGTTGGGAGGTCACGCCATCTTCACAACATGGACACACTGAAAATCAACAGCTCTTCTCACCCTTCAGAGAACTGGGATCGCTGGAAATCAGAGCAGAACAGACTCACAGCCTACCAAGAGTGGACACAGTAACTCACGGCAACAGCGAGACACAGTTAGAAATTGCTAGAGGATGTGTATAAACTAGCTTGAGTGTTTAAAAACAAAATAGGAACCCATTCTTGGGGCGCCCCACACTGGGTTCCATCCATTCTCCACAAAGATCTAAAGAAAATCCCATCACATTTCAGATGAGAGGAGAGGAAGAGAAATCATTTGGAAATGAGTCCAGAGTACTCTGTTCTGGGAAACAGAGGCCTGTCTTCAAAGGAAACTACTTTATCAGAGCTTTATTTGACCCAGAGGAAAGACAATTTGACAGCTATACTTTTCTTTAGAGTCTGTGTCTTACAGAAGAAGAGGAGAGGAGGTTAAAGCAAATAATTTTGAAAGTTATAGCCCAGGGACTCTGTTCCTAATAAAACATACCCACCATCCTCAACAACAACAAAAAAAAAAGAGAGAGAGAGATTTAATTATCCCTATCCCCAGTGCCTTACCATCCCACCAACATGTCTCCAGTATAAAAACAGAACTAGGGGGCTGGAGAGGTGGCTCAGGGGTTAAGCCTCTGTCTTGCAGGCGAAAGGTCCTGAGTTCGGATCTCCTAGACCCCACGTATAGAGGACGGTGAGAAGCGGGGGCGGCCTGTGTTTCTGGTCCTGGTAGGTGGAGCCTGTGAATCCCGGGGCAGAGTAAACAAGGAAGAGGTGGAGGCGTCCATGGGGGTTCCCGAATTGTCCGTGGTTCTACACACACACACACACACACACACACACACACACATACACGCATACACTCACAACTGAATAAATAATAAAAAAAGAAGCAATTATCTCCAAGAACTTTACACACTACACACAAAAAAAACAGAATTACAATTGAGAAAGCTGCAAGATGCAGGCTTTAATTCAGAAGGAGTTTCCAGGGAAACTCAGACAAGAGAGATGAAAACAAGGACATTAGAGGAAATTGAAGCCTTCAACACAGCTACAGTAAACACTACACTCAGTCTAAGCACTCAGCAGAGCAAAGGGAAACGACTACGGGCCGTTTACTCCAGCTCCCACCAGCTAGTGCAACACATCTGACTACCAAAATGCTACAGGCATGCTAAACACAAGAAGAAAAAAACACAGTTTGAAGAGACAAAGCCAGAGCTGGGGCCACAGCTCAGTAGTAGAGCTTTCATCTAGCATGTGTGAGGCCCTGGATTCAATAACCAGCCCTGCTAATAATAATAATAATAAATTCATAATCAATAATAAAATATTGATTTTATTCAATATTTGGAACTGTTGGACCAGGAATTCAAGATTACTGAGGTTAATATTCTAAAGGTGCCAATAAAAAAAGGGGACACGGGTAAGGACACAGAATCCAAGGTTCACAGCTCAGAGAACCCCCAAGGAAGATAAACACCAAAGGAAATTGCTGTCTAGGAATGTCATGTTCAAAGTGGAGAAAACCAAAGACAACAGGTTCTCAAAAGAAGCTGCAGCAGGAGAAAAGGCCTTCTTGAAAAGGAGCAAGGCTATCAGAGCGTCTTCAAATGCTACTGGAAGAGAAGCGTGAGACATTTAAGCCTCAAACGGACATGAGCCAACAACCTAGAATTCTGTACCCAGCGAAATCTTCCTTTGCAGGAAAAGAAATAAAGACTTTTTTCAGTTAAATTAGAACTGAGGCTGCCTTGGGAGACTTGCCTTGCAAGTCCTTCAGAGAGAAAGAAAATGATAAAGACACAGGATCTAAAAGAGGGCTGGGGTGGTCAATCCTGTCCACTTGGTTGGATCTGGAGTTACCTTGAGACAAGCTTCTGGGCAGCCTTTGAGGGATGGTCTTGATTAAACTACCTAAAACAAGAAGGCACTCCATGAATGTGGGCAGCACGTTCTGGAGGTAGCCCACATATGAGGTCCTATTTGCTTTGGCATCTCAGTGGCGGGTTCATCTGCCCTGCTACTACTACTCCACCCTCCACTGTGTTAAGAACTCAGTTCCTTTGGCCTTCCGACATGGACTGAAAACCAGTGGTTCTCCAGGAGTCCTCCAGGCCTTCGGCACCACCTTGGGACTGCGGAGGCATCTAGACTCCTAGACCTGTTCCCAGTTTAGTCTCTCCAGTGTGAAGAGAGTCAGTATTGGACATCCAGATTGCACTGGATAGGCCAATCCAACAGATCCTCTTTGTAATACATATTCATTCCATTGGTTCTGTTCCTCTAGAGAATTCTGCTATAGTTGGTGAAGAATAAATAAGAGTAAAATAGAAACTTCAGTTTTTCTTTCATAGCTGGTCTATGAGAAGTTTATTCAAAACAATGAACAAGTGGGTGAATACAGCTCATGTTTAAGTGAACCACATGGCAATCATATTAAGCATGGAAAGGAGAACCTGGAGCACTGTTGTAAGATACCTGTTCTACATATGAGGCTGCATAGTATTATGTGAAGATGGACCCAGATTACTTCTAATTATATAATTGTATAAGACAATCACTAAAATACATGAAAAGACGAAGCAGATTTAATGTACTAAAAGGAAAGAAAATGAAATTGTAGAATGCTCAATTAAAACCAGAAATGACAAAAAGAGGAGACTGCTAAAAGAATACATGTAAACAATACAATCTGTGCTATATTATATTGAGTCAATATAATTCTATCAGTGATCAACTTACATAGAAGTGACATAAAAATACCAATTAAAGACAGAAGCCCATAGAACAAACCACATAAGGAAACAAAACAACAACAAAAGTCAGGCTTGGTGGCACAGGCAACTCCAGCACTCTGAAAACTGAGGCTAAGAAGATTATGAGTTCAAGACTAGCCTGGGCTATACAAGGAAGCCCTGTCTCAAGAACAGAGAGGAGAGAGAGAGAGAGAGTAGAGATGAAAAAATACAATAATAACACTACTGAGGGGCTGGAGAGGTGGCTCAGGGATTAAGCCTCTGCCTTGCAGGTGGAGGGTCTTGAGTCGGATCCTAGACCCCACGTATAGACGCCAGGCGGAAGCGGGGGCGGCCTGCATTTCTGGTCCTGGTAAGGTGGAGCCTGTGAATCCCGGGGCAGAGTAAACAAGGAGGAGGTGGAGGCGGTCCATGGTGGTTCCCGAATTTGCCCATGGTTACACACACACACACACACACACACACACACACACACACACACACGTGCACAATTGAATAAAAATGAATTAAAAAAATAACACTAATGAAAAAAAAGCGGCAGGGCCAGCAAATGGTTTAGCAGGTGAAAGTGTTTGTTCAATCCCCAGAACACATGTGAAGGAAGAAAGAGAAAATGGACTCCACTAAGTTGTCCTTTGCCTCCATGACACATCACACATCAAACATACAACATGATAATGATGATAATAGTAATGTTTTTAAAAAAGAGTGCTGGAATGGTTACATTAATTGGTCAAAGCAGGCTTTAGAATAAGGACAATGTCAGGGATAAAGATGAGCACTACATTGTGATAAACGGGTAAATTCTCCAAGATGGAATAATCCTTAATGTGTACATACTTTATAACAATGGACCATCAAAATAAATGAAGCAAGAATTTTCAAATCTGCAAGAGAAATAGGTGAATTCACTATGATAGCTGAAGTCCTCATTACAGATATATCATGGATGGAGCAGGCAGAAAAGTCGTAAAATGTAAATGAACAGAATAGTAACATCCATCAAGTGGAAGTAATTGCATCTAAAGGAATATTTCATGGTAAAAAAAAATATTCTTTACAAACTCACCTGACAGATTAAGGAAGTCAGAATTACATTCTGAGCTATAAATCATACCCTCCCAAATTTCTAAGAAGAGAAATTATACAAAATAAAACAGAATGGAACTGAATTAGAAATCTAGAAGAAAAAGCTTTTAATGCTCCCAAAGTTTGAGATTCAAACACTTATCAGTAACAGATCACAAAGGACATCTCAAGAGAAACCATAGAAGATTTTGAATTAAATGAAAATTAGAAATCATAATTGCAGAGATGTAGACAATATAGGTCTTGGGATGAAATTTGCAATACTGAACACATGGACTAGATATGGAACAGACCAAGGAGATGAGTTCTTACCACTTCTATATGGCAATTTACTGGAAGTTCTAGGTAATATAGTAAGAAAAGAAAAGGGACAAAGAGAAAACAAAAACTTTTTTGTAGATACTTTGTTTAGTGAACACATGAAAAATCTCAAAGAACTGGGGAAAAACTCTTCTGGAACTAATAAACAATAACTGGAAAGTTGCAGAATAAAATCAAAATACAAAAACAATCATTTTTCTAAAGACCAGCAATAACCATGTGGAAATTGAAATTCAAAACACAATACCAAAAAATCAACACAAATATGTACAAGATTTATGTTAGAAAAAAATAAAGTACTAATGAAGGAAATTAAAGAAAGCCTAAATAAATGAATGCTTATTCCATGATGATCGCTAGATTCAGCATAACCCCAACCAGGATTCCAACAGGATGTCGACAAGCTGATTATAAAATGAATATGGAAGGGCAAGAAAGCCAGAATAGCACTCAGTGCTGAAGAACAGAACCAATTTAGAGGACTGATATTAACTACCTTTGAGACATCCTAGAACACAGTAGTCATCAAGGGAGTGTGGCACTGACAAATGAGTAGACAACGTCAATGGAATAAAAAGCAGACACCAGAAACAGAGTAATACAAACGACAATGTTTGGAAAGGTGCAATGTGAATTCAATCCAGAAAGAACCAAATTCTCAACAAATGGTGAAAGCACATCCACATACAAATAAAAATGAATCTATTTTTCATAAATAACTCAAAACTGAACAGAATCACAAATCTAAATGTAACACACAAAACCATCTGACTTATAGAAAATAGAACAAGAAAAAAAACTCTAGGCCATTTTGAATTTGGTAATGAGATTTTAGAAATATGATTCATGAAGGAAAATTTTGGTAAATTTGATTTTATCAAAATAAAAGTTTCCTGCTTTCAAAGGTATCTGCTAAGATAAAGGCAAGTTGCAGGCTGGAAGAAAATCTCTGCAAAATACATCTAGAGGAGGACAAGCATACAAAATATACAAAGAACTCTTAGGTTTCAACAATAAGAAAACAACCCAACTAAAATGGTTAAAAAAAAAAAGGAGTAGATTCTGTGTCATGGACAACATACTGATGGGAAACAGGTACATGAAAGGATATTTGACATCATATGTCATCAGAAATTGTAAACTGAATCAGTAATGAAATACCGTTTCATATCCATATAGTTAAAATCCAGAAAACAAACAAACAAAATCAAAATTCTGACATGCTGGATACCATGCCCAGGGAGCAACAGGAACTCTTTTTACATTGCTGACAAAATGTAAAATGTATTGTCATTTGAAAGACACTTGGGTAGTTTCTGTTTTTTTTTTTCTTTTCTGATAGTTTGGGGGCCTAGGTAGATGACTTAATCTGTAAAGTGCTTGCAACACAAGCAGTAAAGCCTGGGTTTGATCCCAAGTACCCACATAAAAGGCCAGTGCAGCAACCTACATCTGAAATCCCAGCACAGGGAAGGTGGAGACAAGCAGATCCTTGGTATTCACTGGTCAAGCAGCATAGCAGAATCAATGAACTCGAGGTTTCATGAGATCTTGTCTCAAAAACTTACGGTGGAAGAGCAATGGAGGGGAAAAAAATCACGAACACATACACAGGCATATGGTTTTGTTCCTAGGTATTTACTTAGATAAGCTGAAAACTGACGTCCACACAAAAACCTGCACCTGAATCTTTACAATGGTGTCATTTACAATTGTCAAAGGCTGCATCAAGAGGTTCCCTCCATGACTCTATTAGTTCCTGTCGATGCCAAAAGAAAACATTACAAAACAGGAGGCTTTAAAACACAGATTTGTGTTTGATCACAATGGTACAGGCCAGAAGTCTGAAGCAGGTATTGTCAGGGCCTTATCCCTGTATAAGCTCTTTCCAGGCATCTTCCTAGCTTCTGGTGTTGCTGTTGAACCTTGGTGCTCCTTGGCTTGCAGCTTCATCACTCTACTCCCTACTTTTGTGACAACATGGTGTTCTCTATGTGTCTCTGTCTGCATGTGGCATTTTGAAGGAGGGAAGGCTTGTTTTATTAGGGCCCACTATTGTGATTGCATCTTAATTAGACTCTATTTGCAAAGATCCTTTACCAAATAAGGTCTCATTCACAGATAGCAAGGATTTGAATTTCGACATACCTTTTTTTGGGAAGAATAGATTAACAGGAGCAAGGTCTGGTAGCTCATTCCAGCATTGAGGCAGACTGAGGCAGGGCAACTGCTACGAGATCAAGGCCAGTTTGGGCTCCAGCATTAAGACCCTGTCTTAAAAAAGAAAGAAATAAGTTAATGGATAAATGAAATATTTGGTGGGGCTGGAACTCAGTGCCAGGCAAGCAAAAGGACAGAAGATCACATATAAAATGCCAAGTGGGTGTAGTGGAACCCAATCAGAAAATGCTACCTACTATATGATCCAATTCTGACTCTGAAAAAGGCAAAACTAAAGACTGCAAAATGTCAGTGGTTGCCAAAGGGTAGAAGGACAAGGGAGAGCAGGAAATAAATAATTGAAGCGCAGAGAATTTTTAGGACAGTAGAATTCTTGGAGAATAATGTATGTAAAATGCCACATGCTTCAAATTTCATGTTTCCAAGACCTGTTACAAACACAAAGAATGAAGTAGAACATAAAACCATGGATCCAACTTAACACCAATGTGTAAATATTGACTTACCAATTGTTATAAATATATCACAAGCACACAGCGCATTTACAGGGGAATATTGTCACTTTATGTGTGTCTTGTCAATCTTTCTGAAAACCTAAAATTGTTGTGTCAAAATCTATCATTTTTAAAAATTCACTTCAGGATCTAAGGATCAAGCACCACCTCTTCTAGGCAGTCTTTCTTGCTCTTCCTTCACTCCCAGTATAGAATATAAGTTTTCCCAAGCTCCCATAATGCCATGCACTTAGATAATCCTGTATCACATTGTATTTTACCTCTGTCTCTCTATTGGTTCATAATGTGGCTTGCTGACCCACGGCCTAGAATGCAGAGATGGTGAAAGTCGTAAGTCCACGCAACCAGTTAGTAGGCACCAAGAGAGGCCTGACAAAGGGCACTTCTGTTCACTCCACACACTGTTGTAATTTGTGGTGTAATCATCGCGAGCCTCTAACCCATTCGGCTATTTTATGGATGGGGGCATAAGACACAGTCTCATTAAAACTTACTGCAATCTAAACAGTATCTAGATTACTGACTGGTCTTTGGTCTGCCAAAAGCTGAATCCCATGGGTAAGCTTTTGTATTAGGAAACCTTTTCATATTCACTCTAGTGACTTGGTTTAAAATCCACAACTTTTATATCACACAACACACCCTTAGTCTTTTTCACGCTTAAAGGTGTTTATATTTGGTTCAAGTCATGAAGTATGGTCCAGAGGTATTGAAGACAAGTGTCCATATAATGGGCAATGCAAATGAGAAAGAACCACTGGTTGAGAAAGAAGTCTGGGACTCTGGAAGATTCATGTATTCATGCATGCCCACCAAAAGAAGGTGGCTATAGCCAATTGTTGATCTATAGAAACGTGGGCAGCGTGACTACTAGAAGTATAGATTTCTGACTACATAGAAGTCGGCCTTAAATAAAAAAAAAAGATGTTGGTGGCAACCAATTCAAACCATTTAGAAATACTGGAATGGCCCGTTGGGAGGATAAGAAGTTACATAAATGAACTGGGATACTGGTGATGGGGCGTAAGTGGCAGGCAATGGCTGATGCCGGGAAAGGGCACCTTCTGGTACACCCCGGATCTTCTCACTCAAGGAACTATGGGTTTGAACCATCGCTGGAGGAATTAAGCAAGAATAGACCAAATGAAAAGGGCATTTTTAAAAGATAACTTGGCGGTTGGTGGGGGGCAGGGCTGGGAGGAGAGCAGTGAACTAGAAGTCTATCATTAAGCAAAAGAAGAGTGGTAGAGAGATGGCAAAGGCCTGTTTACTTTCTTTCTCCTCCAAGCTGTAAACTTCAAGCCAGCAGGGCGCCTGTCTGTCTTGTTTCTGGCTGTCTCCTCCGGCCTTCAGAAGAAAGCTTACACAACATTTGTTGAATCAAAGTGGAGGGGTGGTAGAGGTATTTTGAAGTTCTGGGTTTAAGAGTGAATAGCCCCGCGGGGAGGAAAATGCTGGTAATGGTGACAGCGTCATGGGAAGGGGTCAGAGGATCTTTGGAAGCCCGTTTTCTTCCACTACAAAAGGGGCATGGATACATCGACTGTTCAAAATGTCAGGGTTCTTGGTCAATCTATCAGCCTTTCTCGTTTCTGTGACCTGTTATGTTCACGATCCCTAGACTGCACCCCACGAATGGGCCTTGGAGAACGGGTCACCTCAATGGAGAATTTTTTTTAAATCATGGAGTGTTCGATTCCTGGCACTTCATATGGCTTCCTCGGTCTACGAAGTAAGTACCTTTAAGGGCTGAAAGGAGAATTAACTGAAAAATGAAGGGATGAGTAATGTGTGTTCCCCCTTAGATACAGTATTCCTTTAGCACCCAGCAAAAAGGCCTGACCTCAGTCTCCGACCCTATGAGGATGGCTTTCCGGGATTGGGGGGCGGAGGGAAGGGGTGACCTATGACCCTGGGATCGTGGGTCTGGGCCCGATGGGCTCCAAGATGAAACCCAGAGGCCACTCCCCGCCCTCTGAGTACTCCCATTTCTCTCCGGGCACGAGCTGCAGGGTGACCTGCAGACGTTCCCCCCGCCCCCCCGTCGTCCCCTTCCTGCTCCCCCGCCCCATTTCCTCTCCCCGCGCCCGCCTCCTCCCCACTCCCAGCCCGAGGGTGCGCCCCTCCTCCGGCCGCTCCCTCTCGGCCCGGGGCGACTGTTCCTCCTCCCTTCCGTCGCCGCCCTTTTCGGGAGGCCGGGGCGACCCCGTGCTCCGCATGCCCAATGAGGAGACGGCGCAGGGTGGGGCGGGACTTAGGCAAGAGCGGAAGTGGTGGCCAGAGCGGAAGTGGAGCTGCCGCCACCACCGCCGCCGATCCGGGAGCCGGGTAGCCGCCGCCGCCGCCGCCGCCGCCGCAGCCCCTGCCGCCTCCGCCGCGGCCTCCGCCTGAGGACAGGACTTGGGAAGGGAGCGGACTCCGCCCGCAGAGCTTCTGTGGAAGCGCCTCTGCCCGCCGTAGGCCTCGCACGGTGAGTGCGGCGCGGGGCCCACCCGGGGCCCCCGGGGGCCCGGGCTCGTAGCTCCTCTGGGGCGGCGGCGGCGGTCGCCACGGTCCGCGGAGTGCGCCCGGGGACGGGAGGAGCGGCACGCGGCCCCCTCGCCCCGCCGGCCGGCCGTGTCCGCGGCTCCGGCTTCGCCGCGGCTCCTCCCTGTTTCCGGGGCCGGGCCCTGCGCCTCCCGGAGAAGCCCGGGCCTCCGGGCCGCCTTGCCCGGAGGGCGGGGTGCGGCCTCGCCCGCCCGGCGCTGCCCGAGACGGTTGGGCCGCGGACCCCAGGGGTCCCTCTGCCCACCTCCTCCGTAGCTCAGCTCGGGTCCCGGCGCGACCGCTCCCTCCCCTCCCGCGGCCAGGAGCGGCCCTTGCAGCACTGTCACCCTTGCTCTGGGGCTTCTAGAAATTGAAATTGAACGGAACGCGGGCGAATGCCCCGCGCCTCCGCTGGACGCCCCCCATGAATAAGGATTTAACCTTGGGGGACACCGAGAGCGAAGCCCCCTCCCACTTTGCAGCAAAGCTGTCTCATCATCCTTTACCCCTTGGGAAAGCTTCCCCGGGAAGAGCGGGGTTGGGGTTTGAATGGAGACGTGGATTTGTTGGAACCGGTTTCGGACTCAGTCGGATTCCTATGAGGGGGGAAAAAATCAGAAATTGAAGATTTTCTCTTGATATTTGTCATTTTCTGCCAGAATCTTTTGTGTCTGCGATCCAAAACCCCCCTCATACATCTTTTTTTCGTCTGAAATTTGCCTTTTTTTCATCTGAAATTTAGTGGAGGGAAGGAGTGGGAGGTATGTGGATCTCCCCCCCCTTTTTTTTTCAGGTAGTATATCTATGCGCAAATGGAGAACCTGTGCGCAGTGGGGTTTTCAAAGGTGACAGAACTGCAGGATTTGCCAGCCTTTTATAAAAATGCATGTTTCTTTAACTTGGCCTTCACTGCATTTCCCTCTGGTCAGACTAGGCAGCATGGGGCTCTGATTTGCTCTGATTTTGCTTGTCCTATGTGGAAGATGGAATTTGGTGAGATGTTATGAATCTGTAAAATCAGCCAGTCACAGAAAGGTAAAACACTTAGTAGAACATGAAAATTGCACCTGTCACTGTATCAAGTGTTCATATGAAACAACATATCATACCATACATGGTTATCCAGCTTTTTGCATTTTTGCAAAAAATAGTTTTCGAAAAAAAATTTTTTATTACCTAAATATGACTAGGTAATAAATGGCTTTCTAACTAGGGTTCTCTGAATCCTCATTTCTTTAAAACCATGTCCTTTTACAGCATTCAGCATGAAGAATATAAATCCTATCATTTTACTCCACCCAAGTTAGAATTTTAAGCAGGGTCTTCCAATAGAACGCTAAAAATCCAGTAGCAGCTTCTGATTTTCCTAGCCTCTGCCTTCAGTAAGATAAGAAACCACCCATCTTACAGATGAAGTCTTTATGAGAAATGAGGTGATTTGGCCTAAACCACACACCTACTTTTGGATTGAATATTCTCTTTCATCAGTGGCAAATATTTATGGACTGTCAGCCCCTGGAGTGTGGTTCCTACCCTATAATCTTCTGTACATTTCCCATCATGCAGTGGTTGTATGTTGAAGCCATTTTAGAATTAGAACTCTATAGAACAGGGAGGCGGCCTCCATAAAACCAGGCCGAGCAAATTCCCTTGATGCTCGTTCCCTAGGCAGAGTCTCCAGAGATTTAGGCTGCCGCAAAAAGTGCATTTTTCCCACTTGGCTGTGGATCCAGAAACAGCACTGAAGTTGCATTTAGGAATATTTGATTCTGTTCTTGCCTGCACTGTTTTCTAGCTGTGTGATCTTGAGCTTAGTAATGGGTTTCTGGTTCTTAATTTCTCTACCTCCAGAGTTGTCCTGAGACCTTTTTATAAACTGAGTTAAGCTTTGTGCTTTTTTATTCATTGAATATACTTTTTCCTCCAAATAAATTCTGGTAAGACCCAATGTTGGGTTTGTACAAATGTTGCTTCAAAAAAGGATATGTTATGTAACTTTATATATGGCAAATCCAGTTTTCCTAATCATCTGTACGACAGAAGTGATAACTTGGTGTTTTTTGTTTTTTTTTTTTTTTTTGAGACCAGGTCTTGCTGTGTAGCTCAGGGTAGCCTCAAACTCAATATTTTAGTCGGCCTTCCTCAGCCTCTTGGGTGCTACGATTACAGGTATGCCCCACAACACTAAACTAGTAATGCAATCTTTAATATATTGTGATGAGGACAATTAAAGAAGCATCTGGTATATAAATTTTATTTAAATATTCAAGTGATACATAAAACAAAATTTGTGTATATTAATGGTATCATACGATGCTTAAATACATCAATGCCACATAGTTTTAAGTCAAATTTATGTCTCTTAAACTTACCATTTCAGAATAAAAAATTTTGTCTAGTCTTTTGAGATACTGTATATCA
This sequence comes from Typhlomys cinereus, assembly GCA_023101885.1. Lineage (NCBI taxonomy): Eukaryota > Metazoa > Chordata > Mammalia > Rodentia > Platacanthomyidae > Typhlomys > Typhlomys cinereus. The sequence goes on from JALPQD010000095.1 coordinate 4,946,917, forward strand.
GAGCTATCTATAATCACCCCTTCTGTGCATAGTACATAAGAACTTCTTATTCCTGTCTGTATAACTATAATTTAGTGTCTATTGAGCAACTTTTCTGAAGCAGATTTTTAATATTTTGACACTCGATACAGATGTATCCGTATTTAGATCAGGCACAGCATATGTACTGTGTAACATAGCCATAGAATCTACCCATTGTGACTTAATCACCAACCTCTGAGGTAGCATTAGGTAATTAGACAATGATTGTGGTCGTTGCCACTTGCAGAACATTTTATGCGTTTTGTTAGATGTTGTGAACACTTCAAATATTTCAGTCTTCAGCCATTGAGAGGTAAGTACTATTAGCCTTTACAGATGAGGAAAATGAGGTGCAGAGAATTTTTCCAAGGACATGCACATTCATAGCATCAGGTAGGTGTTGGGATTAGAAATCAAATCCAGGTCATCTGGCTCTAAGTAATGGTAGATTAAACTTGTAGAATGACATATGTATGTTTTCTTCTGTGACCATCTTTTTAAATATTTTATTTATTTATTTTGTGTGTGTATGAGTATCAGAGGGCACTGTGTCCCTGTGGATGACCAAGGGTGACTTCGCTAAGCTCTGGGATCTCCCAGGCTCCGCATACCAGGGTGGGAAGTGCCTGGCATTTTTACGTGGGACCTTGGGATCCGAACTCAGGACCTTCTGCTTATGAGACAGAATCTTAACCCCTGAGCCATCTCTCCAGCCTCCAAGTGACCATCTTTTTAAAAAAAACATACCTATTAAAGTTAATGTGTGTAAACTGGACTTCTAGCCAAACTTAAAAAGATATGTACTATGTGATTTATTTCGAGGGATGATAGTGCTGGTGTACGTCAGAAGGAAAGCTTCTGAAAAATGCAGTTTTTCCAGTACTTGCTTCATATTAGGAAGAAAGTTTATCATTTACTTCATGGTATATAGTCCTAAGTTCCTGTGATTGAATTTAGTCATAGCCATCGTTAATTGTTTACACACTTGGCTTTGTAGATTTTTAGCTTTCTATATTGGGGAGGAGGAGACAAGAGAATATATCTACGTAAGTAGAAAGAATTCAAATTTATTACATCCTATAATCATTGTGCCTGCTTTTTAAGTGACCAAAGAAATGAGAATACCTTAGAAAGTCAGATTCACTGTAAGTGGGTGTCTAAAAGATCCTTGGTTCATATATTTCTAAGGAGATAATAATTCGCACTAGTTAGGCAACAGGAAATCATAGTTAAATAATAGCCTTTAGAGCTGTCTTGATCTCTACGTGAAGAAGACGTAGATTTAGATTCATAATGGAGAAACCATTTAAACTAATCAGTTGTAGCTGGATGGGAATTGTCCTAAGGAAGATGCTAAAGGAGGAAAAATAGATTTAAAGTACTTTCTGTTTTGTGATGGGTGTGCTAAAAAGCCTCTAGAGTGCTTTCTTAGATTTGCAGGAGGCGCACACGGTTAAGTGTTTTTGATACTTGTGAGAGGAAAATGAGCAGTGGCTTCATAAAAACAAGTTATTCTGACAGGTTGAAGGTTAAGTTTTTTGCTTTGTTTTCTAAGGTTCCGGCCAGTTCTTCCTTATGTAAGTTTTCTAGTCCTGGTTGTTTATTTCATTGTTTTCCTTAGGCCCAGTCAAGAGAGTTATTTATGAATGGCCTTGACCAGGACAAACAGATTAAAGGCTGAATTAGTAGATATGATATGAGCCTTGTCTCTTACTGTTGTTTGTCCTCAGACAAAAGCCTTATTTAAAGCTTATTTGATGGTTTGATTTTTTTTTTTTTTTTTTTTGGCATATGCTGTAACTTCACTGTAATAACCTTGCATGAAAAAAATGAACAGCTATGTCTTTAAGTGTTGGGAATCATGATTGATCTTAGAAGATTGTGCTGTGTTGAGGAAATTGCAGTGACTTTAAGATGAATGTTGAGGGCTAGAGAGAAGATGGCTTAGTTAGTGAAGTGCTTGCCGTTACAAGCATGAGGACCTCAGTTAGATTCCCAATGGCCACATTGAAAAGCAGGTCATGGAGCCGTGTCCTTGTAATCTTAGTGCTGGGGAGGCAGAGACCAGAGATATACATGGGTCTTCCTGGCAGTTAGACAGCCCTAATGAGTGAATCCCAGGGCCCACAGTGAGAGACCTTATTTAAAAAAAAGGGGGAAGGGGGGGTTAAGGTGAACACTTCATAAGGAATGACATTAAAAGTTAACTCTGACCTCATGCACACACAGATAAAGAAATGAAATTGTATTGATTTAGATTTCAATTCTATCATGGATAGCCTTGTGACCCTAAGTGATATATTCTTTTCCTCTCCAAAGAGAATGGAGTCACTTCATAGATTACTAGGATTAAATGCTCATTTAGGCAGAACATAAATCGTGGTGGATAGTTAACAAAACTATCCACTGTTACTAAGCCCATTGTCTTTTGTGGCTTTCTGTATAGGTGATTGAATTTTTTTTTTTTTTTTTTTTTTTTTTTTTTTTTCTTCTTTTTTTTTTTTTTTATTAAAAATTTAATTATACATTTTAAAAATTTTTTACCAGTTCCCTCCCTCCCCCCTCCCCTTCCCCCAGTGCCTCCCCCCCAATTCCCAGATAGTCCTTTATTGTGTGTGCCTAACTCTCCACTGTGTCCTCCTCTCCGATGACATATAAGGACCCAGTGGCATTTCCATAAGCCCTTTCTCTTGTTCCCCTTAAGCATAAGATCACTACTATGGCTGTCAATCCCTTGCCTCCAGGGGTCTCGGTGCCCTTATCAGATGCTAGACTTTATGAGGGCAACAGTGCGCTGGACATTGCGCAGGGCATGCAAAGTTCCATTATGATTGCTTTGGCCCCAACTATTGTTGAGAATCTTGCAAATCGTTGCTCCTCCCATCCTTTTGCTCTTACAATCTTACCGCCCCCTCTTCCGCAAATGTCCCTGAGCTCCAGGATGGGGAGAGATTAGGCTGTCCTAGTTCTATGTGATTGATATAGAGTCTCTGAAGTTCTGGATTGTGGTTTGTTGATTTTCTTTTGCAGTTTTGCTGCTCCTGCAATTCCCTTCACTCCATTCTGCTGGGCACTGTATGTCACCCCCTGGCCAGAGACAAAAAGCTGTTAAACTGGAGTCTTGTTGTAATAGCACATTCAAGGGTAGATGTAATAAGAGTAGGAAACCTCACTGAGAGAGGGGTCCATCACCCATTTGCAAAATGATTACTTTTTATCTGCTAGACTATATGCCCTCCCCTTCTGGTGAGATCAGGAAAGAACGTCTGTGAACTTAACCAGGTTTCTCATTACTTACTTGCAGACCTTCATGGAGGCCTATTTTCTCTGCTGTAACATGGTCTCCTCTCTCTTTGTTTCTGGTGTGGCCCTCCTAACCCATCTCTCTTGTTCATAATCCTTGCAATTACTGTGTTACATAGGTTTACTTTTGAGTGTCCCAATGTGGGCTGGGTGAGTTTGGTACTAGGAGCCACCTATTAGGGAGTACATACGGCGCTTAATTTTCTGGGTTTGGGATACTTCACTTAATATAATTCTTTCTAATGACATCCATTTCCCAGCAAATTCCAGTAATTCATCATTTTTGATGGCTGAGTAGTACTCCATTGTATAGATGTACCACAGTTTCCGTATCCACTCGTCAACTGTTGGACATTTAGGTTGATTCCATGACTTTGCTATTGTAAACAGTGCTGCTATGAACATGGTCGAGCTTGTGCTATCGAGGCGAACCTTTGCTGCTTGGGGGGTTATTCCCAAAAGTGGGATAGCAGGGTCATATGGCATTTCAATCTTTAATTTCTTTAAGAATCTCCAGACGGCTCGCCAGAGTGGCTGTATGAGCCTGCATTCCCACCAACAATGTAGGAGAGTTCCCCTCTCTCCACATCCTCTCCAGCATTTGTCGTTGTTTGTATTGTGGATTTTTGCCATCCTGACCGGGGTGAGATGATATCTCAGGGAAGTTTTGATTTGCATTTCCCTGATGGCGAAGGAAGTGGAGCATTTTTTAAGATAATTGTTAGACATTTTAATTTCATCCCTGGTAAAGTTTCTTTGAAGTTCCAGGGCCCATTTTTTAATTGGGCCAGTGTTTTCCTTGGAGTTTAATTTTCTAAGTTCTTTGTGCACTCTGGACAGTAGAGCTCTGTCAGATATGTGGTTAGTGAAGATTTTCTCCCATTCTGTGGGTTGCCTTTGAGCTCGTGTTACAATCTCTTTATCTGAACAGAAGCTCTTTAATTTCACAAGATCCCAACTGTTGAGAGTTGGTAGCAGTGACTGTGCCATTGGATGTCTGTTTAGGAACTGTTGGCCTAGCCCAACCAGCTCGAGGGAGTTCCCTATCTTTTCAACTATGGTTTTTAAAGTCTCTGGCCTGATATCAAGGTCCTTGATCCATTTGGAATTAAGTCTTGTACATGGTGACAAGTACGGGTCCAGCTTTAATCTTCTGCATGTGGAGATCCAGTTTTGCCAGCACCATTTGTTGAAGATGCTGTTCTTTTTCCATTGGATTCTTTGGGCCCCTTTGTCAAAGACCAAATGGCTGTAACTTTGTGGGCTTATATCTGGGTCTTCAATCCTTATCCATTGATCTGTGTGTCTATTTGGAGCCAGTACCAGGCTGTCTTTATAACTATGGATTTGTAGTATAGACTTAGGTTTGGTATGGTAATACCTCCAGCTGTGTTTTTGTTACTCAGGATTGTTTTTGCTATCCTGGGTCTTTTGTGCCTCCAAATGAACTTTGAGATTGTTTGGTCAACTTCTTTGAAGAATTGCTTTGGGATTTTGATTGGTATAGCATTGAATCTGTATATTGCCTTTGGTAGGATGGTCATTTTTACAATGTTGATTCTGCCAATCCAGGAACAAGGGAGGTCTTTCCACCTTCTGGTGTCTTCTGCAATTTCTTTCTTTAGGGTTTTAAAGTTTTCATTGTAAAGGTCTTTTACCTCCTTAGTTAGGTTTATACCAAGGTATTTCATTTTTTTAGGGGTTATAGTAAATGGCATGGTTTCTCTCAAGGCTTTTTCACTTCTTTCATTCTGGGCATATAGGAAGGCCTCTGATTTTTGCACATTTATTTTGTATCCTGCCACCCTGCTGAACTTCTCAATTAGTTCCAGGAGCTTCCTGGTGGAGTTTTTGGGATCACTCAGGTATAAGATCATGTCATCTGCAAATAGAGATAGCTTGACTTCTTCCTTGCCAATTTGAATCCCTCTTATGTCCCTTTCTTGTCTTATGGCTTCGGCTAAGACTTCAAGTACAATATTGAATAGAAGTGGTGAGAGTGGACAGCCTTGTCTTGTTCCTGATCGAAGTGGGAATGCTTCCAATTGTTCCCCATTGAGCATAATCCTTGCTGTGGGCTTGTTGTATACAGCTTTTATTATATTGATAAAGGTTCCTTCCATTCCTACTGTCTCTAGCGTTTTGATCATAAAAGGCTGTTGGATCTTGTCAAAAGCTTTTTCTGCATCTATCGAGAGTATCATGTGGTCTTGGACTTTGGACTGGTTTACATGATGAATTACATTTATTGATTTGCGTATGTTGAACCAACCTTGTGTGCCGGGGATGAAGCCTACTTGGTCCCCATGAATGATCTTTTTAATATGTTTTTGAATCCGATTTGCTAAGACTTTGTTGAGAATCTTTGCGTCTGTGTTCATCAGGGAGATCGGCCTATAGTTTTCTTTTTTAAGTGAATCTTTATTAGGTTTTGGGATTAAAACGATATTAGCTTCATAGAAGGAATTTGGTAGTGTTCCTTCCTTTGCTATTTGATGGAACAGTTTAAGGAGTATTGGTGTTATTAACTCCTTAAATGTCTTGTAGAACTCTGTGCTGAATCCATCTGGTCCAGGACATTTTTTGGTGGGAAGATTCGAGATTACTTCCTCAATTTCCTTATATGTTATAGGACTATTTAAATAATTCACAACTTCCTGATTCAATTTAGGTAAGTTGTGTTTACTTAGAAATTCATCCATCTCTTTTGTGTTGTCAAACTTCACAGAGTATAAGTTTTTGAAATATGATGTTATAATTCTCTGGATTTCTTGGGTATCCGTAGTGATAACTCCATGTTCATTTCTAATTTTGTTAATTTGGGTTTTCTCTCTCTTGCTTTTGGTTAGTTTAGCTAGGGGTGTATCAATCTTGTTGATTTTTTCAAAGAACCAGCTTTTTGATTGGTTGATTTTTTCTATCGTTTTCTTAGTCTCGATTTCAGATATTTCTCCCCTTATTTTGCTAATCTCTTCTCTTCTACTGCTTTTAGGATCAGATTGCTCTAGTTTCTCTAAAGCTTTAAGCTGCATTGTTAAGTTGTTTATTTCTGATGTTTCCATTTTTTTGACGTGGGCATTAAGAGCTATGAACTTACCTCTTAGAACAGCTTTCATTGTGTCCCAGAGATTTTGGTAAGTTGTATTTTCGTTATCATTCACTTTCAGGAAATCTTGAATTTCCTTTTTAATTTCTTCCTGAATCCAGTTCTCATTCAGCATCATAGTGTTAAGTTTCCAGGAGTTAGTGCATTTTCTCTTGTTTGATGTGTTGTGGATGTCCAGCTTTAGGCCGTGGTGGTCTGATAGGGCACAGGTTAGAATTTCAACTTTCTTGTATATGTGTAGATTCATTTTGTGGCCCAATATGTGATCTATTTTGGAGAAAGTTCCATGTGCTGCTGAGAAAAATGTGTATTCTTTGGTGCGTGGGTGAAAAGTTCGATAGAGATCTGTGAGGTCCATTTCTTTCAGGGTTTGATTAAGTTCCAAAGTGTCTCTGTTAAGCTTTTGACCTGTTGATCTATCCCATGTAGAGAGGGCGGTGTTGAAGTCCCCAAGAATTATCGTTTGGGGGTTGATTTCTTGCTTTAGACGCTGTAGGGTTTTCTTAATGAATGTGGGGGGGCCCGTATTGGGTGCATATATGTTCAGTATTGTGAAATCTTCCTGGTGAATTGTACCTCTGACTAAAATGTAGTATCCATCCGTGTCTCTTATAATTTTTTTTGGTTTGAAATCCATTTTGTCTGATAGCATAATGGCTACCCCTGCCTGTTTTCTGCTTCCATTTGCTTGTAGAATTGTTGACCAGCCTTTTATTTTTAGAGCGTGCCTATCTTTTGTGGTGAGATGGGTTTCCTGCAGGCAACAGATTGATGGATTGTGATTTTTAATCCAAGTTTGTAATCTGTGTCTCTTGATCGGTGAATTAAGTCCATTAACATTTAGTGTTATAATGGAGAAACTATTGTTAATTCCAGACATTTATTATGTTTAGTAGCTTTTATAAGTATATTGCTTCGCTTTTAATGGTGTTATATTTGCCTTCTGTTCTCCTGGATATGCCTGTTTTTTTCTTCACGCTTGAGTATCATTTCTAGCAGTTTTTGAAGGCCTGGTTTGGTGGCCATGTATCCCTTAAAGTTGTCTTTGTGCTGGAAAATTTTTCTTTCTCCCTCGATCATGACTGACAGTTTTGCAGGGTAAATCAGCCTGGGTTGACATTTTTGCTCATTCAATACTTGAAGTATGTCTCTCCAAGCTCTTCTTGCTTTTACTGTTTCGACTGAGAAGTCATTAGTTATTTTAATAGGTTTGCCTTTAAAAGTGACTTGTTTTTTCTCCCTTGAAGCTCTCATCACCAGTTCTTTATCTTGAATGTGGAGTGTTTTAACTATTATTTGCCGCGGTGTGCTTCTATTTTGGTCGTATCTGTTTGGGGTGCGGAATGCCTCTTGTATATGAATGGGCCTCTCTTTTTTTAGATGAGGAAAGTTTTCCTTGATGATCGTTTGAAAAATTTCCTCAGGGGTGGTATTTTGAGATTCTTGCTCCGGTATTCCATGAATACGCATGTTAGGCTTCTTCAGGGTGTCCCATATCTCTTGGATATTTCTCTCAAGTATCTTTTTGGCTTTAACAACCTCTTCCATTGAGCTGGTTAGTACTCCCACTTTATCTTCAAGGTCTGAAATTCTGTTTTCTGCTTCATTAGTTCTGTTGATAAGACTCTCTGTGGCGTTCTGGGTTGAAGATAACTTGTCTTTTAGCTCAGTTTTAAACTCTGCTTGAGTTTGTTTTAACTGTTCTATGCCACTTTTTGTTTCTTGCACTGTTTTTCTCAACTCCTCCAGATGACTGTTGTGTTGCTCTTCAAAGCGATTGATTCGATTATGTAATTCCTCCCGGATTTCCTCTTTCATAGTATTGAACATGGTAATGATCATATTTTGAAAGTCTTTATCCTGGGTGGGGCTTTCTTGGCCTTTTTCCGCGGGTTTGTTCTTGTTGGAGTCTAACATTATGGGATTAATTTCTTCAGTGGGAAATTTGTTTACTTGAGTGTTGCTTCTCATGGATTTGCACTTTGACTTTGGCATTGTCATTTTAACTCTTAAGATCTCTCAATTTCACTAAACTGAATTATTTGGCCTGGGGTACTGGTGGGCAAGGCCTGAACGGGGACTTACCTAGGGCGCGGGGTGAGGCCCGGCTGGATCTCGCGCAGGCGTCCCTACCGGCGGAGCGGGGGCGGGGCGAAGAAGGGAAGGATGGGCGCGTCGGCGTGGAGCTATTTAACCCGAGGGCAGCTGGGGCGGGGCCCGGGCGCAGGGGGAGGTGCTCCTCGTCCCTCGGCCCCCCGCGCGGCTCCGGCTGGATGGTGGGAGTCGGAGCCGGGTCCCCGTGGGCTGACCTGGGGGTCCTAGAGCGCGCGTTGAGGCCCGGCTGGATCTCGCGCAGGCGTCCCGACCGGCGGAGCGGGGGCGGGGCTAGGTGATTGAATTTTTGAATGGAGGAGGTAGATGGAAAATATTTTAAGGGCTAATTGGAACTCAGTTTGAATTGGTAAATGTAATTGGTAGCTCCCACAAAAGTGTAGCTTTGTGTCCTGAGATGAGCTGAGATGGTACTTCTCCAAAAGTAGTGGCTTTAGTTCTGGCACTGGAAGGCTGATATAGGAGGATTGCCAGAGTTCAGGGCCAGCCTGGGCAAGAGAGCGAGAACCTGTCTCAGACACCAACAAGGAAATAATTAAGATAGACTATGCATTTAATCTGTTTCACAGCTCAAATATGTTGTACTTTATCTCTGTCCACATAGGAAAAATAGCTAGCTCATTTGCTTTTGTTAGTGATCAAGCGATTTAGTATTCAGTTTGGTAGACATCATGTTGCACATTGAATTTTCAAGGATAGAAATACTACATTTATTTCTTTTGAATTCTGGAGTCCTAACTTGGTCACAACCTACTGTAGGGGCTAACACATATTCACAGTAAACTATAAATACTATTCTACAAATGGTGTAAGTAATTAGCATGTACTGTTTTTAAAGTTTTTGAAAGAGTTGACTCAAAGAACTTTATTTCAGCGCTCACAGAGTAAGAAACTTCTAAATGATATACACCATGAGCAGATTTGCTCTTTTCAAGAATCCTTAAAGTAGACTTACATATTTTATTGATAATAGACTCATGGGACTAGAGAGATGTCTCAAGGGTTGAACCTTTGCCTCAAAAGTAAAAGACCTGAGTTCCATCCCAGATCCCATGTAAAAGCTCCAGGCAGAAAAATGGCATCCATCTACATTTCTAGCCCTGGAAGATGGAACTTGGGAAATCCCAGAATACATCAGTAAGGTGGTAGAACAATTCAGCCTTTCTGCACATGTACATATCCATACTTAAACATGCAATATATATAGGGGCTGGAGAGGTGGCTCAGGGGTTAAGCCTCCGCCTTGCAGGTGGAAGGTCCTGAGTTCGGATCCCAGATCCCACGTATAGATGCCAGGCGGAAGCGGGGGCGGCCTGCGCTTCTGGCCCTGGTAGGGCGGAGCCTGTGAATCCCGGGGCAGAAGGAGGTGGAGGCTTCCATGGTGGTTCCCGAATTCGTCCGTGGTTCTACACATACACAGACACACACACACGTGCGCAGACGCACATGTGCACAGTTGAATAAATAATAATAAAAAATTTTTTTTAAATTGGTGCAATATATATATATAAAATGCAGCACACACATACACACTCAACAAAGGTTAAGTAGTCTGTTAGTGTTCAGTTCTTACTGGTAAATTGGATTGAATAACTTTATTGTGATATAGGGCCCACATTTCTGAAATCTATATCTGGGATCACCATTTTATGAATTAGAATTAGCATATTGTCTCTTTAGATTGAGTACCTATGGCTAAGAGATCAATTTCTTGTTATGTATTGATTCCCATTGTGTAACCTTAGAACTGTCACTTAACACCTTCATTGTTTCAAGTGAATTTTGACTGATTGAGATAATTATGACAATAACTGATCTGAAAGATGCAGAGGGTGAGGCATACCTATCATTTCAACACTCTGGGGAAAATGGAACCAGAGCACCAGGAGTTGAAGGTCAGCTGGAACTACATGAGACCCTGTCACAACCCCACAACTGATGTGGAAGAAAGAAGGAAATTTGAAATAGGTACAGTTTCCCCTTCATAACTCAGTTTTCACTGGCCATAAAGCTAATGATTTGTATCTCATATGTGCTGTTTCTATTTCCAACAAAGAATCTGCAAATGTTTGAATGAAATTATATTTATTATAAGACTCTATATTGTATGTGTGGAAATTTTTCAAGTTGGTGTTTTTCAGTAAGTAGTTTTCTTTGAGAGCCAGGAGAGCTTAACTTTTTTGGATAACACTCAATAGCCAATTGGTCTTGCTGACTTGTCAGCCCCTCCTGCAATAGCTTGGCATCCTTTGATTGTAAACCACTTTCTGATGTTAGAGATGCCCTGTCTGGAGAGGTCATTCATCAGTATTGTTCAGAATCTGCAGTCACTTCCTTACCCATAAAAACTTTTGAGCCTAGATTTTAAAAGATGTTCCAGTAGTTTGCTTCTGTCTGGATTAATTATTCTCATTCATATTTTGGCTTTCACTTTTTCTAACTAGATATCTAGGAAAACATACTTCATTCATAAATCCATCCCTTCCCCCCCCCCACCTATATATAGTTCTCTTTTTCACCTCTGTACGCTCCCCTCTCAGCCCTTAAAAGGAGTCAGAGCACAGATTAAACCCCTTCCTTCTAATTCTAGTTTGTTATTTTACAAAGAAATATTGCGCTACCTATTTCTCTTACAACTCCTGGGAGGCAGGAGGCATACTGCATGCATTTCTTTTGGATATTTGAATAATCCAAAGAATTCTTGGAATACTGGTGGCCTTCATATTGCAATATTTCAACATACACTGGATTATATACATTCCATTAATATGAAATGGCTTAAGAGTAAGAATTGCTTGCCAAGAGACTTACCTTGACCTGTACTGTATAGGCATTAATTACAGTATCTTATTTGGAAGATTACATTACCTGAATGTCTACTTTTAACACTGAGGAAATGTGTTAGGGAAACCTAATGTGTATGTGGGCTTTCCTGAAAACAACTCTGTATGCATCTAAAACCTAGGTAATTCCTGACATGTAATTTTAACGAATTATTAAATTTAGTAAACTCAAGACTTCTTTTAGGACCGAAGGTATTTTTGTTGAAGATAAACTAGAGTTGATGCCTTTAAAACTAATGCTTTTGGTGCAGTTCACCTCCATGGTTGCTGATAAATGACCATTAAATGGCTTAAGGGAGCAAGGAGTTTATTTCCTTACGACAATCTGGTTACAGTTCTCAGTCCAGCTTGACAGGAGAGTGTCCACCAACATCACATAACAGCTGAGAGAGGGACAATCCTTACTTGTCAGACCGGCATGTCTGGCCAAGTACACAGAAGGATACCAATTTCCTCAACCAGCTCTCAGTATTTTATTCACCTGATCAGGGCCTAGTCCCACCCACCATGGACTGGGTCTTCCCCATCAGCTAGACGATCTCTTGCAGGTTTGCTCTGAGCTTAACTCAACCATTAATTCTCTACAAATGTGCCTGGAGCTCAAACCCTCAACGATCAAGTTGACACCTGTGCCCAACTATGACAGCTCTTTTCAACATTTTTTCTTTGGAATGACTTTTTTTTAAAGAGAAAGAAAGGGAGAGAGAGATCTTATATTTTGGATGTCTGCTCTGGCCAGTAGGAAATGGCTTCTCAGAATTCCATCTGAAACTAGAAAAATGTTCCTTAGGCAAAGAATTGGTTTCAGCATTGGTGTTCCAAGTTAGTGTTTTGTTTGTATGAAGGATCCTGTTACTCTGTAGTCACCTTCAGAATTATTTTTGGTGTAGTAACACATGCTTACTAGAAGGTGTAGACCAGTGAATGTGGAGTTCCACGGTAGTCTGGACTTTGTGGTGAGATCCTGTCTCAAAACACCAAGGGCTGGAAGTAGAGCTTAGTGGTAAAGCACTTACCTAGAATGACAGACTCTGGGTTTGATCTTCAGCATGCACCCTCACACACACATACCACATACCACCAGTTGTTTTTTTGTTGTTGTTGTTTTCCTGGAGAGGGGTACTTTCAGTCTGTATCAGTGGCTTTAAACAAACAAAAGCTTTTTTCATGGAAAACCAAAGAGTTTGGTACTCTAGTGCTTATCACAGGCTGCATTCTTACATTGGCTATGTAGAAAAAGTGTCAGCCCAGGCCATGTCACTATGTAACCATGTTGTGACCCCAGACATGGGGGAAATGTTTTTAAGATGTAATGCAAAACTGAGCATATTGGCACACATGTAATTTGAGAACTGAAAGACTAGATTAGGTCATGAAAGCCAGACGAGCCTGAGCTGCGTAAGTGAGACCCTGTCTCAAAAAAAGTAAACTAACAGATGAGTAAAAGAAAACATGAATTATAAAAATGTTATCACTCAGATATGCCCTGGTGAGATTGCTACTTTAGCCATTTGAATGTGCTAATATGTTCTTTGGGAGATACATTATGCTTCTTCCCTTGTCCTCCATGCCTCTTAAGTACATCTTTCCTGTTAAATTCTGGTGTGGGCCATGCAGTCTGTCCTGTCTAACTTTTATTAGCTATTTTGCTATTGTTGCCTGCTCAAATTATTTTCACGATTTCACTAGGCATTTGTTAACATTATCAGCAAATGCGATGATACATAGATAGTGTGAAAAAATCTTTAGGTTTGATTGTGCTGTATGCACAAAGAAAAATGTATTTATCCTCATGTTCAAAGAATTCTTATGATGGAGATACTTCATTTTATTGTAAGTTGGAAGATAGACTTAACTCCGCTCCTAACTGCTGTGTAGTGACAGTGTTCTTGATGCACAGTAATACTGCTTTTTTGCTTAATGTAGGTGTCCTTTATTCTGCGTTCTCTATGTAATGAGTGTTTGAAACTTTAGCACATTTGAGCATGAATTTGCACTTAGACATTTTTAAGCATCACATGAAGCTTTTCTTTGAGAGCACACATGTAAAGATATAAGTGGTATAACTGTCTGGACCAGAGAAGAGCAGAGCAGACTGTATTACAGGTCACAAGTATATCATGAGTCAGGTAGCTTAGATGAGACAGGCTATGTGCCTTAGACATGCAGATGACAATTTGCCTGTGCAGAATTAAATCATCTATCTAGGAGAGCTTTTTAGATGAAGACAATTATAAAACCAGTCTCTGGCATGTTTGAACTTGACATTTATGGAGTACTCAGGAATGTATAGCCTGAGAAAAGTTGAAGAATAGTGGATGAGAAAGTCACAGTTAGAAGCAAGCCTTGTTAGGAAGTACTTTGAAAGCCAGATAGAGTTGAGACTTACTGATGGATTGGCCCATGGGGTCATTGAGACTATTGAGTAAAGGTGAAAGCATGGCTAAAGAGGTAGGAATAATTTGAATGTCAGGCAATGAGGTCATGTGCTATGAGGAGCAAGAGCTTTGGATTGTTTCAGGAAGGGGAGAATGCTACCAAATTATCATTTCAGGAAATATTTATTTGTACTAGTTATGTGCAGAATATGGAGATTTGCCCCATAGGATTTTAACAGTGTTAACAAGTCACTTGAAGTAACTAGAAGTGATTCTTTTTTAACTACTGAAAAAAATGCAGTAAAGCATGACAAATATAAGTGAAATTCTTTCCAAGAATGTTTTCATCTTAATACTGTACAATAGAAATAGAATACAGCCAAATGTGATTTAAAATATTTTTATTTCCATGTGATACATGGGAGAATTCATTTTATTTGTGTTTGTATAGGGTACATGTTCTTGGTAAGAAGATACGCATGTAGAGGTTGACATCAGGAATCAAACCCAGAGCTTACCTATAGGGATAGTCAACTTTCTTTGGGAAATTTCCTGGCTCCATCTTCCAGTGCTAGAGTTATAGGTGGACCCACCTTTGGGGATCCAGACTCAGGGTCCTTTTGCTTGTGTAACAAGAGCTTTAACTGCTAGGCCATCGCCTCAGGTCCACAAATTTAACTTTTTAATCTCAAAAATATTATCATTTCAACAGAGGATGCTAGTCATCGTTTTCAAACAAGTGACTATTATAACAGTTCAGGCTCAAGGCTTCATGGAAGGAATGGAGTTGGAGTCATGCTCAGAAGTGCTTTATATTCACAAGGAATATGAAAAGTCTCTTCAGGGAGAGTTTGGCACAGGTTTGAGTCAAGATAGGAAATAACGCCAGTGTATAAGAGAGGCATCCTGGCAGAAGCACATATATGTGGGAGGCATGTTGTAAGAAGTCTGGGTTGATAGGTTGGCAAACTTTCACTTACTCTGCCTCCACAGCAATGAACTGAAAAAACTTTTGACCACAAAGGATCTTTATTGGAGCTATAGGAAGGTGACTGTGATGTCAAAGACTTGAAGGGGGCTAGAGAGTAGTAAAGGACTGAAAGCAGTGGGAATAGGGAAAGGTGGTGGTGGGAGGTTTTATTGTACATGCAGAAAAAGGAGCAGTTTCATTTCTGCCTTGTCTGCTGCTTTCCTCCAAACTACGGGTTGTTGTGTAACCCATTTCCTGTTGAAATTGGTCTAGCTGCTTCAGAATCCATGTTATATAAGTCAGAAGAATTATGTAAGCAGTAGACATCATCAGGACCTTAATTATGTGTGTTGTTGTTTCTGTGTGTTTGTGTAGTTGAAATTTTAGAAACAGATAATAAATATGTAACTTGGGTAAAGACATACATTTACCCTTAAGATTAGTATGTTTTAAATCTCTAAGAATTCTTGTTGTGATCCCAGAGAAAGTGCAAATAAGTTGGTCCCAAACCAGAAAATAAAGTGACATTTGAGAAGTTCAGGGAGTACTCAGGATTCTTTTAGCTATATGTTGACTATTTTTAATACTTGAGAAGGAGAGATGTGTGTGGAGGGTATATACTTAATTTGGGAGCCTAGAAAGGCCAGAGAACTTTATGCATCCTTTAATATTGCCCATCCGTTGTATTTCTCTGCTACACCACATGTTGACTTAGCTCTGAATTGGCTGTTTCCATAGCAAAAGTTGCACGGAGGCTGTTTTACAGACTTCGAAGTAGATCTCTGAGTAACGAAAGGTAATCTGTTACCATTTCCTTAAACTCATGGAGTTATTGAGATTGAGAGTTGGCTGTCTTTCATTCCACTTGGAGTTTTTAGGAGCAATGAAGTGGGGTCTTTTGATGACAGATTGTGGCAATCGCAAAGACTTCATGGTAAAGAAAGGTAGATAATACTGTGTGTAATTCTAGATTATATTAAAGTAAACTAGGTTGTGTTGTTGACAGTTAATGCCCAGTATCTTACTGACTTAACCCAACAAAAGTTTGTTTTCATAGTGTATGTCCATCACCCAGGGATTTAGATTGGGAGAAAATAACCATTTGGGAACTGAACATCTAGAACACATATGCTGTATGAGAAGCGAACCTGGGTAACTATACATAGGTTTTTCCATTTAAGCTGGAAAACCATCCTTTCTCTTGTTTTCATCAGACAAAAGTAATCTCTGACTCTGGATGCTGTGCAGTGCTGGGAAATGTAGAAGGGCCAATAGAATGTTTCCTAAGGGCTACTGTCTCTCCTGTAGATGGTCCCTTCTCATGTTGTGAGTAAAGATATCAGATTGGAGTGAAACTTGCTTCACTAAATATAAGCTTATATTTGTAGAACACCATTCTAAAGATGGTTTAGATCCTTTCTTAAGCAGTGGAAAAGAAAACCATAGCTGTGAATGGAGAATCTACTCTTTCTAAATTATCTGGCTTTCAAGTGTCATTGTGCTTTACCTAATAAAACATTTTTGTGCGATAGGACCCGTATCTAGAATCTCCCTTGAAAATTACAGAAATGACTTGGAGCAAAACATATATAAAGTTGCCATTTTAAATTTTTCAACCATTTTTCAGAGTCTGAAACATTTGTTTTTAAAATACTAGCATTCCTACTACTTCACATGTTTATCCTTTAAGGTAACTGGCATATATGTATCCTCTAGCAAAGATGGATATATAGAAGTTCAGTGCATGAAGTAACTCATTGATAGTGAATAGTTTTTAAGTTGCATTTGTAAGTGGTGATAGTGAAGCAAGGTGAATAAGAGTTATTTACAGGTGCGTATAAAAGATTCAATAAAAAGATGGGTAGTGGTCACTGCAAATTTTGTTTTTCCAGAAAAATTTGTCAGTGTACTACTGGCTGTGGTTCAGAAGAATTCAGTTATGGTTTGAATGAAGTTTGTCACTGTGTCCTGGCCTGTCCCATGTTTACAACCTATAAGTACTGCAAAGCCATACATTAGATCATTCGTTCCCTTCAGATTCTCATGAAGACAGTTGGTAGTGAGGAAACTGAAGCTCTCAGAGCAAGTGAGCTGAGACTGTAGAGTAGCAGCAGAACTGGTACCAGATAATAACCCATGTCTGCCAATCCTTGGATTATGCCCTCTGCATGTGTCCTTGGTCAGCTCACCGTATTATTGAATATTTGATGATGGTTTCCATACCTTTTGCTTCAAGATTGAGCATTCATCATCCTTAACAGTATTTTCTGTGTACAGTGGGAAAAGAAAGCAACAATTAAGTCAGTGAGACAGGGCTTCTGTATTGTGAGAAGGCATCAAACTAAAGTCATTGTCTTAGTTACTCTTCAGTCACTGATACGAATACATGACCTAAGCAATTCAGAGGAACAAGTGAATTTTTATTTCAGCTTGTAAATTTCAGGTTATAGCCCATTATGACAGGAAAGTTATTTATGAGCAGCTGACAAGGGATCTGGCCACACCACCTCCACAGGAACATCTTGAGAGAGGGACAAGAACCAAAACATACTTTCTAGTTTCTGGTCTGCCAAATTCCAACCTGTTTTCTCATCATCTTAACTACTTCCACATCAATTAGATAATCTACAATCTTATTCAGGGTCTCGTTTTAACTAAATGATTCTCCATAGGTGTATCCATCTACCAGCTTAGTTCTTAATTGTCAAGAGTTGATATCTGAAACTAGCTGCCACAATAAGCTTTCAAAAAGTAGTAGTTATTGGAAGAATTAAAGGACGTGTGTACATTGAGCTTAAATTTGATCAGAAGTAGTTAATAAACAGTGTCTATGTATTAGCGAGGCAGAGTAGAATAGTGGAAGGAAACAAGCTTCAGGCAGTTGGGCCTTGGCTCTCTACTGTGTTCTACTCGTGACTCTGAATATGTTCTTTCTCTTAACCTTTGTATTTTCCTCCACAAAAAGGCGGCGGGGGGTGTTAGGAGTACGTTTTCCTTGTAAGGGTGTTTGGAACATTGTCAAAATAATTAAAGACCTCAACAGAGTCCCTGCCTGTAGATGTTCAGAGCATGATCAGCACACTGATAGCGTTTGAACTAGAAGGTATACTTGTCTGAACATCAGGAGCCTGACACTTGATTTCTTTCTCTTGCTTTTGTACAGGAAATAACCATGGACAAAAGTGAGCTGGTGCAGAAAGCCAAACTTGCTGAGCAGGCTGAGCGCTATGATGACATGGCTGCAGCCATGAAGGCAGTCACAGAACAGGGGCACGAGCTATCCAACGAGGAGAGAAATCTACTCTCTGTTGCCTACAAGAATGTAGTAGGTGCCCGCCGCTCCTCCTGGCGTGTCATCTCCAGCATTGAACAGAAAACAGAGAGGAATGAGAAGAAGCAGCAGATGGGCAAAGAATACCGTGAGAAGATTGAGGCGGAGCTTCAGGACATCTGCAATGATGTTCTGGTAAGGGACCAGCACTTCTGTCTAAACAGTGGTTTCTGAGGAGTAGCACCTGATTTCAAATACGTATTCTCATACCACATGTGAGAGATTTTATATCATTTATAACTCGTCTTTAAGCAAGTGGTGCTTTTTTTAAACCTTTACTTGATGAGAGATATTCATCATTTCTGTTGTGTTTTTCTCTTCCATTATAGAGACCTGTGACAAACATGAATGTTCAGCATTCCTCTATTTTTCATTAGAAATTGAAGCCAGATAGATGGGATATTTACATAGATAGAGCCATGGGGGGTAGGGGTGTTGTGGGATTCTCAGTAATGATATTTTCTCTAGTAGGGAGGGTTGGATCTAAGAGCTGCCTTTCAGCCTCTCCTTAGTCGCACTTTCAAAGTGTAGAAACGTGACTTTATCGGAAGGGTAGACATATCTGTCAAGTGTAGCATGACTACAAAGCTGAATCTGAGGTAGTTTGGAGCTGTTTACTGTGGTTTAAAAACTAGTCAGATGGTAGAGTTCTCTGGTTGCAATTTGGAATCAGTTGGGAAGGGCATATATCCTAGTGCAAATCAAAATTATGTTGTCTTTCCTTCATATCCTGAGCCCACTGGGAACTTTCTTTCTTTCTTTTCTTCCAGGTGAATTCAGGTAAAAATGAATGGTGAGGGCTACTTTGAAGGGAAAAGAAGTTTACACTTGTTGATCTTCTTCTCCCCTGCTGGTTGCTTCTTGCTTGACACCTTTTGAAAACCAGTGCAAAACTTGTTGGTCATTAGGCAGTCCTCTTCTCCTTAACACATAAGTGTTGGATACCCTGTCTATCTGCAAAACTGCTGCTGCCACTCATGCCATCCGTCACATTGAATAGCTAAGCTTTGCGTTGGGCTTCTCTTTATTAGACTCAAGTGTTTTTTGACTAAACTTGTTACTTACTGGTGATTTGGGGATTTGTCTGTTGTTGGTACACTAATTCCTAAATGCTGGGAATAGCTGGTATTCAGATGAAGTATGACATGCATCCATAATTCCTGAAATATTGACCAGTTTTTAAGAGCATCTGAAAGAATGTGAAGAAGAGCATAGTACTTACTGCCAGTTTTTCAGGATGCCATATTCTAAAACTCTGGAAAACGTTGCTGTCTACAAAGCTCGGACTTCTTCAGAGTTCCTTTTGTTATAAGCATAAATACTTAAAGGAATTTGTTATTAATAATAGTTCTAAACTCTTGAGTGCCTACTATGTGCCAGGGAATGTAGTGAGCACTTTATGCCCATTATCTTGCTTGTCCTCACAGCTGCTTCAGTAGGTGGCTGTTCTAGCCACCTCCTCCTGTAGCTGAGGAATCTGAGGCTGGGGTCATGGATACAGATACAGATGGTAAGCGGCAGAAGAGGGCTTTCTTCCCAGGTTGGATTGATTTTGAACTTAGTTCTTCACAGTTTTGCTATTGCTTTTTTGCTCTCTCAAAATGGAAAGAGTATTTTTTTTCTTTTTCTGGTAACTACAGAAGTAATTTTTTTGTATGTAGGTTTTTTTTTTTCTGTTGCATTTTGTTTTGTTTTAAAAGAAAACCTCACTTGCTACTACCCAGGAAGCAGTAAGATCCTCTTAAGATTTTCCCCTATATTTTCATATTAGAATGGGAATCTTTTGTTGGTAATCTTTTTTTTTCATTTCAGCGTCATTTGAGGGGTTTTTTGCATTATTACTGTATTTCTGCACCATCATTTTTACTCAGCTATTAGCTAA
Organism: Typhlomys cinereus; assembly: GCA_023101885.1. Lineage (NCBI taxonomy): Eukaryota > Metazoa > Chordata > Mammalia > Rodentia > Platacanthomyidae > Typhlomys > Typhlomys cinereus. Next base: position 4,966,863 of record JALPQD010000095.1, read on the forward strand.
CCATGATGGATAGTCAAGATAGCTTTTAATTGAAGAATGCAGGTATCTGCTACTATGACCTGACTGAGCAACATTTAGAGGATTGAATTAAAAAAAAAGTTATCTTTAGAAAAATTGGGTAGTGGTAGTGCATACCTTGAAATCTCAAACATAATTTTAATGTCTTAACAAGCAATTGAAATTTTTTTAACCATGAGAATCTTTTTTTTTTTTTTTTAAAGGAACTGTTGGACAAATACCTTATTCCCAATGCTACACAGCCAGAAAGTAAGGTATTCTACTTGAAAATGAAAGGAGACTATTTTAGGTATCTTTCTGAGGTGGCATCTGGAGATAATAAGCAAAGTAAGTAACATCTTTTAAAGTGTGATCAGTAGGGGAGCTGGTCTTCCTTCATAATAACTTCAGTTTTTGCTTTGTTCACATAGACACTAAGGTGACAGTGTTCAGAATTTCAAAGGTCATACATGAAGTCTTGGTAGTTGACAACATCAGTATGTAAAAGACAAATGGGGCATTTGGTGTGGAGAGTATTTAAAGAAATCTATATCTGGAATTGATAATTCTTTGTACCGGCAACACATTAAAAGTACAGTGGTCTGCCTTTTTCCATTGCTTTAATTTACTTAGTTTCAGTTACAGAAGATCAACTTCTGTCTGAAAATATCAAAGTAAATGATAAATTAGTTTTAAAATGCACACTGTTCTGAGTAATTTGATGAAATACCATGTAAGTTTTCTTAGGTGAAGAATCATGTTTGTACCAAGTATCCACCCCGTATGTAATAACCCCTTATTGGCCAGTTGGTTGCCATTTTTGGTATTTGACTCTTCTAATATGTCAGTGCATGTGTTCAAGAAACATTTTTCTTTCCAAAGTGCAAACTTCTATTGCAGTATATTTAAATTTGTTGTATTGCTCTCCTGTGCTAACTTGTAGAATAAATATCATAAGCATTGTCTATGTAGGAAAAAGAATGCTGTTGGTCGGATTTGGTACTATACAGTGTGGGGATCTACTAGTTGTCTTGAAACATCACCAAACAACAATAGTGATACATTTCTTTGACTACGTGGATTATTGTAAATAATGATAATTTTAACTGCTTTCTGGGCTGGAGAGATGGCTCTGGGGTTGAGTCTCTGCTTTGAAAGCAAAAGATCCTGAGTTTGGATCCAGGATCCCAAATAAAAAATGCAAGATGGAAATGGCAGCAGCCTGTATTTCCAGGCCTAGAAAGCAGATCCTAGGAAACTCCAAAGTAAAGCACATAGAGGTAGAAGCAATCCAGAGTGATTCCCAAAGTCACCTTTGGGCCTCCACAGACACAGAGAAACACACACACACTAAATAATAATAATAAAATAAAATTTCGACTACTTTTTCTTAATTAATTTTTTATTATTATTTATTCAATTGTGCCTCTGTGTGTGTGTGTGTGTATGCGTGTATGTGTGTGTAGAACCACGGACAAATTCGGGAACCACCATGGACCTCCTCCTCCTTGTTTACTCTGCCCGGGGATTCACAGGTTCCGCCCTACCAGGACCAGAAACGCAAGGCTGCTCCTGCTTCTGCCTGGTGTCTATACGTGGGGTCTAGGATCCGAACTCAGGACCTTCCGCCTGCAAGGCAGAGGCTTAACCCCTGAGCCACCTCTCCAGCCCCTCAACTACTTTCTTAAGCGCCTATTATGTGCCAATTACTTTGGGGTTTCACTTATCCTCATATGAGCTTATGAGTTTATGTGAGACTCTCCCATTTTTTACAATAAAGGAACTAAGGCTTGCATTCTGGAATTTCTACTTCAAGCCCATACCTTGTGAATAAAGTTGGGAATCTAGGGGCTGAAGAGGTGGCTCAGGGATTAAGCCTCTGCCTTGCAGACGGAAGGTCCTGAGTTCAGATCCTAGACCCCACATATAGACGCCAGGCCGGAAGCGGGGTTGGCCTGCTTTTCTGGTCCTGGTAGGGCGGAGCCTGTGAATCCCGGGGCAGAGTAAACAAGGAGGAGGTGGAGGCGTCCATGGTGGTTCCCGAATTCGTCCGTGGTTCTACATGCACACACACATACGCATACATGCACAATAGAATAAATAATAATAATAAAATTTTTTTAAGAAGTGAAGCAAATTAAAAAAAAAAAAGAGTTGGGAATCTAGCATTGGTTAGGCAGATGTTTTTCCATTAGTGTAGCTTCTCCACATTCTGTCTTGTTAAAGGTCATATTTGTGATTCTTGACTGCTGTAGTGCCCTTTATTATGATTTCTCCTGGACATTTACTATAGTACTTGGGATAAATAGATATCCAGTTTAATGGTGAAGGCACCTCATTTTGATGGCTTGTTTGCTTCTGTATAGTTTACTAAAGTAATTTCATAGGATCTCATGTGATGTAACCTAGGAAAGAAACTAGCTTTTCATGTCTTTACTTTTCAGCCACTGTATCGAACTCGCAGCAGGCTTACCAGGAAGCATTTGAAATTAGTAAGAAAGAAATGCAGCCTACGCACCCAATTCGACTTGGCCTTGCACTGAATTTCTCAGTCTTTTACTATGAGATTCTCAACTCTCCGGAAAAGGCCTGCAGCTTGGCAAAAACGGTGAGAAAAGACCTTGATCTCTGACCTGAGTGAGATAGTGTTTTCATGAGTGCTAAGAACTTCCTTTGCTTTCTGAACATTCTCACTGTCTTTGGGCTTCTAAAAAGATTGACATTTTTTAGGAAATAAGTACAGAGTCATTGCTTTTTGATGCCTTCTAGTGTCTTGCTGATTTCGTCTGTCTCTTTGGTTACTGTTGGTAGTGGGAAGATATTCCAGGTGAAGCTTGGTATTGGTTATTTGTGGCCATTTTTGTAAATAGGATACTATGAAATAAAACAGATCACATTTTCTTTGAATGCTGTATTAGTTCCTCTTTTTCCTATCCTTGTACAGTGTTACTTGAAATTTTTAAGTTTGGAAAAGGTGCCTAAAGTGAACTTTATGTTCTCTTTTTGTTCTTTGTATCCAGGCTTTATTTAAAAAGGATTACTTAAAAAAAAATCACCCATTAATTAAAAATGTACGAATTTGCCTAGAATAAAGGTACTAATAGTAATACTGCTTATTTATTAAATAAGCTGAGTTCACATGTAGGAATTTTTACCATTGTCGTTTGGTGCCTTATAATATTCATTCTACATTTGAAACAACTAACAAAGTAATAAATCCAAGGGTCTCCCGAAATACCATTTTTTAAAATTTGAACCAAATGAGTTTTGGACTCTTTACTTAAAGCCTCTTTGTTTTAGGCATTTGATGAAGCAATTGCTGAACTGGACACATTGAATGAAGAGTCTTACAAAGACAGCACTCTGATCATGCAGTTACTTAGGGACAATCTCACTGTAAGTACTTCTAGAGGCTTCGTGTCTCTTTCCTGTTTACCTGCTTGATTTTAACACTGTTACCCAAAATTCAAGGAGACATTTGTACTCTAAAAAATGTCAGTTTTTAAATTATTGACATTTCTTTCATAGACAATGCTTAAGTTTGGACTTTGTAGTCATCATTGTCTAGGGTAGTAATAAGGAATTTAAAATAGTCTGGTGAGGTCATATGTAAACTGGGCTCCTTCCTGGGGAAGTTTTTAATGTCTCTACTTTGGTTATAGCTTTTCTCCTTTTCTTTTGCAGCTGTGGACATCAGAAAACCAGGGAGACGAAGGAGATGGTGGGGAGGGAGAGAACTAATGTACGTTGTGCTTTATGATCTGTTCAGTGTCACTCTGTACCCTCCACATTATATCCCTTTGTGCGATAAAAAAAAAAAAAAAAAAATCGAATGTTGACTTTCGATTTTTCACAGCCTCAGCCTAGCAGAAATGGTCCCGGGGATAAACAGCTGGTATTTGTAGCTAAATTTAAGACTGTTCACATAAATGCCACGGCATTCTGAAGTTTTGATTTAGATTAACATTGACAGGATTACTGTGTGTTTTAATTTTTAAAAAACTGAACACTGTGATTATGGGGTTTTGTAACTTAGCAGAACTCTTAATGGTAGAAAAATAGACCCGAATTATGTGTAACCTTTTGGAAAGTTTAATCTGATTATCAAAGTAGTCACTGAAATACAATTCTGTTGTAAAGTTGTACAGAAAGTTATAGAGATTATATTGACGCTGGGACCTGGAGTGAGATGCTGACCATTCAGCATTGGAGTTCAATGGTGAATTCACAGGAATTCTGCCTGTGGCTGAAGCTTACAGACACCTGACCATTTGGGGCTGTTGCCACTCAAAAGTTCATGACCACAAATATCTACAATGTCTTCCTCTGAGGAAACTCAAGCCTGAAAGTGAAATTCTCTGTGACAGATAACTGAGCTGTGACACCAACAAAGGTCCCATGCTCATCCAACATGTGTTACTAAAAACCCCCTAAACTGCAGCAATATGTACTAACTTGAGAAAATCGGAATCTCTAACCCTGCTGACCTGACCCATAGCTAAAGGGGAAAAAAAGAAGCAGCAGCCGTGTGTCTTATAGTCACTTCTGTTTTCTGGATGAATAGTGTTCTAGTAAAGAGCCCCTCACCCAAGGAGGGCTCAATCTTTGGGTTCTTCTGGCTTAGAGGGTTTAAATTCTGGAATTCGGCATTGTTTTCCCTTATCCTTTTTTAGTACTGACTGCTGTTTTCTCTTCCCTCTTTTCTTTCTTTTATCTTTTTTTTTCTCCCTTCTTTTCTCTTTTCATCTCTCTCCCGCACATTTGGAAGCCTTTTATCTGCTGTTTGTTCACTTTCACTGTATGGGCAGGCAGCTGGTGAGAGGCACAGAGCACACTGGCGAGCAAAGTTTGCTTCAGGATGCTGAGGAGTGCTTCTGACGCATTACCCTTGTCTTCCCTCAGTTCTTGGTATGGTTGTTGGTCTTCAGTCATATCATGACCTGAATCAAAAAGTACTTTTAAGTATTCATAATTTCTTCCTATATTGCAAGCAGTCCTGATAATGCTCATTAGTACCTGTCACCATAACTTTGAGTGTACTCACCCAGGTAGCTCAGTTTTCAGACGTGGAAACAAGACCCTATAATACAGGGAAGTTGCATGGACACTACAATAAAGAGAATCAAGAATAACCAGGCCTGTCAGTCTCACACTATCAACCCCTCCACCATTGACATTCCATGTAGCTTAGAGTCCATCTGTTTGTCCATCTGCTGAAATGAGAAAAGAAAAATTCATGCACTGATTTTTAAACCAAACCAAAAACAAAACAAAAAAAATTCCTTTCTAGCTGAACAAAAATGTGCAGTTAATACTTGGCGCTTGAAAATGCAGTAGTGAATGTGGAGCCAAGCCTGTCTATATATCTGGTAGCTCTTTGCTTTGTTTTTCCTTACCAGTATTCTGCCTACCGTTTGCTTCTGTGATGGTCATATTGCCTAGCAAGCACACTTGTGGTTGTGGAAATAGTATAGCAAAAAACAAAACAACCCCAGTTATTGATGTACTAGATTTGTGTATGTCTTTTAAACAAGTTCTAGTTTCACCTTACACAGGATAATCAGGAAAAGTGTAAAGATTCAAAAGTGAAATAAAAAATTTTATCAGTTGCTTGTGAATTGATGTGTCACCATTATCAGAAAAAACAATTCTGATCACACTTATTTTGGACTCTCTGCTTTCTTTAAAAAGGTAAGCAGTTTTATCTCATCCTTTAGAACCACAAGTCAAGGTGCATGTTGTATAGCTGTTTTCTGTTGGGTTAGATATAATTGCTATCATCTCAAGCTAGAGCAGCTGTGATCACTCGCATTTGACTCTTAAAAGATAAAGTCTATTTAGGTACCTTAGAAGGGGGGGGGAGTTCACCAGGTCCTTCCCAAGATTAATAGAAACAGTTGTTTTTTTTTGGAGGGAGGCACAGATGACTGAAATTTCTGGTGGTACAGCTGCCTGTAAGTTGTGCAGGCAGCTTCCCAGCAGTGCAGCTGCCTTCAGGTTGCCCATGCCCCTCTTTGTAAGTAACCCTAATAAATTTAATGATTTACCAAAGTGGACTTGGATGCGATCTTTTCTTTAGGTTGTTAGTGCCTTCCCTATTTAGGTGGACAGATTTTTTTCCCCCTTCTGCATGTTTGGGGGTATGTGTGAATGAGTATATATACATGAGTTTCTTTGAGGGTGTGTGCCTTAGAGACCCAAGGGTGATAGTAGGAATCATCCTCATTTGCTCTTGCATTTTAATTTTGTGAACCTGAGTCTCTAATGAAACTCAAAAGCATGCCATTAGGGGGAGTCTGACAAGCCAGATTGTTCTAGGAATTCCTGGGCTAGAATTAAAGACAGTACCACACCCACATTTTTTACTGGTGGTCTACAATTCCTTTTGTTTTCAAGATGAGGACTAAACACTGGACCATCTCCTCAGACCCCATAAATAGATGTTCCTTTACATCTCTTTGGTACTCAAAACACACCTAATAGAACCAAAATGTCTGGGATGAACAGTTGATAGCTCCCATTACTTGATACAGAGGTTTCCTTGAGTGGTTCTTTCTTTATAATACACATTTGGGAGGTGGGATCGGTTAAGGTGGTTCCTACTCCCTATCATCTTCCATAGAGGATGCACTGGAAATCATGTGTAACATCTTCAGTGAACTGTTACAATGGTGTCTAGCGTGATGTCCACTGTAATATGTCATGCAAGTGAGGCTGAGCCATTTGCCCAGAAAGAATTTGTGTTTAAAGGAAGGATAACAACAGAAAAAGAGGAAAGAAAGAAAGAAAAAAAAAAAAAAAACATGGATATTACCCTTTATTTTGGCAAGAAAAGCAGAAAAGGGGAAATGAAGTGGAGTCGTTAACTTGATTCACACAACTAGTGGGCCATAAGGTAAAGTGCACATGGCTGTATACTAAGGAGCCCTTCCTGGAACCTTGGAAAGAATTAGACATCAGGGAGGGAAAGAACAACGTGGGAAATGATCTAAGCCCAATCTTTAAGTTTAGCATGTAGGCCCTCTTATAATAACCTAATATAGAAAGGTTGGAGACTCTTGTGCCCTCTCAGCCTGGTCTGAGGTTGTGGTATGTGAGTGCAAATAACCATGATCATTGCCTGGGAAGTGGAGAAACAGTCTCAAGGCTGCATAACCTAAGGCAATGTGAGGGAAATATGTCTTAAACTCAATTGACCCATTAGGGATGCTTTATTGTCACCCACTGACAACCCCCATGAACGTTCCTGGGAAGCAGTAAAGGAAAGAATGGATCACTGAGGGAATTGGACTGGTGTTTGGTGACTAGTTCACCAGCCAAACAGTAAAAGCAGTGACCTTGGGATTAGTACGGGCCTTAAGTAATCCTAGTAGTAATTGGACATGATTTCAGTTTAAACTAACAGGTCTGAATGTAAACTGAATATAAGGTGCTAAAGCATTCAAGAGGGGCTGAAAAATGGACAAAAGTGGGGTCCTGATCACTGAATCTATGACAGTCAAATTCGGTGCTTGAGAGCCTCTGGAAGGTTGTAAAGCCGGAGCAACAGTTCACTGAAGGTGATCCCCTCTGCTATAGAGAGAGATCTGGAATGGGAACCACCTTAGAAGGGGTGATTTAGATTGCCTGCAAGCAAATACCATATAAGGCAACTGGAGGTCCTTTATTGAACTGGATACACATTGGTCCCTTTTTGGTATGCAAAACACTTGGGCTTTAGTGGACACTGGAACCCGATGTATCTTCCTGGCAACCCCACAAAGTGACAGGAGAATGGCATAAGCAAAAGCCTTAAGAATAACTCAAGACTAACTTCATAGACCCACTATTGATCATGGGTTTGTTAATCACTAACAAGGCAGGCAGGCACTGTTGGAGCATAATCTTGTGTGGATGAACTTTCAAAGTGTTTATGTTCAGCTGAAAGTTTGGTGCAAATGGAGCAAACCTAGAGGCATTCTTGTCCATTGCTGTAATCTTTAAAACTTGTCTCCATCATCTTAAATTGAGCATGCTTAAACTTACTTCATATCTGAGCATGCTCAGAAATAGGCCAACCCCCTCCATGAAGGTATATAGGCTTCCTGAATAAAATCTCCATGCCTTCTCTCCAAGGTGGACATTGCTTGGAAATAACTTCTATTTTCTCCTTACCTGCTGCAGGTAATGAACTTTCTCCTTTTTTTATTATTATTCAATTATGTGTGTGTGTGTGTGTGTGTGTGTGTGTAGAACCACGAACGAATTCAGGAACCACCATAGGACCGCATCCACCTCCTCCTCGTTTACTCTGCCCCGGGATTCACAGGCTCCGCCCTACCAGGGCCAGAAGCGCAGGCCGCCCCCGCTTCCTCCAGGCGGCTATAAGTGGTGTCTAGGATCCGAACTTAGGACCTTCCGTCTGCAAGGCAGAGGCTTAACCCCTGAGCTACCTCTCCAGCCCGTCTCCACTTTTTTTATATCTTGGCTGTGCTTATTTTTAAGGTTTTACGTTCATTTCATTTGGTGGCCCAGGATCTTGCTTTGTCATTCTGCCCACCCTCTGTAACAAGAGTTAATATTTACACGCTTCTGAGAGCATGCCTTGCATATCTAAAAAGGCATCCAGAAAACGTGCAAGTGCTCGTAAAGGAAAGACCCGGAAGTTAATCTACACAAAGAGCAAGGGCCAAGTGCAGCTGTGATATTCTTGAGAGTTAAAGTGCACATGATCCCAACAAAACTACTCAAGGGGGCTGGAGAGGTGGCTCAGGGGTTAAGCCTCTACCTTGCAGGTGGAAGGTCCTGAGTTCAGATCCTAGATACCACGTATAGCCGCCTGGAGGAAGCGGGGGCGGCCTGCTTTTCCAGGTGCTGGTAGGGCGGAGCCTGTGAATCCCGGGGCAGAGTAAACGAGGAGGAGGTGGAGGCGTCCATGGTGGTTCCCGAATTCGCCTGTGGTTCTACACACACGCATATATGCACAATTGAATAAATAAAAAATTTAAAAAAAAACTATACTCAAGACAGGGCTGGGAAGACGCTCAGTGGATGATAAAACAATTGGTGAGGATTGGTGTTTGGATCCCTAGAACCCATGTGAAAGCTGGGTAGATGTGGCAGCAGCCTAGAAAGGAGAACTACAGTCAAGCTGACTAGCTAAACTAGCCAGAAATGGGCTCTGGGTGCAGTGAGAGATCCTGCCTGAATAAATACAGTGGAGAGCCATCGAGGATGACGCCTCATGTCAGTTTCAGACATTCTCACCAACCCAGACACGTGTGCATCTGCACTAAATAGATGCAAGTGCAAAAAAAAAAAAAAAAAAACAACTGCCTGAGCCTGTAAAATAGTTGTGATAGTTTGATATAATGGCTCATTTGAATACTCGATCTTGTTTTTTGTGACTTGACTGGGGGGGTTCACATGGGATTGGGACAGAAAGGTTCAAGAGATGTTTGAGCAAGCTGCGGAGAGCTCTAGCTAGGGGCAGTGGCAGAAACAACCTGAGCACAGTCCCTCTGGCAGGGGTCCCAAATGCTTGAAAAAATGAAATTTGGTGTACAGCTCTAGAACGCAAATCACCGTACATGCATAGAGCATTGCAGCAGGTGAAATCCATTGCTGGTTTCATTTCAATCACAGTAAAAACAACTGATCCAATTAATGGGGATCAAATGCCTTCTGGCCAAACCTTACCCTGGAATGACTGTGATTCCCACCCAAGTTTTGGCTCCCAGTCACAAAGCATCGTACCCAAGAGGGAGTCATCTCCTATGGCCAGGGAGTGAAAATGGATCGGGACATGCAAATGGCCTGGGGTTGGAACCTGGCTAGAGGTCTTGCTCTCTGTCCCTCCTCAACTATTCCTCCTACATCTCTGCAGCCCCTGACCGGCCCACCTAGGCTGACCAGGTCGTCTTCCTCCCAGGCTGGGTGGGAGATGTGGACCACCTGGGCCTCTCCCTGGCTGAATGTTCCCACGTGGGGAACATCCGGATTGGCGCCCAGGGCCGGGGAGGAGACCGGTAAAGGAAAAGGATGGGCGGTGCTGGTGGGTTGGCCTGCTGGGAGAGCTCCAAGACCTCCACACCATCCTGCCAGGCCCCCCACACCCGGGTGGGGAGCTTGGTGAACCGCTTCCGGGTCCGTCCCCCATCATGAACACCAGAGGCCAGCCCTACAGGTTCTCGCTCTACGTTGGCGACCTGCACCCGGACGTGACCGAAGCCATGCTGTATGAGATGTTCTCCCCCATTGGCCCCATCCTGTCCATTCGCGTGTGCCGTGATGTGACCACCCGACGTTCACTGGGCTATGCCTACATCAACTTCCAGCAGCCTGCTGACGGTGAGCCCAGGAAGGCAAGAGGGACTCGGGGAGAGAACAGGCCACAGCTGCCCATGCTTGGATCTTCCGTTCTATAGGCAGGGACCCCCAAGGCCAGGAGAGACATAGGGCTTCCGAATGCATCCAGTGTCTGAAGGAAGAATTAGCAATCACTGTGCTTGCTGTGTGCTGGTGTTTCCTGGTTTTGCAGACAAGAGAGATTAAGGGCGAGTAAAAACAGCCGTGGGTTTTGTGGTGGGGCAGACCTGGGGTAGAAACCCAACAGCTGTGTGATATGGGGCCAGAGCTGGGGGTGCAGAAGGTTCCCTTCTTTGCCCAGCATGTCTCCAGCACAGCCACAGGGTCTGCACCAGAGTGCCTGGACTTTCTGAACAAAAGCCCCTTCCTGGCTCCACATGGCTTTCTCCAGACTGAAAGGATTGATGTGAGTTTGCTGGTAATAAAGCTTATGAGCCCTGGCTGGAGCTCGGTCACTAGGCAGGCTTACCCCTGGTGCCTCCTTATCTGTAAACAGGGCCAAAATCTTTTTCCTCAGTAGTAGAGAATGGAGAACTGGTATCTGAAGCATCACTCATACACTGTAAGCGCTCTTAAATGACAACCTAAGAACCACTTCAGAAATGCATCGGAGAGCTGGAGGCATGGCTCAGGAGGTAAAATCTTTGCCTTGCAAGCAAAAGGGCCTGAGTTCAGATTCCCCCAGTTCCTACATAAAAATGCCTGGCAGATATGGCAGCAACCTGTAATTCCAGCCCTGGTAGGTGGAGCCTGGGAAACCTCAAAGCAAAACAATAAGGAGGTAGAGCAATCCCGAATGATGTCTGATGTCACTCTTGGGCCTCCACAGGCATGCATACTTAAATATCTTGTACACACACACACACACACACACATAATAATAACAAATTGAAATGTATACAAGGAAAGGTCTGCCCCCAGCCTGGTATGGTGGTACTTGCCTGTAATGCTAATATTAGGGAGGCTAAGGCAGGAGGAGCATTGTGAGTCTGAGGCCAGCCTGGGGTACATGGTGAGACCATCTCAAAATTAAGAAAGGCTCCTTAGTCCAGCTCTCCTGGTTGGACAGGTTGGTATGCTGGGCGGTCTGGTGGTTCTAAATTCCCGGGTACTTTCTCCCCTGCTTCACTCTACCTCTGCCTCTTTTACATTTTCCTCCAAGTCTCTCTGCAGAACTCTCTGACTTTCTGCCCCACTTCATAGGCATAGAGAACTGAGCTGCAGAGAGCTTGGCCTCTGGCTGTGTGTGCCAGCTCTGGACGCAAGTGCACACTTCCTGTGGTTTGCTCCAGTGTTCTCCCCAATATCCCCCTCTGCCTCTGAAGCTGCCGGAAACCCTGCATCAGGCATGGCCAATGATCTGCAAGGGAACAGGTTGGAGACCCCGTGGTTGGGCCTGCAGAAGGTACTATTTTTAGCACAATGCCATGTATCAAGCACCTATTTGTGTGTGGCACAAAATACAGCTCCTTGCACACTTTGTGTTTTGATCCACCTGACAACCTGGCTGTTGGTGGTTTTGTCTCCATTAGGCGAGGAAAGGAAGGTACCGTCATCATCTTGTCTTTTGATGGGCAGGCATGAGAGTTTGGCGAGAGGGGTCCACTGGAGTCAGTATGGACCACCCCCCTTTCACATTCTCATCTACGCAGTGTGCTTTAGAGAACAGAACAGACCCAGCTCTGCCTATCAGAGTCTCAGCTTTCTCATCTGTAAAATGGGAAACCATGTTCCCCTGTAGGAAAAACACCATGCACACCAGTTCCCTAAGCTTATCCCACCAGAACTTCTACGTGGGATCCAGACCATAGCGCTCCTTTCTTTGATTCCTAACTAAGCACCATGGAGATTCAGGGTCAGAGACTTCCCCTAACTTGCTCTTTCCTCTCCTTCTCCTCCTGTATAGCGGAACGAGCCTTGGACACAATGAACTTTGAGATGATCAAAGGTCAACCCATCCGCATTATGTGGTCCCATCGAGACCCAGGACTTCGAAAGTCAGGTGTTGGCAATATCTTTATCAAAAACCTGGAGAATTCCATTGACAACAAGGCTTTGTATGATACCTTCTCCACCTTTGGGAATATCCTCTCTTCTAAGGTGCGTGTACTTCTTTAGAGGAGTAAGCATCAAAACACCTCTGTGCTACCCACAGCTCACGTCCCATGCAGCCAACATTTGATCAGTAGCTGTTCTTGGTTTTATCTCCCTCGAATGATCAGAGGCGACCTGTGCACCCACCAGCCAGTGCACCATGTAACCGTTCCAGCTCATGCCTATCAAACACCCTCATTTGTGTAGTTTATAATTCTGCATTGGTGGTTTGGGTTGAGCTCAGACAGACAGCTCTAGCCTTGGGAGAGTTCTCTCTCATGCCATCTGAACCTGGTGGAAATGCTCAGGAGGTCCACAACGCAGGGGCTTTGTCAGTTGGAACATTCGGGTTTCCCTCCGTGTCGTCTTCCATCCTCATGCCAGACTAGTGTATGCTCATGGCAATGGCAGGTTCCAGAAGACAGACAGTGGAAGTTCACTTAGTTCAACTCAGAACTAGGAGCCATCACTTCTGCTGGCCAAAGCAAATCAGAAGACCAACCCACATTCAGAGTGAGGGGCAGAAACAAAAACAAAAACAAAAACAAAAACCCAGGGTAAAGTATATGGCTGCAGCCACACTTCACTGGGGCTATCATAACACTCAGTGGACCACATCAGGGTTTGGCTTGGCGCTGGAGATTGAAACCTGAACTTTGAGCAGGTACCTCCAGCCTTTACCACATCTAATGTGTAAGATTTTTCTTATGCTAGAACATAAATCCGATTAGAGTAGTGATTTGTCACTGTTGTGTCTCAGTATCTAAAATAGACATGATATGCATAGATGCTCAGTGAATGCTTACTACTAATGCATTATCATCTAAGAAGGATTCTGATTAGTTTTCTGACCTTGTATAGGAGAATGTTCAGAAGCAGAGACCATACTACTAGTAGTAGGTCAGTGTGTGCTGACTGGGGGAGCTAAAACCAACCCCAAAGTGCTGTTGAATAGTCAGTCTGAGCCTCTGCAATTTGTGGAGGGGGAGACAGCAGAGAGACAGTGGCCTCTAGGTTAGAGCTTTTCCGGAAGTGCTGGTATGCTAGCCACAATCCCCAAGCTCTTTAAGACCTTCCCTGTGAGTGACACCTGTCTCTGCAGCTCACAGGAGTGTGACTGAGACTTGAGGCGAACAACTGTGCATTCGCACAATAAGCACATTGGTTGGTCATTAACACCTTTGCCATGCCTCTTCTCCCTGACCCCCATGCCGGATGCCCTCTCTGTCCTTCCTCCCTGTGGCTCAGGTGGTATATAATGAGCATGGTTCCCGGGGCTTTGGCTTTGTGCATTTCGAGACCTACGAGGCTGCGCAGAAGGCTGTCAGCACCATGAACGGGATGCTGCTGAATGACCGCAAAGTGTGAGTGGCTGGGCTTGGGGGCGGGGCTGGGGTCCAAGGGACAGAACCACGGCCCCACTAGCCAGGAATGCTGTCTCTGCCACCATCTGGAACCCTCTTCTTCCCAGTGTGACCTTAGACAAGTTGCTCAGTATCTCAGATACTTTTGCCTGTGTAAAAATGAGATTGATGACCCACTTCAGAGGGTTGTTCCGAGTTGGAAATGATGGAATTCTGGAGAGAAGAGTTAATGACTAGGTTCATTCGGGACTTGGGATCTCATCTGTCTTTCAGTCTTCTCTGTGCACTGGTAGATTTTTTTTTTTCTTTCTGAAACCTTATGGGCTGTCCCTTGGGACTGGGGCAGAAAGAAAAGCAGGCACATGCTTTGCCCACCCAAGTCTGGTAATTGCCCACACTTTGCAGATGGCAAAATTGTGACGCAGATGCTGGAGAGAGCCTGCTTCTGGCTCTTCCTTCTCTGGCTTGGACTCGCCCATTGCTGGCCCAGCCACATCATGGTCAATGCCGTAGAAGGAATGCAACTGTTTTTGCTTTATTTTTTTGAGACAGATCTCATATAGTCCAAGCTGCCTCAATGCAGCTAAGGGTGACTTTGAACTTCCAGTATTCTCACCTCCACCTCCCCGGTGCCAGAGTTACAGATGTGTACCATCACACCCATCTGGGAAAGTGGCTTTGAGCTAAAAAGACTTACACTGGGTTATTCTGAAATTTCTTAAGAGAGGGTCCTATCAACCTTTCCCACTGAAGTTGGCTGGACTTCTTCGAGTTCTTACACTGTCTTTGTGAGCAACTGCTGATTCTCAGTGTTTCTCTACTCTTGCTGTCTGCTCCAAACTGCTTATGATAAACGTGCCTGTAGGTACCACCTGGATTTCTTCTTATTAATTGTGTGTGTGTATGTGTGTATGTGTGTGTGGGGGGGTAGGTGCATATGCCACATCACATGTGTGGAGATCAAAAAGACAACTTGTGGGATAGGTTCTCTCCTGCCTCTAGGGATCAAATTCAAGTCAGCAGGCTTGAGCAGCAAACGGCTTTAACTACTGAGCCATCCCACCAGCTCCCATCTGAATTTCTTATGTTGACTTTTCCTTAGTTAAGGATCCTTTCTAACCAGGTGTAGTAGTGCATGTCTGTAGTCTCTGTTGCTAAGGCAGGAGGATTACTTGAACTCAGGAGTTCTAAGTCTCTCTCTCAAGCAAAAAATGATATTTTCCTAGATGTGCTTATGTGAACTGGGAAATTCCAAGTTTTTCCTTTTTTTTAACCTAAAAACTGAACTCTAGAACCTTATACAATAAGCAAACACTTAACTACTAAGCTATATCTTCAGCCCAGAAAATTTAGATTTAAAAAATGTTATATTTAAATGATGTCAGTTCACCTCCCCCGTACACACCTAGAGTGAGCCTGGCATTAACCATGTTTATTTGGTTCGCCTTTACTTCACCAGTACTTCCAGTCCTTGTTAAATGAATAAGCAAACCCCCATGATATAGAGGGGGAATTGGAACCCATTTTAACAGGGATGAGCCCTGGACTCAGAGAGGTTAAGTAACTTGCTTCAGATCACACAACAGGGCAACTGCACAGTGAAGATTCAGGTTCTTGTCTGAATTTACAACCTGTGCTTTTTTTCTTTGCTCTTGGCCAATTGGTCTTTCATGTTAGTTCTGTGTGCACTGTTTACAAGAAGGAAGTCTTTGTGACAAGTGTCAGGCTCTGAGCTACAGTTTCTTAAAGAGTCTGTTGAAAGTACCAGGACTTTGGACATATTAAATCCCATGCTCCCAGGGAAGGATCTAGAATTGGGAGAAGGAAAGCAAGTGGCCCAGGGTCGCCAGGTGGCTCCTGGTCGGGATGGGAGGGCGCTTGAAGCTGGCAGCTCCTACTCTCTCGATGTGTCCACAGCTTTGTTGGCCACTTCAAGTCTCGACAGAAGCGCGAGGCAGAGCTGGGGGCCCAGGCGCTGGGGTTCACCAACATCTATGTGAAGAATTTGCATGCAGACGTGGATGAGCAGGGCCTGCAGGATCTCTTCTCTCAGTTTGGTGGGCATGTTCCCCAAAGGCAGAGGGGGACCACTGTTCCTCTTCTTCCATTCCCACATCTGGGGGAAGGGAGGGAGGGCCTCCTTGGGACTTCCCAGGGGGCGATGAGAAGGCTGGGAATATTCTGGGCCTTCCCTGCCTCCCGACGAGTAAGTTGGATCCTTCTCAGGAAAGATGCAGAGTGTGAAGGTCATGAGGGACAGCAGTGGCCAGTCCCGGTGCTTTGGCTTCGTCAACTTTGAGAAACACGAGGAAGCCCAGAAGGTAGGTGCCTCCCAGTGGCTCTGCTCCAGGGCAAAGGCAGTGAGTCAATACTAGGAAGAAGGAAAATCAGAGGGTAGACCTCCAATTGCTCCAAGAGAGGAGGAAATTCCTTCATTCCCTGGGCCAAGAGGGTTGGGAGAGGCCCCCACCCCCAACCACCATTGTAACAGGCCTTTCCAGCCCATGATGCACAGGGACAAAGGCTTCATCCTTTCTTGTGACTGCTAAGCTTTGAGGTTCAAAGAACTGACTATTTAGGCAGAGAAGCAAGAGCTCTTATTCCATGCAAATGTTTACTAAAGAACCGACCTCAGAAAAAATCAAACTAGTTCTCCTTTGGGTTTTCTCTTCACAACAGTATAAAACTCCCAAACACCAAATCCGTATACACTGGGGTCTAGCTTCTGTTGATTTGCATGGGGAAAGAGGTCAATGAAAATTCAGTTTTGTGAATGGATGGCCCAGTGAACTTGGAATTTGGAGGGTCGAAAAGTGGGGGATGTAGAATGTTATACTTTAGTTGTAACAGCTTACTCAAGGAAAGAAAATTCAATGGGTCAAATATTGCTGAGCACTTTAAGGAAAGCCTTCACAGTTAGTTGAAAAAGATTGAATTGACTGTGAAATACAATACAAAGGATGTTGGTGACACTGTTGGGTTATTTTTCAAGAATTATGTGTGTTGCTTTATTCAAATTATCCCTGTGTGATTTAAGTAAGAAGTTAAATCGTAGTTGTTTTATATTGATCTTTGTGTGTGTGTGTGTGTGTGTGTGTGTGTGTGTGTGGTGTGTGTGTGTGTGTAGGTGGGTGGTGTGTGTGGTGTGTGGGCGTGAGTGTGCACCTGTGTGTAGAAGAGGGCACTTTAGTTTGTGTGCCTGTGGAGGAGACCCAAGGATGACATCAGGAATCATTCTGGATTGATCTTTGTCCTTATTGCTTTGCCCTGGGGTTTCCTGGGTTCTACCTTCCAGGACCAGAATTGTAATCTGCTGCCATTTTTATCCGACATTTTATATGGGATCTGGAATCTAAACTCAGATCCTCTTGCTTGTGGGGCAAAGGCTTCAAGCCATCTTCTCAGCCCTGATTTTATTTTTAAGAGCCATTTTAAATTCACAGATATTGAGTGGGCTGCACTATTTTAAAATACTCATCATCCCCATATACACACAGCCTATCCCCATTATCAGTGTCCTCCCCCGGAGTGGCATATCCGTTGCAACGGATGAAGCTACCTTGGTGCATGCGCCATTGTTGCTGGCAAGCTATATTACACCAGGGTCAGTCTTAATATTGGGTTTACTGCGCAGGTTTGGACAGCTGTGTCGTGTCTGCCACTACGATATTCTACAAAGTATTTTCACCTCTCTGAAAATCATTGATGTGATCATCCTTTCTTATCTCTTAGCCCTGACCACCACCAATCGTTTTGCTAGAATGTTACTTGGACAGTGTTGGATAGTTCAGCTTTCACTTGTGGGCTTCTTTCCTTGTGCTGGGCATTTCAAATGTGGGAATATTTAAAATATTTAGAATTGAAATAATGGAAACCTGAAATTTCCAGTTCTAAGTCTTTTCGTGTTTTTGCTTCGTGAGACAGGGTCTCACCTGTAGCCCTGGCTGGCCTGGAAGTCACCATGTAGATCAGTTTGGCCTTGAACTTATGGCAGTTCTCCTCAGTGCTGGGACTACAGGCATGTGCCATCACAGCTGGCTTTGATTCTTTTTTTTTTTTTAATATATCCCTAATCAGATTTTTAAAAAAAATACAATTTTGTTCCCTGTTTTAAAAGTGACCTTATCTGGTACTTGTTATTCCTCCACTACTCAAGCTGGCCTGTGTTAGCTGCAGGTGGTCCCCTCTGGGCTCAGAAGGCAGGGTGGGAGACTGGGGCCCAATCCCTCTTCTGCCTCTCCCCAGGCTGTGGACCAGATGAACGGGAAGGAAGTAAGTGGGCAGCTGCTGTATGTGGGCCGTGCCCAGAAGCGGGCAGAGCGGCAGAACGAGCTGAAGCACAGGTTTGCGCAGCTGAAGCAGAACCAGCAGAACCGCTACCAGGTGAGGCCAGGCCTCCTGGTAGCCACTGCCTCTAGCTGAAGGTGGCTGTGTTGGGGGACCTTGAGTATGACCCCTTTGTCCAGCCACCCTACTTCTAGGAACTTGGCTCCAGGCAGGAATCAGGTGAGCGTTGGGATGGACTCCCATTGCCTGGCTTGGAACAATGAAGATGAGGCCTATGTTGGAGCAGTAAAGGAGCTGGTGGGGAGTCCTTGACCTCTTAACCAGAACCATCCTTGGTGTGGAACTGGGTGGCATCCCTCATCCTACCCACCAATCCCCATTGCATCCTCTGGTCATGAATAAGCAAAGTGCCCTCCATATTTCCAAATGTCCCTAGAGAACATCTTGCCCTAGGCTGAGAATAATTAGGCCAAATGTGTTACATCTGAAAGTTTAATGTTGGACTGTCATCAAAATGACTTTAATGTGAGGCTAAGGACGTGGCCGGTTGATAAAGTGCTTACCATGCACGTTTGAGGACCTGAGTTTGATCCCCAGTTTTCATATAAAAGCCAGGAGTGCTGATACATGCCTATAACCCCATTGCTAGGAAAATAGAGACTGTCTAGCTTAGCCTAACTGGTAAACCCCAGATCTCAATAAGAGACCCTGTTTCCAAAAACAGGGCAGAGAGCAATTGAGGAAGACTCCTGATAACAACCTCTCGTCTCTGCACATTCAATCCCATACACGTGTCTACCTACACACAAACACATATACACAGATACAAAAATTGCATTCATTGGGTTAATCTTGTTCTTTTTTTTTTTTTTTTTTTTTTTTTTTTGAGACAGGGTGTTTTCATGTAGCTCTGGCTGACCTGAACTCTACAGACCTCGATCTTGTAGCCATTCTCCTGTCTCTGTTTCTCAATTACTGGGATTACAGTCATGAGTCATCACACCCAGCAAATTGTTAATTAAAATGAATATTGTATATCAGTACAACATAAGCTTCTTTTGGAAATGAACCCCTCTGAAATTTTTAATAAAAGTTTTAGATTTTCATTGAGGGTGTATGTGTGTGTATATACCCTGATCTGTATGCATATATACTGTATGTACACTTATACATACATGCATATGCATGTATACATACTCAATAACTCTCAGTGAGAGACAGCTTTCTCCCCTATTCCAGGGACATTTGCTAATGTGTGGAATGTTTAATTGTCATCTTTGAGGTAGGCTGGGTGAGATCAGGAATACTGGCAGATATATTGGGAACACAGGACAGCACTGACGTTAAGAAGGAAATCACGCGTGCAGAGGCAGCTTCTAGATTCTAGAAATGTAGGTCTCAGGGGTGAGGATCCGGGCTCCCTGAAGCATGGCTGCCTGGGTTAGTCCTGGTGAGTACTTAATATCCATGCTTCAGTTTGGACACCTGGAAGATGGGGAGCGACTTTTCCTTCTCTTGGGGTTGTTTTGTGAAAGACTTTAAGTGTGTGCCTGGCATCTGGCAAGAGTAGCAAGCCAAGCTGGCGGCTGGTGGAGTGGCAACTATCCTAGATGTGTGACCAGGCTGGAGTCCGCCTACTAGAAGCTGTGCCACCAGCTGCTCTGCCTAGTTTTGTTTTTGCACATGCGCACATACTTACACATTGTATGAGTAAGAATAGAAGAGAGCACTTGAGTGTATGTGCGCACCTGTGGAGGCTTCAAGGGGGACACAGGGAATCATTGTGGATTGCTCTATCTTCTCATTGCTGTGCTCTGGGGTTTCCTAGGCTCCACCTTCCAGAACCAGAAGTTCAGGCCACCTCCATTTCCATCCAGCATTTTTATGTGGGATCTGGGATTCTAATTCAGGTCCTTTTGCTTTTGAGGCAAAGGCAGGCTTTAACCCTTGAATCATCTCCCCAGCCAAGTGTGATGGCCAAGTGCTGAGCCTCACTCAGCCTGCGTGGGGATCAGACCTCCCTCTGTGGTTTTCCATGCAGGAGATGGATAAAGGCATGGGAGGCTGGAATCTGCAGTCTGTGTCAGAGCTGCTGAGGACTTGAAGTTGTGTGGGCTGCAGCTTCTAGGGTGTCAGGGCACTGCAAGAGGTTGGGAGTAGAAGGGTGCCCACTCTAGCCCCATGCTGTCCACAAGGCACTCTGGGCTTGAGGGGAATGGGAACTGAACAGTATCCCTTCCTTCAGGGCGTGAACCTGTATGTGAAAAACCTGGATGACTCCATTAACAACGAGAAGCTGCGGGAACTGTTCTCTAACTTTGGCGTGATCACCAGTGCAAAGGTGAGGGGGGGACAGTTTTCCCCTCATTCTCTCACTGCTCTCTATCTGTGGACCTCTCACCCCACTCAAGACCCCAGGCATCTTGCTTGCCTTCAGGAGACTTGGGACTGAGTTGTCTTTTCTGGTTCCGATTCACTTGCATTCGCAATCCATCCACAGCTTTGTCTGTATTGGACAGGAAGAAAATCACATATATAGTCCATCCCTAGAGCTTGGCTTGGGGGATGCACTGTAATCCTTTAGTCAACAAGCATTTATCGAGTGCTTACTAGATGCCAAATTCCAGAAACTGAGTCTCTCTCTGGACCTGTTTCCCCACCTGGAAAAACTGAGAGTGGCGGACTCCATTGCTCTTCACTCATTCCTTCCCACTGATTAGGCACTATCTAGCTACAGCTCCACAAATGGCTGAGATCTGACAAATGGCCATTCTGCCCAATGGTGCTGTGACCTTGAAGAAGTCTTGGCTTCTGTACTTCATTTGTAGGATGAGAGCACAGGTCTTACTGTGCAGGTCTCAGCCCTGGCTTCTCATTAGAAGTACTTGGAGACCCCTGAATCATCTACTGCCAGCTTAAACAGAGACACCTGGGTCAGACAAGCTAAATGTTCATCTCTAAAGGGCATGCCCTGAGCATTTTATTTTCTTTAAAGCTTCCCAGGTGATTAAGATGGATCAATATCTATGCATTCCATACGCCAATATTTTGTTCATTCCATACTGGTCTCCATGGGAAGCATGTATGCAATCAATTAGACGTGGCCTGTCTTTTCTTTTTCTTTTTTTTTTTTTTTTGCATGTCGTGTATATGTGTAGGTATGTGCATGTGTGTGAGTGTTCACATGTATATATGCATATGTGTATGTGGAGAACTGTTTGACATTGGGTATCTTCCTCAATCACTCTCTACTTCATTTATGAGGCAGGTCCCGAAATTGAACCCAGAGTGTTCCAAAAAGATTCAACTAGCTAGTCAGTTTGTTCTGGGGATCACCGCTCCATGTGGTGCTGGAATCATAGGCATCTGCCACACCTTCCTGGCTTTCATGCGTCAAATGCCCTAGCCATCTCCTCAGCCCTGTGGTACCTGCCATTTAGGAGCTCATAGTTTAGGAAATCAGATACATCCCGAGCTCTCGTGTTATAAATAGGAGTCAAGGAGTTGCAAGGTGGTTCGGCTGAGAAAGTACTTGCCTGGCAAGCATGAGGACCCAGGTTCTATCCATCCATCCCACATTAGAAAAGAAGAGAAAGAACAAAGAAAAGGTGGGTGCTGTAGTGTGGAGACAGGCACATCCCTGGGGCTCACTGCTGGCTGGCCTCGCTCCCTCAGTAAATTCCAGACCAGTGAATGATCCTGTCTCAAAAGCCAAGGTGGTGGCACTTGCAGAATGGCATTGAAGATTTTCCTCTGGCATGTGCATACACTCACACACATGAACATGCACACCACGAACATGTACTCACATGAGCACATACTCATATGAGCATATACACACATATACACACACAACACAGCAGGCAGTATTGGAGTCAGAGCTGCAGGAGTTCAGTGGGACAGCAGCGGGGTTTTCAGGAGGGAGTGGCAGTGATTTTGAACTTGACTATGAAATAGGGAAGGACTGAGGAGCTTTTCAAGGTGTGGGTGATGAGGCTGGAGAGATAGCTCAGGGGTTAAGACTCTTTCTCCAAAGCAGAAAGTCCTGAGTTCAGATCCAGGTCCCATGTTAAAAAAAAAAAAAAAAAAAGCCAGGCAGAACCAGCTGCAACCTGCGCTTCCAGCACTGATGGGAATAGCCTAGGAAATCCCAGAGCAAAGCAATGAGGTAGAAGCAATCCAGGATGATTCCCAAAGTCAACCTTGGCCCTCCACAGGGATACACAGTGCCCTCACACACACACACACACACACACACACACACACACACACACACACACACACACAATATATATATATATATATAAATAAAATATTTTTTAAAAAATAAATTGAGGCTGGGGGGGGATGACAGCCCACATGGTGTAATAATTGAAATGTCGTCTAGAAGTTTTGTCTGTCAAATCCAGTTTTAAACTTCCTTTAAGGAAACTGGTGCTTGAGATGGATATTCTAATGTTTTTTGGATTAAGGGCCTTTTGGAAAAATGTGCCAGAAAACTGCTGGACTCTGCAAATTTGATTAAACCTGATTTTTAAAAAATTAGCAAATGCTGGGATCTTAGTTAATCTGCTCCATCTCTAGGTAGCAGCCTTACTGTGTGTCCTAGTTGTAGATCCCAAGGCAGATGCTCATCTCTGCCTACCCACCTACGAGATGGAAGCAACATTCCTGCTTCTGCACATGGCCTGAACACATTCAAGGGCCCACACATAGACCGTCTACTGTGAACAGCAGATTAGTGACTGACTATTCAACCCCCATTGCCCATCTCAAGATGGTCCTTGACTGAAAGGAATATAGGATCTAGATTGCTCAGAGTTGATTCTTCAGAGAGTTATATGCAGGGTGGCATCTTGCTAGTACACCAAAAAGGCTATAAAATGGGGGCTTTATATAAATTTGACACATTTCCTATTTTATATGAAACAACTGTGAAAATCAGTGAGTTAACTTGTCTAAATATACCACTATCAAGTCCATAATAAGTTCTGTATAAGTGTTCACTTTATTATCTTTATAATAAGTTCTATGTAAGTGTTCACTTTACTATCATTTTAAAAATTCTGCCTGCTAATAGAAGTCCTTAATAATATACTTTTTATATTTAACTATTTGAGAGAACGAGAGAGAAAGAACACTTGCATATCATGGCATGTTGATGAAGGTACAACTTTTGGAAGTCAGTTCTCTCCTTCCACCATGTGGACTTCTGCAGATTGAACTCAGGTCGCCAGGTTGGTGATAAGTCTCTTACCTGTTGAACCATCTCACTAACCCCTTAAAAATGTTTTTGCATCAGGACTTCTAGTCCTGACTAACTTCCGGACCCCTTCTAAGGGTATTTTTTTAATGTATAAGTTAAAACCCATAAGATTATTTTTAAGCCAATTGTATTGAAAGATTACTCTTGGACTAGAAAGATGGCTCAGGGCTTCAGTCTTTGCCTCCCAAGTCAAAGAACTTGAGTTTGGATCCCATATTCCATGTAAAAATGCAGGGTGGAAATGGGGGAGGCCTGCACTTCCTGGCTGAGAAACCCTAGAGCAAAGCAGTAAGGAGGTAGAACAATCCAGGATGATTCCAGAAGTGACCTTTGGACCTCCATAGGCACACACAGTGCCCTCTGATACACCTATATACACATATATACCCACACCTACTCATTCAAAATAGAGAGAGAAAGAAGGATCACTTTTAAAACACTACAGTAACAGCAGTACACAATATTACTGCGTTGTTGATGCATCAAAGGAGATCTGTCAAGGTAGTAATGAGAATAAAAAAATTGATATGCATTCATGCAGTAATATGGTAAGCAAGTAATATACTTGCTTTTCCTTCATGATGAAGTCACAGGCATGGCTAATACTGCTGTATTTACTTTGTTTGTTGCCCATATTTGTAATAGAATGCCAATATGAACATAAAGATGTCACTTTTCCCATACAAGGTCACACTCCTAGATATTTTCTCTCTCTTTCCTTTTCTCTCTCTCTCTTTCCCTCTCTTTCTTTCCTTCCCTCCTTCTTTCCCTCCCTCACTGTCTCTCTCTGTGCTGGGAATCAAACCAAGGGCCTCACTCATGCTAGGCAAACACTCTACTTGTGAATTACACTCTCAGCCCTAAAGAACCCCCGAATGTTCGTATTGCTCTCCAAAAGTTCTGTGGACCCTCAGCTATACTGAGGCATGGAAGTTTGTGAGTTGTCTTGTTATAGTGTGAGCTCTGATGAATGGGTGTTAAATAAAAAAAAAAAAAAAAAAGAAAGAAAGAAAGAAAGAAAGAGAAAGAAGAGCTCTAATCTTCACAGTGTGTGTGAGCCAGGCCTGTCTCTTGAGCCTAATAAAAGTAAAGAATGTGATGGGGTTTGATCATGGAAGAAAGAAGGCTTGTTAGCTGAAATCTGACCAAAGTTTAGAGGGTGATAGTAATATAGTTAGCGGGAGCCACTAGTATAGTCAACAGTGTCACATTGGTGTGTGCAGTTGGGACAAATGTACCACATTAATGCTGCAGGAGGCCGAGTAAAAGATCACGACTGTTAGTACTGCTTTCCTTCTCTCCTCTCCCCCTCCCTCGTTTGCATGCATGTGAACGTGTGGGACGGGGTATGTGGGGGAGCCAGAGGTAGATGGCAGGTGTCTTCCTCAACCACTCTCCATCCTATTTTTTTGAGTCAAAGTCTGTCATTTAACTTGGAGTTTACAGATCAGCTTATCTGGCTGGTCATCAAACCCTAGGGGCCCTCCGAGCACTGGGTTCACAGCGCGTGCTGCTATGCTGACTTTTGTGTGGGTGCTTGTGGATCTGAGGCCCTCATGCTCGCTTGGCAAAGCATTTTACAGGTCCAGCCCTCTGTCTTTCTTTTTTGGAGACAGGGTAGCTCCTGTGCTAGTTATAACCTGCTGCTTATAGTCCAGGCTGCCTTTAAACTCAGGGCGATCCTTCTGCATGAGCCTCCCTGGTGTTGGAGTAACAGGATTCTACACTATGCTCCAAACTTTTCTTTAATCCTTTTGCAAGAAGGGGCTGAGACTGTCCACAAAGTCCTAAAGAACATAGTCTACATCTTGAGGAGGCAACAGAGACCTGGCGATGGACAAGTAACCAGCCAGGTGGCTTTGGATAAGTAATCTTGAAAATCTCTTCGTCTCCTGCAAAGTGGCAGCCACAGTGCCCCCCTCATCAGGAGGCTATGTGTGAGTGACAAAGGCTTATGATGTGCACGGCACACAGTAGGTCTCAGGAAATGTGGGGGTGAATGGTTGGACCCATTCTCACAGATCTGTCAAAGAAGCTGCTCAGTGGGGGCTGTGGTCCCAGCAGAAGAGAGGAGTTGAGTCTGCATATTTCTTCCCTGCTCCCAGCAACCCTTGTCTTGTCTTGCTTTTAGGTAATGACAGAGAATAGACACAGCAAGGGGTTTGGCTTTGTGTGCTTTTCCTCTCCAGAAGAGGCAACGAAGGCTGTGACAGATATGAACGGGCGCATTGTGGGTACCAAACCACTGTACGTGACGCTGGCACAGCACAAGGAGGAGCGAAAGGCCATCCTGACCAACCAGTACAGGCGACACCTCTCCCGCCCTGCCCTGGGCTCCTTCCAACAGCCCTCCAGCTACTTACTGCCCGCAGTGCCTCAGGTGATGTGTGCCCACCATGCCCACTGTGCCCACAGGAAAACAGAACCTCACAAATCTAGGGTCTGCTGAAAGTCCCTAGGCAAGCCACTCCCACCCCTAGGCCTCCTCACTTTCCCCTTCTGTAAAGGGGTGCAGTAAGCTACCACAGGGTCTTCCAGTCTGTATGAGTTCTCAAGTGTTGTGTGGAAATGACTCTGTGCTTAAATAAGTTTGGGAGATGTCACATTAAACACAGAAACCTTACTTAATTTTTTTTTTTTTATTATCAAGGGGAGAAGGGGAAAAGGACAGAGGAAAAACAATTTTTGGAAGTTGATTCTCTCCTCCTACCATGTAGTCTTCAGAGATTGAACTCAGGTTGCCAAGTTTGCCCCAAGGTACCTTTACTAGCTGAATCAAGACAATCCAGGAACCTGAGTTTCTTTACTCTATCTGTTGCCCACCCTGGGTGCTAAGATCTACTGACTCTCCCAAACAGGCATAGTGCCCATAGCTGTTCCCAACTCAGATGGTGATCAGTTGATGGATTGATTGATGACTGATTGATTGATTTTTGTGGGATGCCTGGTAGTACCTCCCATGGCTGTTAATATCAGAAAATGGTTAGGAAAAGGACCCCAGGGAACTTAGAGCAAGTAGAAGGAGGTGAACTATTGAGGGCCACTAACTTGGAAACAGCCGTGGCATAAGTTGGAATTTAAATGTGACATGTTGTTTAGGTCACTGGGATAGACCTGGTAAGGAACAAGGGTTGAAATCTGGGCTTTTTCTCTGAGGAACTCTGGGATACTCGATACTCTTGAGATGGGAAAATGAAGCTTTCTGGTCAGCCCTGTGGACTTCTGCTGACCTTTTCCCTGAAGGGGATGGTCCTTGAGAGGAGGTAAGGCCTCTCATCTGGTACATTCTTTTCTCACACAGTCTGCAGCACAGGCTATGTACTATGGCTTTGGCTCCGTGAATACCATGCAACCTGACCCCAGATGGACAGTCCCGCCACATGCATCTTCAAGTGAGTGACCCAGACCTTCTACCCTCCATGGGTCTGGTGGGTCTGGTGGGTATGTGGGTAATGAAGGGGTCAAGTCTGGCTTTGTATTTCCCAGAGTTGGTTGCCTTGCTGAGTCTCAATCTCCTCTCCTCACCTCAGCCCAAGTGAAATGCACAGAAAGTATCCAGCTATCTAGCATGCTTGAAAGGATAGGTGGAACGACCACTATCCATATCTCCAAGGACTACATTGATCTATGACTGAAAATTCTTGCACATCAGAAAAAAAAAGGTCTTTCTGGTTACTTTGCTGATGAAAGGGACTTTCGGAGGGCCAAGTTCACACTCAAAACTCGAGTTGGGGCTGGGGAGGTGGCTCAGGGGTTAAAGCCTTTGCCTCACAAGCAAAAGGACCTGAGTTCGGCTCTTTAGGTCCAGCATGAAATGCCAGTGGATATGGCCTGTAATTCTTGCCCAGGATGGTGGAGCCTGGAAATCTCCAGAGCAAGGCAATAAGGAGTAGAGTGATACAGGATGATCCCCAAAGTCCCCCTTGGGCCTCCACAGGCATGCACGCACACAAGTACACATTCTGGTACACACATACTCCAGGGGCACATGCATAGACAAGATGCACAAGTTAAAAAAAAAAGAAAAGAAAAGAAAAGCAAACCCCTTGGGTCTAAGGTGTCTAGAGTACTCACACTGAGGATCTGGGGAGATGTGAGCTGGCTTTGTCGTTCCAAATTTCTGCACGCTTTCCCTGGAATGCTAGGTCTAGGTGAATTTTCCAATCTATTTTCTGTGAATTTCTAGTTCTCTTCCCCAGCTCTGGGAACTTCTAGGCACTGGTGTGCTAATGCGACTACTACTTCCTGTCATCC
Source organism: Typhlomys cinereus (assembly GCA_023101885.1). NCBI lineage: Eukaryota > Metazoa > Chordata > Mammalia > Rodentia > Platacanthomyidae > Typhlomys > Typhlomys cinereus. The sequence goes on from JALPQD010000095.1 coordinate 4,994,472, forward strand.
TTTCTCTCTCTGTTTCTGTTTCTCCCTGTGTCACAGCCACCTGCCCTCCAGCTGCCTCAGTGGTCTGGCCGCCAGGCACGCCTCAGCTCCCTTGTGTGCACCTTAGCAGTGCCAGGCAGGCCTCCAGCCAGGTGCCTCAAACACTGAGTGAGCGAGTGTGTGCAGGACCAGAATGTGAGGAGGGTGAGGCAAAGTCTTAAAAGGTGGGGTTGGCTCTGGATGGGAGTCTGAATCGGGCTCTGTAGTGAATGTGCTTTCTCAGTGAGCCACACCAGCTCTGGAGGCTGGCTGTAAGAGGGATATTGCTTGGCCTCTAGCTCCCAGGATTCACTCTGTGATCTTTGTTCACTGTTTTACCTGATGAGCTAATCTTTAAAATAGGAATAAAAGGGCCAGTGAGATAGCTCAGCAGGTAAGGCACTTGCTTGCAAACCTGGAGACCCGAGTTTGATCTCTGGAAGCCCACATAACTGAATGGAGAGGACTTCTAAAGGTTGTCCCCTGACCTTCTTATGTGCTTATTTTTGATAGTGAACATTGGCACCCAGACTACAAGACCAGGTGGGGAGGAATACTCAATGCCAGGCAGACCTCTCCTGCCATACAGAGGCTCCTGTGCTACATATAATGCCCATGAGGTAAGACTGCCTACTCACTCTGTGGATCTAGGCACAGAGTCTTGCCTAGGGTGTTGACCCTCTGGGGGGAGCCTTATAAATATATTCTTGGCTTATAAAACCATTTCTTTATGTGTCAGAGATGTTTGCTAGTAGTAGAAGAGGAAAGTGGGTTCCATCATATTTTGTTTACTAGTTATGATTTTTTTGTCTAGATTAGTACTAAAATTAGTTTGGACTTCATTAGTATTTCTTTCAAGCAGCAGGAAAGGTGTTTTAGGAATACACTGAGTCCTGAAGGGATGTGATTGAACTTCAAAATAGAACTGAAAATGTCTATTATGATTATGATAACTTGTTCTGTTCCTCTTGGCAGGTTTCTCATTTCATGGCCACTCAGATTAATTAACGAGATCCCCAAAGGGTCCCAAATTCAGCATTTTCATAACATGTCCAGACTCTCAATGTGTCTAGTATGAACTCTTTCTTGTAAAATGAACAAGAGTAGTCTTTAAACAGCAACAGGACTTTTAAAGTTATCAAGAGCTAAGCGTTTTATGTAGGCTTAACAAACCTGTAATCATAGCATTTGGAGGGCGGTTAAGAATTCGGCTTGGTTACCTAATGAGTTCCAGGCCAGGCTGGGCTGCACAGACCATATCTCAACACACATGCACGTGTGCGTGTACACATACACATTACTAAGATGTGTGATAGATCCACAGTGCTGGCTGAGAGTGCTATGTGCGGCACAAGGTGATTGCACTGCCTGACTTTTGCAGCATGCATGAGGGGTATTCATTGGTTCATACTCGAATGAGTTTGAACACAGCGTTGTCTTCTAATCCACCTGCCCTTGTTAGGGGCTCTCTGCCCTATCTGGTTGTGCAGACCTTACTTCCCTTGAGGCCTTTCCCATAAATGTGGTGATTAAGGAATGTGTCCCTGTACCGTCCGTGCGCAGGTCCAGGAACCGGCTGTGTATGTCCCTGGCCGTCCGTCCCTGACTACGTCCATGTTGACTACAGCGCCCCTACATGAGCAAAAACAGATGTTTGGTGAGTGGTTGGGGTAGGAAAGAGGGTTGGGAGCTGCCTACCCTGGCAGGAACACCCCTAGCGGGGATGGATATGGGAACAAAGCTAAGTTTTGTTACTCAGTGAGCTGCTGGGTGGCCTTATCCAAGTTGTTCTACTTTCTAGGGCACTGTCCTCTTGTCTTAAAATACAGGTAGACGATGCTCCTGCGACTTTCCAGCTCTGCTGTTCTAACTCTTAGGTGGGAGCTAGTTGGCACAGAAAGGACACACACGGCCTTGGTTTTCTTCCTGGAAATGCCCCAGGATGGACATTGCAGGTCTTCAGTCTTCACACCTTTTTTTTTTTTTACATTTTTAAAATTTATTTATTGTGTACATGTGTGCATATGGTCAGAGGATACCCTGTAGGAGTTGGTTCTCTTCTTCTACCATGTGGGCTCCAGAGACTGAACTCAGGTTATCAGACTTAATGACAAGTCCAAGTCTCAGAGTCTCGGATGGGCAGTGTTAGAAAGATTCGCCAGTGTTGGAGTGAATGTACGACTTGTTCCTGTTTGGCAGGTTCTTTACTTCATGGTCTCCTGGACCTCCAGACCTTCACTGACAGCCCCTGACAGCTGCTCCTTTGTCTCCTTGGCTCATTACTCATTAGGCTTGCCACTTCATACTCCATCTCAACACAAAAGAAAACACCTGGGCTGGAGAGATGGTTCACGGGTGAAGCCTTGGCCTCACAAGCAAAGGACCTGAGTTCAGATCTCAGATCCCATGTAAAAATGCTAGGCGGAAATGTGATTGGCCCGCAATTCCAGCCCTGGAGGGCAGAGCCTGGGAAACACCAGAGCAAAGCAATAAGGAGGTAGAAGCAATCCAAAATGATTCTCAAAGTCACCCTTGAACCCCCACAGATACATACTCAAGTGCCCTCTTCTATATCTCTCCACACATACACACCCACACAAGAAAAAAATTTGCATGCATCTAATGTAGGTTTTTAAAATTTTTTTTATTATTTATTCAATTGTGTGTGTGTGTGTGTGTGTGTGTGTGTGGAACCATAGGCAAATTCGGGAACCACCAAGGACTGCCTTCACCTCCTCCTTGTTTACTCTGCTCCAGGATTCACAGGCTCCGCCTTACCAAGATCAGAAATGCAGGCCACCCCCGCTTTCCGCCTGGTGTCTATACGTGGGGTCTAGGATCCGAACTCAGGACCTTTCACCTGCAAGGCAGAAGCTTAACCCCTGAGCCACCTCTCCAGCCCCCTAATGTAGGTTTTATTAGCAGTGTTTATAAACACTGTTATTTCCTCATGGGAAGACCTTTCTACCTCATTTAAAGACCTCATCGTAGTTGGGTCCTCTATGAATTCCACAAAACGAACCAACTCCAAAACTAAGTTCTGCCATGAGAAATATTTGACAGATTGGAAGGTGATTTATTCTGTGTGTTTATCTTATATTTCTTCTCACCTGGAAAATCCAATTTAGCTTTATACTGTGTCTAGAATCTCAGTGACTTCAGGCAGAACTGCTTTTCTTAACAATGAACAGAGAGAAAGAGGAGAAAGAGAGAGAGAAAAAGAGAGAGAGTATTTGAATAGCACATGACTTTCCTGCATATCACTTCACAGCTAATTTTACATCTGATTCCTTAGACTGTCCTCAAAGTGGAAGGGGGCATTGCTATGCACATATTACAGTTGGGAAAAGGAGTGCTTGGTAAGGTTAAGTGGCATGGAATAGAATGAGAGGTTCTGGAACAAGAACCCAGATGCCAGGCTGTAGAGATGGCTCAGAGGTGAAAGCCTTTGCCTTGAAGCCAAAGTAACTGAGTTCATATCCCATGTAAAAAATGAAAGCGGATATGGCAGCAGCCTGCAATTCTGGCCCTGGAAGATGGAGCCTGGGAAATCCCAGAGCAAAGTAATTAAGGAGATAGAACAACCCAGGATGATTCCTGATGTCAACCTTGGTTTTGCACATGCACACACATTTAAGTACCTTCTTGTACACACACACACACACACACACACACACACACACACACATTCAAAATAAATATGTAAATTAAACAAAATACGAGGAACTGGGGAGATGGCTCAGAGGTTAAAGCCTTTGTTTTGCAAGCCAAAGGACCTGGCCTGAGTTAAGATCCCCAGATCGCACATAAGAATGCTGAGTAGATATGACAGCAGCTTGCAATTCTGGCCCTGGAACTCCTGAGCAAAGCAATAAGGAGGTAGAAAAATCCAAGATGATTCCCACAGGCACACACTCACATACTCTTGTACATATGCCCCCCCACACATGTAACACATTCACACACATGCATGCAAAAGATAAGAGATGCTCTTGCTGCCTCACTCCACAATGCCAGTCCTGGGATGCTTGGGTAGAAGGCAAATGTATGCGGAAGCCATGAGAGGTGGTTCCACACAGGAGACCATCTCCCTCATCCGTGCTGCCTATGCCCCCCTGACTGGCGAGAAAACAGGCATGCTGCTGGAGATGGTCAACTTCGAGCTCTGGCGCTTCCAGAGTCTCTCCAGAATCCCCAGCCAAGGCAGGAGGAGGCTGGGTGGCAGGACCTGGAAGACGATCCAGGGCTATTGTGGATAAATTAGGACAGATGACTTGGATCTTTTTGTTGGACCTTAAAAGTGGCAGAAGACCTTAATTAAGGATTTGCTATTTCAGTCTCTCCAGAGACCAATCCTGTATAGCTCTATAGGAAAGGTTTTATTTAGCACAGGGAACTGTGCTGAGACAGTAAAAAGACCAAGATGTTTCTGGTGTCTGGCAGAGTGAACTCTTGGTTGCTCTTGGGAACAACAGGGGATGAAACTACACAGGTAGTTGAGGTCATGGTTTTTGTTTTTCTGGTATATGCCTGTGTGTATGCCTGTGGAGGCTCAAGGATGTCTCTGGGAATCATCCTAGATTGATCTACCTCCTACCACTTAGCTCTGGGATTTCCCAGGCTTCCCCTTCCAGGGCTAGAATTGTAGGCCACACCATTTCTGCTTGGCATTTTTATGTGGGATCTAGGATCTGAACTCAGACCCTTTTGCTTGCGAGGCAAAGGTTTAACCCCTGAGCCATCTCCTCAGCCCCAGTCATGGCTCTTCTGAGGCCTTGGTAGGGCTGCTACACTAGCCTCCTCCCACTTGTATCCCCTAGATAGGTCACACCTAGATAAGAGAGGTGGTGCACCAGGCCATGGAGTCAGCGGAAGGCTTCAGGAACTGAAACTGTGGGTGGCTAGGGGTGTAGGAACTGTGAAAGAGCAGCCGAGGCAGGACAGGCTCTAAACAAGAGACTGGCTTTGAGAAACCCACCGTAACATTGTGGCTGGCTTTGTCTGAAGTACCAAGGAGTTTGGTGAAGCCCAGTGAATCATGGGAAAATACGCCCACCTCAAGACCAGCGTGGTGCAGTGTGGTGACGGTGCTCTTATACCAACTCCCCTATCTGTCTGTCTGAGGCCTGGCTTGGTGGGCCGCTTCAATTCTTAGCTGGAGATTGAGTGTCTTCCATACTTTAGAAAGTTTATTTTTTTCCCCTTTCCCTTCCAGAAAACGGAATCTTCACTCCCCTGACTGCCAAGAGTACAGTACTTCCTGCTCTGGGCGTGAAGGGCCCCCTAAGTGAGTTGTAACTTATTTCCCATTTGCTTGGTATCTGAACTTGAGCTCTGGAAGTGGAATGAAGGCTGCTCATGCAATCCACTACTTACCTTTTGCTTTGTGTATTAAAATGTTGCAAAATGTATCTTGTCTCCCAGGAGGCTTTCTTGTGCCTGAGGGAGGTGGGGCAAACAAAAAAGCAGATTTGATTGGATTGGGGCTTTGGCTACATGGAGCAGAACTTCAAAGTGCTGAAGTATATAGAAAGTGTATACTAGAATAGGAAACTAAAAGACTGGTGAGACAGCTCAGTGCATAAGGCGACTGCTCTCTAATCTGGCGACCTGAGTTCAATGCCTGGAAGTCTACATGGTGTAAGGAGAGAGATGACTTCTGGAAGTTGTTCTGACCTTGACCTGTAAGCCATGACATACATGTGTTCTCTTTACCTTCCTTTGTCTGTCTTTCTCTGTTTCTGTTGCAAATAAATAAAATGTTTAAAAAAATAGAATATAGGGTTAGGGAGATGGTCCAGGAGTTAAAGCCTTTGCCTTACAAGCAAAAGAACCTAGGTTCAGATTCCCAGGTTCTATGTAAAATTGCTAAGCTGAAATTGCCTGTAATTCTGGCCTGGAAGGTGGAGCCTCAGAAAGCCCAAAGCAAAACAATAAGGAGGTAGAGCCATCCAGGATGATTTCTAAAACCACCCTTGGGCCTCCACAGGCATATTCTCATGTGCCCTCTTGTACACACACCTGCACACACACATGAATGTGTGCATACACATTCAGAGACACATATATGCAAAAAAAAAAAAAAAAAAAACTTTAGGGAACTTTTGGCTGTATAGTAGTAGCTCCAAACTAGAACCAACTGGCTCATCAACAGTATAGCAGATGGGTCAATGAATGTCATCATTCAGAGAACTGAGAAAGATGGACCGAAGCTCCAGGTACCTCCATTTGGGAGTGTGTGGCATTTTTGCTGGCTTAAGTACCCTGAAGGGCAGGCAGACACCCTAGAAGCACCCAACTGAATCTAGGTTCCAGCTGACCAAAGGGCTGTGTAACATAAAGAACTCTTGTAGAAATGTGCTAGAGTGCTTTCCTGGTAGGGTTTCCATCCCCCTAGAGGAAATGGGGAGCCTCATGGTTCTTCCAGGTAGTCTATACCTCCTAAAGGGATGTAGACCCCTAGCCCTTTTCCTTCCCAACTAGTGTGGCCAAAGGACACTGGTGAAGATAATACCCTGCAGGATGGATCTGCCACTAGTCACCGGCAAGATTTCTAGCTGAATCCTGACATTTCTGCCTCCTACCCTCTCTTATACCCCACAAATGCTATTTCAAACTATCTCCATACCTCCAGCTCCAGCCCACTGCTCCCTGTACAGACTGACCCTCCTGTTTCTACTGAATTTTGTTAGCATTTTTTCTTCAGGCCCAATCCTCAGCCCCCTCCTCTTCTCTTCCTTGGTATCTAACTTATGACCCCATCTTTAATTTGCACATACTCAAGGATGACTTGGATTACTCTCTGGAAGCTTCTGGGCTACAGATCTCATATTCTACTTATTCTTGGCTCTAGGTGTCTCAGTAACATGTCAAACTCATGTCCGAAGCCAAGTCCATGACTTTTCCCCCCAAGTTTCTGGTTCTGTCTTCAGAACCACTCATTCTGTTGCAAAAGGCTTTCCTCACACTCACTGTCATTTCACTATCCCTTCTTATTGGCAAAGGTTTCTGCTTTTCTCTGTCACCATCATGGTCTGAGCTCTGCTGGACTCTGGCAACAGTCCCCTCTCTGGCTCCACTGTGCTTGTGATCCTCAGGTCTGTTCTCCACCATGTGATCAGAAGTCTTCTCTCAGGATGAAAACTTAGACATCTGGTCCTATGTGAGTGCTTTAGTCTGTTTTATCAAGGTGAAAAATAACCTAACTAGCTGTCCTCACTCCATGCATTCCCTGAACTTCAATAGCACTCTCTCTCAACTGCCCATGAGTACTTAAAAAAAAATGACTTATTTGAGAAGGGGCAGAGGGCACACAATGCATGCCATGGTACATGGGTAAAGGACAGAGGACAATTTTCATAAGTCAGTTCTCCCACCTTGTGGACTTTCAAGGATTGAACTCACATCACCAGTGGGAGAAGGTGCCTTACCCCCTGAGCCATCTCACCTGCCCACGTTGAGTACTTTTAACTAGGACACCACACATGCTGTTTTTCTCCAAAAGGCTCCTACCCTTTGAGCAAGAAAGAGAAGGCATGCAAACGAAGGTGTAGGCGTATGCACGGAAGTGTACAGGTAGAGGTTAAAGGACTTTTGGAAGTCGGTCCTTTCTTTCTACAACGTGGGCATCTGGTCACTAGGCATGTGAGCAGGGACCTTATCCACTGAGCTATCTTTCTAGTCCCACCTTTTTTTTTTTTTTTTTTTTTTTACATTTATGTGTATATATTCATTCATGCATGCCATGGAAAATATGGGGAAATTCAGAGGACAACCTTTAGGAGTTGGTTCTTTCCTTCCACCATGAGTTCAAGAGATTGCATGTAGATCACCAGGCTTGACTGAAAGTGCCTTTACCTGAGCCATCTTGCTGACCCCACTTAAATTTTATGTAGACATAGTCATTTACAAAATGATGGGTTTCATTGACATTCATGTCATGTATTTTACTCATCCATCTCCACCCCATCCCTTTCCCCTTCCCAAATGTTTTCTATTTTTATGTCACACTCACGTATTTATATATAAATCTAGATTCCACATGAGAAGACATATTTGTCTTTGAAAGTTTGGCTTACTTTAATTGCTTAACTGGATCCTCAGTTCCATTTTCCTTCAAGTAATAGTTTCATTCTTATTTATGGCTGAATAAAACTCTACCTGTGCTTACTTTTTTTTTTAACCCATATATTTGTAGATGGCTGTTTAGTCTGATTCCCTACCTTGGTCATTGTGAATAGTGCCATAATAAACCTATTGTATGATTACCTGATAGTCTTTTGGTTTAATATAATCAAGGAGTGGCAATAGCTGAGTATATTCAGCTTTTTGAGGTGCCTCTATACTGATTTCCACAGTAGATAACTTAATTTTCATGGGACTGTGTATGCTCGCTAGATGCTCTGCCACTGGACCAAGTTCCCCAGTCTTGACCTATCCCTAGGGACCATAACCCTCTGTTAGGGAAAACCCCTTATGGAATCAGTAAGTTAGATAAGAGTGTTGAATACTTCTTTGACGATGCTCAAGCCAGCTTTATATACTTAGGTGGCTACCTGGTTAGCATCTTACTTTCTCATCAAAGTGCAAGCTCTGATTTAGAAGCCGCCTAAATGTCCTTGTCCCTAGCACTATTCATAGTGCTTGGCCCATTCAGTAAGTTTGTTCAATGAACAGTTGACTGCCCAAAAAGCAGTAGCTTGTTATCATCACTAAGTTTTGGTTGTAAATGAAAGAACAAGGGCCACTTGAATAGAAGAGAGCCTTTTAATGCAAAGCTTAAACACACAGTTCAACAAAATCAGTCAGTTCAAAGTAACTTTAACATATTACAAAGAACAAAGAAGCCTGGAGGGGTGGCTGTTCAGAGGAAAAGGGAAGTCCTGCTCAGAATGGAAGGACTACGGATCTCAACGAGGCCTCTCTCCCCATCCCAGGAGGAATGGCATAAGCACTGGGCTCTTTGAAATAGCTTAAGTAGCTCTACACACAAGGCAATGACACAGAGCCAAGGACAAAGCCTTCCCACAAAGGAGGGACTGGACTAAAGGCACTGGGGTTCAGACACAGGACACTGTGCCAAGTACAGGGTAAGGTCAGCAGCTGCACCCATGGGGAAATGGCAGCCCTGGAGAACCAGCTCAACAGGCCGCTTTGGGTGTAGGTGGGCCAGGGCTCTTAGTCTATCAACCACCATTTTCCCCATCTCAGATGAACTGCAGAGGGTCAAGGTCTAGGGAAGCCACATGGCAGTACTCAGTCTGCGGCACACCTGGCTGAGGCACACCTGACAGGAATAAAACCAAGGACTCTGAGGCAAGGGAATGGGATAAGGACTCTAGTTTCATACTTGAACTCCAGGGGGAGGACCATTCTGGCAAAACATCCTGTGCTTGTCTACAATGGGCTTAAATTTGAACAAGCAAAACCTCTCCAAGAGGCCAAGGTTGGGGGAGTGCTTTAGAGTTCCCTTGGGGGCATGCTGGATGGTGGGGTAGATGCGAGGGAGGAGGCCCCCAGTTTCCCTGGGAAGCTAAGGAAGACTTCTGTCCCTTTAGGTTTCAGTTCATGATCTGGTTCACTTCCTGCCGTAACCTCTGTGCAGGACCGTTCCTGGGTTCAATCTGCAGGAGGCGGCTGATGTCTGAGAGGCTGGATTTGTAGTCCTAATGGGAGAGAAGAGTGTAGGAGGTACTCAGAAGGCAAGAATCAAGCTGGGATGGAGACAGCTGCTGAGGTAGTAGAGATTCTTCAAACCAAGCTATCCTGGCTGCCTCACTCTGACCACACCAGCGCCAGCACTGGTATAAATCTCTGTAGCTCTGCTTGGACCTCAAAGCAGGGAGTTTTTGGTTTCTTTTCCTTTTGCTATTTTCATGTATGTGTGTGGGGAACATGTGGGGTAATAGGTATGTGTGTGTGTGGAGGTCAGAATTTGATATCTGGAATTACCTTTAATTGCTTATAATCAAACTCAGAACTCATCAATAGGACTAGAGTGGCTAGCCAGCATGAGTCTTTTGAGGCTAGAATTATAGGTAGACCACCACACTAGCTCAGCATTTTACATGGGGCTTAGGGATCTAAACTCTGGTCTTGTTTTAACCGATGAGTCCCTGGGTGGGGAATCTCTCACCTTGAGTGCCATGTAGGCTTGTGCCCGTCTGTACAACGCCTTCACATTCTTTCCATCCAGCTTGAGGGCTTCTGAGCAGTCCTTCACGGCTGCCTCGTACTGCTTCAGGACCAGATGGCAGAGTGCTCTGATGGAGAATGATCATGGCAGGGGCTCAATCGCTTCTTGCAGATCCACTCAAGCAAGCTAGAGGGCAGCTGGGGAATGAGCTCTGATTTGAGAAATACCTGCTCTGGACTAGTTGCTTTCTAACTTCTTTGTGCCTTACAACAATTTGGGCTACTTTTTACAGATTAAAAAAATTTATAAAAAGCTTTAGCCAAAGAACCTGCTCCATATGCTACCCCTTACTGATGAAAATATGTTTAAACCAGTATGGGTGATGGATGTTTGGGACAGCAAATCCTGCCTTGCTCAGTTCTGTCATTCTACTTCACTATCCCACATCAGGCTCTTTCTTTTTTTTTTAAATTTTATTATTATTATTTATTCAATTGTGCGTGTGTGTGTATGTATGCGTGCGCGCATGTGTATGTGTGTAGAACCACGGATGAATTCGGGAACCACCATGGATGCCTCCACCTCCTTCTGCCCCAGGATTCACAGGCTCCGCCCTACCAGGACCAGAAGCACAGGCCACCCCCGCTTCCGCCTGGCGTCTATACGTGGGATCTGGGATCCGAACTCAGGACCTTCCGCCTGCAAAGCAGAGGCGTAACCCCTGAGTCACCTCTCCAGCCCACATGAGGCTCTTTCAAGCCAAGAAAGGCTTCCTGAATTCTCTATGAGCACTCTTGGGGAAGGACTGCTGGATCAAAAGACAGATGTGGCTTAAATTCTGACTGTTGCTGCCAAAATGCCCTCTGAAAAAGCTACACTCGGAAGAACAGTCATTGATGGACTATTTGATACAAGTGTACCAAGGTCTGGTCTCCAGTGTTAATGTCTGTGACTATGGCACAAAGTGGTAATTGATTTTAGTTGCTTTTTTTCTGGTGCTGCTGGGAGTTAAACCCAGGGCCGTGGGCTAGCTGCTTTCTAAACAGGAAGCTGAACATGTTCTGTAAGGTTTTTAATCTTGTAAAATCAAACTGACCCAACTTTTCCCTATCAAGGTTCTGAGGAGTTTCACCTTTCCCATTGAAAGGTAATTAAGTCACATATTCTAAAATAGTTTCAGGTTTTACATTTGAGACTGTAATTCTCTAAAAATTTCAAAATAAGAAGTGAGGAAAGATTTAGGCTAGCATTAACTCTTACCCAGCTGAGTAAACACTATTTATTGAATAACACCTTTTTCACTTTTTTTAAAATTCGCTTTTGCATATTTATTTATTTATTTATTTATTTATTTATTTATTTATTTATTTATTTATTTTGTGTGTGTGTGTGTGTGTGTATCAGAGGGGACTGTGTGTCCCTGTGGAGGACCAAGGATGACTTTGGGAATCATCCTAGATTGCTTCTATCTTTTTGCTTTCTCTGAGATTTCCCAGGCTCCACCTTTTAGGGTCAGAAGTGCAGGTCGTGCCATTTCCACATAGCGTTTTTACGTAGGACCTGGGATCTGAACTCAGAACCTTCTGCTTTTGAGGCAGAGTCTTAACCCCTGAGCCACCTCTCCAGCCCTGTTCACTTTATTATATATTAGATTTTTATGCTGTTTTCCTTTATTTATTTTTCTCTTGATAAGTTCTTGGGATTGTCATCATGTACTAAGAACAAAACAAAGAACCAATTAGGCTTGGGAGTATAGGTCAGTGGCAGAGTGCTTGCCTAGTATGCATGAGGTCCTCAGTACAATCCCTAGCACTGCTCCCCAACAACAACCAAAAAAGGGGGTGGGGGACTGGGTCAGTAAGATATTAGGAAAGAAGAACTATTAAAACTGTGTGGCACAGACACATCTGCTTAAAGAACAGCATTTGAACAGAACTAGTCCCGATGTGGTAGAAAGGAAACAATTCTAGAGACTGGGTTGATGGTGTCCAGTTGCATGAAGCTGAAGAGGTTCTGAGAAAGAAATTAGCAGATGCCACCCAACCACAGGTGAGCGGCCTACAGGTTTCCTTTCTGAGTGAGCTGCCGTGGGGGTCACATCAGCCAGTAAAACCAGTGGCCCAACCATTACAATCCAAAATTCTGTTTCTACAATCTAAAAGTTCTCCTTTCAACTCTTTAGGAAGTAAAACCAAATGAGTGACATCAGACAACTCAATTTCTTTACATGCTCTCATAAGAATATGGAATTTCCATGTGCCACTGGAGAAGCACTAGTAATTTATTTCAGCAAGTTCCCCAGACCCTACTGGGGTATTTTCAGTATATGAGCCAAATTACTTTCCTAAAACCTTGAGACATGTTTTTATCTTAAGACTTTTGTTTTGAATAATTTTGAATAATGGTGAACCTGTATCAGATCAGATTTCTAACTAAAGAGTGAATGCATATTGGTAGGGAAAGAAAGGTACATCTTTATAATAAATGTTTTAATTAGACATGGGCTCATGTTGATTTGATCAAGTTATGACAGCAAAACTAACAGCTCTGATTGGAGCCACCACCATTTACTGGCTAGGTGAGTTTAGGCAAAGACCTTCCTTTTCTGAGCTTTGCTTTGCTTAACTTTAAAGCATTAATATCTCCTTATCATTTTATTACGGGCATTACTGCAGAGCTGTGAGTGCCACATAATAGAACAGTGCCCTGGCTCTTCACTGCCTGGTTCCCAACAGCAGTCCCGGAACCTTGTCACAGGTCCAACTGTCTAATCCCTTGAGTCAGACTGCACTCCATCCATTCTGTTCCAAGCCAGGCAACTGTTATTCTACTCCTTGATTCTGGGCCTATATTTCAGAAGGGGACTGCCAATGCTTCTAACAGGAGCATCTTAAAGAAGCAAAGGGGTGAGAAGCAGGGTGGAGAGGCAAAGAAGGCATTTACAAAAAAGAACACCGTTTTATTTATATTGTATGAAAATTCTGAGGCAGAAGCTAGGAAAATCTAAAATTTGACTCTTTTAAGAGATGCCACTGGCAACACCTGGTTCACAGTACCTGACACAGGTGTGAATGCATGTTGAGCTGTAACGAGGACTACAGTAGACAAGCACCATACTACTGAGCTACACCCCAGCCAGAGAAGCCGAAGGAACATGGAATGTTCTGAAATCCCCCAGGCCAGCAGCCATGCGAAAGATACCTGTTGCTGTATGCGGCCGATTCCTGGTTACTAAACAAGAGGCTTTCACTGTACTTCTCAATAGCTTTCTTATGGTTGCCCTTCTTTACAAGCTCATTGCCTTCTTCCTTCAGAACTTTGGCTCTCTCCACATCCCCAGCAGAAGGCACTAGATACAAATTCAGAAGAGGAAAAAACCATGGAGTAGGCGGCTAAATGAGCTCAATGAGATCTTTGTAGCATCATCTCTCACCCACAGCTTGCCTAAGATGGTGTAGATCATTCTTTCTGATGATTCCCCTAAGTAATGGCTTTTAGGAAATGAAAGAGGTTTTCATTCAAAAGAAGTTGGAGACTCGTCATGTAAACATATTTACACATGCACATAATATTCACATGATAAACAGCAATCCATGTTCTACCAAGTGGCACTCCTACTTAGTTGTTGGAATGTTACTTTTTACACCTCAGATTTCTCACCAATGGCAAGTGCTAATGAAAGGGTCAGATCTGAGAATACATGAGAAAGTAGAGAACACCATATAAATGCAAAAGAGGATAGCTAGGTATTAATAAGCAGTATCTAGTTTAAAACAAAAAGGCTGTAGTTTGTGAGTTTCAGAAAAGGGCAGAAAGCTTGCTTGTCTGAGCAGACCTGTTAGTATCCACTTTACTGTATTATATGCAGCTGTTCCAGTCTTTAAGGGTGGAGAGAGAACAAGTGAAACCTACGCAGCTCACACTGCTGTTTGGCTTGAATCAACTATTCCAGTCTTCATTCTATACTACCTACTTTTTAACTTTTAAAAACTATCATTACAGAATACTGAATATTTATAACAAGGATAAGAATACAAGAATAAAACCAATGCCTAAATTCCTCCCCCTACTTAAGAAACATCAGTAGGACCTATGAGGCTCTATGAACCCCACCCCAATTCACTCTATCCTTTAAGAAAACTAATTAGCCTAATTCTATGCTGCTTTTTTTTTAAATAGTTAACTACAAAGTATCCAAAACCATTTTTGTTTTTAAATTTCATATAAAACGACGACTCTATGCATATTCTTACAACTTTTCTCCTCAACATATCTCTGCGATGTTGACTCACTCAGCTGTAGCTGATACATTTCACTATTCAACCCTACAACTGACTTGCCCATTCTCTTATCTGTGGAGATATGGGCTATTTCCAGTTTTGTTTTTTCTACTGCAGACTTTCTGTAATCAACACTCCTGTATACTTCTTCCTGTGTGCAGGAGCTTATCTGGAAGTAGAGTAGACTCAGCTTTACTTGGGCTCTATAACTCATTGCTCGGTGTGGTCATGTTTACACCCACTATTCACTGGTAACACTTTTCTTCCCCAACTCCTCTACTCTTTCTGCCTAGAATTCCCCTCTCTTCTCTCCTACCAGAGGACCTAAATCCTTCAAGGTCCAGCTGAGCCCATTCCCTGCCTCATTAGCTCTCATGTGAGCCTGTTCCGATTTGCCCAAGCAAGCTTAAGTTAGTCCTTCATTTAAATTTCCCAAACGCTAAAGCCTCTAGAGCAGTTGCCCCTTTCTTTGTATTTTAAATTGCTGGTTTTGTGTCTCAGTACATGAACCAGCTCTCTGGGTAGGGGCTGAAATGGATGGCCCTGTTCTCTGTGCTTTACTGCTTGGCATGGGGACTGCAATACAGTTCACTGATTCCAAAGGAATAAGTATCAGGTGCCCTGAATTCATCTAGTTTATTAGCACACCATAATTTCATTCTAGGGGAAGTGGGGATATTTTATTGAATATTATGATATTCATATTGAATATTACCCATGATGGCTAGATAGGTATCTTCCTAGAAAAAGGAGTAAGTCCTTTCCTCCTCCACCATCTAGGGGTTACTTACACAAGTTCAAGCCCAGATCCCTTCTGGTCCTTTCTAGCCTCAAGCCCTAGCCTAGCCTGCTAATTTTGGACAGTTCTTGGAACATCATTAGGAGTTTTGTAATAGACCAAGTCCTGCTTGTGGATGCCAAGTTGTGATCTCCCTGCATTTTTTCTCCTCCTCTGGGAATCTACCGAGTACACAAGTTCCCAGTGAAGTACCGAGTTTTGGTGTGGGGCAGACTGTGTTGAGATAATTACAAAATCCCATCCCCTGGTCACAGCATCTTGTGACCAATTAGACTAAAAGAGGAGACATACAAAAATGTAAGCTAGAGAATTCAAAGAAACACCAGCTCTTTTACTAGTGAGCTTTGAGGTGGGGAGTGGGGGAGCGGTGACACATGATTCTAAGCAAAAATTTCCTTTACTGTTTTAACATGTTGGCATTTTCTGTTCTTACAGTGAGAGTGAGAGACGTTCTTAATCAATACATCCCAAGTGCTGTCAGAGAACAGAACACTGCTCACCCAAGTGCCAGGCCAGGAGTGTTACATGTCTTCTACCTCTTTACCTTTATGCTGATGAAGTGCATCACCATCTCACTGAGCAGCTACTATGTCTAAGCTGGGACTTCTTCATATTGTTTCCCACTTCATTATTTTATAACAGCTAAACGGGGTCAATTTTTACAGGGCTACTCCTTCTAGAGAGAGAGATTACAAGACTCCTGAGATGGAGTCACAGCTCACCTCTGCTCTTTGTAGTTTCTTTGGATTTGCTCTTAGCTGTGTCTTTGAGGTTGTCTGAAGACAAGGAAGTCCACCTCTTCTGGGCTGAAACAGGCACCACTGGGATGGTGGGCAGCTTCAGGCGCCACTCAGGCCCCAAGGAGTCCATGAGAGCTCTGGTTATCCTGGAAAGGAAGGTAAAATCGCCGGGAGGTTTCCAGCTAGGTCAAAAAGTTATTCCTCTCATGCACCTTCACAAGGCCGAGTTATCATTTGTTTACATTTTTCAGTATGTTGCAACAGAGGAACACAAGTCTATCAATCCTCAGACTCTATGACACTTCTTCCCTTTGCTTGGTCACAATATATGAACTTTATACATATTTTTAAAAATATTTATTTATTTAACGTGTGTGTGTGTGTGTGTGTGTGTGTGTGTATGTGTCAGAGGGCACGGTATGTCCTTATAGAGGAACAAGGGTGACTTCAGGAATTATCTGGATTGTTTCTACCTCCTTTTGCTTTGCTCTTGATTTCCCAGGCTTTGCCAACTAGGGCTTGAAGTTCAAGCTGCTACAGTTCCCACCTGGCTGCTTTTTTTTTTAAATTCAATTGTGCATGTGTGTGCGTGCGTGCGTGCGTGTGTAGAACCACAGACGAATTCGGGAACCACCATGGACCGGACCGCCTCCACTTCCTCCTGTTTACTCTGCCCTGGGATTCATAGGCTCCGTCCTACCAGGACCAGAAACGCAGGCCGTCCCCGCTTCCGCCCAGTGTGTATACGTGGGGTCTAGGATCCAAACTCAGGCCCTACCCCCTGCAAGGCAGAGGCTTAACCCCTGAGCCACCTCTCCAGCCTCCCACCTGGTGTTTTTACATGGAACCTGGGATCCAAACTCTGAACCTTCTGCTTGTGAGGCAGAATCTTAACCCCTGAGTCATCTCTCCAACCACAACTTTAGAGTGATCTGTTGTTTGGGAAGGACAGTTAGACTCTGCCCTCCCCTCCCTGCCACACAAATCAGGCACACATTCCTATGTTGTGTTTATATTTCTCAATGAAACCAGTACAAAGCTATATAAGTTCTTGACCTATGATTAATGCTCAGATTTTTGTGTGTGTGTGCTTCTGAGTGTTTACACGTGTATAAACGCATACTCTGAGTATGTGTGCCTGTGACTACCCTGTGACTGCTGTGAGCATGAGAACCTAAGTTTGGATTCCTGGTACACAAGCAAAAAAGCCAAGGAGAGGGAGACAGGAACACTGGAGCTTACTAGTCAGTGAACAAGATGAACTGGTGAGCATCCGGAAGACACTGGGAATCATCCTGAATTACTCTACCTCCTGTATGTAAAGGCCCGAGGTCGACAATGGTTGCTTCTTCAATCACATTCCACTTCATTCAGGCAGGTTTCTCAACTGCACCGAGAGCTCATCACTATGTTAGGCTAGTGTCTCCACCTTCAGCTTGCTGTTTCCACCTTCATAGCATTGTTAGGAATTACAGGTGGACTGCTGCATTACCTGGAATCTACATGGGTTCGGGGATTCAACCCCATTTGAGTGATCTTCCCAGCCCTCTTCCACTTTCACGTGTGTGCCCCATTCCCTTCTGATCCTTGGGCTGGCTGTGTGGCTCAGTGGGTGAGTGTTTGCCTAGCACGAAAGGAACTGGATTTGATCCATAGCACTGCCAAAAACAAATAGACAAACTACCTACCTGCCCAAACAACTCCTTGTTGACCCCCATGTGTGTATTTTTCCTCTACCTCAAACAGTTTTTTTTTTATTCTATTTGCCATTCCTACCAACTAATTTTCACTCGTTCTTTAATTGTCAGTTGAAGTGCTACCTTGTGACTGCTGTGAGCATGAGAACCTAAGTTTGGATCCCTGGTACACAAGCAAAAAAGCCAGGGAGAGGGAGACAGGAACACTGGAGCTTGCTAGTCAGTGAACAAGATGAACTGGTGAGCATCCGGATCAGTGAGAGACCTTGTCTCAAAAAATAAGGTGCAGGAAAATAATAGAAAAAGATACACAACATTGACCTCTGACCTACACACACACACACACACACACACACAAACATATACATGCACCAGCACACATATATGTACACACATGGGGGGACACATGCAAACTAATTTAAAAAAAAGTTTTCCAAGTCTAGTCAGAGGAACCTCATCTAGAAGGCAACCAAAGCAATGGATCAAAGAAAATCAGAGAATATAGAGAGGTTCTTTGGAGAAGTCCTACAGCACCCTGGGCTCACCTGTTGATGCCTTCCAGGGCTGAGGTCACATTGTTATCAATCTGCAGCACAGTCTTATAGTCTACATAGGCCAGGGGGTACTTCTCCAGGGCCTCATAGGCTGACGCTCGTCGCACCAGGGGCTTAATGCTGAAGGGAACCAAGGCCAGTGCTCTACAACAGGAAGCAAAAATGTCACCTGTCTCCTAGACCAGCAGGCCTTCTCAAAAGTGTCTTGGTTCAAGCAGGATCATCTGAAGCAGCCAGCATGTGGAGGTACTTTCTGGCAGCTAGACACTCTTTAGAATAGGGAGTTTTTAACTTAGACTGAATTGGGAAGGGAAAAGAGGGCAAAGAATCATGCATGTGTCAGTATTCATAGCTTCAAACCCCCAAATGAAGAGCAAGAGTGTCACAGCATTCATGCTACCACATGTTTTTACACCTTAGTTCAATAGGAGAAACAGACAGGCTTGGGAGTCAGCTGGATGCTACTTCTGCCGACACTAGCCATGGTCACCCAGGCGAATCACTACCAAGTTCTGGTCTGGGAGGAGAGAGGGCACCTGTTGAGAGCTAGCATGGTCATCTCCTACGCCTGCCATCTACTTCCCAGGCAGAATTCCCAGAAGAATCCAGTCAGGGAATGTGTGCTGATTTAGCAAGAATGCACACAGGCAGAAGTAGATGAGCCCAAAGAAGAAAAAGATAGGAAAAAAATGCTCAGTGTCCAGTATAATCTGTCACTGACAGATCTGCATTCCCTCCTTTCTCTCTGTTTCTTTGGACACTATGGCTGATCTTACCCAAGAGGCCAAGAAGTGATTTTTCCCTTCTTTAGAGCCAATCTATTAACATCACCCATTTTTCTTTCTTTCCCTCTCACCCATGTCCGCCCCAGAAAAATACCTGGATTAGCCCTAGTCATGAGCCTGCAACTCTGCCCCAGCTCGTCTCTCATATCCACAAAGGCTTTAAGGCCTTCCTTTACCTTTCTTACTTCTTTGTTTGAAGCTGTGAGCCCTAACTACAAGAACACCAAAACCCAACAGAGCCTCTCATTCTGGGTGGCCTGAAGACACTGAGACACTTCCTAATATCTGTCACAAATGAAAATAGTAGGATCCTTTGAAAGAAGAAATAAGCCTCTCCTAAACCTTCAGGCATCCCAAAGTCACCCCAGGCCACTTACGAAGTGCAATCTTTGATGCAGTCTGTGCAGTTCCCATCCTTCAAGTGGCATGCTGCACGGTTGGAGTAGAGAACACTTTCCTCTTCAGGGTCTGCAGAACCTGCCCAGGTGGAGGCAGGACAAGATGTCATCAGTTTGGGAAATGATACAGAGGACCCAGGAACGCATCTCACAAGCTCTTACTTAAGAATTTGAAATGTACAGCAAACGGTATAATATTTAGTACCCACTACTTTTTTTAGCAAAATTTTTAGTTGCTTCTGACCTGTTCATTAAAATTTTGATTCATATTATTCATTGTGTATGTGTGTGTACACGTATGTGGGCAGGTCGCAAAACAATATTAGTTCTCTCTTTCACCATATGGAATTTGGGGACTGAACTCAGATCAACAAGGTTTGGCAGCAAGTGTCTTTACCTGCTGAGCTATCTCAGCAACCCTCACTATTTTTTGAGACAGTCTCACTGTGTATCCTAGACTGACCTTAAATAAGCAATTCTCCTACTTCGGTTCCCCAAAGTGTGTGAGATGTGTGTCATCTCATCTAGTTTTTTGGGGGGATAGGTGGGAGGGATAATAATGTATCTGATGCATACATGTATGTGGGTGGATGCATGTGCTATATGTGTTCACATGTGTGGAGGCCCCAAGTTGATGCTGGGTGTCTTCCTTAATCACTCTATTTATTGAGGCAAGGTCTCTCAACTGAACTCAGAGCTTACCAATCAGCCATGCCCTGTCTCTACCTCCAGAGTGATGAGATTACAGGTAGGCTGTTTCTTGTATTCTTTCTGCAGAGACTGAAATGATCTGCTGGTGAATAAATTCTCAAGCACTGTCTGCTTTTTTTTTTTAATCTACTCACTCACAAGATAGCTACAGTATCATTTTATGCCTATCAAAGTGTTTTCTAAGTGATGTAGTATTACCTGTCTTCCTGAAACTTGCTGCTTCTGAGACACTGTCTAATATCTGTCATAGACTGGAAACAGTAGGATCCTTCCAAAGAAGAATCAACCTATGATAGCATGTTGGTGCTGGATAGCTTTAAACATAATAAAAGCAAAAGCCTTTTTCTTCTTATCTTGGGCCAGAAGGTACAGAGATAAGTAAACTACATGTTGCCCTAAGAAACAGGTACATGCAACTCAAAACCTATGATCTGCCTCAAATCACCAGAGCACAGTAAAGGTCAGTAGACCCTTTCGCCCAGTTGATGTTCCCAGGCAAGTCACTGAAGCTCTTGAGGATGCAAATGCACCTACCACAGGAGGGCCACACACTAGCCAGGTTTCCTTGCATTAGAGCTATTTTTTGAGATAGTCTCACTGTGTATCCCAGACTGACCTTAAATAAGCAATTCTCCTACTTCAGCTCCCCAAAGTGTGTGAGATGTGTATCATCTCATCTAGTTTTTTGGGGGGATAGGTGGGAGGGATAGTAATGTATCTGATGCATACATGTATGTGGGTGGATGCATGTGAACACAGGCCAAGAGCACTGATCAGAAAAGTTTCTCTAAGAGACCTGGCCACACAGGATTAGACTAAACACTGGCAAATTTTACCATTAAGCCAACTCTTCTGGGATTTCAGAATAAGCTGGCAGGGAAGCACAATGTATGTGGGGGTGGGGACTGTGAATGAAAGAAAAAGGCAGAAATATGAACATCTCAGATTCCTCAGAAACTTAAAAGAAGAGAAACCAACAAGAGGTATGCTTAAATAGTTTTCAGTTAAAAAAAAAAAAGGAGTTTTTTTAAAGACAAACTTTGAGATTTAGGGAGAAGTCTAGCAAATGATGAAAAATTTGGTCTTAGCAATCAGACAAATCCAAATTCACATCCTGGCTGTGATTGTGTAATTCAACAGACAATTCCATTCTTCTGAGCTCCTCATCTATAATTCAAGTGTCTTATCCTCTTGATCATACTGAAGATAAGCAAAGACAATGTCTAAAGCACTCAACAAAGGCGGTCGAAAAAATAATAAAGGAAGGCAAAGGGAAATTTAGTAGGAAACAGTGACTTACAAAACAATGGGATCCGAGGCTGCCTTCAAAAGCCAAAGTTTTAAACTGTGACTCCTGGGAAAGATATGCCCAAAGTGTAGACAAAGGCCAGGACGCTGAGGCAAGCCAGAGGTCAGGAAAACTGTTTAAAACTCCTCAGTGCATGAGTATCAAGGAGACAACCAACAACTTTCTGATTACACTCAAGACCCGCTTGTCTGAATGGAAACAATCCTGTTACTGTTAACTAGAACAAAAACCTATAAAAGGGAAGGAAATAGATCTTGCCATAGGCCTATGAACCTGTGGGAAGACAGTACACCAAATTGTTCTGTAAATACCTGTTGCTATACCCATAGATGGGAAGAGCGGTCAGCACTCAGCCTAGAAGTATTCTTCTACAACAAAGAGTATTCTTCTCAATACCCTGACAGGATGCAGCCTAGGGCAGTGGAAGAGTAGTGAAATGGAAAAAAACAAAATAAAACAACCACACACACACACAAAATCAGCCAGCATGCTGAGTATCTGGGACCATGCAATGCTCACCCAGAATCAGGCCAACCTAATCTCTCTCCATCCTAAGGCTCAAGGAACCTTGTGGAAGAGGGGGCAGCAAGACTGTAAGGGCCTAAAGATGGGGAAAGTCCACGGCTGGACAAAACACTCCACTCAAGAAGGGGCTGCTGTATCCAGGAACTCACTGCAGTGAGACTTGTCCTTACCACACCTGCACAAAGACTGCTATACCAACAAGGCCCCATAGACTAGCAAGGATCTCAGGAGAGATAATTACATGCAGTGGAAACCTTGGGGACTAGGGCTGGATGAGTGAAGGGGAGTGCCCCTCTCAGTGGGGCTGTCCAAGGAAGGGACAATTGGTGTGCCACAGAGGCCTGAGCCCCTACAAGAGTAGACAAGCCAGAGGGAACCCTGGGGCCCATAGAAGCAGACAGCATGAGGGTGGGAGGGAGTGGGACTGAGCTGATGAAGGGGAGGGGAAAATCAAAAAGAGGGGGGAAGGAGGGAGGCAGGAATAAGTACTCGATATGCTTGTAAAACTAGGAAAAAATCTAATAATAATAAACAAACCCTCTTCATTGGCTTCTCATTAGGGACTAAGTTTCTTACCAGGGCTTGAAACGTTTACACAATGAGGTTCTGTTTACCTCGTATCTTAACTACTGCGCTTGTCCTATCTGGGAAATCTTTCTGATGGCTGTTCCCCCCACCCGGTGCAGAGCCCAAGCGTTGAGCGCGGGTCACTGACATCACCTCAAAACATCTCTTCGCGATTTCTGCGCTAAAGGGCTGACCCAATCGGCTCGATCACACTGGCACCATGATTTATTCCCAGCCCTAGTTCATTGATACCTTGTTCACCAATTTTCCAGCCGAGCAAACCCCAGTTCCCTCAACCAAGTTGAACCCACGACAGAGCCTCTCCTGCTCCACGCAGTCAGCACACAAACGGCGCTCGCGCACACGGAGCCAGCTGTAAAATGAACAGTCGTGACAACGGCAGCAGGGGGAGGCTGAGTCACTAGGTGACGGGCAGGAGGGCAGTTGGCGGGCGGAGAGGGAAAGCGCCCGGGAAGTTTCCCGTAGGATGTCCGGGTCGGGAAGCAGCCGGGAGCGGGGTGCGGGCTCGGAGGGGCCGGTCCGAGGCCCGGGGGTGAGGACGGCGGGGAGGAAGCAGGCCCGCAGGGCGGACGGAGCAGGTTCCTACCTCGCGCCTGCAGCAGCCGCAGCGCGCGGTCGTAGAGCGCCGAGGCCTCGGCGTACTGGCCGTTGCGGAAGCTCTGGTTACCGGCGGCGCGGAGCCCCTCCACAGACTCCGAGACTTTGGGGGCCATCCCCGGGAGGACCGGCAAGCGGGGAGCACCTCCGCTCCCCACAGAGTCGTGTGGAACCGCTTCCGGGAGGAAACACCGGCGGCGCGCACTCCGGTACCGCAGCTGCCGGTCGCGAGGGGCGGGGCGATGCGCGCCTGGGGGCGGGGCGATGCGCGCCTGGGGGCGGGGCGATGCGCGCCTGGGGGCGGGGCGACGCGCGCCTAGGGGCGGGGTCTCTGCGGATCCAGGCCCCTAGAGCCCGGCCCTCGGTCAGTTTGACACTTCTGGGCTTCGGGAGCAAGGGGTCTGGGACTTGCAGGCCGCTTGGGTTTGCGTGGTCCCCTCGCTGGAAGGAGGCCGAATGGCTTCCCTCTCGCAGTTTACGTTCTCGAAGACTCTGTAGCCAGTTAACCCAGGACTGATTTCATCACGTGATTTGTGCTATGAAAAAAACAAAACGGCCTGGTGAGGACTCACGCTTCTAGCCCCAGCCACTCCGAAGGCGGAGGCAGGTGGCTCACCATAAGCTCAAGGCCAATTTGATGTGTACCTGTATGGTAAGACAGGGCTCTCAGATCCTGCCTCAAAAAGACCACAAAGAAAAGGAAAACAGTATTTAATTAAAAAATGATAAAAAATAGAAACAGCAGAAACCAAAGGAAACCTAAAAGCCCTTGGGTGTGGTGGCCCAGCTCTGAAATCTTCCGGACTGGGAGGCTAAGGCAGGACAGTAGTGTGATCAGCATGGGATGTCTGGTGAAATTATTTTTTATTGATTGGTGGATTGATTGTGGGGGGGTCAGAGGGCACTATGTGTCCTTGTGGAGAACCAAGGGTGACTTTGGGAATCATCCTGATTGCTTCTACCCCCCTTTTTGCTTTGCTCTGGGATTTCTCAGGCTCCATCCACCAGGACCGGAAGTGTGGGCAGTTGCCTTTTCGTTGTTTTTTTTTTTTAATTTATTATTTATTCAATTGTGCGTGTATGCGTGTGTGCGTGTATGTATGTGTGTGTGCCTGTGGAGAACCACGGACGAGTTCGGGAACCACCATGGACGCCTCCACCTCCTCCTTATTTACTCGGCCCTGGGATTCACAGGCTCCGCCCTACCAGGACCAGAAACGCAGGCTGTCCCGGCTTCCTCCCTGAGTCTATACGTGGGGTCTAGGATCCGAACTCAGGACCTTCCGCCTGCAAGGCAGAGGCTTAACTCTTGAGCCACCTGTCCCTCTCCAGCCCCAATGTGTATGTTTTTTGTTTTGTTTTTTTTTTTATCCCAACTCAGGACCTTCTGCCTGTGAGGCAGAGTCTTAACCCCTGAGCCAACTCTCCAGCCCGAGATCTTAAAACCTGAGCAATTAAAGCCACAGGGAAAAAAAGATGGAGAATGTCATAAAAAACAAACATGTCAGGGACTATTTTAGATGAAGAAAGCCCTTAGAAGATACTAAGCTGAAACCTGAAAAATTTTAAGGATTCTGTCCACCATGATAGCAAGTGCATGGACTAGAAGATTGAAACCCAGAATGCACATAGAGGATTAAGATGTTTATTAGAAGAGAAAAAGGACGGAACTCATGGACTACAGATGTCGAGTGCCGTGAGGGGCTAGGGTGCCAGAGAACTCATGGACCCTAGGCATGGAGGCCATGAGAAGCAAGGAACAAGAACCGGTCTCATGGCCCTAGAGTACCATGAGGGGCTAGGGCGCCTGTATGAGAAGCAGGCAAGAAGCATACTCTTGGCACTAATGCCATGTGAGGGGCTAGGGCACCAAAGATGGCTGTCAGGGTCAAGCATATTTATACACCTAGACAAGCCAGGGGAACTGGCTTTTTCTCATTGATTAACTCCCATTGGGGCCCAACCCAGTTGCTCTTGGGCCACGTGGGCTAAGAGAACAAGTTGTTTGTTGGATATGGAGGGCTCATCTCCATAATCCTTTCATAGGGAAGTTGGCCATCTTATCTGTGGGAGGATTGGAGTCAGTTCCTCTGCAGGGGTATGGTTCTGGGTGATTCCAGCAGTGGGAGATGGCCTTCAGGAATTCCAAAGACCTTCAAAAACCCTGAGAGACCCATCCTGGCATAGCTGTTCTAATCCTGCCTTAATGAGGAGCCAGTGTGCTTTGGAGAACTCGTGGAGTCCAGGCATGAATCTGAGGAGCTAGAAAAGAACTCATAAACTCCAGACATGGAGTACCATGAGGGGCAGGCGCCAAAGATGGCCGCCAAGATCAGGTATATTTGTGCATTTAGACAAGTCAGGGGAAAATGGCTTTTCTTCATTGATTAGCTCAGAATGAGGCCCAACTCAGTTGATTTTGTGCACAACTCTTGCTAGGGTTTATCGGTAAAGGAGAACTCACCTCCATATCCGTTCATAAGCAAAGGGTTGGGGGAAGTTGATCACCTTATCTCTGTGGAGGGTTGGAGTCAGTTCCTCCCTAGCAACAGTGTTCCTCCAGGGTAATCCCAGCAGTGGGGGCTGGCTTTCCAAGACCTTCAGAAACTGTCCCACATGGCTGCTCTAAAACTGCCTAACTTGGATTGAGTGTACAAGTTCTTCCCTTTTCTCTCATTTTCAATGAAATCACTGCTTTAACCTTAAAAAAAAAAGATAACAACTATCTTAGGGCTTGTGTATTGTGCTACTATTGGCTTGGTAAATGAATTCAGGGAGAAATTGATGGATGAAGCTCTTTTATCAACTGTGCCTTTATCTCCATCCTCATTTGTTGTTTCTCTACCATTTACTGTGATTAAAAAAAAACAAAAAACAAAAAAAAACAACAAAAAAAAACAACTTTTAACCTCTGAACACGCTAAGCTTTTTTTCTGGTCTCCTGTTCTTTATGTCATCCGCCTCTCTCAGAATTCCTTTTCAAACACTTTGAATCTTGCCCAGTTCTAATCAATTGTAACATTCAATTCAGATATCATCTCTAAAACTTTTTATTTAAAGGTGGCCTTGAAGATGTGACTAATTCTGAGAAGTCATAATGTTTAAAATTACCTCCAGGGGCCAGTGTGATGGATCACTGAGTAGAGAGGCACCTGTTCCCAATCCCGATGCCTGAATTTGATCTCCAGAGAACAGCAGAGTAGCCATGTTAAGAAGGTCTCTGAAGTCGATATTCCCCTCTCCCCCATGGCTGGGATTATCTGAGGGAACACACCCTGCCAGTGATGTGGGGGGAAAAACGATCTTTTTGGCTGTCCCATCTGGGTCGCCAAATGATGCAGAGAACAGGAAATGACCGTCCCAATGTTGTAGGGTTCTTGTATTCCGGAGTCAAAGATTGAAACCAGAACATGTGTAGAGAATTAAGGAAGAGTTTATTAGAAGAGAGAAAGGATTCCAGACGTGGAGTGCCATGAGGGGCTAGGGTGCCGGAGAACTCTTGAGAAACAGGCAGCTGGAAACAGACTCATGGAGCCTAGGCATGGAGTCCATGAAAAGCAAGGCAAGGAGTTAGAAAGAACTCATGGCACAAGTGCCACGAGGGGCTTGGGCACCAAAGATGGCTGCCAGGGCTGGGCATATTTACATACCTAGACAAGCCGGGGAAACTGGCTTTTTCCCACTGGTTAGCTCTCATTGGGGACCAACTCAGTTGCTCTTGGGCCCTTGTGGGTTAGAGGTCAAGTTGTTTGATGTGGAGAGCTCATCTCCATAATCCTTTCATAGGGAAGTTGGCCATCTTATCTCTGGAAGTGTTCCTTCAGGGTGATTTCAGCTGTGGGGGATGACCCTCAGGAATTCCAAAGACCTTCAAAGATCTTGAGAGACCCATCCCAGCATGGCTGCTCTAATCCTGCCTCAGCAGTCTGAAGGAATGACTCTGAACCCCCACAGAGATAAGGTCACTGTAGCTTTGGGGAACCCTCAGCCAAACACCAGAGACCACAGTAGAAAGTTATAAACAGAGGAGGTTTATTGAGGATGGAATTCCAGGTCCAGGCACCCACCAGTTCTAGATGCAGCTAGCTCTCTGGGGTGCCAGCTAGCTCTCTGGAGTGTGAGGCAGCCAAAAAAAAAAAAAAAAAAGACACAAAAGGGTTTTAAATATTCCTACATTGCTAAGGCTACGTGCTGGGAGAAATGAAGCCAGTTACAAAGAACGTGGGAAGTTCAGTTGCTTAGCATCCTTATCTACTCGTGCACACAGCTTTAAGACTTAACTTTTAAAATTTTTTTATTATTATTTATTCAACTGTGCGCGTGTGCGTGTGTGTGTGTGTGTGTGTGTGTAGAACCACGGACAAATTCGCGAACCACCATGGACACCTCCACCTCCTTCTGCACCTCCTTCACAGGCTCCGCCCTCCCAGGACCAGAAGCGCAGGCCGCCCCCGCTTCCGCCTGGCGTCTATACGTGGGATCTGGGATCCAAACTCAGGACCTTCTGCCTGCAAGGCGGAGGCTTAACCCCTGAGCCACCTCTCCAGCCCAAGACTTAACTTTTAATTAGCAATTTTTTCTTACAGCTACCAGGTGTACTAGAAATTAAGTTCAAGAGGTAGCCCCCTCTGGCTACTTCTCTAAGTTGCCCACCGGCACGCGCCCATGGACCCATCTCTGTATTGATATTGCTTGTCAGTGAACTAGTTCTTAATAAGCTGGCTGAAGAAATCTTATAGATTACAAACTTAAAAGAAGGCTATCTCATTACTTAAAGCTTCTAAAGAGTTATTCTATTTTAAGGAAGCTCACAGGCTATGAAGTTAAAAGTTGCAGGGCTGCAAGTGACAGTTACAAGTTACTGTGGTTACAGAAGACAAAAACTAAAATGAGCACATCT
The DNA here is from genome assembly GCA_023101885.1 of Typhlomys cinereus. NCBI lineage: Eukaryota > Metazoa > Chordata > Mammalia > Rodentia > Platacanthomyidae > Typhlomys > Typhlomys cinereus. Next base: position 5,022,508 of record JALPQD010000095.1, read on the forward strand.
ATTATTTTTATATTTTTACATTATCTGTCATAAACTTCCCCCAATGCTCTGCTTATGAAAGGATATGGAGAGAAGAGTTCTCCATTGCACATAAACCCAAGTTCCTCAAAAGAAAGGGCTGGACCAAAAGGTCGCCCACAAAGGCAATTGGGTTTGGCCCCAATTTAACAGACTAATGAGATATAGGGGACCAAAAGCCCCTCTCAGGTTTGCAGAAACTGAAGCTAACTAATAAGGAAAAGTCACTTTTTCTGGGCTTGTCTAGGTTCAAAAATACACCTGATCCTGCCAGCCATCTTTAGCTCTCTTGCCCCTAACGGAGTCCATGTCTATGAGTTTAATGAACTCTGCGGTTCTGAACTCAGGTTTTTTTGATTGGGAGATAAAAGTTTTAACCCCGGAGCTCTCTCTCCAGCTTAAGGTTTGAAATTTACCTTAATTTGAATTAAATAATTTAAATAAAATAGAAATTCATCTTTTTACAGTGACTCTTTTTTTTAAATTTTTTTATTATTTATTCAATTGTGCATGTGTACGTATGTATGTGTGTGTGTCTGTGTGTGTGTATGTGTGTGTGTGTGTGTGTAGAACCACGGACGAATTCGCGAACCACCATGGACGCCTCCACCTCCTTCTGCCCTGGGATTCACAGGCTCCGCCCTACCAGGACCAGAAGCTCAGGCCACCCCCCGCTTCCGCCTGGCGTCTATACGTGGGATCTGGGATCCGAACTCAGGACCTTCCGCCTGCAAGGCGGAGGCTTAACCCCTGAGCCACCTCTCCAGCCCCCTACAGTGACTCTTAACACTGCACCATCACCAATGGGCCGAGGGAACTGGCTGTGCCATATCCAACATAAGAGCTAAGAAAGGAACCATCTTTACTTGCCAGACCTGCATGTCTAGCTAAGTATACAGAAAGATGCCAACTTTCTCAACCAGCTCTCTGTATTTTATTCACCAGTCCAGGGGTAGTCCCACCCTCCAGGGGCTGGGTTTACTCCATCAATTAGGCAGTCTCCTGCAGGTTCTCTCTGGACTTCACTAATTCTCTACAAATGTGCCAGAGCTCCAACCCTCAAACGTCAAGTTGACACCTATATTTAACAAACTAAAACAATACAAAAAAAAATCCCAAACCAGAAAACCAAAAGTTTCCCTCAATCAAAAGACAAATAAAAAGATAAAAAACCAAGTTCTTGTCAAGCAGATGCTTTGCTATTTCTGCTGTAGACTTAGAAGAACCCGCAGCAGAGACTAACTGTACCGAGGGGGCTTGGGGAGCAACTCCAGGAGACCCGGTCGGTAACACTCTCCAACCGCAAGAGGCCGCTGGAGAGGCACCTTGGCGGAGCGGACTAGCACCCACGTGACCGTACGAGCACGTGACCCGCGCCGCGTTTCCACCCCCCCACCGAAGCTCCGCCCCCCTCGGACGCCCGCACGCCGCTTCCGGTAGGGGCGGTAAGCGGAAGTGTGGGAGGGTGTGCGGGGCGGGCTCCTGGAGGACTGGGGGAGGATGGAGCTGTGAGCGGGTTGGGGTGGCTGCAGGCAGCGCCATGGAGACGGTGCAACTGAGGAACCCGCCGCGCAGGTGAGGGGCCGCCGACGGGGAGGATGGGCGTGGGGTAAGGAGGGAAAGGCGGGAGCTTGCCGAAGGGGAGGCACCGGGGTCCGGGGTCCGGGTCCCGCAGGTGTCGCGGCTGTCGGCGCACCTGCTGCGGTCAGAGAGATCCGGCCGCGGGAGCACCTGCCGACGGGTATCAAAGTGTCGGTTGGAGGGAGCACTCTGCTGAAGACCACGCACAAGTTAGGGGGACACTTGTCGAGGCCCGTAGAGGGGGCGGGGGGTGCTTTGAGGAAGGATTGGTCTAGGGGATGAGGAAGGACTGGCAGGGTACAATAAGGGGAGGGGTGCTCGCTGACGGTCCTAAGTCGCGCATTGGGGTACGATCAGAAAACAGGTCTGTTAGGCGCGGTGCTTTGCTTCTGGGAGCTGAAGTCGTGCAGAGGAAAATCCAGCAATGGAGAGGGTCGTGGGGGGTTGCGTTGGCTCGGATGCTCTTGGCGGCGTCCCCAACAGAGGACGATGTCTTCTTTTATTGCACATGTCCCGAGTATCTTCCTGATTCTCTCTGCATCCTCCTCAGTCCTACAAAACTCAACACTGGGAGGACGATAAGGAAATAAAATATCTTAGCACGGGCAAGCTGAGACCCAACCGAGTTTGGACACTGCAGATCTAGCCAGGTGTCCTTTATAAGCTTCTGGCGTTGAGAGACTTACCCGCTCGACTTAGCGATAACTGGGGTTCTCTTGCTGGTTGTAACTAGTGGACTCCAGCGGTACCTGGAGTTGTTTTGGTCAAGATGAAGAAGGTGACCGGATCCGACGAAGTCCGAAAGGGCACTGGATGAGTTGGGTCATGGATTTCTCTTGTGCCCGCCTCTCAGTCTCATCTGGAGAAGTCGGGACCGTGCCTATAGTTAAAGCTTCAGTTTCACAGAGCAGACATCTGACTTCCTCCAGCAGAATGAGCACTGAAATAGGAAGTTTTCAGGGTGTGGGAGTGCGGGGCGACCGAGAGGTGAAGGGAAGGGACGGACAGTGTGCACAGCGCTGCTGGGGGAAGGGGGGGTGTTTGAAGCTCACAAATGTGGAATAAGGCAAAGAGCTTGCAGAGAGGAGTTCATTCATGTTTAGCTTAATATAATGTGCCGATACTGTAGTAGCAACGATGATTACATTCATAGAACATTTACAGGGCACCAGGCACTAAGTGCTTTCCAGTCTCCTGTTGAAGTACATGAAATTGCTGATATTTGATTATTTTTGAACTTTAAAAATGGTAGCCTTATATGGGTAGACTCATTGATCATATAAACAGCTCACAGCTCTTATATAAATGGGCTATTATGTCTATATTCCTATTTTACAAATGAACTAAAGCACAGAAAAGCTGATAATTTTTAAGAGGCAAAGTTGGGATTATGTTGTGGTGCAAAAATGATGTTCTAAACTGCCTTCCTCTGACATCTGTCTGTTTCATGGGTCACTGTGCTTGATAGATATTTACTGTAGTACCTAAGGATCCATTTATGAGTGTATACCTGTCAGAATACATCAATATGTTCTGAAATAGGTTCTTTTTTCTTTGGTTTTTCTTTTTTCAAGACTTTCAGTTAACCAAACTGAGAATCAGGAATCCAAGTTTTGTTTCTTCCTTTGCTTTGTGTTGGATAATCTTGCTTTTTTGCTTTTAAAAAAAGTTAGTGGAGGAGTTAAAAACACGTATGTGCACCTGCATGCCATGGCACTTGTGTGGAGGTTAGAGAACAAATTTTGCAAGTTGGTTCTCTCCCATGTGGGTTCTGGGGATCAACTTGGGTTACCAGGTTTGAATTCTGATGCTTTTACTTGCTGAGGTTTCTTGCCCTTTTTTGTCGATCCTCCTTTTTGCTTTGCTCTTTCCTATACTTTTGAATTTTACAAACTATAATGAAGTGCAAGAGATGCATATTTGCAGGACTAAGTTCTTGAATAACTGGGGTTCTCTTGCTGGTTGTAACTAGTGGACGTCCTAATTTTAATTTGCAGCAGAATTTTATTGTCAATTGTATTAATTGGTTAGGAATCCAAAAACAAGCACCACAGCTGGATAGCTTAGACAGAAGTCTATTTTCTCACCATACTGGAAGCTGAAAATCTGAATTCAAGGGTGATGGCAGGGTTGTTCTTTTTTTTTTTTTTTAAATTTTTTTTTATTATTATTATTATTTATTCAATTGTGTGTGTGTGTGTATGTATGTGCGCGCATGTGTGTATGTGTGTGTGTAGAACCACGGACGAATTCGCGAACCACCATGGACGCTTCCACCTCCTTCTGCCCCGGGATTCACAGGCTCCGCCCTACCAGGACCAGAAGCGCAGGCCGCCCCCGCTTCCGCCTGGCGTCTATACGTGGGATCTGGGATCCGAACTCAGGACCTTCCGCCTTCAAGGCGGAAGCTTAACCCCTGAGCCACCTCTCCAGCCCCAAGCAGGGTTGTTCTTAAGGTTCCTCTCCAGGGCTGCAAATAGCTGTCTTCCCTGGGTCTTCATATGCTCTTCCCCATATGTGTTCTCCTTTCTTCCTCTTACAGGTTGGGTTAAGGCCCACCTATATGACCTTCAATTATCTGTCTGCAAATATAATCACATTTTGAAATCCTAGGAGTTAGGATTTCATGATATGAATAGGAAGCACAATTAAATGTCATTATTTTCTGTTTTCTGTTTTGAGACAGGGTCTTATACTCCATCTCAGGCTGGTCTCTGCCTCACTATGTTGCTGGCTTGCCTCAGACTTGTGGCGTTCCTTCTGCTCCAGCTTCCCGAATGCTGGGCATGTAGGCATGAGCCAACAGGCTTTGCAATTTTTTTTTAAAACATTTCTGTTTATCTTATATTTATTATAATTGATATCAAATTCTATTAGAAAGTAAGTATACATAAATACAATGAGGCTTTTGGGAGTTGTGAGATAGGATGAAGAGGACTGGAGAATTAGCCAGACCTCTGAACAACTCTTCATAAACTTTACCTCTGTTTGGAAGGAGGCAGATGTCTTTCGAGCGATTCAGATGGCATGCATTTCCTGAATTGGAAATGCTTTTTGTGTTCATGAGTTTGACATCTGTGTGTAACTCAGTGATTGATGATAGACTGGTGTCTACCATGGGAGTTAGTAAGCTGCCATTATGAATGGTACTGTAGAAGGCTTAGAGTACATTCCTGGGATGCTGGCCATCCAAGTGGCCTTCTGACTTAGGAAGAGAGCATTCATGAATGTTTGGCGCATGTAATTTATACCAGTCACGCCTGTTCAGTATGAGCAGTACTAAAACTGTCTAGGACCTGGTCCTGGCCCAACTGAATGACCCATCTATCTAACTTAGAGCATTTGGGAGGTAGTACTTGTTCCATGATGACCGAGGCTACAGAGCAAAAATTTTCTTATTAAAAGTCTTATTCATTGATAACCTAGGACTGCATTTTAGATGAAATTTTATTTTATTAATTTTTAATATGTGTGTGTGTGTGTATCAGAGGGCACTTGTATGTGCCTGTGGAGGTTCAAGGGTGGTTTTAGGGAATCATCCTGAATGGAGACTCTTTGCTTTGCTCTGGTTTCCCAAGCTCTGCCTCGCAGGGCCAAAAGTACAGGTATCTGGGCATCTTTCACATCTTTCACATGGTTAGGTTTTTTTCTTCTGACATTTCTATTTTTACTTCAAGCCATTCCTTGTAAAATTCGGTATTGTTTAGGTAGTTTAAACCTATTTCTGCACAATAAATATACAATGTGACTACTTGTATACTTGTACTTGGCAGTTTTACATGGCATCTGGGATCTGAACGCAGGACTTTCTGCTTGCAAGCCAGAGGTTTAACCCCGGAGCCATCTCTCCAGTCCTATTTTATTTTGATAGCTCACAGAAATTGCTAATAAAAGTTACGAATCCTCACTATATTTGTTGATCCATTTCGCAGATATTTTTTGACTGTCTCTTGGTTATTGGGCACCAGAGAGGTAGAGCTCCTTTAAGTTTAAATTTTTTAAGATAACTGCCAACCAAAAGCAACATGGACAAAACACTTAGATTGTTTAAAAGAGGTTATGGAACAGTTGTAGAAAGCTGGTCTGTCAGAGTATTATCAGAGTCTTTCAACTGTCTCTTAGGGCAGTGACAGTTTCCTTTGTTATTCTTTGGTTTCCATAGTAGCTGAATGGTGAGTTTTGCTTTTGTTAAACTCTTGAGTCAACATTTCAAAGAAACACATTTAATCTGTCTTTCTATAAGCTGTTTCTAGAACTTTGTACTTGGTTAATGGGGTCCATTGTGTACACCCTTGTGATTTGGAGTTTTATTAACACTATTCCCTTCACCCCCATATGAGTTGTTTACTCTAATTTCTGAGTTCATAGAACTTTCAATACCCAAAATAAGTTTAAAACTGAGGAGTTTCACTTCAGCCCTTTTTGTTTTGAAGCTGGGAGTTTTCATGAAGTCACTGGAATTTTCTCTAGTTTTTTTCAGTATACATTTAAATGTCAGTATAGTTAGTGTGTTTAGTTGATCTTCAAGTTAAGACATCTACTGACAGCGGTTCTCTGTTTCTCTGGGCTTAAAAAATTCTGTAGCATTTAGAGCCCTTCTGATGTTAGGGTTATTGGTAGGTATCCAGGCATCCTTCACATGGTTAAGTTTCTTCTTCTGACATTTCTATTTTTACTTCAAGTCATTCCTTGTAAGAATTGGTATTGTTTAGGTAGTTTAAACCTGTTTCTGCACAATAAATATACAATGTGACTACTTCCATATTTCACCATTTCCTGAGTTGTCTTTTCTTTGTTGTCTTATAGTTTCAGGAAACCATTGTTAGACAATACACTCATGTAACACACACACACACACACACACACCCTCTCTCTCTCTCTCTCTCTCTCTCTCTCTCTCTCTCTCTCTCTCTTTCTCTCTCCATAGCAAACTCTTTCATTCTATTAGTACTTTTCTGAGGTTTTAGTGTTTTTAAAAACGTTGATTTATAGCCTGTCATGCTCGTTAGGATTTTCTAGTCTTGTCAGTAAGATTTGAACTGACTGGAAATTGCGAGTGGCCTCAGACTTCTGATTTTTGGGACTCGTCAAAGGTACAGGGCTGTTTACAGAAAGGCAAGTTGTTTGAACTCTGCTGCCAGGATGCTTTTCACTTTTGCTCGGGTCTGAATGGATGCTTCCACTTTTTGCTTCTGTGTTGCCTGTAGAACTTACTTGGTTGGAGAAAAAAACAAAGCAAAACAAAACAAAACAATAGCAACAACAAAAAGCAAACCTTGCTGATAGAAGGCAAAGATTCTAATTGCTTCTTAGTCACTAATACAACTCATGTTTCGTTACAGATTCTTATATTAAACATCTTTTCTGAAGAGAGAACAATGTCATTTTAATTCATGGACTTAGGACAAGTGGCTGTGAAAGAATTTGCCTAATGTTTAAATCCATGCTATAGAAGTTCAGCCACATGACATTTCATTTCAGCTTTCCAGACTTAAGAAACTTGGGACCTTTTAAGGCAACCTAAACCATTGTATTAATAGATAATTGCTCTTAGAAATGTCTCTGTACTTTACTGGTCTGGTCTGGTTCTTGGTACTCTTTACCTTTTGGTTCTGAATTTGCTGTTTCAGTGACCCCAGAATTTAATTTCCCACAGAACAGGCTCTTAAAAGGTAGTGCACATCTATAATCCCAGGACTCAGGAGGCTGACGCAGGAGGATTACAGTTTTTTTTTTAACTTTATTTATTTTTGTGTATGTGTGTGTGTATGCATGCACATATCAGAGGGCACTGTGTGTCACTGTGGGGGACCAAGGGTGACTGCAGGAATCATCCTGGATTGCTTCTACTTCCTTTTTGCTTCACTCTGGGATTTTTTAGGCTCCACTCACCAGAATGGGAAGTGCAGGCCATAGCCATTTCAGTTGGCGTTTTTATGTGGGACCTGGGATCAGAACTCAGGACCGTCTACTTGCTAGGCAGAGTCTTAACCTCCGAGCTAACTCTCTAGCCCCTGGGATTGCAGTTTTGAGGTCCACCTGGGCTCCACCTTGTTTCAAAAAGGGGGGGAAAAACCAAGTCTTACCTTACCTTTGCTATTGTTTATTAGTAAATATTTCATAGAGAAATTCCTAGGATCCTAATTGTAACATAAATGTATTTTATTTTTTAGTTGCTAACAAGTAAAATATATTTCGTGTTTGTATTTTTGGTCCATAGGCAGCTGAAAAAGTTGGATGAAGACAGTTTAACCAAACAACCAGAAGAAGTGTTTGATGTCTTAGAGAAGCTTGGAGAAGGGTGAGTGTGGAAAAACTATAGGTTAGATCAGTAGGTTCCAGGATATTCCTGCCCCAGTGAGCTAAAGGATGTGACTTTTTTTTTTATGGAGATAACCCTCAGACCTGAGCAGAAGGAGGAGGGATATTGTAGGGACTCTCATGACATGGGAGGTGCATGAGCTTCATGAAATGTCTTTTCCTACTGTACCCTAATCATGCCTCTCAGCAGCTTTACTGACTTCCAGTCTAATGTTGGGACATCTATTTTCTCTCTTACAGAGTTTGGTGTGTATGAATTTATATGGTTAGCGGAAAACATTAATTAGATTATAATTTGTTACATTAAAAAATCAAGACTTTTATTTGTTCAGAGTTTCTGAATGATTTGTAATAACCTATCAGTAAAAAAAATAATGTTTTCAGCATTTTAGTTATTATATAGCTTTGTGAAATGTAGTAAATAAACCAAAGACTCTTTACCTCTTCTTAGAAGGTCAGAAAGCCAGATTGGGGTCCAGCGGATTTCCTAAAGAACAGATTTGTGAATGAGCTTATAAAATGTTGCTGAAATGATATTTGGTGACTGTTACTGACTTTTTAATGATACAGTAGGTGTTACATGACAATTTCTCATACTTGTGCACATCATTTTAATTTGGTTAATGTATAATCCATATGGTAATGATCAGGATATAAAAATGTTAACTTCTGAATAGGTAGTAAATTCATACATGTTTCAGACACAGCTTATGTATGTGTAAGAAAATGTGTTGTATATGAATTTTTAATCCCTTGGGAGCACTCTATCTTATGTCCCTAATGCATGTATGTTCTTTGCTTTTTGTTTTTATTTTTATTTTTGAATTTTAATGGAGAATTTGGGAATTGAACCCAGGGCCTTCTTGATGCTAGGCAAGCGTGTTCTGCCTCAGCTAAACTCATAGCCCCTAGCTGTGTTCTGTATAAAATAATTTCTTGGGGCTGGTAAGATATCTCAACAGGTAAAGGCACCTGCACATAAACCTGGTGACCAGAGTCATCCCTGGGCCCACATCGTGAAAGGAGAGAATTAACTTGTAAAAGTTGTCCTCAGACCTCCACAGATGTGCCTGCTGGCTCCATTCTCTCTGTCTTTTATCTTGCTCTACCTCATCTTCCTATCTTCCTCTCTCTCACATACACAAACAGTAAAATTATTTAAAATAATTTCTCATGTTATTAGGTTGTTTTCAGGCTTTAATATAGATCTGTAGTAATGTTGGATGCAATCCTGAATTACATGGAATAGTTTTTCACAGATTATCTCCTTATAAAAAACATTAGTCTTCAACTTTGTGTTAGTTGGAAAAATACTCTTCGGGATCCGGCAAGAAATCAAACAGAGAAGGGAAGAAGAACAACACAGGTTGTGTTGCCACAAGGAAAGTCCAAGGTGGCTGGATACCACAGTGGACTGGCGTCACTGAAGGTATGAAGTGGACATTCGCTGTTCATTTCTTAACCTGTTACTTTTAGCTTTAACTTGGTATTTTTGCTGTTTCCTAAAGGCGGCAATTCTGCGACCCTTATACTTAAAATGCTTAGAATATGCTTAGAATGCTTAGAAAATGCTTAGAATATACTTAAAATGCTTGGAATACGATGAAGGCTAGTAGGCATTATTGTATATGTAATTAACTTGTTTCTTTTAATTTTTGATATAAGTATGTTGGAATAGTAAAAACATAGATGATAAAGTCACACAGACCTGTGTTCAAACCTTGTTGTACTGTTTATTAGTCTTAATAAGCAGTTGAGCGTGAATGTAATTTTTGGGAATCTCACAATCCTCATTTATAAAGTGAGAATAATAATGTCTACACATAGAGTCATGGAAAATATTGTGAGAGATATTAAGCTACAGCCCTAAGCACAGTGCTCATCACATGCTAAGTACTCTGTAAGTCATAGCTATTATATATAATTTATTATTTTTTATTATATATAATTTATTGATACTGTAATATTTTCAGACCTTACCATGTCAAAGTAGTTAAATCTTTAGTCTGAAAGTATATTTAGCTTATTTGGCTTGACTTGGTTTTGGGAATGTCAAAACTGTAGGCAGAATGTGTCAGGAATATAATGTGAAGAAAAAAAGCCAAGCTAATTATGATTTTTAAAAATTGTGTTTTAGATCAATGGACGTCTGCAGTAAAGAACTTGAAAAGTTCCCCGAAAGCTATCACCAGGGATTTAAAAAAAGTTGCAAGTCTGTTTTTCATGCCATCACCTCATTGAGCTTTTAAGTGACACCAAATACTTGGATATATGTCATCCTGGACTTCATGAACCTGAGCAGACTTCATAAAGCTGATATGATCTTGAGGGAAGACTTTGAATATACTTAACACAAAGATGTCATGCCATCTTCAAATGCTTCTGGATGTGACTTCTTAATGGCTTGTGGCTTGTGAAATGGGCTCCTGCTAAGGAACCATACTGGATGTTGGGACTGTAGACATGCTGTTCTGAGGAAAGCACATGGATCTGTGATGGAGCAGAGTCACGGCTTAAGACCCAGATGAGTGGAGCCTGTCACCATTTTGCTTCTATTATACTTTAAAAGTTTTATGCATTGACTCATTTATGTTTTTATCATTGGACAGTAACAACTGTCGTGCCCTTGGTTTCCAGGGAATGGTATTGACTCATATTTGGTTAAGTTGGTCTCAAATGCTACATTAACATTTCCACATTGGTCCGTACCTTGGTGGTTTTGTGTATGAAACACCTACTTCATTATGCTTTTTTCGTGCCAGTTAAATTGAGTCATTTACTTTTTGTGGGAGGTAATTGGGCTTAAGGGACTTGCCTGTGAGCATATTAATTACTTTTCTCATCACTGTGGCAGAACACTTCACAAAGCAACTTAGGGAAGGGAGGCTTTATTTTGCTTACAGTTTGAGAGGGTCCATCAAAGTGAGGAAATAAGGCAGCAGGAGTGGCTTGGGCTATGTTAGTGACGCATGAGGCAATGGCTGGCTAGGAAGCAGAGTTGTGGTTAGAAGTCAGGCAAGCTCTAAACTCCAGGCCCACCTCCCACTGACCCACTTCATTCAGCCAAGCCCCACTTCTCGAAGAATGTCACAATCCCCCAGAACAGTGCCACCGGCTAGAGACTGTAAGCATGAGTGTGTGATAGTTTCCATTTGGTGAACATGGTTGCTTAGAGTACTGTAAGTGTGGTGTATGGAACCAGGAATTTGCTCATTGTTTTGTGAGCTATTGAAGTTTTTCTCTGCTAGCAAGATCTCATGGGGAGGTGTGGATTGTTATTCTGGTAATAAGTGCTCAGTGATTGCATTTGGAAAGCTTATCTTTCCATTTCTAATACATAATATTAATAAGCATTCTTTTAAATATTTAGTCCTTATTTCAATGAATATTTAAATAATTATATTCTTTATAGTAAACATACACAGGTAGCTAAAGAACAAAGATAGAAAAGCATCTATTGGGCTGGGGATAGGGCTCAGTAGTTAAAGCCTTTGCTTCACAAGCAAAAGAACCTGGGTTCAGATCTCCAGATTCCATGTAAAAGTGCCACATGGAAATGGCAGTGGCCTCTAATTCTAGCCCTGGAAGGCAAGGTTCAGGAGACCCTAGAGCAAAGTACAAGGTGGAAGAGCAATTCAGGACAATTCCTGATACCACCCTTGGGCCTCCACCTGCACATACACTCTCAAGTGCTCTCTTGTACATTCTCCTGCAAACATACATATGTACCCACACACATGCAAACATACACACAAAACACACACACACACACAAAAAGGAAAAACATCTATTAAGAAGGATAAGCCTGTCTTTTTCAGAGGATTATAACTGGGCTTCCTAATGTTCTTGTGGGCTGAGTCTATGTTCTCCATCTGTAAACTTAAGCTACAATTATCAGAAAGTGTCACTTGCTTTTGGTCTGAGGAAAAAATAGATGTACTAGTTGGACAGTAGAAATGACCTGTACTATTTAGGTATGATGTCTTTAAAGGCACCTCTGATGTGAGATGTAGTTTTAAGTTCTGAAGTCCAGAGGACTGTTTTACTAAAAGTCCAATGGAAAATCTCTGATGTGAAAAGAAATCCACTAAAGAAATCTGCTGCCACTAGATAATCAGTGGGCTGAACAAATGGGGGACTTGACACTCATTATGGAAAATAACCGGAATAACCTAAAAAGAGGTTTAATAAGTTCAGTGGTTTGAATCTGAACTGTGTCCTGAAGGCTCATGTGTGAAAGGCATGGCTGTCAACTGATGTCAGGAGTGATTGGATGCTGAAGGCTGTAGCCTAACCAGTGTCTAAGGTTTTGATGGATTTGAAATAGGATACATTATTGGAAGGCACTGCAAATCAGGAAGCAAGCTTTAGTTGGAGGAAGTAGCTCTCTGGGGGCTGACAAGGTGCCTAGAAAGATATGCCTTGTCCTGGGCTCTTGATTTCTCTGCTTCGTGTATGCCATGAAGTGAGCCATTTTATTCCACCATATGTTCCTTCTGCGATGTTAACTTGTGCAAGAGCAAGTGACTGTGGATTAATGCTTCTGAAACTTTGAACTGAAATAAATCCTTCTTCCTTTAACTTGTTTTATCAGGTGTTTTATCATAGCCATAGGAAGCAGATTATATGTTTGAAATTAAAAAAAAAAAGCTAAAAAGAAGGAATAATATCCTTGAAAGAACATTAAATTGTTAGTGTGATTATTAGAACAGTGAAAACATTAGGTTTTGGGAACCTTGATAATGAAGAATGTAATGATTGCAGCTTTAAAAGCCCAACAACCAGGTCAAAAGTAAGGTGTATTGAAGTGGATTTGTTAATTCAAGACAGAACTGAGACTACATAGTGCCAGACAGAAATTTGGGAACCTTGAAGACATGAATTTGAGTAGGTTCAATATTGGTTCCATAGAGGTTCTGCAAGGAGTTGTTAGAAGACAGACAGAGTAAGAGAATGCTGGGAAATATGTCTGCCACCACATCCTGAGAAATTGTCCTTCAGAGAGAAACTTGGGATAAAGGGCCTTTGTGTATGTGTGGGATCTACTGTATCAGGAATGTCTTTGGGAGGGAGGAACAGAATACCCACTAACAAATAGTGGCTAGCTTATGAAGACATTTAGTAGCAACATAACAAACTCTTGGATAAGAGAGTCCAGAAATGGGCAGTGTGCTTGATAATGGTTTGGTCTGGGCAGTTGTCAGAGGTACAGAATAGTTACATTAGTTTCAAGTATTGTCTCTTAGGAGAAGGGAGGTGCTTATCTTACTTGGGAAGAAAGTCTCCCAGAAACCCTCCACAGAATTCTTGTCAGAATTGGCTAAAAGTAGGTCATATGCTATCTGCTACTTCACTCATATGCACTCAGAAAATGGAACACTGATTGGCGTGGCCTATGGTGATTTATCCCCTAGTAGAGATACATTGCTGCCCTGATTCACAAGAAATCAAAAGCAGTGGCAATGTCTTCCACACATGCTCAACAGTTATTTGATGCCGTATTTGAGTATTGTGTTTTAAGTACAGAGAATTCTGATGGAACTTTTTATGTGCTCTGTATAGATTTTTTTAAAAAAATTATCCACATTGACAATGAAATAATTACTGAGCATCTTGGCACCTACAGTGCTCTGCTAGTTTGACATCTTACTTTGATTTTCTTTTCAGCAAGACAGTATGCAGAAGCAGATGTGTGTGGGAAGTGTGAAAGACATTTGCTCATCATTATTTCAGAGAGCTGACCAAGATTTTAGTGAAAAAAAAAACTAAATAAGATATGATAGTGTCTTGATTGATTATTATTATTGTCTTCTAAGATAGTTGTGTTTTTGTTGTCTTGAGGTGCAAGAAAGTTCAATGTTTATAAGTGATTGCTGTATGTAGTGGTAGGTAAGAATCGATCTTGTGTCTCTGGATTCTAATCTAATGGTACCTACATTGAATGGACAAATAACTTGTTTTGATAGTAAGTTTCTTAAAAAGGATAAAATAGAAGACAGAAAGGTTAGTATGTGCCAGTCCCCTGATATTAGCCTGAAGGAGGCTTAGATTTAATGAGTTTCCACAGTACTTTAAGCATTATAGTAAATAAGGGCAAGGACAGAAAGACCCATGGCAATAGATTGAGTGTAAATGAAAGCACTTTTGTCTTGTACCACAGTGTTAGTATTGGGAAAAAATAAGCATTGTATTTAGATCAGCTGGGTTCATATCAGAAACTTGTCACTTATTTCTTATGCGACCTCCCTTAACTGTTTCAACATTTACTTGTAAAATATGAATAATCACTTTTCTTAATTTGATAAGAATGATTGAGGTGTGTCATGTCTAGCAAACATCTGGAATACAGTGTAAGCTGTTGTAATCATTTAGCAGTCATCCATAGCTTTTCATGGGAATTTATATTGAAATATTTTTATGGTACTGGGTATGGATCTTAGGTCGTTGTCTGTGCGAGGCAAGTATTCTACCACTGGACTGCATCCTGTTCCCTAAATGAAGTTTTAGGTGATATCTTTTCCCTCAAGCACTTTAGCTGTGTTAGTTTTGCAAAGATTGTATGTACGAAGCATATAGGGATGTAAAATAGAATTGTTGGTTGCTTGTATGGTACCAATTCTTATCTCTTAGCTTTGGTTTTATAAATATTGTTCTTTCCCCAATTGTAGGTCTTATGGCAGTGTGTACAAAGCTATTCATAAAGAGACTGGCCAGATTGTTGCTATTAAACAAGTTCCTGTGGAGTCAGACCTTCAGGAGATAATCAAAGAAATCTCAATAATGCAGCAGTGTGACAGGTAAAGGCTATGAACTTCTTGGATGTGCTGATTATTTAGCTGTACATTTACAGATTGATTTATTTTGACCTTTTGCAGAAGGAAGAAGTCCATGGAATCATGCATGCTATCTTCTGAAAAACATGATGGAAAAGCTTATATGTTTTTATAGATGAACTTACAGTTTCTATTTCTGCATTTTCCCCTCTTGATCAGTCCTTTCAGAAACCAGGAAGAAGAAACTGGTTTTTTTTTTTTCTTTTTAAGATAACGATCTCTCTTACTTCCTATTGAGAAACTCTTTCTTGCAGAGACAAACTCTAGAAATTAAAACTCTGAACTTTTAAAGTATTAAATTTGTCTATAAAAGAGTATTTAGATATTACTATTTCTTCTTTCACCTTAAAAATTCTTCAAGCTCAGAATACTTAAGTTTTTTTTTTTTATTTTTGGGGAACTAAGATTTGTCAAAAGCTATAAGCAGGAAGTTGGCCCAAGTTAACCACAGAAAAGCACGTGGTTTGCTGTGAAGTTCCATGACAACATGGGTTGGTCAGTCATGGAGCAGGTGTTTTCAGCACTACTTAGAATGAGAGAAAAACGAAGTTACAGGCAATGGCAGACGTAGGGAGTTGGAATGGGGGTAAAAAAGTTTTGCATTTGGGCGCCCTAGCCCCTCATGGTACTCAAGGTGCCATGAGTTCCTTTTCCAAGTGCCTGCTTCTATTGGAAGCGCCCTAGCCCCTCATGGCACTCCAGTGCCATAAGTCTGTTTCTTGTTCCTTGCTCTTCATGGATTCCATGCCTAGGCACCGTGAGTTCTCCAGGGCGTTCTAGCCCCTCGTGGCACTCTACATCTGGAATCCATGAATTCCAACCTTTCTCTCCTCTATAATAAACTCTACCTTAATCCTCTGGGGAAAAAAAGTTTTGCATTTGAGGCTCCATCTGTTCTGAAGCCGTTTTGGAAAGATCAGCTTATTTCTTCCTGCTTGTAAAGCTTCAGCAGTGGAGAAGTGGAGGAGATTGGTTTCCTTAGTTTACAGGGGACTTAAGTCCTACTGACTTTGAATACAGTTATTTCTCTTCCATTTTTCTCTCTCTTTCATATTTTCTCTATTTTTCCCTTTCCCTATTTCTTTTGGCTGTTGACTACTAAATAAAGCACCCATTTTCCTTTTTTAAAAAATTTGTGTGTGCGTGTGTGTGCGTGTGTGTGTGTGTATGTGTGTGTATGTGTGTATATATGTGCGTGTGTGTATCAATTACTCTTCTCTGCTGCTGTAAGACATCACTCAAAGTCAAGTAACTTAAGAGAGAAAGGGAGATTTATTCAGCTTAAGGTTCCAGAGGGGAGATACAGTCCATTATATTGGAAAAGGCCTGGCTGGGTGGCAGAAGCTGGAGGCTGCCCAAGTCATGTCTACTGAGGAGGCGGAGAGCTGCAAAACTACCAACTACAAAACTGCCAGAAGTAGGGCAGGGCTAATCCACCTCAAGGCCCACTCCCTGTGACTGCCCTCCTCTAGCAAGGCTCCCCCTCTTAAAAGTGTCATGACGGGGCTGGAGAGGTGGCTCAGGGGTTAAGCCTCTGCCTTGCAGGCGGAAGGTCCTGAGTTCAGATCCTAGACCCCACGTATAGACGCCAGGCGGAAGCGAGGGCGGCTTGCGTTTCTGGTCCTGGTAGGAAGGAGCCTGTGAATCCCGGGGCAGAAGAAACAAGGAGGAGGCAGTCCATGGTGGTTCCCGAATTCGTCCGTGGTTCTACACACGCATGCGCGCGCACACACACACACACACACACACACACACACACACACACACACACGCACAATTGAATAAATAAAAACAAAAATTAAAAGTGTCATGACTTTTCCAAACAAGTATAGATTCAAACATGAGTCTGTGGGAGACAACACACATTTCAAACTATAATGCGCGCGTGTGTGCGTGCGTGTGTGTGTGTGTGTGTGTGTGTGTGTGTGTGTGTGTGTAAGGTCACCTTGGGTGTCATTCATTCCTTGAGAAACGTCTACTTTGTGCATATGTGTATGTGTATGTGGTCATGTAGGTGGACATTCGCATGTGCGTATGTGAGTAGGCCAGGTGTGAGTTCATGTGGGTAGATGGTAATGTGTGTGTAGATCAGAGGTCAATTTCTGGTGTCCTTCAGGAGCCATCCACTTTGTGTATGTGCACATATGCAAAAAATGTGTATATATGTCTGGTGTATATGTG
Source organism: Typhlomys cinereus (assembly GCA_023101885.1). NCBI lineage: Eukaryota > Metazoa > Chordata > Mammalia > Rodentia > Platacanthomyidae > Typhlomys > Typhlomys cinereus. The sequence continues at coordinate 5,039,442 of JALPQD010000095.1, forward strand.
TGTGCATGTTCATGTTAATGTGTATGAGTGCCGACATGTATGTGCCATGGCGTGTGTATAGAGTTCACAGGACAATTTCCAGTGTTGGTCTTCGTCTTCCACCTTTTGAGACAGGCTGTCTTTGTTGTTCCCTATGAGCCAGGCTAGCTGACTGGGATCCTTCTGACCATCTTGTCTTAGGAGTCCTGGAGCAACCACATCTGGCTTCATGTGGCTTGGGGGGGTCAAATCGACATTTTCACACTTGTGTAATTGGTTTACCACCTGACTCATCTCTCCATAGGGTGATTTCGGGAATCACCTTCCTGGATTGCTTTACCTCCTACTTGTACTTCTCTGGGGGTTCGGAGGCTCTGCTTTCCTAGCTGGAAGTGCAGGTCAACACCATTTCCATCCAGCATTTTTATGTGTGATATGGGTTCTGAACTCAGATACTTCTGCTTTGGAGGCAGAGGCTTAACTCTTGCGCCATTTCTCCAGCTCCAGCCACCATTTTTATTGATTGAATGACTAGATTAAGTTAGCAGCTTTTCTTGTATATACTTCACTATGGGAATTCTAACTGGCAAGTTGGGACTTTGTTCAAATAAGGTGTGGAAGTGTATCTAATAAAAGAAGAGGTTTTAAAGATGCTGTTCTATGAATGATCATTAGGAATACAGGAACAGACCAGGAGGACGTGGACAAATAGGACAGAGCCTCTGTGCATGGGATTTTGTTTCATTTTCACATTCACTGTTTTTAGGGTGTGGGAGGGGTGAGGGCATTGACCTGGTTCACTAAAAAGCTTGAGGAAGAATCTTAAGATTTTTCACTAGTTTCTAAGAGTTTATAGATTAGGTCAGCTACATCTGCTCTACACATACACACACACGCACGCGCGCGCGCACACACACACATATCTAGCTGATGCTTTCCCTCTTTCCTGTCCCTGGCATGCCTCCTGTCATAGTTAGGCACAGGTGTCAACTTGATAGTTGAGGGTTTGAGCACTGGCCACATTTGTAGAGAATTAGTGGTTGAGTTAAGCCCAGAGCAAACCTGCAGGAGATTGTCTAGCTGATGGGGAGGGCCCAGTCTATAGTGGGTGGGACTAGGCCCTGGAATAAATCACTGAGAGCTGGTTGAGAGAGTTGGTGCCCTTGTGTACACTTGGCCAAACATGCTCATCTGGCAAGTAAGGATCGTCTCTGTCTCAGCCACTATGTAGAGATGATGTGTCCAATTCCCTCGGCCCTGGTGTTGGTGTGAGCTGTCCTGTCAAGCTAGACTGAGAACTGTAACCAGACAATTGTAAGAGAAAGTAAACCCGTTGTTCCATTAAGCCATTTGATGGTGATTTATCAGCAACCATGCAGGCAAACTACTATATCTCCCAAGTGTGAAAGGACATTTGGAATTGAGAATTGAAGCCAAGGTGGTTTCGCATCTTAAGTCGTTGTGAAATTTCCTTTGTTTCTGACAGCAGTCTAGCCAGTTGAAGTCACTAGCTGTCAAAGAGAAGATTTAATCTCATTTTTATGGGATGTTTAACTAATCTTGGATATTTCTTATTTGACGTCTTTCTTGAAACCTGAGTCCTAAAATTCCAGATTTGAATAAGCTAGATCGTGATGTAATTTTGAAAAAAGGAAAATCACTGTTAACGTACTCTTTGATAAACTTATCCTTCTATCCTGTTGTTTCTTTATGGAGTTTCATAGTGCTTAGTATTGTGCAGTCAGCCTCCTCCCTTTTTATAGGATATATTCTTACATTATTTAATATTGTTCTAGCATTTTTCATGGATTCATGGTGCCTAATTAGGAATATACAATTAATTTTTTAAAGCTCCCTTGTACTGGATGGTCATTTAAAAGGTATCTAAACTTTCACTTTTATGGACAATTTTATACCAGTAACTATTTCTTCTTGAATGTCTAATTCTTTTCTGAGGATAAGTTGTATACTTGGAAATGCTGGATAAACTACCCATTTTTTTTTTCTACTTTTCTTATACTCTTAGGAGTATAAGCAAAAGCTATCCTGTCTGTTTTTATCAAGAGATTACTTGTTAGCCCTAGCAAGAATTCCTTTTCGCGTATCTAACAGAATCCATGGGATATGTGAAGGCCTTGCCTTTAATGTTATTTCATTTCTCTCCAGTCCTCATGTGGTCAAATATTACGGCAGCTATTTTAAGAACACAGACCTGTGGATCGTCATGGAATACTGTGGGGCTGGCTCTGTATCTGATATCATTCGATTACGAAATAAGACGGTATGTTTGCTCCTGAAGAATGCTGCTCAGCCAGTATTTTTATGCCATTTTCTTTCCTCTAGCCATGGTGTGCGTGTGGAGGTCGGGAGACAGTGTTCAGAAGCCGGTGCTTTTTCTTCTTCTGGGCCCTGGGGATTAAACTCAATTTTCAACATTATCTATCTATCTATCTATCTATCTATCTATCTATCTATCTATCTATCTATCTATCTATCTATCTATCTATCTATCTATAGTGAGTGTGTGTGTGTGTGTGTGTGTGTGTGTGTGTATGTGTGTGTGTGTCAGAGGGCACTCTGTGTCCTTGTGCAGAACCAAGGTTAACTTCGGGAATCATCCTGGATTGTTTCTACCTCCTTTTGTGATTTCCCAGGCTCCCCCTACCAGGGCCAGAAGTGCAGGCCCATGCTGCTTTTGCCTGGCATTTTTATGTGGGGCCTGGGATTTGAACTCAGGATTTTCTGCTTTCGAGATAGAGTCTTAACCTCTGAGCTATCTCTCCAGCCCCTGAACTTTGTGCATAAGTGCCTTTACCTGCTGAGCCATTTTGCCAACTTCTGAAATAACATACATTTAAAGAAGTCTCAAATCTTGAATAATTTATCTTTTAAGATTAGAATTCTAGAGCTTCTTATATTCAGCATTAAGTTATGTTTAGGCCTTTCAAGAGAGTCAAATCTAATTTTGATAATTTTCCCTCTCTCAATATTAGTTTATTTTACTGTTGCAGTTACTTTGCATTGTTGTTGATAATTTACAACCAGATGCCTCTAGGGGACAAGGAGGTTTTTATTCTGGCTTACGATTGGTCACAGTTTCCTGTACAGCTTGGCAGGAGAGCTCATATCAACACCAAAGGCTGAGGGTACTAGCTGCACATGCCTTACTTACCAGACTGGCATGTCTGCTGAGTATACAGAAGGATGCCAGTTTCCTTAGCTCCCTCTGTCTTGTTTACTGTCCAGAGACTAGTCCCACCTGTTGTGGACTGGGCCTTCCCATCAACCTGCAGGCTTGCTCAGGGCTTAACTACTAATTCTCTGCAAATGTGCCCTGAGCTTGAACCCACAAGTGTCAACTATGACATGTATCTATTCAATTATTGTGGACTTTTAAGTACTACTCCTTCTTTTGCTAAGTGTTATGTTACTTAACTATCCAGTGTGAAATCCACTAGCCACAGAACACTTAAAATTTTGCTCATCTGAATTGAGATGTGCTGTAATTATAAAATACATTGTGACTTTGAAGAATTATTGCTAAAGAAATATAAAAATCTTTAATTTCTTGGTGTTCACATATGTAATGATTATGTTTTAGATAAAAATGGTTAAATGAAGTACATTATGAAAATTAATTTTGATTGATTTTTTTTTAAACATAGCTACTAGTAACTTCAGTTATCTTTATCCTTGTGGCTTGTATTGTATTGTGCTGGAGATTGCTCTTTAACTGATTAGCTCAGTTAAAGTTAGGGAGTCAGTAGGTTAAGTCGTGAGCGCTGTTCTCTTTGGTTACAACAGGTACTCTACTAGGCCATTGACTTAGCCAATAGTGTTTGTTTAGGCTTAATAGAAACTGTATTGTTCAGTGGCCTTTGGCACATTACCTTGTTGCTTGAGCAGCACTTATAAAGCAGTGTTGGTGATAGTATAGCCCATACTTAGCGGATTAAAGAATTCAGAAGGAGTGTCTACCACAGATTAAACACTTTGAAGCAGTTTAGCAGCATTTCATTTAGTAACATAGTAGTGCTTATTAAATATTTGTTGATTGACTATGTAGTAGTTATGAAACATGACTAATCTTGTTGTGTATTATACCATGCTTACTCAATTGGTTCTTGTTTGCTTTTGTTAATTTTTTTGAGATGGGGGGGTCTTGCTTTTCACCAGATTGTCTACAAAGTCACAGTCCCCCGTTTCTGTTTCTTTAATGCTAAGACTGTAGACATGCACCATCATGCTTATCACAACCCCACTTTATTTTTGTTTTTATTTTATTTGTGTGTGTGTGTATCGGAGAGTACTGTGGAGGATCAAGGGTGACTTTGGGAATCATCCTGGATTGTTTTTACCTCCTTCTTGCTTTACTCTGGGATTTGCCAGGCTTTGTCTGCCAGGCTTTTCCACCTGGTGTTTTTATGTGGGACTTGGGATCCAAACTCAGGACCTTCTGCTTGGGAGGCAAGAGTCTTAACTCCTGAGCCATCTCTCTAGTCCCCCAATTTTTCTTCTTCTTCTTTTTTTTTATTTTGCTGAAGACTGCATCCCAGTCTTGGCATGTGCTAAACCTGTAAGTCAGTTTACTTAGTTTTTTGAAGGGCAGAAAGTATTATTTATTAAAAGGAGTCAGAAAGCACCCTGCAGTGAGTGCAGGGAATGTAAAGTGCATTGCCTTTCCTTTTACATTTGTAATAGACTGAAGAGTTGAGATCGAGGGAAGTTCAGCAATTTATTTAAGGCACATAACTAGTAGTTGGGTCAGAAATACAGGCTGAGTTTTTCTAATCCTGAATACTGAACTTTGGTGCCATAGTGTACTCCTTGTAAATATGAGTTGTTTGTCATAAAGGCTTTGTACTGTATGTGAATTTATTGATCGACTTGGGTTAGATAGGTTTGATCTGCTATTTTGTGCCAGTCTCCAGCATTCTTAATTTCTTTTAGTCAGCATCATTCAGTAATTGTTTTTACAGTACCTGGTATGTGCACATTAGTTTCATTGATGCTAGGAATATAAAAAGAAGCAATGGTGTTTTATAATAAAGACAGCAACATACAAATAGGTATTCAAATAATGCATTGACATGCCATATTGTGATAAGGTGCACTGACAGATGAGGTAAGGGAATAGAAGATGATGTAGCAAAGGCCTGTGCCTTCTCATAAGTGACATCTGGGCAGGGTTAGTGAAGAAAACAAGCAGTACGGATATGTGGGTGAAGAATTGTAGCAAACAGAACAGACAGATGAAAAGATGCAGGTAGAGTGTATGTGCAAGGAACAGCAAGGAACTCAGCGTGGTTGGGACAGCCATGGGAAAGAGTTTAAACAGAATTTTTTTTCCCTTTTCTACTATGTGGTATAAATAAACAGAATTTGAACTTCTCATTTTTTTTTCAGTTAACAGAAGATGAAATAGCTACAATATTACAATCAACTCTTAAAGGATTAGAATATCTTCATTTTATGAGGAAAATACACCGAGATATTAAGGCAGGAAATATTTTGCTAAATACAGAAGGACATGCAAAACTTGCTGATTTTGGTGTAGCAGGTCAACTGACAGTAAGTAGAAATGCTAACCTGTAAGAGCTTTGTTTAGAAGGTGTAGTTTCTTTTACTTAGTGTGTGCATGTGTATTGTGTGAGTGAGCATGTGTTCCTGTGTGTGCGCACATGTTTGCTAATGCATGTAGAGGTCACTGAACCATTACCTGTAGTTCCTCCTTTTAAAAAACATATTACTTGATTTAATTACATTAGTGAAAAATTGTACCAAAGAGCTAAAAGGAATTTTGCATCCTTTCCTGGGGATTAGGTTACATAACTTTCATCCAAATGAAAACTAGTACAAGAAATGAGGACTAGTTGTGTTACTTTAAATTCTGTCGCAATACGTCAGCAGATTTATAGAAAGAAGAAAGCCTAGGCTTGGGCTGCTTCCTTCAGCAAGGCACAGCATCCTCCCACCCAGCGTCCACGTAGTGTCTCCCCTTGCTGTTCTCAAAGCGCCCTAGTTCACGTTCAGTCTTGTCTCCTGACTTGCATCCTGTCTCACTAGTGTGTGGCAGTGAAAAAGAAAGAAAAGCATCTAAAAGAGGCATAGAATTTCCGAATTTTGTAAAATACACTAAAATATATGAAAATGTATGCAGAAAACTAGAAGGTATACACTAATATGCTATACTATATCAATATAATGTATGTTTGTGTGCCATGTGTATTGGTACATGTGTAAGGTAGGAGTTCAGTATGGGAGTTTGATAAGTGACTAGCCAGATGTTCAATGCTTTGGTTTTTTTGGAGGGGATAATTTGTTCTTTGCTAGCTGATTTGAAAGAATATTTTAACTATATTATTTCTGTGTAACAGAGTATTTACTTATGTGTGCATGTATGCTTTCTGAATTTTGTACTTTCTGGTACTCTATTGTACATAATAGCTTGGTAATACAGGTCTAGCATGGAATTAATATCTCATCATTTAATTTTCAAAAAAAATTTCTAGCTACTTGAAGTAAACATTTCTAGCTGAAATAATCTAGTGAAAATAATTTTGACTACCATCATTTGGAAACACCCCTGCAAATTTGAAGTTTCACAGCTAAGGAAATGACTAAGCAGCAAGTTATTTCCTGTGTTAATTTTTCATATAGGACTGACAGTGTGAGATCAGTTTGGAAGTGCTGCCGTGACTTTTGCCTGACTGGCATAGCTTGAGTCACAGGCATTTCAGGAGCTTGGGTAATGATGAGGGAAAGTCCATCTTCAGTTCTGTTTTAAATGTCTCCTTCCTAATGTGCAGGCCATCCTTCAGGAGGGCTGTACCATTCTGCACAGTGTGCAGGTAGTTGTGTGATGTGCACTGTGTCCACATGGTCTTCTTCAAGCCATGAATAAAACTGTCAATTATGATTTCTTATGTATCAATTTTAAAGTACTTTCCTAGCTGTGTCACCATATGCTTATTTGGACCATGGGAATGTTGCAGAAGTGTGTAGGACAGAAAATAATGTAACTTTTTAATAGTATTTTTATAGGTTGCTTTTCTGCTGTGCTGGGACATTTCTTCCTCTTACTGGTTATTGTTTTATTATTACAAACTTTTGCTTCACAATATAGTATAAATTTTTCTGTACCAGTAAATTATTTATTTGTTTCTGTTTTTAAAACCTGGTCTTGCTATGTTTTAACCTCAAATTCAAGATTTTTCTGCTTCTGACTCGCAGGTGCAGAGGCGGATGCGTCTCATACCTGCCTATTTTTAATGTAGTGTTCCAATACATTAGTATTTATTGTGACTTTCATATTATTTATTTAGTTTTGAGACTAGATTTTACTCTGCAGCCCAAGCCAGCCTGGAAGCCACTGTGTTATCCAGGCTGACTTTGAATTTTCAGCAGTCTTTATATCTTACCTCTCTGAGTGCTCAGGTGGCAGGTGTTAGCCACCGTGTGCAGTAGTGATGATGGTGATGATTTGGAGGTGGGACCATAGTATTGTCTAGCTGGTCTTGATTTTAGTTGCTTCTCTCCACCATCACAAACATTTGTGCATTCTTGTGCATATATCAATTTTAAAATGTTTTCCTAACTGCACATGTAGTATTTGCTCGTGTGAACCATGGGACTGCTTTAGGCCACTTGCATGTAAGATTTCTGGAGATATATTTGGATGGAAAGACATGAAAATCAGAACGTTTACTAAATAGTGTCAGTTTGTGTGTGGAATCATACCAATTTATTCTCTAGTCCCTTAAAATTTCAATTTCTACATTTCAATGTTGTTAGTATTAACTATTTTAAAAATTTTTATTAATTTTAATAATTGAGAATCTTTTTTGATTTCTGGCCATTTGAATTTCTTTGTTTTCTTGATTTGGCCTTGAGTTAAGTCTTTCTGTGTCTTTCAAATGAATTTTTTTATTGTTGAAAATGTTGCCTTTTCTCAGTGGTTTCTGACGTATGATGTTGGTTTCTCCCCTTTCTATTTTAGGATACCATGGCCAAGCGGAACACAGTGATAGGAACACCCTTTTGGATGGCTCCTGAAGTCATTCAGGAAATTGGGTACAACTGTGTAGCAGACATCTGGTCTTTGGGAATAACTGCCATAGAAATGGCTGAAGGAAAGCCCCCGTATGCTGATATCCATCCAATGAGGGTAAGGGAATCGAAAACCAGTGGGGTAGCTAGTTCCTGGTCTTTGTTAGAAAGTTAGTTCTATGACGTTGGTTACATTCCAAACAGGAAATGGATTAATTGCATATTATTGACAAGTGTCACTATAGATGATGTACGTCCATAGACTTCCAGGGTAGTAAGTAATTACTTCAGGTATTGTCCACTCTTCATTCCAGAGCCTGACCCTTGATAGTTTGCTTCATTTGACTTACTTATGGATACATACATATGTATATACTTTGATAGCTTAAATATCCAATTTTAATAGAATATTAGCTGGAAGTGAATAGTGTTTTTTTTTTTTTTATAGATATGAGAGCTTTCTATTTAATCATTCATGGTGACTATCTGTTTGGGTCACTGTTATATCACCATGTTTTTGAACTTGTGTTCCTAACACCCATCTTATTTCATGTGTTCCCCTTTCTTGCCTGATTCCTGTAGGTGTTTGGGTTCTGGCTTGTGGCTTCTCAGACTCTTTATATGGAGGCTTTTGGGGCCTCCAGTCTACATCTACTTAGAGTGTTAAAGGTTCACATGCTGTACCTCCCCTTGAACTCAGTGTTGGCACCTTAAGGAATTCTTAGGCTTTACATGCCCAGAATCCTTAATTACAACCCCCACAGCCTTCTCTATACCTCCCAAGACCACCTCTTTCTCTTGTCTAGTTAATTATTCTCTCACTAAAAGGTAAGTTCTCTCTCTCTCTCTCTTTGTGGGACAGAAGAGGTGAAGGGTGGAAGAGTTATTGCTTTTATTTTTATTTTTCTGAATAGAACACTCCTGGTGTATTAGTTAGGATTCTCTAGAGTCATAGAACCAACAGTGAACATATAGAAAGGGATTTTACTGGATTGGCTTACAGGGCTCCATCTAGGTAGTCTAACAAATAGCTGCCAGTAGCTGCTCAGTCCAGAGTCCAGTTGATGGTTGAAGGCTAGAAGATTCTTGGAGAGACTCTGGACTTCAGTAGCTTTGGATGGTGGGAGGGTCAAAGAAGCCAGGCGGCAGGAGGGAGATGAGTTTGTCAGCACAAAGCAAGAGAGTGTCCCCTATTGCTTATGTTTATTTTCATTTGTTTATTTTTAAACTTTATTTATTTTGTGTGTTTGTCAGTGTGTCAGAGTTTTACCCTTTTGCTTTTGCTCTGGAATTTCCTAGGCTTGGTCTACCAAGGCTAAAAGCACAGGTTACCCTCTACCCCCACCCCTACTCTTGTTTCTACCTGGTGGTTTTTTTTTTTTTTAAATGTATTCAATTACATTTTTATTAACAAAATACATACAAAATAGATACCAATGTCAGGTTCACCTGGTGTTTTTTACTTGGGACCTGAGATTTGAACTTAAGACCTTTTGTTTTTGAGGCACAGTTTTAACCCCTGAGTCATCGCTCCAGCCCTGCTAGTATTTTTAAAGAACATAATTTAAGCTAATTATTGCAAAGCATTTTTATCTTTTATAAACTATTCTTTTAATTCAAAATTCAATAACCAATAGTTCTATTTTTCAAATATTGTAATTTAACTGTGTCGTAGTGGCCCAATTTTTAATTTTTCTTCCTTAAAGAATGATGATATAGCATGGCTTGGTTAATGATGTCCTGTGACTTTGGAGACTTACAGTTGATGATCTCACTCTAGTTATTGATGACATTTAGATGTGGTGGGGGGTCTTTGAAAGAGGAGGAAAATTGACAACTATGAGGTTGAAGTTTTCAGGGTATGGATACTAACAGATAGTACTTTCCATGCTGAAAGCAATGTATTTTTTTTTTTTAAAGCTTATTTGGAACCAAGGAGATGGTTCAGTTGTTAAGCTTACTATTCAAAAATGAGGACTTGAATTACCTGAATTATCCAAGTAAAAAGCTGGCATGATGGTGTCCACTTGGAATCTCAGTGTTGGTAAGGTACAGACAGGTAGATTCCTAGGATTCACTAGCTTTCCAGCCTAGTCTAAGTGTTGAGCTCTGGGTCCCAGTGAGAGATTCTATCTTAATACACATCAGGAACAGTTCTAAAGAATGACCCAGGAAGTTGACCTGTTATCCACGCACAAGAACATGCACAGTCCCCTGCCCTCCAGAAAAGCTTTTGGATATTGTGAGGTTTAGGAACAGGACTGCATGTGATGGCCAGTGGGAATACTCAGTAGCTAATGCTTGCTGCATAAACCTAATAACCTGAGTTTGATCTCTGGAACCCACAATAAACCCAATGCAGTGGCTCTATGTGTAATGCCAGCACTCTTAAGGGAAGATAGATAGTAGAGGCAGGAGAATTGTCTGGAAGCTCACAGGTCAGATAACCTGGAGTATTCAGAGTGTCAGAACAAGAGAGCATCTGCCTCAGTAAGATAGAAGGAGAGAACCAACCTCCAAAAGTTGTTTTATGACTTCTAAATGTGTGTTATGGCATATGTGTGCCTACATATGAGAGAGGAAAAGGAAAGAAGGAAAATAATACCAAGTTGTCTAATTGTTATACTTGCTGTGATGATGTACTTTATCTTTGATTGAAATTTGGGTGGACTTACCAGTTGATAAGAGAAAAAAAATTTTTTCCTATATTTTGAATGTAATTCCATTTGTATTGGGGCATATGACTGTTTCAGCTATCATCTTGACATTTTGATGAAGACTGGCTGTGTTTGTAGGAGTTTGACTTACTTGCTTTAGTTGAAGCAAGAAGAATCTTGCCCATTGTGGGAAGAACCATTCCCTAGATAGGTGGTGTGTATAAAGATGGGGTCTGTATAAAGATGGAAAGAATAATCAGACAAGCAGGCAAGTGTTTGTCGTTTCCTACTCTTGGCTGTGGAGGTGATGTTGCTTCAAGCTCCTGCTGCTGTGACCTCCTTGTCACGATGGATTGTAACCTGGATTGTGAACCTGGATAAATCCCTTCTTCCCCTAGTTTGCTTTTGTTGGGCATTTGTCGTAGCAACTTTATAACTACAACAGAGGATCATTTTTGTTTTACTAATTTTTTTTTTTAACTAGGCAATCTTCATGATACCTACAAACCCTCCTCCTACATTCCGTAAGCCAGAACTGTGGTCAGATAACTTCATGGATTTTGTGAAGCAGTGTCTTGTAAAAAGCCCTGAACAGAGAGCCACGGCCACTCAGCTCCTCCAGGTATGAGTCATCGTGAGGATGTCTGTCCGTTTATTCACATTCTGACCAGGAAATGATGTTAAGTCACCTGCTTGGAGGCAGTAATGGGGCATAAGACATTCCCTGCCTTTGGGGAAGTTCAAATTGGTTGACAAAAAAAGACTTAGAAAATAATTTAACTCATTGAACAAAACAATAATGTAAAGAAAAATACAGAGCTGCATGGAATCAGAGAAGGTCTGTTAACATTGAGTGAGCACCTGCTGTATGTTCACTACATGGCTTGCCATTTATTCTTCTCATAGACCCTGTGAAGGGTGGGCATCATTTCAGATTTACAAAAGTGAAACTGAGGCTTAGAGATGCCAACTCACTTAGAGTAACTCAGTTGGTAAGCTAGAACGAACCTGGACTTGAGCTGGATTGTCTGACCTCCCAACCTCCCACCCTTCTTCAGTATTTTCACTTTTTAAATTTTATTTTTTTTTTATCTTTTGTGTGTGTGTGTGTGTGTGTCTGTGTCCGTGTGTTTCTGGGTGTGTGTCTGTGTATTAGGGGCCACTGTGTGTGCCTGTGGAGGCCCAAGAGTGACTTTGGAAATCATCCTGGATTGTGCTACCTCCTTTTTGCTTTGCTTTGGAGTTTCCCAGGCTCCACCATCCAGGGCCAGAAGTACAGGCTATTGCCATTTCCACCTGGTGTTTTTATGTGGGATCTTGGATTTGAACTCAAGACAATCTGTTGTCGAGGCAGAGGCTTAAGCCCTGACCTATGTCACCAGCCCAGTATTTTTACTTTTTATTTTACTTTATTATAATTTGTGTGTGTGTGTGTGTGTGTGTGTGTGTGTGTGTGTGTGTGTGATGTTGGCAATTGAACCTAGGGTCTGTGCTTGTTTTGGCAAGCTACTACCATTGTACTTCATCTTCTTCTTTTTTTTTTTTTTTTTTTTTTTTTTGTTACTGAGTCTCACTGCATGTCTCAGGCTGGGCTTGAACTTGTTGTACAGCTAGATGTGAATCTGATTCCTGTCTTGGCCTTCTGAGTGATAGGGTACAGGATTTTTGACAACTTCTGTGGAATGAGACTCATAGATAATAAAATTTGTTTTATACCTTTAACTTGAAAAGAGTCAGTATTTGTGATACAATGGAGAAGCATAAAAATAATTTATAATAAAATGTCAGTACTTAAATACTCCAGTTTGAGCAACTTGCAGATCTAATGAAGTAGATGCATTTACCTACCATTGTGAATGAATTGACATAAATGTAGAGAGGTTCAGCAACCAATCCATTTAGCAAGAACAGTGGATGAGTAATATGTCGGGTAGTAACATCAGACTTCATGTGTACCAATAAGAAGAGATGGAAATGATTTTGTGTATTTTCCAGGCATAGAGAACAACAATATGATATTCTCGCTAATGATGTAGGTCTTGTTTCTAATGTATTGTCAAGCTCTTCTGCCTGGATAGAGTGATGACAGTGTCGATGGAAAGCACCTCCTCTCCTGTAATCACGTCACATGCTAAAGCACCCTTTTGGTCTTCAGAGTGCTTAGAAAGACTTTGGGGACCTTAACTCTCTTGGGACACAAAAATCACAGAAAGGAACACGGGACATAAGAAACTGAAAACTAAGGACTCTGGGAATTGGGGCGGGAGGCACCGGGAGATGGGGAGGGAGGGGTGAGAGGAGAGGGAGCAGGGGGTTCGGGGGGGAGGAGGAGGGAGGGAGGGAACTGGTGTACCTATTAAGTTTGTATGAGCTGAAGTAATAATAAAAATGTATTATAAAAAAAAAAAGAAACTGAAAACTACCTCGATCTCTTAATGTCCTTCAAGGACAATAGAACCATAAAATGGTATTATTGTTTAATAAAACGAAAGTAATTTTTAAACAAACCTGCTTTGAGTGTCTTCGCTGATTGAATTGTATATGGGTCTAAATCTGTTATGTATTCGTGGCCATTTTTAGTATTTGCAGTAACTGCACTAAAATATTTTTAAATGTATAGTTGGAAATGCTAGAAAACATGGACAGAAGGCATAAGTGGAGAAGTAAATATGCAGTGACTTCTACTAAGTGTCTTTATTCCATTTGAATTCTCTAAAATCACCTCCTAAATCACTGAATTCTGCATCCCTTGAAAAAAATGTTTGATATCATTTATTAAAGTATAATGTATAGCCTGAGACATCTGAACAATGTACACAATTTATTCTGCAGTTCATTATTGTGCAGTGTTGACATTTCAGGTTGACTTGGCAGGATAGTCAACCTGCCTCCCATGCCATGTTGGTGGTCTACAGATATTGTCACAATGGGTCAAAGAGTTTATAAAACTTCCTTTAAGGGAAGAACCCACCCCTTTAAGAATCTCTAGATTGCACAGAGAGAAATGGCCTAAGTATTCCCACCAGAATGAAAAAAGTTGTTAAAGCCTGAATGGGCACCTATTTGCTTGGAGTTACAAAATATTGTTCAGGTATGAAGAGAGATTGGAGTCACTGACTGATTCAGTAAATATCGTGTGCTGCACACTATTTTGAAGCATAACTATGTCTACTATTTTCTGCTTTCATGTTGAAGCACCCATTTGTCAAGAGTGCCAAAGGAGTGTCAATACTTCGAGACTTAATTAATGAAGCCATGGATGTGAAACTGAAACGCCAGGAAGCTCAGCAGAGGGAAGTGGACCAGGATGATGATGAAAACTCAGTGAGTGACAGGCATTGTTGTGGGCTGTGGACATGAATGCTTGTTAGTTCTTGATTGCTAAGGTAGTAAGGGAGGTAGGCAGTACTGGGCTAACCTGGAACTAGAGATGCACAGTGCTTGATCCTGACCTCCAACCTTGGGTTTTTGGGCTTTGCTCAGTGCTTCTTGAAGCACTTCAATTTTGTTCTCTGGCTCCCATATCTTCTATATGATTTAGCATTTATTTGAGAGAGAAGACTCGGGTTGGAGACTCAGCTTTTCCAGATTCTTTTGAGGAAATTGGGTTGCATACCTACCGTTTAGCTTTTACACTTAGTAGCTCCTTAACCCACGGCTATATACATGTATCAGCTTCTTATCTCTATGTCGCCGAAGTCTAATGAAAAGGAAAGATGAGAGACTTCTTTAGGTTAGATAGACCATTTTCACATAGATAAATTTATGATCATCTTTGGTTAAATATTTTCAGTTTAAAGAAATATTAGATCCAGAAATATATGTACCAAAATGAGCAACAGTCAGAAAACTCACAGTCTTTTAATGAAGTTAGTCTTAATTTTCAGTTTTGTCCATTTTCAGGAGGAGGATGAGATGGATTCTGGCACGATGGTTCGAGCTGTGGGTGATGAGATGGGCACCGTCCGAGTGGCCAGCACCTTGAGTGACGGTGCTAATACCATGATTGAGCACGATGACACCTTGCCATCACAGCTAGGCACAATGGTGATCAACGCAGAAGATGAGGAAGAGGAAGGCACTATGAAAAGTAAGGCTCTGGCAAGGTGCTGTGACTTCTCAGACAAACTGCACTGTGATATCTAGGTTAAATCTGTCCCCTGTCTGCTTTTGGTAGTAAGACTTCATAGGAACACAGCCATGGCAACTCCCTTATGTATTATATATGATTGCTTCTGCATTGAGAAGACTGGATTACGTACTTGAGAGACAGACCATATGGCCTCTAAGGACTGAAATATTTCCATCTGGCCCTTTATAGATAGAAAAAAATTGCTAGCTTAGATCTAGACTCCTTGTGATTCATTCATTCAATAAATTTTTCTTCACCTCTTTCTATTTCCATATACTTTTCTGGACAATAAGGATGACAGGAAATCCCCTAAAGGAGCTGGTTACTAGGGGGAAGACCACTGTAGGAACAGGTTTCTTTGGAGGAACAGGACTGATGGTGTAGGGGTATATATGTTATCAAAGGAGTTTTCTAGAGTGGCTTCTACAGTGTGGGCTTGGTAGTTCAGCAACGGCTGACTACAGCCTAGAGCGGCTGAGAGCTAGTAGCTGACCAGTCCACAAAGCAAGATTCCTCAGCAGTTCTTATCTGGCCCTGGAGGATTACTGGAGAGCTGCAAGTCTATAGTTCATGTTGGAAAGCCAAGAAACTAGAGTCTGATTATCAGTGAGATGTAGTAGCTACAGCCCCAGCAGGGGTAGACTCACTTCTTTATATCTGGGCCACTTGTGGGTAGGTGTCACCCACTTTTGGCAGGGGAGTTTTCTCTCCTCAGTTAATTCTTTCTGGAAATTCCCTCACCTCTCAGAAGTGTGTCTCTTTAGTTGACTCCAGATTCCATCAAGTTGACAATCAAAATTAAACGTCACAACCACTAACTACAGTGAGTGAAATGAGTTCTAACATGGGGATAATCTGAGGGTGTTGTCAGAGCAAAGAAGAGTATTCAACTTATGAAAAATTTCTGGGGGTAAAGACAGCATTTTGGTGGCTCATGGTGGGTGGAGGTGTCCAGCGAGGGAGCAGTCTGCACAAGGCGCTACTAGGTGAGTTCAGGAAACTCAGGTGGCCTGTTGGCCAGAATGGACATTGTAGAATAAGGAATTCTCTTTAGGCCGTGGTCTGCATCCTTGTAGTCAGCCTCTTGTTTTCAAAGGAAAAGTATTTTCTTTCTTCTCTTTTGAGGTTCAGGCTATTGTCCCTGGCTTCTGATCAGATGATGTAGATGGTGAGAGAGTGGTCATGATGTTGGCAGGTTCACAGACCGATAAACCTTTTCTGGAATACAAAGTGTATCAGCAACTTAAAACATTCAGACCTTTGGCCCAGCAAATTCCACATCTAGGAATCTGGTCCAGGAAGATATTTAAAATATGCAAAAATTGAGAACTATCTTCAAAATGGTACTTAGAATTGCAAAAATTTTGGGATTAATTTAAGTGTTAAGGAAGAATTGCAAAAATTTTGGGATTAATTTAAGTTTTAAGGACCAGATGATTGGTCACATTATAGTACATCCATAGATGGAATTTTGTATATGCAAAAAATATTAAAATTCTGTCTTGGGAATATTTAGTAGGTTGGGAAAAGACTCATTTTGTTGAGTGAAAAGAAGGAAAATTATAGCATGGCTATAGTTTTTGGAAATAAACTATATAAAAAATATACATATATGATATGTAATATGTATGTATATATTTGTATAAATTAAAGAAAGAAAGAGAAAAAAGGCTGTAGGAAATAACTATATTTTAAATGTTACTTGCCATGAAACTTAACTTTTGTTTCATGCTGAAGTAATTTGGTCTTTAGCTATCGTTAACAGATAGTTAATTTTAAAAGCCTGGTTATCACAGACTGATAACTACAGGGTAGCTCCTGTAGTAGTTATTAGAATTCAAGAGAAAGTAAAATATTAACTGAATTATTTTTTTGGAAGCTGGGGGTTGAACCCATGTCTTGCATGTGAGGCGAGCCTCTTCCACAAAGTTACTCCACAGTCCTCAGCTGAACTCTAGAGAACAAGTCTAAAAAAATCAACATGGACAGGGAAGAATAGCCTGTCTACTTTTATTTGTTTTATTTGATAAGGAAAGTCTACATTTAAAAATTTTCTTTTATATCCCAGGTATCATTCCAATTTGAAGTGTTTAAGGAATCTAATTCTCTAAGAATGAAATGGATTTTTTAAATTGATAATTTAAAAAATTAATAGAAATTTGTGTCAGAGGACAACTTGAGGAAGTAGAGTCTCTTCAATCCTTGTAGGCTCCAGGGATTCATCTCAGGGGACCAGGTTTGGCAACAAGCGCCTTTACCTGCTCAACTTCTCAATGGCTCCCTGTCAACACTGCTTTCTTATTAGGAATTTGGTGTGTATGTTCTCATGCTATTTCTGTATTTTTTGCTATGTTTGTGTATATCTATAAACAATATCTATTATTTTGTGGGTTGTGTTTTTTAATTTTTAAATTTTTTTATTTTTATTTATTTACTTTTTGCCTGTGTGTTTTTTGTGTTTATTCTTTTTCTTATTTCCACTCATACAAACTTAACAAGTATACCAGTCTCCCCCTCCCTCCAGTCTCCCATCCTCCTGTCCCCCCGCCCCCCTTCCCTCCCCATCCCCCAGTGCCTTCCCCTCCTATCCCCAGAGCATCCTTTAATGATTTTGTGGGTTTTGAAGATACTATTGTATATCTTTTTTAAAAATGTGTTTGTTATTGTGTATGTGTGTGTATAGATTGCATGAAAGCATATTTGTACCACGAAGTGGGTGTGGTAGTCAGAAGACAACTTTTTGGAGTCAGTTCTTTCCTTCTACCTTTACGTGGGTTCAAGGTTTGAACCTTTATCTGCTGAGATGTCAAGCTGGCTTTTCATTGCATATCTTTGAACAGTTTATTGTTTTTTTTTTTAACATTTTTTATTATTATTTCCGCTCATACAAACTTAGTAGATACACCGGTTCCCTCCCTCCCTCCCAGTTTATTGTTTTTAAGCAAGGAGCTTTTTAGTATATGTGCCAAGGTATGCACGTGGTATACATCCCACACTTTGTGTCAGACATCGTTCATTCCCTGTTTGTTAGACATGAAATTGTTTCTAGATTTTTTTTTTTTTTTTTTAGGCCACATGCAGTTGAGGATAGCCCAATGCAAAATCATAAAATTAATTAAAACCTGAAATTTTGGCAATTTTTTAATTTGACTGCACAGTTCTTAATCATTTTTGGATTTTGTAGATAATGTTATGTCACATTGTCAAAAGATTGAATATTGGTACTTATAAACAAAGATGGTTCTGATTTGACTCAGAAACGAAAGCTCAAACTATGAACTAATAAGAAAATAAAATGTGTTTTATTGGAGATAGGATTGTATTGTTTATTTTCTATAAACTGTAATTGATGAGGATGTAATACCTCCATGTTTCTGAGAAGCAATCTGTACCTGGAGAGAAGTGTTATTAAATACTATTTCTGACCACCACCATCACCAAAAAAGATTGAACATGTGTGGATGGGTTGTGGAAGTCAAGACTTGGGTGCAGATATGCTTGATTTAAACAGATCTCATACTTTCAGCTGTTACCTTATTTACATTATACTGCCTGAGCAGAGCCTATTGGTCAGGTTGTTGGGGGCCAAGACCAAGATTTCCATTACAGATTCTGCTAAGAAGTCTCATCCTTGCTGGTTATTGTAGTGATTAGCTCCTGTTCACAGGATTTCCAGATAGTTAATTTTCAAAGAGTACATGCTTCTGGTGGCTAATGATTTTTTTTTTAATATCTGAGGGCATCTACAGTAAGGAGTCAGACTACAGTGAAGGGAAGGATTCCTCATAAGAGGAATGAGACATGATGGCTTTATAAGTAGATCTCAACAATACTTGTCTTGAGTATTTTGCTCCCTGCTCACTTGTAAACTAATGTTGGATAAAATATCAGATTGAAGATGTTCTCCTCTGTCTTTGTTGTTCTTTATGCTGGGGACTGAACACAGAGCCTCATGAATGGTAGGTAAACATTGTTCCACATTTTCTCTCTTTCAAATGAAGGTCTAGGAAAATTTTGTTCCTAGAACTAAAAGCAAATAAATTTCTGTTGAATAGTCATTGTCCCATCATGGTGCCTGCTGGCCAGCAGAGGGAGCTCTGCCATAGGCGGTGAGTTATGCTGTGGTTCCATCCAAGTTTTTCAGTGGGTTTCATTCTAGATGAGGAACCGTGTTTGTTTACCTCTAAGTGCATTCTAAGTACTTTCAAGAAAATGCCTTTATTTAGGTTGGATAACTCAGACTTGGCAAAGTTTAGTGCTGAAGTCAGTCAGATATTTCAATATAATTATTCCTACCCCCTGGTTAAAGTTAGTGGACCTTAATCATAATTGATATTGTCTTTCTGCAGTGTGATATCACTCATATAACTTTATATTTTTATTTATTTATTTTGTGTGTATGTGTGTGTTGCCCATCCTTCACTAATTTTTGACACTTAGTGTTTTGGTTTCAGAGGGAGAAGTGCTAAAACTCTTTTACTCTGAAAAGTGTGGATTTGTTTAATTTTGCTAGTTTTTGTCTATACATAGTTTTTGTTTTTCCTATTTTATGTTTATAGTTTGAGATTGCATTACCTGGTATTTTCAGAATTGTTAATTTGTGGAACTTGCTTCTTCTGTATTGTTTGGCCTTCATAGAATTCCTAGATTCAGTACATTGGATGTTAGGTTCTTACGTACAGAAGTTGAAGCATAGAGAAAAGTTCGTTACTTGGTCCGAGACGGCACTAAATCCCAAGCCTATTTTTATTTGTAAGTTTTAGGACTAGGAATTTTGTTCAGTATTGTAAAAAGTCTGCTTGTTTTGTCCTTAAATATGTGGATCTTTAGTCCCCTTCTCATGCAAAGCAAAGCCATTGAAACTCTGGCATTTTATTTTACAAAGATGAACAACATTGCTATCATCATCAGAAGTGTTACTAGCCAGCAAGAAAGCATTTGAGGCATCTCAGCGAAGGGTGTCCAGGCAGTCTTTGTAATGGTGTTACTTTTTCTAAGTCTGAAGAGATGTTACGAATTACTAAACAGTTTTTGATCCATAGTGTTCAGCTTCTAGAAGTAAACCTGAAAATCTCACAAATTCACTGTACTCAAGTATGAAACTCTAAAAGAATTAAAAATGAAATAAAAATAAGTCTGAAAAGGCTAATCTGGAATAGTTCATAATTAAAAGTTTCACATGAGAATTCCCTAGGAAAGTGCTCTTTTAAGGTTGTTGGCATTTATTAATGTTTCCAGGTATTATTTCTGTCTTAATAATGACTACAATATGTGCATCTGAAAATCAAGTGTATTTTAGAGGCTAAGGAAAATGCTAGCTGTCAATTGATTCCATCTGAGGGGATACATTAGCACTAAATATCATTAGTATTGTTACAAAAATTGAATATATTGTGCCTTTATGTTAAGCTTATTTTATATTTTATTTTCATAGGCAGAAAAATAGTGTCCTCATTATCCATTCCCAAGTAAATAGTTTTTTTTTGTAAATAGATTTTTTAAAAAAAGCAAATTTTTCCTGTGTTTTATTTAATCATTATTAAATAGGGTATTATACCCAAACTAAAATGAGACTCTGTAGTATTATTCTAAAAGTAGAATTCAACTTTTAAAAACATTAGGCATATTCTTAGAGATGAATTATAGATTTGAAATAATAAAGGGACTTTTTTTTTGAGACAGGATCTCATTTTCAATAGCCCCAAGGCTTTGAACTTGCTTTGTAGACCAGGCTGGCCTGGAATTCACAGAGATTCACCTGCCTCTATTTATCAAGGTCTAGGACTGCAGGTGTGAGTCATCACACCTGGGCACAAGAGAATTTTTGTTTTGTTTAGTTCAGAGGCAAACATAATCATTAGCCAAAAAAATTTGCAACAAGCGACTGAGTTAGAATCACACAAATGTATAGCTTAGTAGTTCAGAGCTTTTGCTCTAAATGAGAACATGGAAGGCCGGGCTGCAGGACGGCAATCCGAATGGCTAATCAGATGCTTATCTGCTAAGGATTTGGCACATGGTGGCTCTCCCTGCAGTACTCAGTGGCTGTAATTTCATGGTCTTCTCAGTCCATTTCCAAGAGATGCATGTTCCCAGTTCTGTCCTTTTCAGGCTAAGGGAAGCAGAAAGTGGATTTCTTATTGTGCAGTTCTTTCCCATTTCTCTTTACAAAGGTCATTATGTATTATAATTCCCGTAAAGAGAAGTCCTGTCTCACAAAAGCATCTATTGATATGAGCGTCATCCTTTCAAACCAAAGGTCAGACTCTACTTGAAATGGTTTTATTTCATTTTTATCTATCAGATGCGTGTCCATCAGAGTTGAGGAAGAGAGAAATTCTTGACCCACAGCTTGTTTCTTCCCACCAATGAGGTTGTTACAACATTGCCTCTCCTGTATTACCTTTTTATTTTTCAACTTGGATTACAGCATTTGTAAGCGTGGTGGTAATTAGGATATAAAATACTGTAAGCATGTTAACACTTTTTTTGTATAGTAGTAGCATTATTGTCCAGTTTCTGATTCTTCAGAGTTTTTGGATTTATCAAAGATTATTAAGTGTCTATATGTGTGTGCCATTCATCATCCTGTGAAAGTTTTGGATAGTGCTGGTTCTGTTTTACAAATCAAAGCTACAAGGTTTGCTTTTGTTGTAGTCATGTTTCTGAGGAAAGACCAGAGAAGAAATCATGGGATGATTTTTGGATTTGGAGACTCTGGCTTGAAGCTTGGGTTTGAATCCCATAGACTGAGTCTCCTTAAACAGGTTCTCTTTCTTGATTATCAGTTTCCTATCCCCTACTTAGCAGAATGGGGGAACAATGTTCCTATTTCATTGTTTTACCTGTCTGTCTGTCTGTCTGTCTATCTATCTATCTATATACAAATGCTAAAAGATGGTAGGCATAATACATTATGAATATCATAATATATACAAATTTTTTGTTGTTGTTCCTAAATGCACTTCAAGTAGAGCACTGTTTGCCATCCATGTTCCTTTTCTCTCTTTGCTGTCAGTCTTTCCTCTTGATACCAGCTCTGTTTTATAAGTGTCACTTCAAATTTGTTTGAGTGGTGGTGTGAAAGCGGTTGAGTTAAAGTAGGTCTCTTGCCCACTTCAGTAATGTTTTACAAATGTGTTAAAAAGAAAGGGAGGGGAGTGTGTATGTGTTTTAAATTCCTTGGCAATAAGATGATGGGTGTTTTGAGAATCTATTAAATAGCTCAATATACAAGATGACAGGTTTCAAAGAAGGCCAGACTTTGGATCCCCATGGGCCTTCTTTTATGTAGTTTTAAGCTCTTATCTTAATACCATGGAATTTATTACTAACCGGCCTTTTTCCCATTCCTGAGATAGTCTCTGTGATTCACTGCATTTTATCAGAAACTTCCTTCTGGTGAGATTTATAGCAGAAAAACAGACATCTTGATACATAGGTTTTCTCACATTTCACAAGTAATTCAAGGTCGTCTTGCCAGAGTGGAGACCAACTCCTAATTATTTGTACAGTTTTTCTTATTGGGTCCAGATGTTGGGCCTGCTTTTATCTTTGGAAACCATTAACATTTCTTGATTTTGTCAGGATGAGCCAAAAAGCACAGACTTTTGGTGCCTGAAAATTCATTCAAAATGCTTTGCCAGACCATGTATTAGAATATGAAGGCATCAGATCTCTGCATGACTTGGGCAAAGGGCTCAAGGCATATGTATCTTTCAATGTAAAGTATCCTGTACGGTTACATTGGTAAAAGGAGCCCTATGAGCAGCTGTGCAAAAGTACATTTTTCTGAAGAGGGAAGTACTCTGAAGTAGTGAAGAACCAAGGGAATGAATCCAAAAGATAGGCTTTCTTCTGATGCGTAAGAGGCTGGTCGATCAGTCTTGATTGGTTACTGGACTACAGTGTAGTGCTCTAATCTGTTTTGACCTGCTTGCTTTGTTCAGAAAAAAAATGGGGATGCATTGTCAAATATCATACTAGATCTATAAAGAAAACGTTGATGGTTCTTTATAAGTATATCTGCTGAAGAAATGTATCTTAGAACCAGTTTCTGTTAAAAGTAAATATTTAGGGCTGGTAAGATGGCTCACCAGGCACAAATGCTTTCTGCACAAATTTGGCA
This sequence comes from Typhlomys cinereus, assembly GCA_023101885.1. NCBI lineage: Eukaryota > Metazoa > Chordata > Mammalia > Rodentia > Platacanthomyidae > Typhlomys > Typhlomys cinereus. The sequence goes on from JALPQD010000095.1 coordinate 5,062,387, forward strand.
CAAATTTGGAGAGAAGCACATTTGCAGAGTTGTACATGCATGCCTCTCCTCCTTCTCCCTCATCTCCTTCCTCTTTGCTCCTCATGTACAGACACTGATAATAATAAATAAATTTTAAAATATTCAATGTCAACCCACCACGATACATTTACTGGAGAGGCAGTTACTATGTCCACTCTGTGTTTTGTACAGAAACCAAATGGGACATTTGTTACTGACAAGGAACTTGCAGTTTAGAAAGAGGGCGATGTTTTTATCATTATCATTACCTAATATTTGATAGCTATACTGTTTTTTCTGGTTCTTTGACTGTACAGAACATGACCCAAATAGAAGAAACATGGAGGTAATGCAATATCTGGTGAAGTGCAGGGGAGTGGCATAGGAAAGTGTTGAAGGGGTTTGTGAGAAGATGGCAAGGGCTTAGCCAGGCACGAAAGCCAGGGAAGACCATTCCAGGCAGGCACAACATCAGAGAAATGGCAGTGTTGAATTTCCAGTTTGCCTGAAGCTGGTGTAGATATTTCAAACAGTGGGTTTTAAAGTACTTAGAATTCCTGGATAAGAGGTTTGAGCTTAATTCTGTAAGGTGGTTTTATGAAGATGTCAATCAAGAATTTCAGGATTGTAAAAGTGAGACCAATTAAGAAATTCTTACAGTAGCCAAAATATAGCTCATTCTCACTTGTGAATCTTTTTGTATCTTTTCAGATGTACTGTTGCTGTTGCTCTAGTTAGCATCTTTTTGAAATCTAGATCTAGGACTAGAGAGTGCTTACTAACAAGCTGGAGGACGTGAATTCAATCCCTCAGAGCTCACATAAAAAGCTGGGTATGGTCATACATCTACATATAACTCCAGTGTTGTGGGGGTGGAGACAGAAAGAACGGTGGGCTTGCTGGCTGCTAGCTTTGCTCTGGTTCAGTGAGAGAACCTTTCTCCAGAGATCAAAGTAGATTGTGATAGAGCAGGACACCAATTCCTCATCCTACCTATCTGTGTGCGTGCGTGCGTGCGTGCATGTAGGTATCCACACACACCCGCACATGTACACATATACACATGCTCCACATACACTCTCACATATACATATTTTTTAAAAAGGATTTAGGTCAGAGCTTTTTGGGGAGATATGGTGCAGCTCACTAGCTTTAAGACAACTGTGAACCTCTGCCTAGAAATCAAGTCACTTCATGTAAGGCCACTGTCCAAATTGTTTAGCTGGAAGAGTTCTTCTGAGCTGCAGGGCATCTTGCAGCCTGTGACTGCAGAAATTCTTGTGGTTTTAAGAGCATTCAAAGGAGTATTATGGTCTGACATAGCAACTTAGATAATAACTGTGTTAATAAATGAGTTGATACATACAAAGTACTTAGGTGTCCAATAAGGAAAACAAAACTAGAAACCACACACATGTAATAAATGTTAGGCTTTAAACAAAACACCTAACCCTGAAATCCGTCTGCATTATGGCATGTTGTTTAAAACAGAAGGAAACATTGAGGGATTTCTGGAGTTTTTCTCTTGCAAATATTTATGCATAAAGTAGAGAAGAAAATGTAGGCTCTTGCCCAGTTCCCTGCTTTGAACAGAATTAATTACCACATAAGTGAAAGGAGATATTGTAGGAATTAAGGAGAGTCTTAGGTTGGCCATTGTGGTTTACTGAGTGATGATTTGAAAAATGAAGGTTTAAAATGGAAGAGTCATCACATTCAGGGTCTGATAGATAAAGAAGTGGGCTGCATTTTTTGGTCTAACCCCTTTTCCAGTTATGACCATCCTGGCATTAATGTGTATGTTATATAAAATCCAGAAATAAGAGCACAGAGTAAAGGAAAGTGTAGTTTGGTTTTAAAATTGAGTTATTGACATAAAATTCATGAATCAGAGGATTTATTCACTTATGGTATACAGTGATTTTTATTTTTTTATTACTTTTTAAATTTTTATTTATTATGTATGTGTTCAGTGTTTGTGTCTGACATATCAGAAGGCCCCATGTATGCCTGTGGATGCCCAAGGGTGACTGCAGGAATCATTCTGGATTATTCTATCTCCTTTTTGTTTCAGTCTGGGATTTCCCAGGTTCTGCCTTCCAGAGTTGGAAGAAAAAGCTGCTGCCATTTCCACCTGATGTGTTTTCTTTCTTTCTTTTTTTTTTAAACATGAGAATTGGGATCTGAAGTCAGGTCCTGCTTACGAAGCAGTCTTAACCCCTGAGCCATCTCTCCAGCCCTACAGTGGTTTTTTTAGAGATGAACAGCCATTACCAGTTGTTTCTTTTTCTATTGTTTTGGAGACTGGTTTCTAACCCAGGCTAACTTTGAACTTGGTATGTAGCTGAGGATGAGCTTAAACTTCTGATCTACCTGCCCCTTCCCCCAAGTGCTGAAATCACAAGCATGTTCCACCACATCTGGTGTATGTGGTACTGGGATGAAAGTTGGGATTTCATGTGTGCTAGGTAAGCATTTTACTAAATGAACTAATCTCCTAGTCCTGTTTTTATCATTTCCAATTGCAGTATAATCCAAAACATATTTTAAAGCATACAGTTGTGTGGATTTTTAACATACTAACAAAGTATTATACCCATGACTTGCTGAATTGCAGAAATTTAACCACTCCCCAAAGAAACTGTTAATCCTGTTGTCACTCACCTCTTATACTCTTTTATCCACAAACATCCATCAATGTACTTCTCTGTGGGTTTGCCTGTTCTGGATATTTTATATCAGTGGAATCAGATATGTTGTCTTTTGTGTCTGTTACTTTTTATTTTGTATAATGTTTTCAAGGTTTATCCTTGTTGTAGTGTACATACAAATCTTAGTTGCTGAATAGTATTCCCACTGTGTAAATACACCACGTTTGAATAATCTTTACGTCAGTTGGTGGACATTTGGATTATGTTCTTTTGCACAGGAGAAGTCACAGGTGCTTTCTATCCCTCTCTGTTGCTCAGGGTTTAGAGGGATTGTCCATTTAGTCTGATAAATGTGGCTGACCAGAAGATTAGGTCCTCATAAAGAAGTTCACAGATCCCTGTATTAGATAAAAAGTACCTGAGTGACGTTTCCACGGTGTGCCTGGCCCACTCTCCCTGTGCAACATCTCCTGTGGCCTCAGGTTTCTGTTATCACTCAACCGAATGTGTTCATTTCCTGGGATCATCTGAAAAGTACTCCAGTTCAGTTTTAAACAAAAGGTGCCCTGACCAGCAGAAGCCCTAGGGGATAGGGAGGAGAGGACAACCTAGCCTTTAATCAGCCTGGAATGAGTTGCTATGCTTTTCAACTTTGACAGGCTGCTGTCTAGCCCTGTAACATCTTGCTAGAGGTTCTGAAAGAAAGGTTCAAAGATAAGGTTCCTGGGAACATTCCATTCCTTCACTCTTTCTGTACTCAACATAATGGCAGTATGAACATCAAGAATCTTCATTTCAGTTTGAAGAATTCACAGGATGAGACACAGCTCGCCGGGCTTGAAACCGGATAACTTGACATTCAGGTCCTGTCCATTGTTTATGGACATATACCTCAAAAGATTCTGTGGGTGCTAGGTGGAAATGGGGATGGCCTGTAATTCTGGTCCTGGAAGGCACAGCCTGGGAAACTTAAGAGCAAAGCAGTGGAAGGTAGCGCATTCCAGGATGATTCCCGATGTCACCCTTGGGCCTCCACAGGCACACACACTCAAGTGCCCTCCTGTACACATACCTGAACACACATGTACACACACACACACACACTCTGGAGGATTTAGTAGAAGTACTACTTTGTGTGGTACTTGATAGGTGCCTAATAAGTGACGGTTCTCTCCGCTCATGCTTTCTGTGGCCATCAGGATGTTCAACTCGAGCAGTCTGTGAAAGTCTGAAACCCAGATGATACTTGGTAAAGCAGTGATAGCTGAGTGTGTAGCCAGGCTTCTAAGGATGAATAGTTATGTGGAGGTAAGATGATATATGAGTAAGGGGTTAGAGAGAGGCAATGGATTGTTGAGTCCTTTAGTTTTTGCTGCTTAAAAAAGCATTCCAAAATTCAGTGGATTAAAGTACCCATTTTATTTAACCCATCACTTGTAGGTTGGCAAAAAGTTGCACTCAGCTGTGTGTTTCTTTTGGTCTGGTCTGGTTAGCTCAGTCCTTGGCTGGCTGATACTGTAGTAGCTGGACTTGGCTGGCTTATGCAGGCCTCAGCTAAGACATCTGTTGACTAGGCCCTTCCAGATGGTCTTTGCTGTCTGGAAGGCTTGCTCAAGTGTGTTAACAATGAGATGTTGAAAGTCTCTCTCTGACTGCTGTATATAGTCGGGACCAGAAACTGAAATCATTGAACCCCCTGGGATAGGGAGTGTTTCTTCTGAAATTTTTAAAATGTTGGTAAGATGTATATAGCAAAAATACTAGGATAGGAATTTGTTTAGTGGCTAGGGATATAACTCAGATAAGTGTTTTCCTGTTTTGCATGAGACCCTGGATTTGATCCACAGTACTCCACCCCCACTTCAAAGAATCTCCTTCCAAACAAAAATTATCTTTATCTTTTTGATAATTTTAGCAGAGAGAGAGACAGAGAGAAGAGAGAGAGAACAAGTAAGCAAGCATGCATGTATACCACAGAGCACTTATGGAAGTCAGAAGTTGGTTCTCTCCTTTTCACCATGTGGCTTCCAGCTACTGAACTCAAGATCAAACTCAGTTTGAATTCAGGATCAAACTCAGGTCACCAGGTTTGCATAGTCTCTTATTACCCACTGAGCTGCCTTGCTGGCCCCTATGTATAAGGCTTTTAAACTAATCATTCAAGTATAATTAAATTTCTAGTAAAGGTGTGATTTTGGTTTTCAACTTGTCTGTATATGTGATTATATAAAAATTGTCTTAATTCCAAAGTACATAGTTTTGGCAACTTCAAATTCTAATTATGTCAGGGTCAGTCAGGTCTTGGTATTGATATCAAAGGGTGAAAGCAAAACCATTTCAGGTGGGATTTCTTATCTGTGATTCTTAGCTGTTGAAAGAGATAAAGAACAGTTGTTGTTTTGACTCTGAAAACATTAGAAATATTTAAGCCATCAAAATTAAATTGGAACGTGAGGAAAGCAGTTGTTCTCACTTGTTCATTTAAACAGTGGTAGGAATTAGACATGCGTTATAGTTTAGCTCAGTAGACATTCTTTGTTAGATACATGTGATAGTCTATCTAGGTCAGTAGATATTCTTTGTTGTTGTTGTTTTTGGCATGATTTAGAATTAGATCACAGAAAAGTCCTTCAGAGTCTCGAGACCTTGGTTTAAAGATTGAACTTTTTATTTGTTAATTTTATTTTTGAGTGGACTGTGTAGTCCAGGCCGGCCTGGAGCTAACCATATCACCTAGACTGCTCTCAAATAACTGTGTTCTTTTTGCTTCTCACAGGGGCCCTTAGGTTGCCTGTGAAATCTCTGATATATGCCCAACATATATCAGTTTTTCAAATCAGTCTTTAATTTGCTAAAGTTACCTTTGTTTATTTCATTAGTAGTTTTTAGGCCTCAAGGTATACATGGTCTTGAGCTTACATAAGTACACAGGATTTAAAAATAACCCAGTTTAGTAAGTGTTGGAGCACCTACTAAAAATTGTACAACTCCCACATTGACACAGTATTTATAAAGTTCCAAGGAATATGCTGTAGACCTTGATGGAATTCCCCTAGTTACTAGGGCCAAAAATACTGTTTTCTCAAAAAGGCACAGAGTAAGGGCATTGAACAGTTGCTATTTCTCACACACAGTCCAGAGACTAAGGAGCCAAGGGAAGTTCTAAGAATACACAACATCTTTAGGAACCAGCCCTGGGTTCTAGTGTAGCTCCTGGCTGGTAGAAGCCTCCTGAGTAAGGCCACTTGTCTGGTTCTGTCAGGGGTCCACTTAAGCTGCACAGGAAGTCTTCAGGGACAAACAAGGTCGAAGTGTGCTGCTGCTCGGGTCCCACAGGGGTTTCTGTTGTTTCTGGGGACCCAATGGGAAGAGCGGCAGGCCTAGGAGATTGGTCTGGAGCTGAAACGGAAGGACCTTGCCTTTCTGTGATTTTACTCCTGCTTCCACGGGATATGGGAGCAGTGGCCATGGTGACGCAGGCCTACAGGACAAGCATGCAGAGCTGGAGTGAACTCCCAGCTAGGCCCTTCCCCAGCACCTATTTCTTAAATTCTTGCTTGCTTTGTTGGTACAAAAAGGTGTTGCGGTTACTCTTGCATTACTGTGACAAATACTCTGATCCAAGTAACAAAACTTCTAGAGAGGAACAGAGTACAATATGGTGGGGAAACATGGGGGCAAGAACAGTGGGCTAGTTCACATAACAGCAGCCATTAGGAGGCAGAAGAGAGCAAGAAAGTAAAAATGGGGCTCAGTAATTTGCCCTCAGGCCTAAATAGTGAGGTACTTCCTCCAGCCTGGGTCCACCTCCAGAAGGTTCCTTAACCTTTCCAGATAGCTCCACAACTGGGGATCAAGTATTGAGTCTGTGGGGGACAATTCACACTCAAACCACAGATGGATGGTTTGGTTGTACTTCATGACTTTTCGCCCTTGGTTCTCTTAAGAAGCCCTTGTTCTTTTCAGCAGGGGGCGGTGTTTAAGACTTGCATATGCACTTGCTGTGCTTCTTGGTACTGGGACATTATCACTTCATGGCCCTTTAATCAAAAAAGTAAGAGATACTATTTAAAAAATTAAAATCTGCAGTTCAAATTGAACCCTCTAGGACCTTTCCATGTGCTTACCTGGAGCATGGCGCGATACTCTGTCATTGCCGGATCCCCTCGATGGAGTTTCCCTTTCAGTCCGGCCCGTGTGAGCATACCTGCATCCCCTCACCACCAGAGACTACACAATTAGGCTTTCGATTTTCACCAATCTGAAATGTTAAGAAAGGCCATCTTTGTGTGGTTTTAGTATGTTTTCTCATGTTGTGGGTGAACCTAAGTATTTCTTTCTAAGGAATGGTTTGGTATCTTTTTATGTACCATCTTTTCAGGTTTAGTCTATTTTCTATTTTTTTTTGTCTTTTCCTTAACTTAAAAATTGTTTATATACTGAGATCTTGTCTCACCAATCCCATAAAACTTTATTTTCAAGGTAAATTTTGAATTATAATGTATGCGTGCTATGCTATGTAATATTTTTCAAATTTGCTGTTTTCTTCGATCTGTTTTTATTTTATTTTATTTTTAATTTTTTATTATTTATTCAATTGTGCGCGTATGTGTGTATGTATGTGTGTGTGTGTGTACACGTGTGTGTAGAACCACGGACGAATTCGGGAACTACCATGGATGCCTCCACCTCCTTCTTGTTTACTCTGCCCCGGGATTCACAGGCTCCGCCCTACCAGGACCAGAAGCGCAGGCCACCCCCGCTTCCGCCCAGTGTCTGTACGTGGGGTCTAGGATCCGAACTCAGGACCTTCCGCCTGCAAGGCAGAGGCTTAACCCCTGAGCCACCTCTCCAGCCCCCAATCTGTTTTTATTATATATTGATTTTTGCCACATTTCCTGCAGATAGGTCTTAAATGACTTCACACTTCTATGTGTAGAAATACTTAGTATAAATACTTCTAGTATTTATGGTTTCTGTTTTTACTTACCACTTATCCATTTGTGGTTCTTCTTGGTTTGGGTATAAGATATACTTCCAGTGTAATCTTTCTGAGTAGCTTTAGTGGTTTGGCTGTGTGGACTTTCTGCTCTATTCATCTGCTCAGTGGACTTAGCCAGGCTACTTGGTACAGAGACAAGCCATGTTCTGATCGTGTACTGAACAGTGCTGTTTAGACTGCTTGGCTCTAGTTTTTCTCAAAACTTCTTAATTTGTCTAGTGTCACTGGAGAGTTGATACAGAGCGGGGCTTTTTCTCTTTGTCCCTAGAGGAAGGGACTAAGCGCAGTGTCTTCCTGACTCCTCTGCAAATCCAAAGCATCACTGGTCTTATTGATAGATAGATAGATAGATAGATAGATAGATAGATAGATAGATAGTTTATTTTGTTGTAGTTCTGTGATACTCTGGTGTGAGGTAATGCCTGCAAGTTATAAACGAAGCACAGGGCCTGGGGGACAGCTCAGCAGGGTGAAGATGCCTACACAAAACCCGGGTACCTGAGTTCAGGCCCAAGAGTCCACAGGAAGGAAGATAGAAGTTTCCCTCATCTCTGCATACGTGCTGTGGCACACACATGCCACGGCTCCCCACCAAGTAAATGAAATATTTTTTTAAAAAAACTAATCAAAAATAAAGATAAAAAACTTCTTGGTTTTTTTTTGTTGTTGTAGGTTTTTTTTTTGTTTTTGTTTTTTTTTTTTTTTTATTAAGGCAGAGTTTATTGGAGGAGAGAAAGAACAAAACTCACAGACTCCAGATATGGAGTACCATGAGGGGCAAGGGCTCTGGAGAACTCATGGACTCCAGGCATGGGGTCCAAGCAGGCGCCCCATCTTGTGTTTTATGTAGCACTCATAAAGTAGTTACATCGTGTTCTTATTGGCTGGTCTTATCAAATACTATGTTGACCCCCCAGGAGAAGGGGCAGTGGCATAGTGGCCATTGATGGCACCTGGAGATGGGCAAGTCTGGGCTGGTTCTGTTGAATGTGGCAAGAGTGGTAGTGAAAAACAAAAGTGGAAAAAAATGTCCGGGAGTTAGGATGGCGGCTTGAAACTGGAGTAGACAGGTAACAGGGATAATTGAGATGAGTGAGCGGGTTCTGGTGATTTTCTAGGCACATCTTGTGAGTTTTCTAGGCACATCCTATCCACTCAAGGCTCTAAACCTTGTGTGTTTTTTTTTTTTTTGTTTTTTTTTTCTGGGTTACTGTGAGAAAGGACTGTTAAATCTGCATATTCCTGAAAAGCACCAAGAAAAGTTTGCTGTTTTTTCTGTAATAGAAAACTAGTCACAGGTACGAAGACACTTCAGCATGTGAAATAGGAGCATCCAACTCTCCAGAGCTTGAAATCATGCTGGATTATTGTTCATAGTAACAGCTGCTTCTTTCTGCTCTCATGATTATTCCTGATTCTGTTTTCTGGAACAGTTTCAGATGCCTGTGTTGTTGTTACTTGTTACAGTGATAAAATACCTGACTCAAACAACTTAAGGGAGAAAGGTTTAATTGGTTTATTATAATTCCAGGTTATGCTCCATTGTTGTGGGGAGGTCAGGTCGGCAGGAACAGGAAGCAGATGGTTACACATGTCCTCAGCAAGAGCAGGAAGCAGTGAATCAGCATGCATGCTTGCTCCTGCAGTCCCAGACCACCTGTCTAAGGAACAACCCCAGTTGCTATTGGGCTGGTCTTCCGGCAACAGTTAATGCAACCATAGGAATTTCTCAGGTGTCTGTCAGGTTGACAGTTAATACTGACAATCTCTCAAGTGTCTGTCAGGTTGACAGTACTAACAGTCACAGCCCTCTTCCTAGTCTCCCCATCTGCTAGAATGCAAGATCTTGTGGGTGCTACAATTCTTACAGTCACTTATATTTGTTTGATTTATTCAGAACTATCTTCCAAAAATGTGTGAAAGGGCTGGAGAGATGGCTCAGGGGTTGTGACTCTGTCTCACAAGCAGAAGGTTCTGAGTTCGGATCCCAGGTCCCACGTTAAAAAAAAAAAGTGTGAAAGAAGTAAATAAAATTGCCTATAGTTCTACTACCAGAGACAAAATGTATTAATACGTTTGTATATTGAGAAAACTTGGACTCTTTTCCTGTATGTATGATTTTACAAGCGATACGGTATATCTAATATTATATCCTTTATAAGATATTTGTAGATGGTATTTTTAAACTTACATAGGGCTTGAGATGTAGTTCAGGAGGAGAACGCCTGCCTAGTTTAATGCTAGTTTGGTCTCTAGCATTAGCAAAAGTTATATCATATTTCACAAATGGATCAATTATGTCTACTCACATTTCTTTTTAATAGGAGGCTTTGGGAGTATTTTCATTTTATTTTTTAATATTTTAGGGGGAAGGAGTATTAGGGGGAGAGACAGACACATGTATTATGCCATGGCACATTGCAGACAGATAGTGGGCAGCACTGGAAGTCACTCCTCTGCTTTGACCATGTGGACTTCTTGGAGTTGAACTCAAGTTTGAAAGCAGGTGCCTTTACCTGATGAGCTGTCTCCCTTGCCCCCATTTTAATGCGTATTTTTCTCTTTCTTTCAATTAGATCATGAGTTTGACAAGAACAAATTACTCTCCCTTATTGTCCGCCTGTCCATTGCTGTGCTTATAGTGAATATTGAATGTAGTAGATGCTAAACAATGTTCTTGCTTGCTTCTCAGATCTTTCAGTCTGAAGAGTTTAGGAGTTATCTGCTGTAGAAAACTAGTATTACTGCTATTACTACTGATTAATAATAACAGTGGTTAAGAAATAGTAGCTATTATTTACAGCTTACTTAGAGTCATTGAAGTACTCAAATCTTTCTGCCTAGAATGAGGAATCCTGGGGAAACGTTTGCATATATTTTATCAAAATATGTAAAAATCTGCTCACTTCTGTAAGAAGTTTTGAGAATTTGTTCAGTTTTCTTGAGTTCATTAGAGTTTCGATGGACTCCTTATCCAACAGAAAGAACTGTTAGTCTAGAGATTATAATTCATGTGAATATCTGATCGCTAAACTTTCTAAAATATAAATTTTTTTCACCTATTGTTTTTCTTGTTTTTTTCAGGAAGGGATGAGACCATGCAGCCTGCAAAACCATCTTTCCTTGAATACTTTGAACAAAAGGAAAAGGAAAACCAGATCAACAGTTTTGGCAAGAGTGTACCTGGCCCTCTGAAAAATTCTTCAGATTGGAAAGTTCCACAGGATGGAGACTATGAGTTTGTGAGTAGTGTTGGAATGAAAAGCATCTGCCTTCTGGGGACAGTTACTGGCAATCTCACTCATCCAGTTCTGTCATCTGACAGTACCTGATCATTTGAACATTTTCTTAGGCAGTTTGAGTCTCCTGTAACTGCCCTGGCAACACTACAGGGCCAGGGGCCTTCCATGAGCTTGAGACAGAGGCAGTCTTACTGACATTTGAGACCCCATTCTGGGGCCTCTGATTAATAACTGTATTTTTCTTTAAAAATCTGTATTCACTTACCATTTTTCTTTTTTGTGCAGCTTGAAATGATTAGTGGTAAAAGAAATATTTGTTCATCACATGAAGATGCAACTCTCTTTAGTAGTTTATTTAGGGCTGCGATTTTTTTTTTTTAAATATAGGAATTACACTGAAAGGTGGTTGACACTGTTTTCTAGTACCTTGTTTTGCCAGTCATTCTTATTTTATACTGAGAGGATCATTCAAAACCTTTTCAGTAGATGAATATTGGACTACCAAAGTTATTATGGAAAAACCGGATGTGTTTTTCCTTTTTTTGTTAGGGAACATTCTCCTTCAACTGCAGACAGTTATTAATGTTTAAAGGGATTTAAGAGTAGAGGCAATTAAAAATATTTTGGGAGGAAAAAGTAAGCTAAGGAGTCCATATTTCTTTCATGAATATTTGTAGAAAAGATTGTTAAGAATGTTCTGTTAAGCGGGGCTGGAGAGGTGGCTCAGGGGTTAAGCCTCTGCCTTGCAGGCGGAAGGTCCTGAGTTCAGATCCTAGACCCCATGTATAGACGCCAGGCAGAAGCAGGGGGCGGCCTGCGTTTCTGGTCCTGGTCGGGCGGAGCCTATGAATCCCGGGGCAGAGTAAACGAGGAGGTGGAAGCGGTCCATGGTAGTTCCCGAATTCGTCCGTGGTTCTACACACACACGCACACGCACGCACACACACACACACACACACACTCTCTCACACATGCACAATTGAATAAATAATAAAAAAAATTAAAAAAATAAAAAAAGAATGTTCTGTTAAGAATGTTCATCTTTGCATTCTTAAACTAATATGTGTGCCATTCAGTTATCAAAATTCTGTTGATGTTTATAAACAGCTTAGTTTGGGCATTCAGTCTGAACTCTGGGAGTTTTTGCTTTCTACTGTGCTGCTGACTGGCCTAGAAATGTCATCCTTTTATAACTTAATTTGAACTGTTGTAAGATAACGTAGTTTATATAACTAAGGGTTGAGGTCTTTGAGGACCAGAATGATTCACCTGAGTTTTTTTATTTGATTAATTCCTGAACCCATGATCATTTGCTCTTTCATTTAGAAAGAGGCTTTTGAGTACTGTCATGGGCTTGATGCTATTATAGGAACATAAAAGTAAATAGCCCATTCTTTGTGGAGATTTCTTTCTAGAAAAACTGTGAGTAAAATACTTAGTGTGTCAGATAGTTGGTGGCTTTGTAGAAAATATAAGCCAAAGGGAGAGTGGGATAGAGAGGGTGTGTGTGTGGATTTTAAAAAATAGAGTAGCAAAGGAAGCTGTCGCATGTAAGATAATGGGAGTATGAACTCTCTAAATAGCTAGAGGAAAAGCTCTTCAGGCAGTAAGAGTAGAAGATGCACAGATCCTGAGGCAGGGGCTTGTTTGGTGTGTTTATAGAGCACTGAGGAGGCGTTCTGTGTGGGAAGTGCGTGCATCAGTGGAGAGTCAGCGAGCCCTGCACGCATCGTGTAATGGACTTCAGCTTTCACTCTGAGTGGTATAGAAACCCACTGGCAAAAAGTGACCCGTGTTTATGATTTAAAAGTTTTATTAAAGTAGCTCTGTTAAATTACTACAGGAGAACTATGGATTTTCTTTTTTCACTTTTCTTTATTGATGGATTTTGCTCTTTGATAATTTCATATATATGAAACTCTCATTACTTTCTATTCTGCCTTTTCTTATCCCCTGCCCTGCCAGCCACCTTTCCCTTCAAGTCTTCCTCCCATATTCCTCCCATATTGTGTCCCTCTGGGTTTAACCAGGGCTTTTTGTATAATCCTGGATTTGGGATTATCTCTTGAAGCATAGTAGGCTTCCCTGTGGGTACACAACTGGAAATTTTTGCCTGCCCCAAATCTTTTAGTTGTGCATTGTTCATCAGTACTTCATAGGGTTGCATGGGTTTCTCCCCATCCATAGGTAAGCTTTGGCCAGGTGCACTGTAGGCTTAGTGTCACTAGCCACTATTGCTGTGGGTTTGTGATTGTTGTGGCTGCGTTGTTTTTGGAGGAAGGCATTTCACAGCCCTTTCTCTGTTTTCTGCTCCTGGGTTCCTTGTGCTTCTCTCCTCTTCCATGGAAGGCCCTGGGCCTTTAGGGTAAGATAGATGCCATATTTTGGACTCAATCCTCAGCCTCCCCTGATTCTCTGCATTCTGTGAACCATGTTCTCTGCATTCACCTCCAGTTACGACAATGAGAGACTCCTCTGCTTCAGGCTGAAGGTAGTCTGTGTTCTCTGCCCCCTCCTCTGTGGTGTTGTTCCCTGATCCCTGAAGGGAGAGGTAGATGTGCCGTCAGGGCTGAGTGTTCCACAGTCATCTGTTCTTTGCCCACTGCCATCTGTTGCAGAATGAAGGCTGAGCACGGCACTAGTCAATGAATTTAAAGATAGTCCATTTTTAGCAGTTCAAACTAAGTAATGAAAGAAAATTAAAGTAGGTTGTACATGAACTGCTACATCAAATAATGCCATAGATCATGTGGAAATTACTTCTAATGCCTTGATAGTCTGAATATCAACAAGATTTTTACCTTAATCTTAAAGCAAAGGTTTCAAATGATAATCTAAAAGATGGTCCTTAGAGTGGTCCCCAGACCGGTGGAGTCAGCTTCACCAGGAGACTTGCAAGAAAAGTTCTCATGCTTTACCCCGATGTTTGGACCCAGAATCTCGCACAGCAGCTCCTGCTGGCAAGTCTTAGTCCCAGAAAAGTCTGCTCTAAAAGGCTTTTAAGGTGTAGTGTATCTGTTGTTTTTAACTTTATTTATTTTACGTGTGTGCGCGCGCACCAAGGGTGACTTTGGAAATTTGGAATTTGGATTGTTTCTACATCTTTTTGCTTAGCTCTGGGACTTCCCAGGTTCTTCCCATCAGGGCCAGAAGTGCAGGCCACCACTGGTTTCACCTGGTATTTTTATCTGGGGCCAAGGATCCAAATTCAGGACCTTCTGCCTGTGAGACAGAGTTTTAACCCCTGAGCTATCTTTCTAGCTCGGGTGTAGTATTCATGCAAGTCTCCATTTTTTTCTTCTTAGATTCTGCAGAAGTTCAAAGATATTAATGTATTTGTATTTCATTAATATTTCTTGATTTTGAATTACTTTTCTCATTTTTCTCTTATTTTTTTATTGGTGATATCAAAGTTCATGGAACCTAGAGAACATGTATCTGTAAATCCATAAATGGCAAAGACACACTGCATAATCTCTATTAGCTTAAAGAAGTGTGAGTGAATGTGTGTGTGTGTGTGTGTATGTGTGATTATGTGAGTGAAAGAGAGAGAGAGAGACTAACTGGCTAGTCCCTTTTCCTCAGTAGTTTTATAGAGAGGCTTTCTGATTCTAGACAAACATATTTAATTATGAAAAAGATACCTCTTTCCCCAGTGGTGTACCTACTGGGGTATTATCCTCATACCAGCAAGTGCCCAAACACCTGTCACCAACAGTGATCCACATGCTTGAGTCATTTCTGCTATATCTCCCTGACCCAGGTATATTTTTTATTTGTAAGTGTAGGTGTGTGTGCACACATGCATGCGTGTGTGTTGCTTTTTCAAAGTGAACTTTCTGCCCAAAATGGGAGATAAGAAATAACTTAATCAAAAATGGCAAAAAACGCTTCATTGTTTTATGTGAAACTGAAACTTACCTATTTCTAAAATTGGATTGCCTTGTTTGCTAATCTGAAAAAAATTCAATGATTTCCTTTAGTGTTTAAGGTATATGGTGATTAAAGTGAAGAGTGCTTAGAAATCTAATATTCTTTAAAACTGATACTTCATATTCTATAAACAGATTACATTTTTGAAAAAGAATATTTAAGAGAATTTAGAAATTCTTATTTTGTCATTCCTAATGCCATACAAAGTTTTAAACTTGAATCCAGTCTCATTCATGAAATCTCCAAAAAACACCCTGTAATAGTTTAAGGTTACTTGCTTGCTAGCAGTGGGTGAATGTGACAGACAAGACCAAGGTTTTCACAAAGTTTATAATGAAGAAGATAGACATTATCTCAGTATTCAGTACATGATAGCAATTCAGTTATAAAAGTGGCTGTTTCAAAAAGCACGCTAAATAGAAAACATGAAAAAAGCCTTGTATAGAGACAGAACATTCAGTTAAGACACAAGAAGAGCACAGAACTACAATAAAGCACAAGAAGTAATGTATACTGTGATGGGACTTTACACATATATGTATATCTATTTTCCATGTTCCATGTACTTGGAAATTTAAAAATATATTCCTTAATAGCTTGTGCTTTAAAGATAAAATCAATGTAATTATAAACGTTGAAAAATAAACTTTAAGAACTGTGCAATTCAGGAGCTGGTAAGATGCTCAGCAGATAAAGGCACTTGCTCCAAAACTGTCCTCTGATCATCACATAGACTCAGAGCACATTCTCTCCTTTTCTTTTACACATGCATGTAATAAAATGCATTAAATTGAAAAAAAGGAATTATACAAAATTCAGATTCCTGTAATGCAGAACACATGGGATACATTAGCAAAAAGTATTTTTCAGGAAACTTTATAATTGGAGAATGTAAGAAAGATTGTAATTGAGATATAAATCAGCATAAAGATAAAAGCAGAATTTAATGAAATGGAAGAAAATGTTGATTGATAAACCCAAAAAACCTAGTTTGTCAGAAGGATTTGACTTGATTAAATTTTAAAAGATTACACAGACCAACCAGTTTGAGCCAGTCTACTGTCTCCACTGTCTTACTGCCTGGCTCCTTTCTAGACTTTTCTGGAAAGTCATATTTCTAACGTGGTTGTAAAAAGTGCTGTGAGGGAGAAGAGATCTGGTGTCTTGTACAAATGGATTACCTAGACAACATTTCACACTCAACATATTGAAAATATTCTAAAATGCAATAAAAATCTTCTAACTTTTTTTTAAGTGCTGTGAGGGGCTGGGAATGTGGCTTTGTGGAAGAGTTGCTAGTCTCCCGGGTGCCTGCACGTACAGGGCTCTTGGCCAGTCTTCAGCACCACGGGCAAAGCAAAAGGCAAGAGGAGAGTGCTGTGGGATGTAGGGAAGTGCGAGGTGGCACAGGCCATGCTTCTGGCACATGGGAGCTTGAAGGCAGGGGAATGATGAGTTTAAGGTTACTTTGGGCTACATGGCAAGGGTCTTTATCTCAAAAAAAAAAAAAAAAAAAGGCAAGAAAATAAAGTATGACATGGGCCAAGAACCTCTGGAGAATTTTCCAGAAGTTCCTTGTGAAGTGATTTTTTTTCATGGTTTCTTAAAACTAGATCTTGCTTACAATGCAGTCCTGACTGTCCTCAGACTTATGATCCTCCTCCCTCAGCAACCCCCATCAGGATTATAAGCACACTATCATATTCATACCATACATACCTTGAAATGCATTTTGAAAGGTGAGTAGGAGTTCTCTACCTGAGGAGGAGGTAAAGGGAAAGACACTCTGGGCAGAAGGAGAAGGGATTGAGTCTGGAGGCAACTGGGACACAGGGTACTATGGATGGTCTTTGGTAATAGTGTCTGGGGTATGGGGCGCGAGCTACAGTGCTCAACAAGACCTTTAAGTAAACTACCCAGTTGTGTGCGTTCTCTGATGTTCTCTCTCTTTCTGGAAATATTGAGTACTTTGGATGTTTTTCCTGGGAGTATTTGAAAAACTTTAAAAAATCTTTGCAGCACAAAGAGCTGATACTTTTTCCTTTCAAATTTTATGAACATAGGCCCATCAGTATATAAAGTCACCATACTGCTAATTCAAAGTTAATTTAATGAAAGAACTAGAACCTGAACAAAACTAATTGTTGACATTCCCTGAATGACTAGGAGTCATTATGATGGCTTTTGTGGGAGGGAAGGGTAAATTTAAATCCTGAGTTGTCCTCAGGAGGTTAACTACAACTTTGGATTTCTTAAAACTGAACCATTATCTGCTAGATTAGGATACCAAACTGATCATTAGTTAAGATTTAGTTTTAATAAAGTTTTATCTGATTGTCAGAAAGTAATCAGTTACTCCATTAAGATGCACTTCTTGCTTTGACTATCCTAGTGAAATGAGACAGTGGCTGGGGTGAGACACCACTACCTTATTTGTCACTTCAAGGCCTGATTGACAAGGGCAGATGTGCTTTGCGTAGCTTATGCTTTCCAAAACACAGCTTCCAGATACCCAGTACTTACAACCATACAGTACAGTGATGGTACTTTATGACATCGAAGATTTATTATTCTTGCGACAACAGATGACTCGTCAGGTAAATAATAAGCCTAATGACCTGAGTTCAACCCCAGAGCCTGCACTCTGTAGAGACAAAAGATACTCTGAAACATTGTCTCTGGCCGTATTTGGCATCTGTTTTAAAATGAATGTAAAAAATTTGGTTCATTTATTTAAATGCACCAGCCTCTATAATAACATAAAATCTTACGAGTTTTTCATCCCTCAGCAGTTTATCAATTTATTCTTGTTGATTTCTCCATCTCCACTATTCCCATTCAAAGGCAGGCATATATTAATTCTAAGCATTTTATATATATTTCTGTAAAGATTGAAGTTCTTTTTAAAATAAGAATAATTTAAATTTCTTTAATTTAGTGTTTTGAGGTGAGATTGCAAACAAGAGCATGCCTTGGTGCATAAACAGAGGTCCTAAGACAGCTTTGAGAGTTAGTTCTCTCCTTTCATCGTACAGCCTCTGGGGTTGAACTCGCTCATTAGGCTTATTATTTACCTGCCGAGTCATTTCCTGTCACAAGAATAATAAATCTTTGATGTCATAAAGTACCATCACTGTTTAGTTTTCCCCAGTCACACTTTTTTTTTTTCCAGTTTAGAATTAGAATCCAAACAAGGTTCATATTTTGTTGCTATCCCTCAGGTCACTGACTTAAAATCCCTCACACCCACATGCTTGGCGTGTCTATCAAGGACCCATTCTTTTCGACAGTTCCCAGCACTCTCCATATTGTCATTGCATCTGAATGTCTCATTACATTATCGTTGAATATGGTCCCCATATTTCTTACCATAGAACAGGAGTTCTCAGGACCCGCCGACATTGTCAGGATCCCTGAAAGGCTTGTATTAGTGTGGGCTCTATTACTAGTTACTGAATTAGAAATTTAAACTGATAGGATAGAATTCTACCCGAGTGATAGAGTCCTTGCCTGGCGGCTTAGGCCTTGATTTGATCTTAAGGACCACAAACTAAAATATAATAAAAAGAAGACAATTCTAAGAATATACTTGCATTCCAAAACAGAATAAAATAATTCAATTCATCTAAAGCTAACAGTAAACCCATTTTACATTAATAGAAATATTGTCATAAAAATGACCACATTTTCTGTAACAAAAATGAGCAACAGTGACATTGTGAATATTGTTTCAAAGCTGTATGATCCAATAGAAGACAGTTGGGTTGTCATGTAAGCTCTTACATATAGTACATCCTGTGTTTAGTAGAAGTACATGAGGAAAGTCTAAGCTTTTTTCTCTTTTTCTTTTCTTTCTCTCTTTGTCTCTGTTTTTCTCAGGGTCTAACTCTACAGCATAGGCTGACCTTGACCTCATAGCAATCTTCCAGTTTTATTCTCCCAAGTTCTTAGATTGCAGGCTTACACCACTGATTATTTTAAGGTTTTTTTTGGGGGGAGGAGTGGAGTGGGGTGGGTGGGTTTCTGCAACAGTTTACATTCCTACCAGCAGTGTACATTCTCAACAGCTTTTGCCTCATCTGTTTTCTTGACAATATCCGTTTTGACTAGGGCAAGATGGAATTTCAAGCAACTTTAATTCATATTTCCCTGATGTCAGGATATTGAACACTTTTTCAATTATTGGCCATTTCGGTTTCTTCCTTTAAGAGCTATTTATTCACCTCATTATCCATTTGATTGGATGAATTGGTTTTTTATCCTTAATTCCAGGAATTCTCTATAGATTCTAATACTAATGCTGGTTGGATGGACAATTGGCAAAGTTTTTCTCCTGTTTTTTGTCTGACTCTGCTGGTGTTTCCTTTGCTGTGCAGAGCTTTTTATTTAGTCAGTTCTTGGGGTTATCCCTGAGCTGTTAGGGTCCTTTCCAGAAAGCCCTTGCTGATGTCTGTATCTTGAAGTGTTTTGCCTGATTTGCTCTAGGATTTTGGGTCCTACATTAAAGTCTGAGTTAATCTAGCTCATGTTTGCACGTGGTTCTTTAATTTTCTTAGTATACTTTGGCTGCTTTCCAATGTATGTTTTTATCTTTTGCCAAAGATGAGGCAGTTTCAGCTGGATCTATTTCTGGGTTCTCTTTTTATTTGCTCTACACGTGTGTGTGTGTGTGTGTGTGTGTGTGTGTGTGTGTGTGTGTGTGTGCGCGTGTGTACCAATACCATACTCTCCCTGTCTTTTCTCTTCCTCCTCCTCTTTTCCTTCCTCCTGCAATTAGTTACAGATGCCAACTTGCCAATTGAGGGCTGAGCCTTTGGGCACATCTGTGAAGAAATACTTCTCACGTCTCCATCTCAGAAACTGCTTAGATCTTGGTGATCTAAGATGCGCCCTCCCTGTCAGTCTCCCAGTGACCTACTTAATAAAACCCCTGAAACTCTGCTGCGCAGGAGCCCAGCATAAGGAGCATCTGTTGTCTTGGACAGCAGAGGCTTGAACGAAGGCTCAGCCCTGTTCTTTTCTCATTTCACTTTGGAGTTTGATCACTAAGATTTCAAGCTGGTATTGAGGCGATTCAAAGGGAATCATTTGTTTTGCCACTTCTGAAAAAAAAAAGACACGACTGAAGGTATTGCTTGTTTTGTACATCTGTCTTTTTTTTTTTCTCTAAGTTTATGTTAAATTTGACTTTTCCTTAGAAGGTTCTAGAACAATACAGTTGGGCCCCTGTGTGGAAGAGGATTGTGTCATGATGCCAGCCATGCTATGGACATGCGCAGTTGTCAACTTCCTTTTCTTCCATCCACTTCCCTTCCTTTTGTGAAACATTGTCTGTGCAGTAAGTCTTAGTTACCTAAATCTTTTCCTCCATGATTTGCCATTGACCCCATTATGAAAACTTGTTTCCAAAGGGACTTATTTGAAAACTGCTTTCAAACAGACGAAGAGTATGTATCATTTGTTGGCAGTTGATTACCAGTGTAATTCTGAGTGCCATCTTTAGAACTTTGAAATCTTTCCCTCCTCCCTTTTTTCTTGCATCTCTGTTCAGTGTAGTAAGTGTTCTTTCTACCCATCTCATTCCTGAGCTGTCCCATCTCTACAGATCTTTTTCACAAAGTTCCCAGTACAAAACACACTTTGGCCAGTAGATGTCGCCCTTTTGCTTTTTGCACAAAGTCAGCCCTGTGGAACTTCGTGGTGGAGAGGTTGCCAGTTCTGTTTGCACAGTGCATGATTAAATTAATTCACCAGTCTAGAAGTTTGACGTTGTATAAAATGACTTTCCTTGAAAATGTGGGGGCCTCATGACACAGGCCAGTAGAATTAGCATCAAATCACATGAGAAGAGGGGTGAATGACCCCAGCCTTAGCTGGGGCTGTGAGTGGTTCTCCTCTTTGAGCTTCAGGTTGGTGATTGTAGAAACCACTCAGGACACTTGCCCTGCTTTTCCTCAGGGTTGAAAAGCATTAAATGAGCAGGTTATTTTCAGAACCATGACAGAATTCAGTTAGCATAGAATTAGAACACTGTTTATGTTTGCTAAGTATTATTACTTATTCCCATTTCATATCTAACTTTCCTTTGTTAAAAATAGCAATAACTCTTTGAATGACAACAAATAACTCATGGACAAAGGGAGACTAAGGTGACTGCAGACATGGCATGTTCCATTTGTGGCGATAGTGATGTCACTTAAGTAATATTTGATATGTTTGAAGGTCCTTTGAATATAGTCAAAACTACAGTTGTATTTTGTTACTTTTCTTTGGTGAGGCTTGCAAGTGTTTTGTGAGAGAATGAGGTGGACTTATTCTATTTTTATAGTTTGAGAAATAGAAGTGCAAAGACTTTTGATCTGTGACTGTCGTGTGTTGGGGAGGGGAGGGTGGTACCTGTGCTGTGGCCCAGTGAGGATATCTTTGTAGAATCAGCCACGGGGCTCACACACAGCTTCCTTCATCCTCTGGGCCATCTCTCGACTTTAGAATACAGCTTTCTTTGGTGCAGAAGCTGTTTTGGAGTCCAGATCCCCAAATGTCCTATCTCTCTGTTAGCTCTTGAATGTTTTCTCATATGAGATAACAACAGACAGTGCTGGGAACCTGTACGAGCCTCTGTGTTACAAGCAGGGAAACTTACCATCTTCAGCATGGTATGTGATGTTCTGGATTCCAGAACGAGAGTTTTGTGATACTGGAGGAGCATTATCGTGAACTCAAAGTATGTTTGCTATGCTTGTTCAGAGCCATTCAGACTAACAAGCTTTATATCTTAGTGTTTGCCTAGGTGAATAAGGCCTCACGTTGAAGGATTCTTTATTATTTACTTTGTTCCATGGACTTTACGGTAATTATTTTGTTATCAGAAAATGTCATGTTAACAAAAAAAGTATTGACTAAAAAGTATTAAGCGTACTTTTAATTTTGACCAAATGTAACCTGCCAGAACAAAGGGGTCTTTGTAGAGGAGTCTTAGTGGTTGCTGCAAAGATGTGTTTTCTGATGATATCTCTCTCAGTCTCATTCAGAAATGTGCTTCTGAATTTTTCTTCTCACATGGTTTTCTGCCACTTCGTCTTTTTGTTTTTTCCACTCAGTAACAGATACTGAGTATTTCTAACAGTCTTCATATGAGTTGCTCATTTTCTTGTGTTATTTGTATTTTAATCTTAGGGACACTTGGCTGTCTTAAGACTAGGTTGTGGAGTTTGGGATGAAAATTGCAGTTACCCATTAGATACACAGCAGATCTTATCCCTGCTCACTTGGCAACAAGGTTCATTCACAGCACATGGTTAATAAGTGACAAGGTAAGGCAGTGCATATTATGATGTCAAGCCCCTAATGTGTTTTTCAAGCAACATGCTTCTCTGTCTGGAAAATATTATAAATTTGCTTAAGGTGAACATTGGTCCAAATCAGGTACTGTGAATTTCATTCTGTGATATGCCCAGCACTTGGTAAATAACTGTAGCACACAGATTTGAACACATTTGAACCCCTTGTGCATTCTTTTTTTTTTTCATGCATATGTGTGTGATGTTCCTGCATGGGTGTGTACACACATGTGGAAGACTGAAGTTGATGCTGAGAATCATCATCTGGGTTGCTCTTTCCCACCTTGTCAGTCAAGCCCAGAGTTTGCCATACAGTTTACCAGCGTGCTCTGAGAATCCTGTGCTTCTACCTTCCAAAGCTGGAATAGGCCAGCACACCCGCTGACGTATGCATTCTTTCCAGAATTTTCTATATTTTCCAGATTTTCAATTTGCAATAGCTGCTTGCCTTTGTGTTTATAAAAAAAAAGTTGTCATACATAAATATGACAAATGTGGAAGTCAGGTTTTTTTTTTCCCCCTCTTTGGTAAAATCTTAGTAGGAAATGGATAGGATTTGCAGTATTGGGAATTCCCTAGATTAAAGTTAGATGAAGCATATTAAGCATTTAGCGAAGTGCCTGGCATTCCTGCTCCATTATTAATATGTGGGTTCCTTTTAAAGTTGAGGCTGAAAGAGCAGTAGGTCAGGAACCGAGTTCTGAAAGTGACCACCTCTGCCCTTTATCAGGCTGCCTGACTTCTCCAGCGGAGAGGGAGAATTCTCTAGGCACTCTCAGATTCTCTTGGTCTTTGTTTGCTAATCTTTAAAATGTATTTTTCAGAGCAGTTACATGTGCCTGAAAGAGATGGTTAGTATAAAGCATCTTGTCCTTTAGAAGTGGAAGCAGGTGCTGTGACCCTCAGAAGGTCGACCATGAGCTGGTCAGTCCTGTTAGAGATCTGTACCTGTATCTTAACCACAATTACCTTAGGGATATTGAGAATAGTAAATTTTAAAATGTTTTAAAAAGTGCTTATCAGAGTGCCTGACATGGAGTGAATAGTAAGTTATATGTTTATGCGTAACACCTGGTGTGAGGGAGACAGGGTGAACTACTAGAAAGGAAGAGAGTTAAAGATAATCAGCTGGACTGCTCTAAAAACAGGAATTAGGAGGAAGCTCCAACACTTGCTTCCATTTTGTGGCTGGCCTTGATATGGCAGCTTGCTTTGAAGCATTAGTACTAAGATGAGCTGTGTTTTGTGTTCCTGGGGCTGAAGGATCAGATATATAGCGATGCACTACCAGACTAGACTATTGTGTTCTCTCAGACCAGCACATTTCCCCACCCTGCTGCACCCTGGAAATTGAGGCCTGGACAGTTCCCACATTGATACTCCTTTTCAAAATGATGTAATCCGGATGTTACAGTTATTGATATAAAAATAGCTCAAAGTAAGTGTGCGGGGAGGGGACCACGGGAAGACACAGAGCAGTGAGCTTCTGTAGAACATCGAATCCCAAGGTGGCCAGCCTGGAGGAAGGGCACTTACAGTCTGACTATTCACTTCCATTTTGGTCTTTTATTATTATTATTATATTATTATTATTATTATTATTATTTTGTGGTAAAAAGTGTTGTAGAATTTATATCTTTCAGAATGGACGTGCCTAGTTTGAGTTTAAAATACCTTCAGGAGTAAAGTTAGAAAATTTGGTATCCGCTCTCTAGTGTTCTTATTTCCAGATATGGCAGGACCAAGCACAAGGTTGTTTTCACACGTTGGGAAGAGACATCCCATTGCGGGTTCAGTGGAGGGTTTCCACTTTTGGAAGTGCTGCTGAGGTGGTAATTATAAACTATAGCCATTCCAGGATTAATTTAAAACAGTTCCTGGGACGGATTAAGATCTTGCAGTAAAAATACCATACACAATCTGTCACATTATCTGTGGCAACCCTTCCCCGAGCCAGTCTAGTTAATGAGAAAATCAGGTGCCCAGAAGTTTATTGCTGGAGGAATGTTTAACGAGGGCACTATGACTTTAGCACAGAGATGGAAGAGTGCTTGAGCTTGAGGTATTTGGTCAGTATATGAGGTTTATCCTTGCTCTTGTACAGGCTCCTGAAGCACCTTTTTCCATTCTTACCACCCCTCCTCCCAACTTTTCTTATGGAAAATGAAAACCCAGCTGTCCCTGGTCTGGATGTCTCCTCTGTCATTCTGTTTTCTTTTTCCTCTTTTCTTTATCTGTGTCTGGACCAGGTCTAATGACAGCCTCTTGCTGGTGAGGTGACCTTTGAGATTTGGTCCAGTCCTGAGGGTCTGTGATGCATGCCTCCTTGAAGAACTCTTGTAACTGCTCAGCTGTGACAAGGGATTCTTGCAGACAACAGGCAGCCGCAGCGGCCCAGGGCCACAGATTAACATTCACACCCAGGGGCATATGTGGGGAGGGGGGGACAGTGTGGCCCATGGCATATAGGAATGGGTATCAGTTCTCTGGTAAGCCACAGATATACCTCCTGTGTATCATTTTATAACTGTTCCATTGCACTTATTCCTGATGCCTGTGCTGGACCCCTAAAATATTTGTGACCCATGATTTTTTTTTTTTATTCTATTGTGCATGTGTACATATGTATGTGCGCGCGCGCGTGTGTGTGTCTGTGTGTGTGTGTGTGTCTGTGTGTGTGTCTGTGTGTGTGTCTGTGTGTGTGTAGAACCACAGATGAATTCGGGAACCACCATGGATGCCTCCACCTCCTTCTGCCCTGGGATTCACAGGCTCCGCCCTACCAGGACCGGAAATGCAGGCCATCCCCGCTTACGCCTGGCGTCTATACGTGGGATCTGGGATCCGAACTCAGGACCTTCCGCCTGCAAGGCAGAGGCTTAACCCCTGAGCCACCTCTCCAGCCCTTGTGACCCATGATTTAACTAAGCCACAATTCATGAGCATGTTACGCAGCTTCTAGCTTTTATTATTAATTAATCTCTTTACATATTACACCCTTAGAATTAACACCTACAGGTGAAAGTATTGAGTCAAACTTTAAATTTTAAACAGTGACTATTTTCAGATTTCCTTATTTTTGGTATGTAACTTGCCAGTTTACGTTATCTAATTTTCAGTGAACAGTTATGAACATTTTAGCATATGGCAGATGACTTTTCAGGGTTTTTTTGGTGTGTGTGTGTGTGTGTGTGTGTAAGAGAAAGAGAGAGCGATTCAATGCTATACCAATCAAAATCCCAAAGCAATTCTTCAAAGAAGTTGACCAAACAATCTCAAAGTTCATATGGAGGCACAAAAGACCCAGGATAGCAAAAACAATCCTGAGTAACAAAAACACAGCTGGAGGTATAACCATACCAAACCTTAGTCTATACTACAAATCCATAGTTGTAAAGACAGCCTGGTACTGGCTCCAAAATAGACACACAGATCAATGGATAAGGATTGAAGACCCAGATATAAGCCCACAAAGTTACAGCCATTTGGTCTTTGACAAAGGGGCCCAAAGAATCCAATGGAAAAAGAACAGCATCTTCAACAAATGGTGCTGGCAAAACTGGATCTCCACATGCAGAAGATTAAAGCTGGACCCATACTTGTCACCATGTACAAGACTTAATTCCAAATGGATCAAGGACCTTGATATCAGGCCAGAGACTATAAAAACCATAGTTGAAAGGATAGGGAACTCCCTCGAGCTGATTGGGCTAGGCCAACACTTCCTAAACAGACATCCAATGGCACAGTCACTGCTACCAACTCTCAACAGTTGGGATCTTGTGAAATTAAAGAGCTTCTGTTCAGATAAAGAGATTGTAACGCGAGCTCAAAGGCAACCCACAGAATGGGAGAAAATCTTCACTAACCACATATCTGATAGAGCTCTATTGTCCAGAGTGCACAAAGAACTTAGAAAACTAAACACCAAGGAAACCAATGGCCCAATTAAAAAATGGGCCCTGGAACTTAAAAGAAACTTTACCAGGGATGAAATTAAAATGTCTAACAAATATCTTAAAAAACGCTCCACTTCTTTAGCCATCAGGGAAATGCAAATCAAAACTTCCCTGAGATATCATCTCACCCCGGTCAGGATGGCAAAAATCCACAATACTAACAACGACAAATGCTGGAGAGGATGTGGAGAGAGGGGAACTCTCCTACATTGCTGGTGGGAATGCAGGCTCATACAGCCACTCTGGCGAGCCGTCTGGAGATTCTTAAAGAAATTAAAGATTGAAATGCCATATGACCCTGCTATTCCACTTTTGGGAATAACCCCCCATACAGCAGAGGTTCACCTCGATAGCACAAGCACGACCATGTTCATAGCAGCACTGTTTACAATAGCAAAGTCATGGAATCAGCCCAAATGTCCAAGGTTGACTGAGTGGATAAGGAAACTGTGGTACATCTATACAATGGAGTACTACTCAGCCATCAAAAATGATGAATTACTGGAATTTGCCGGGAAATGGATGTCATTAGAAACAATTATATTAAGTGAAGTATCCCAGACCCAGAAAATTAAGCGCCGGATGTACTCCCTAATAGGTGGCTCCTAGTACCAAACCCACCCAGCCCACCTAGAGACAGTAATTCCAAGGATTATGAACGGGAGGGATGGGGTAGGAGGACCACACCAGAAAGAAGGAGAGAAGGGACCATGTTACAGCAGGGAAAATAGGCCTCCACCAAGGACCCAAATAAGTAATGAGACATCTGATTAAGTTCACAGACTTTTGTTCCTGATCATTTACTACTGAGGGGGAGTGATCTCACTAGAAGAGGAGGGCATATAGTCTGGCAGATAAAAAGTAACAATTTTGCAAATGGGTGATAGACCCCTCCCTTACTGTGGTTTCCCACTTTTATTACATCTACCTTTGAATGTGCTTTTATCACAAGACTCTAACAGCTTTTTGTCTCTGGCCAGGGGGTAACATACAATGCCCACCAGGATGGAGTGAAGGGCATTGCAGGAGCAGCAAAACTGCAAAAGAAAATCAACAAACCACAATCCAGAACTTCAGAGACTCTATATCAACCACCTAGAACTAGGCCAGCTTAGTCTCTCCCCATCTTGAAGCTCAGGGAAATTTGCGGAAGAGGGGGCGGTAAGCGTGTAAGAGCATAAGGATGGGAGGAGCAATGATATGTAAGATACTCTATACTAGTTAGGGCTGAAGCAATCATAATTGGACTTTGCATGCCCTGCGCATTGTCCAACACACTGTTGACCTCACAAAGTCTAGCATCTGCTAAAGGCACCAAGATCCTTGGAGGCAAAGGATTGGCAGCCACAGCAGTGTTCCTATATCTAAGGGGAACACGGGAAAGGGTTTGGGAAAGGCCACTGGGTCCTTGTACATCATCGGAGAGGAGGGCCCAGAGGAAAATCAGTCATGCACAAGAAAGGACTCTCTGGGAATTGGGGTGGGAGGCACTGGGGGATGGGGAGGGAGAGGGGTGGAGAGGGGGAACAGGGGGTACTGGGGGGGAGGAGGAGGGAGGGAGGGAACTGGTGTACCTAATAAGTTTGTATGAGCTGAAAAAAAAAAAAAAGAAATGAGAAAAAAAGACAAACTGTCTAAGATTAACCAAAATAAAAAATAAAATACAAAAATAAGGAAAAAAAAAAAAAGAGAGAAAGAGAGAGCACTGTGACTTTGGGCATCATCTTGGATTGCTTCTACTTCTTTTTTGCTTTGCTCAGGATTTCCCAGGCTGTGCCTTATAGAGCTTGAAGTGCAGCTGCCACATTTCTGCCTCACATTTTTATGTGGAATCCTGCATCCGAACTCAGATCCTTTTGCTTGTGAGGCAGTGTCTTAACCCCAACTTTGCAGTTTTTAGTTTTATATAGAATATCTATTCATTTTAAATTTATGTATTTTTTTGATTCACTGATTTTTTTCTTGTCATGTATAAAAGAAAATTTTATACTTTAGGATTATAAAATATTAACTGCTCCTTTTTTTAAACTTTTCTTTTTTGACAAGCAGTCTTGTCTGGACTTCGTCTTGGTGCAAAGAGTAAGGTAGAGTCAGTTTGTATCTTTCTTAGCTTTCATTCTGACAACCAAGGATTTTCAAAATTTATGGTGGAGCTTATAGTTTTAGGTTTTGCTATCTTTTGTATCTAAAGGTATTTATTTCTACAGATAGAAAGTTTCCACTTCACATCTTTTAAAACCTCTAGAAAGGAATTGTGAACACAACATCATATTGGTTTTGGCATTGACTTTAATGCATCTTGAACAGGATGATTCTGCAGAATTTGATCCAAAGCACTTCTGTGTCTTGGTTCCTTTTTGCCAAGCAAAATCGATTGTTTCTGACCAGAATGCCTTCAAGGTTGAGCTGAGAAAAAAAAGTAAGGAGGGTTTCCTGGGCTGGGTGTAGACCACACGGTTGGCATCAGATGTCATATTCTGTATTTTTCTCGTAAATTCTGTTCTCTTGTCACCATTGATGCCTCTTGTTGCTGGGACATTTTTTGGAGGGCAAATTTAGATTCTTTCTGTCTAATTATTAAATGCATAGTTTGTTTAATGTTTAATTGTATGTTTAGTCTCCCCCCCACTTTCCTTGACAGTTCACTAAGTAGATACCTGGTGTCTTTCTTTGACAGTCATTTCATTTCTTGTTTTCTCTTGTATTGTGGTATTTAGCTGGGGGTTATACTTGTGTGGTCTGTGGTCAAATACAGTGCTGCCTTGCTCTGACAGAGATTCAGGTAATAGTTTGTTAGGAATGCATGCAGTTCCTCTAACTACCTGAGTATCTCAGGAGTCCCCATCTCCTAAATTAAAGTAGATTTTATAAGTAGGCTGGGAGATAGAGATAGTGGCAGGTCAGCACACGCAGTGGTTGGAAGCCATCAGAGTCTTGTCAGCGTTCACAGTGATATCCTCTGTCTAACATTATGTCATGGGGCTGTGGTAAGTATCAAGATACCATATATAAAACATGCAGGAGCCCCTGGCCTTGATAAAACTTATATTCTTACTTATTTTTTAGTGTTGGTTTGCTCTTCTAGGATATTGCAATGCTATTGATTGCCTTGTAATTGTTTTTTTTTAAAAAAAAAATGTCCATTTCAGAAACTTTGGAGATTGAAGGGAAACTTAGAGAAGAATATCTTATGTAATTCTGCTATCGCAGAAGTAATCATAATTTTAATCTCAACATCTTGTTCCAGTTTTTATGTTTATAAAAGTTTTTAGACTTTATTTTGTGAGGTGTATGTGTGTCGGGGAGGGTCACTGTATGTCCCCGTGGAGAACCAAAGGTGACTTCGGCAATCATTCTAGATTGCTTCTACTTCCTTTTTTGCTTGGCTTTGGAATTTTCCAAACTCTGCCTGCCAGGGCCAGAAAGTGCAGACTGGTTCCACCAGGCATTTTTACTTTGGACCTGGTATCTTAACTCTGGACCTTCTGCTTGGGAGGCAGAGTTTTAACCCCTGAGCCATCTCTCCAGCCTGCTTATAATTTTGTATAGCTGAAATCATTCTGCATGTATATTTTCAGTTTTTCATTTAACATAGCCTAAACATTGTCTTGTATCATTTAAAAACATTTGTAATGTCACCTTTTTAAAAGATGTTTTTTGACACAATCTATTAATGTAGCCCAGGCTGGCCTCAGATTCATTACCCTCCTGCCTCTGCTTGCAGGTACCACCATACCTGATGTAAGTATTTTTTGATGGTCATATAATAACCAAAACATTATATTATTTGATTGATCAAATCAATCTTTTTATTAGGCATTTTGTACTTGGGGATTTTTAGATTTAAGTTGGACTATTCTAAAATTTATTAAGCTTGGCTTTCTCTTTTGACCATGAGAAAAAGGCTCAGGTGTTGGTTGTGCTTGGTGTGTGTGTATGTGTGTGTGTGTGTTTGTGTGTTGTGTCATGAGTGTATCTCCTGCTGTCATTTTCAGCCTTAATTCCTTAAGACAGGCTCCTCATGGAACATGAAACTAGAGGAGCAGCCACCCTCCTGCTCCCCACAGTGCTGGGACATGCTTGCTTTTTTTGGTGTGGTGTCTTCTCCCTTCTCTGATTAGGATTTTAACCCTCAAGCCCTGTGCTCTCAATACCTGCCTGCTACCTTTCTGGACACTCCATGTTGTTTCTTAACCTCACAGGTGAGTTTGTTTGTTTCTTTTTGTTTTCTTCAGTACTTCTGACTAGAAGAAAGATGAATGGGAACAGTGATTAGTGTTCAGGTCTCTGGCTGACGGTGCTGTGCTCAGAAGCTGGCCAACACACACACTGGTTGCATGTTAATGGGTCTTTACTGAGATGCCATCACTGAGCAGCTTCTAGTTAGAAGACCAGTCTCAATTGTTCTTGACAAGGCCCACTGTTTGTGTTTCAACTCCTTGCTTTTTCTGTAAAGTAAGGTTTAAAGTATGCTGAACTATGCTGAGACTGAACTCATTTGTACTTGGAAGTATAATGAGATCTTGTGCTCTTTATGTTAGAAAACCAGCCAAGAATAGCAGTCTGAAAAAGTTGTGTGTCCAAAATTGCCAGGGAAACCTGCTGTGTGGATACGCTTTCTGAGAAACCACATGGCAAAAGAATACCGTCTTTGTCTCTGAACCCACAGCTACCAGGTTCTGTGGGTGAATTGCAATAGCTGGTCTGAGCTTGGTTTTTAGCAGTTTCTGAAGTATCACTGAGAGCAAGGCCTGAGTGCTTCTGGTTTCTGGAACTGGAAGGTAACTTCAAACAAACAAACAGACAAACAACAAACAAGCAAAAATACCCAGCAGCAGTATCAGCTCCTTTTTAGTTTTCATTTCCTTTGGTTCGGAGAAGGCCTGTTCCATGGCTGCTTGACTTCTTTCTTTAAAGTTCACCCTCAGGGTTTGGTACTCTCTAATGTTCGACTAAAGGATAATTCTAATCTCAAGTATATCATCAGCTAGCAGTCTAAGCTGGCTCAGAAGTAGATCCTAGAACTGCTGTCTTGGCTCTAGAAGGGACCCTTTCGAAGATCATTGCCCAGAGACCTCATAAGAGTGTTGATCCTAGAAGATATTGCCTCTCAGTGTTGTCTCAGTTAGAGAATGGCAGCTTTCAGGACTAATGGGGAGTGTGTGTGTGTGTGTGTGTGTGTGTGTGTGTGTGTGTGTGTGATTGTAGCCCCTACTGTATCTCTAGCACAGGTTGTTCAAGGCTTTCTCGACTCCTACTGTTCATTTGTGAGAAGAGGGAGAATTCTACAAGCTGGGATGTAGGCAGAATTGTTGCTCAAAAGCTCTGTAGATGCTGCATTTAAAATTTTCAGCAAAATTGTGTCCCCAAGGAATTTCACCCACAGAATTTTGATCATCTCTTAAAAACTACAGGTTAACTGGAACGATCTGGATTGTCCATGTCACAAACGGAGAAAGCCACAGACTCTTGTCTCAACCTCTTAACCTCTTGGCACTGCAGTAACTTGAGTAAAACATGGAAGCCTTATGCTAGCGAGCAACTAAGACTGGGGCACCCCCATGTCCCAGTGCTGCTCAGCAGATGGGCGTTCTTAGTGACTTTGCACTTCAGCTACCTGGGCAGTGAGTGGGGAAGAACTGAGAGGAGAAGACGGGTGATGATCTTTCATTTCAATTACAGATCTAGACTCAAGCATGCCACTTTAGTCTTTGCTACTAGCTCAAGCAGACAAGATTATGTAACTTTTCAGATCTCGACTTTCCCATTTGTAGAATCAAGTTAATTTGAGTTTTAGGGGCTGGAGAGATGGCTCAGGATAAGGCTCTGCCTTGCAAGCAGAAGGACCAGAGGGATCAGCAGAAGGACCTATGATCCCATGTAAAAAAAAAAAAAGTGAGTAGGAAATGGTGGTGGCCTGCACTTTCAATTCTAGAAGATTGAGCCTTGGAAATGCCAGAGCAAAGCAAAGAGGTAGAAACAATCTGGGATGACTCCTGAAGTCACCCTTGGGCCTCCACAAGTACACACACACACTTATGTGCACAAAAAAATTAGTTATAAAATTTAGTGAAAATCAAATGAAATGAATGTATGTGAAACACTTATGTTTATCAATATGATCAGCTATAGTGAGCAGTGAATAATTACTAAAAATCTGGGAGAGGGGTTACCATCACATCATCAGTGTAGAGATGATTTTGACAGGGAGTTTAAATACCAAGACTTTATGGCCATAGCAGATTGACATACCTTGCAGATAGAAATTCTGTCTTATTCTGTTGGGAAGTCCATAATATCCACTGGTCATGTTTCTCTCTCTTCCTTTCTCCCATCTGTCTCAAGGAGCTTGAGAGACTATTTCCTATGGGAAGTTTAGATTAAAGTCGGTTACTGTTCATCGTGTTGTGCCAGAAGTGCAGCTTATAGGGCTTATTGACTTTCTAGAAACTAGTGCTTGTTTACCTCCACTTGTGCCTACTTTAATAAAGCTGAAATTGTAAGAGTTCAGATCTACAGAATAGCTTAGAAAATATTTATTTTTTATTATTTTTAAAATATTGTTTGTTTTCATGATGCAAGGAATTGAGTTGGCCCTATGTGTGCTGGGCAAGTACTCTAGCTCTGAGCTTTAATCTCAGCCAATTTTTAACTTTTTACTCACTTTGTAGGGCCCCAGAACTTGTCATCCTCTTGCCTCGGCTCTTGGATAGCTGGGGTTGCAGGCTGTGCTACCACCTGGCTTTATTTTCCTTCTTACTAGTTTTCTGTAAGCATTTGTTCTTCTGGTATGTTAAAAATGGGATCTTGTTTGGTCTGAGGATATTTTTGAAGACTACACTTAGTAAAATGAGATAATTTGAATCTTGCTTTGGTTTGGATTATAATTTTTTGAGACAGCTGACCTCGTCCTCATTATCCTGCTGTCACAGCTTCTATCTCCTGAGATGCTGGTGCACATCACCACACCTTAACTCCAGTTCGCACCTTAACTTTCAGAATTTGCCTGGGATTCTTTGTGCTTCTTTTATTTAGCAGGAAAAGAGAAGAAGCTATCTGATCTTTTTTGTGCTTGGAAATTTCCACCACAGGAAAGTGTATGGCGGCACATAGCTTGTAGGGATTCTTACGTGAGCAGCCAGTTCGTTTCCTGAATTATTAAGCTATATTAAAGCAGCAGCTCGGCACACTCGGTGTTTAGGTTTTCTACCTTGTGAAAGATTAATGTCTCCATAAGAATGTTGCTTTCAGATATCAGGAACACCTCATTCTGCTCTGTTCTTGTTGTCTACCTGCTGTAGGCATTTACAGTTACTCTGGGAGGTTTAGTGTGTGTTTATTAACTTCCTGAAAGTTTTCCTATTATAGTTTGTCTTCCCTAAGTGTGAAATTTATACACTAATTTAGAGCTACTCTTAAAATAATTTTTTTTCTTAAAGATCATTCACAGAACTAGTGAATTTTTTTCTTTTTTTCCTCCAAGTGCTGGAAATCAAA
Source organism: Typhlomys cinereus (assembly GCA_023101885.1). Classification (NCBI taxonomy): domain Eukaryota; kingdom Metazoa; phylum Chordata; class Mammalia; order Rodentia; family Platacanthomyidae; genus Typhlomys; species Typhlomys cinereus. The sequence continues at coordinate 5,096,011 of JALPQD010000095.1, forward strand.
TCTAAGGCCTTACAAATGCTAAGCCAGATATTCTACCACTGAAATAAGCCCCAAGCCTGAGTGAATTTTTATGTTCATTTTCCCTGTAATTTTACTGCATTAGGGATACCAGATGATTTATCCATTTTGATTATAGAATGCATGGGTCAATTTTGAGTAGTTGATAGAATCTTATTTAATGAACTTATATTGTCCTCTTAGGCTTATGTATTGATTACGTACTTTCATAACCTCTGAAAAGTCCAGTGTGTTCTTTGTGCTTGAATATCATTCTCCTTAAAGATTAAGGATTTATTTCTTTATTAAATGTTTATTGTACTGTCCTTCCTACTGGCCTGGCTCTCTGAGAATGTATATTAGAGAAATTCCTTACTCTCCCATATTTTCCTAAGTGTTAGAGGAAAGTGAGGAGTTGGTGTCTGAGTGAGCAGCCTGGAGCTGCATGGACACTCCCTGGAGCAGAAGGTGGAGAGTTGGCAGAATCATGGAGATGTGTAAAAATGTTGACCTGAGTTTGTAGTTTCATGTATTGGATGATATTGACACAACACTCCTCTTCATCTCTTTATGTATTTTCTTTGAGACAAAGTTTCACTCTCGACTCAGGCTAACCTCAACTCTCATCATCCCACTTCTTCCTTTTACATGCTGGGATTGTAGGCTTCTTCTGTTTTCTCTGCCCTATGCCATGACAGGGTTTTGTTTTGTAGGTAGGCTGACTTCCAACTCTTGATCTCCTGCCTCAGTCTTCAGAGTATTAAAATTGGAAGCATTGAGTTACCACACATATCATTAAGATTTTATAGGAAGCACAATATTCCATGACCACTGTTCAATCAGGAAATCTCTCAGAATTTTTAAGAAATATTTTATTTATTTACTGTGTGTATGTGTGTGCATGTGCGTGCGTGCGTGTGTGTGTGTGTGTGTGTGTGAGGGCACTGTGTTTATCTGTAGAGGTCTAAGGGTGACTCCAGGAATCATCCTGGATTGTTCTATCTCCTCCTTATTTGGATCTAGGATTTCCCACCAAGGTCAGAGGTGCATGCCACTGCTGTTTCCACTTGGGAACCTGGGATCTAAACTCAGGAGCTTCTGCTTTCGAGGCAGAGTCTTAACCCCTGAGCCATCTCTCCAGTCCTCTCATTAGAATTTTAAGGAGCAAGTTCTATAGAAAGTGATTTTGTAGTGCTTATTTAATTACACATTGTGACCTGGTTGCCCATTACCTGAGAATATCATCTTAATAGAGATACCTTTCCTGTTCCAAATAGAGTTAAGTTCAGATGAAGATAGGGAAAATGTCTTGCTGGAAGTAAATCATTGCCTTTAGGTGCCTTTTTGTGTGTGTGTGTGTGTGTGTGTGTGTGTGTGTGTGTGTGTGTGTGTGTATCTGTTGTGCTTGCGCTGGGCTAGTGTGTGTTGAAGGTATGGAATGGCAAATTGGTGCCTTATTTCTGACTTTTTTTTAGCTTCTACAAAGCTCACCTGTCATTTCACTAAACTCCAGAGGTGTATTTTCTCATTCTTGGCTGTAATAAAGTATTACATTTAATGAGATTAGTCCTACTTACTTGTTTGTGATACTGGAGGTAAATTTGTACATGTTTAAGTGTGGTAGGTGAGAAATGTATATTTGCCTTTATCTTTCCTTGATGTTGTAGGGGTATCTGCTGCTCTTTGCACAGTATCCTTGCATGGTGTAAGTTTCTGGAAGTAGAAGGTTTGAACCCCGTGCCTTGGATCTGGACGAAAGCCATTTGTTCAGTGTAAAGCTCTACTGCATATTCATTCTCAGGTGTTCAGTTTAGTCTGTCTTTGCTGATTCATAATTAGCTAATTGTCACCTGAATTCCTATAAATTATTTCTTGTGTGAAGCAGTCTTCAGAGCTCCTGTTGATATGAGCTAAGTTGTGCAACAACTTTGATGTGGTGTGATTCAGAATATCATAAGCAATATTGTTAAGGATATTTTGAAAAGAAATCAGTTCTGTATTCTTACCAATGCTTAGATCTAAGGATTTTGCTGTGGTCTAGGTCAGAGGAAATAAGCTAGAGCCATCTGCCTAGGATTTCACACACAGAGTTCACTCCTCTGTTTGACCTGTATCCTGCATGGTCTTATGAGCTTGTCTTACAGCAGTTGCAGCCACTATTTATGTTATACATGTCTGTTTCTAAAGGCTGTATGGTGGTAGTCCCTCCTTGTGCACTGTCTTGTTGATATGAACCAGACATTATTACCTTTACTTAACCAATGCTTCTAATAAGACAAGTACTGTTGTCTGCCACTTAAAAAAAAAAAAAAAAAAAAAAAAAAAAAAAGAGAGAGAGAGAGAGAATAACCTGGATATCATTGTGGGGTCTCAAGGAGAGACCTGTGCCTAGCCATTTCTCTCTTAGGCATTTCTCTTTTTATTCAAGTTGTCTGACAATGTCCTGGTCCAGTAGCTGCTGAAAGTTGGCTGATTTGAGCTGAATCACCTGAGCGTTCACAGATGAGGAATGAAATCTTGGAAAGGTGAAGCAGCTTGCCCAAGTCACACATTGTACTAGTGGCAGCTGTTTTGAATGTGTGAGCCAAGTGACATATTTAATATCAGTTAAGTTTCTAATTCTTCCAGTTTCCTACATGCTTTCCCTATCATGGCCCCATTTCCAGAACCCTCCCAGAACGTGGAGTTTAGATTTTGGGTTCGGAATTCTGGGAGTCACAGTATAGAGAGGATGTATGAATCTTAGGACACTAACTAAATGGTTAATCACTTACCTCGTGAAAATAGCCTAAGCTTCCTGTATGGCTCGTTTGAGAACGTGCTTCGCTGGATGCTTGTCAAAACTACAGAACCAGTTACTTTACTGCAAGAGATCCATTTGAAGTTTATTTATGTCACCAAGGACAGGAAGGCGAAATGCTACACTTGGCATCATAAAACCACTGTCTGAGCGTGTTTATCAGAAAAATCCATATCTGGCAGTGTGATCAGTCCTCAGCTGTGCCTGGCTGGCTGTGCTCTAGTCAGTCAGTGTAACATAAGCCCAGACAGCTTAGGGCAACCCTGATCTAGACTGGATAGACTGGCGCTATATTTAGGTGTGCAGATAAAGCAAGAGTGTTGTCTCTAGATTAAAATCAAGAGCAAGAAAGCTACTTAGAAACTACAAATTTTGAAGAAGCTTTGGACCCAGTAGCAATTACTTTGAGAGAATCTTGCTAACAGATAAATAAGAAGGAAGGTATGGAATCATGTTTTATCAGACTTGAGTGGATATGTGTTATTATTTGAGAGACAGAGATAGAGAAACAGAGACAGAGAGACAGACAGAGATAGAGAAAACACTCAGGTGTGTGGAGGTCAGAGAACAACTTTCAGAGTTGGTTCTTTAACCATGTGGTTCCAGGGATCAAACTCAAATCACCAGTTTGTATGTTCACAGAAACCTTTACTTACTCATTGAGCCACTTTGATGGCTCACCAGCTTTTTTTTTTTATTTGGTTGGTTTTTTTTTTTTTTTTTTTGGTGGGTACTGGGAATCTGAATTCAGGTCCTTGTGTTTACATAGCAAGTTCTTTATGAACTGAGCCTTCTCCCCAGCCTCACCTTTGAGGATTTGTAAGAAATACTTAAATAGCTCCTTTAAAGTAGCTCACTTCCTATGAAGTCTGATCAAGCAGTTCATGGCTGTCATTTGTTTTGCATGTGTGTATATGTGTTTGTTACATATGTGTGTATTGTGGAGCCAGAGGGCGCTTGAGTGTGCATGCCTATGGAGGCTCAAGGGCGACTCTGGGGATCATCCTGGATCCCTCTCCCTGCTTATTGCTCTACTGTGGGAATTCCCAGGCTTTGTCTTCCGCCAGAAGTGCAGACTGCAGCCTGGCATTTTTAAGTGGGATCTGGGATCTTAACTCAGGTCTTTTTTTTTTTTATTCAAGTATGCGTGTGTGTGTGTGTGTGTGTGTGTGTGTGTGTGTGTGTGTGTGTGTGTATAGAACCACGGACGAAACTGGGAACCACCATGGACGCCTCCACCTCCTCCTTGTTTACTCTGCCCTGGAATCACAGGTTCCGCCTCACTAGGACCAGAAACGCAGGCCACCCCGCTTCCGCCCAGTGTCTATATGTGGGATCTAGGATCTGAACTCAGAACCTTCTGCCTACAAGGCAGAAGCTGAATCCCTCAGCCACCTCTCCAGCCCCCAGGTTCTTTTGTTTTTGAAGTAGAGACTTTAACCCCTGAGCCATCTCTCCATCCATGGGCTGTCACTTTCACAAGTGATATTGGTACAGGTTATCCATGGATGATCCATGGATAAACTCGAGACTATCTGCCGTGCGTTTTCGTCAAATGGAAGCAGACCTTCCAAGGCAAAGCAGCTTACCTCTAATTGCTGAACAAGTTGCATTGTCAGCGCAGACTCCCTCATATTTTCAAGTCTTTTTCCTTGTATGTCTTTCATCTAGTTTACCTTTGATAACTTATGCCTGATATGATTCATGCTCCAACAAGGTATCGTAGGTTAGTGGGTGTGCCATCAAGGGACGCATCTTCCCTTTTCTCCTGTCAGCATTAGTCCTCATCAGTCTTTCAGGGAGGCGTAGAGCTTCTTCAGACATTTCTTCTTTCATGGTGAGATGTTGCTACGACAGTTCCTATGCAGTTCTTATGAAAGTATGCATATCTGCCATGAAATCCTGGAACACAGCCCTGTCATGTTCTGGAGATAATGTCTGGCCCACTACTGTCCCACCTCAGGCTCTTACAATCTTATGAGGAAGGGAGACTCCCCCTGGATGTTCCCTGAGCTTTGGTGTGGGGGTAGGGGTGACTTAGATGTCCTGTTTAGGGACAAGGAGTCCATAGTCACTTATTTTCTGCATTTTAGCCAGTGGTGTTTTTCTGTAGTAAATACCTTGTGTTTAGAAGGAAGCTTCTGGGTTGAGTGCTAAGTGTTTCTCCAACCTGTGGATATAATAATGGATGTTTAAAAGGTAGTTTGATGTAGTGTCTCCATAGCTAAACATTTATAGTCTGCTCTTCCCCTGGCATCTATGTCCTCCCCTTTCATAAGAATGATTTACGGTGCTCAGACTTGACAAGACCCATGGCGTGTACTGTTGGGTCTTCTTTCTCCAGTTAACTTGCATGTATTAAATAGTGTCTGGTCCATAGAAAGAGTTCAGTATTTCATAAATGAATGGAGCAAAAATTGTTAAACTGTAAGTTAATGGGCATTGTGGGAAAGTACTAGCATTGTTAGCACAAGACAAAGGAGACTTTTCTTTACACTTGCTTGATTCTGATAGATCAGAGGGTCCATGAGTACTTGTTAATGGAAGGTTATTAGAGTTTCCGACAATATCATTAATAACAACAACACTAACAAATGCCAGCTGTGGTAACTAACGGCTTACTGAATGAATGCCTCTATTTGTCCGACACTTGCTGCATTAAGAGTGTCGTGTCCTCGATGTTGCCTGAGTCTTCACCCCAAGTAGGAGACACTAGGTGGTCTAGTTTTCAGAGGAGATTGAGTCTTGAGAGGTGAAATTCCTTCTCCAGGGTTACAGACTTAGGGTCCTGAAGATTAAGTCCTGAGCTATGGGTAACATTTAGCAGTGGGTTTGGGGCTTTCTTTAGAGAAGAAAAGCATCACTAGGCATCACTCTTTGGGGTGCCCTTGTGCCAAGAATATCAACCTCCAAGGTGGTATAAAACCACTGCTTGGAAAGAAACACATTTTTTCAGCCGGACCTGCACTCTCAGGTCTTTCCATTCTCACATTACAAAGAACCTTTGGTCTTGAGCTGCAGGGCTTTTCACACTTCTCAGACACCCTCCTTGGAACAGCCAAGAAAAATTCCTGTGGCCACAGGTCACACTAAAGCATTTCTAAGGGAGGCCACTGAAGCACTCATTCACACCACCACCCAAGGAAAGTGTGCAGAAAGGGGCTCCTTTATCCACTTTCTGTAATACTTTCCTCCTGGGGCCTCAGAAAAAGGCTGAAGTTTGTGATGGATTTATAAATGTGAGACAGCAGATCTCTTGTGAGCTTAGGTGAGCCTTTGAGTTCTGATAACACTCCACTTTTTAACTGGTTTTGAGCAACCCAACCTCCCATTGTGGATAATGGAGCATTCATTCATATCTTCTATAGTTAAGACTGGTCTTGCTGGGAACCTGCCGCATTCCACACAGCGATCTTATTTCTGTTTTAGGTAAATATGAAGAGGTACTACACTCTACTTCTGCAGTTGGGAAAGATGGGTAACTTTTTTTTTAATTGAGACAGGTCAGTTATGTGGTCCTGCTGTATTATGTACACTAGACTGCTCCCCCACCCCACCCCCAACTTGAACCCAGCCTGAGATTGGTGACCTTTTAAAGTCATATCTGCAACCCAAAGTGCATAGTAGCAAGGCCTGAACTTTGCTAGTGTGCCCCTCTCAAAGCTGATTAGGGTGTGGACTGTGCAGTCTCGCTGGTTGAGTTTGCGTCATGACCCTGCACATACTGTCTGGGGGATTCTGGACAGGCTGTAGCCACACTCCCTGTGTCATGAAGATCATTTGTTGTAAGAACTAAATCAGTTATCAGTTGTATGTAAAACACCTTTGTCTTATGCAAGGGAACACTAGGTACTTGTCAGCCATTATTATTAATTCATATAACAAGCCTTTTAAATCTCTGTATATAAAATTAATCTTGGAAGTTTCAGCATTTCTCTAAATACCCCCCCCCACACACACACACAGGTTGAGTGTCTTTGTTCCAGAGCCATGTGGGTGATCCATACGGAGCACTTAGTGTGGTACCAGGTTTATGCTTTGCCCCAGTAAATGTTTGTGGTAATTAGTACAACAGTGTTAGGACACTGAGAGCAGAAGAAGGCATCTCACTCGCAGTGACTGTTGTCCTCCGGAGAGATGGACGTGGGATGGGCAGGAAGTGGGATGCAACCGTTAACATTTCCTACAGTAAGTTACTGTGTACAGTGAATGTGTATTTTACTGTTTAGGGGATGGGAAAGTATTCACCAAGTTCCTGGTCAGAGTTCATAACATTAAAACAGTTCATAGAAGGTTTTTAGGAACAGATTGCTCAGAACAGCTCTGGGGTGTGCCATCTCTTGGGATTGCTACTCTGTGGTCACCACCACCTTGTAACTGATCTGACGTCGTGTCCTCTTGTGTCCCTTCATTCTGGGTGCTGGAGAGGCCTGGACATCGCTGTTGACCTGCTGCTGGCTTAGGCCTTGTTGTGACTCTACCTCTGACTTCTCTTCCAGCTGAAGAGTTGGACTGTGGAGGACCTTCAGAAGAGACTGTTGGCTCTCGACCCCATGATGGAGCAGGAGATTGAAGAAATCAGGCAGAAGTATCAGTCCAAGCGGCAGCCTATCCTGGATGCCATTGAAGCTAAGAAGAGGAGGCAGCAAAACTTCTGAGCAAGACGGGTCCTGGCCTTCCGTGACTTCTTGACTGCCAGTCTCACGCCTGCTAGCAGCACTTCTGCTCTGTCATTTCTCCACAGCACCTTTGTGAACTCAGGAATGCGCGCCAGTGGGAAGGGCTACCTTGATAGTCGTTGTGCCATCTTGATGTGTGTACATTGCCTGGGTATATTAGCTCGAAAGATTTATATTGGCGCTTTAACTCAGAGTTTTAAATCCCAGAGACTCCTAGTTGAGTGATATCTGGGAGAGTTTTACATTGTCTTTTTGTTTTCCTTCTCCCAGTAGCTTTTGATTGCTTTTTCTGGAAGACTTTTTAAAAATATATAAATATGCATATATATAAATTATGAATAGATTCCCCACTCCATGTGGTGGCATCTTTCTGTACAGGTACAGTTTTGAACATTCTGCCTCGTTTCTGTACAGTTATGGTACTGTGGACAAGAGGGCAGAGGGCACTGGGAAGCTCTTGGAGATCACTGAATCCCAGGAGCCAGCCTTGCCCTGTGCGGGGCTGCATTTAACAGCTAGGCTTGGGATGGCTCTGTCCTCAGTTTCAGCCTTGTGTGCTCATCGCTGGCCTCTGAGTCTTGAGCGATGCAAAGGGAAACCCGGAGAACCCAGGCTTGCTCTTTGACTTCCAGGAGAAGCCTGGCGCTCTCTTGAAAACTGACTTTTGCTGTTGAACACCTTTAATCCATCTCCACTCTAATCTGCCTAACGACACACCACAGATACTGTCCAGTGCCTTAAGAGGAGACAGGATCCGGTGAAGGGACAGGCCTACCAAGAACTTTCCAGCAAACAGGACTGTATTCCGTCCAGAAAAAAGAAAGGGTTTTTGAAGCTCTTATTTCATGTGAAAAACCACACATGTAGCATTTATGTTGCATGTGAAAAACCATACATGTGGTATTTTGCTCTGCATTTTACAGACAGGGTAGAGGGCATTGTTTTTGATACACATTCAAATGTGTGATTCTTTTCTGTTTTCATTTACTGTTGAGGGCTCTGAAAAGCATAAATGGATGCCAGACTGATTGTCTGTGCCCTAGGAGACTCAGTTGGACACATAAAATGCCAGAACTAGAAAGCGCCATAGTGGTTGTTTGGTCTGACTTTGTGTTGTATAGATAGAGAACCAAGGCTCTGTGGGGGAGAGGGAGAAGGGGGAATGGCACAGCCAACATCACAAATCAAGTTAGCACAAGAGCAAGGATTGGAACTCTAGGTTCCTCTCCTCGAGGGCAGAAGCTGCCAATTCTCATCAAGTTGTCCCAGGGACCCCACTCACTGAAAGTCATTCCTGCCTCATCTCTGTGGTCCCGGCCTGGCCTTGGAGAGGCTCCCCGGAGGAACCACATCATTCAGTTTAGCTCAACCATGACCTCTGCAGTGTGTCCCAGATACAGACAAGCAGCCACAGGCAGGTCGACTTTGCAAAAGACAGTATGGAGACATCCCCTGTGACTTGGGGTCACTGCTACATTTAGAAAACGATTGGGAAAGACAATTGTCTTTTTATTTTTTTCTAGTATCTATTCCCCCAGATGTGGAACTATGATTGGTTACACCTGAAGATACTGTAATTTGAGTCCTTAATTGCTTTTGCTCCTAAACCCAAGAATCGATAGAAAGGGAGGGAATGTACCTCTTCTGTGATCACATTCTGTTCTTCGCAATTAAAGTTTGCTTTTAAAAATGTAAGAGGCAATTGGTCTTCGGGACGTGGCTCTGTGGAAAGTACAAAAAATAGGACAATTTGAGGATCTCACAGAATGATAAATAGCAGTTAAAATTTATTGGACTCTGATTACTTGCCAGGCACTGAGCTAGGTAGACTCCAAATTTTCAGTAGTCCTGTGAGCTTATTAAATACTTGATCTCTGTCTGATAGAAGAAAAAGTGGGTTTGGAAAGAAAAATTCCACAGCAGTGCTGCTACTCAGTGATGGAACCAGGGTCCCATCATTCTGTCTATAGCACCACTCTGTCTGGGACCAGAACTTATGGGGAACAGGAAACTCCCTAAATCTTGCTTCTCATGCCAACTGGCTAACTGTAGGTGCTATTTTTAGGTGGGAAATCATCTGAGTTAATAGCAAGGTTGACATCCAAGTTAATTTTAGAAACCAAAGCACTGAGCATACGTGCACATATACCATTGATGTGCCGATTTACAGTTCTGCTTCAAAGCTCTTTCCTCTTTTAGGAAAGAACTTAGGGCTGACCAGACAGGAGGAGAAGCCATTTCTCCTTTGCTAGCAAGATCCAAGTGCAGGAAAGCTCAGCTTCCCCTTAGTGCTCTCTGGCTGTGGACCTGGTGAGGAGTTTATTTATTTTTGAGCACGTGTACTCCTAGAAGGTTGGTTCAGCTGTCACTTGCTCATCAGTACAGCTAAACAGAGCCTTTTGGCCAGAGGCCAGTTTGTTTTGGACCAGAAGCATTTCCTGACAAGGTGTGTTTATTTTCTAGTGACAGAATGGCAGAAGAGCAGGTCCCAACATTCCTGCATTCCTGCTCTCTCTGCGCTTCAGCATTTCCGCCAGGCCTCTGAGAAACCCAGCTCAGACCTCAATGTACCTTTAAGAAGTAATCTCATATTCTGTACAAATGTCTTAGTTGCCCTCTTGTTAATAGGTTTAAAGTACATCAGTGTTTGTATTTTCCCTGTGTCCTCTTCTTCAACCACTAGTTGGGTGGAAGAAATTTGACCAGAGATGAGGAGAAAGTTGGTGGCAGGTAGATGGGTAGAACCAGTAATCTGAAGAACTTTCAGAATTTCAGTAGCTTGCGACTCTTTGAGATTATAGATTGGCACCCACCAGATCACATATCAAAAGTTTATTTTACCATTCAAAACTTAGTGTACCCCTGTTGAATGAGGGAGATGATATCACTGTAGATTTTGCAGATACTAACAGCAAATTACAAATGGCCTCATTCTAATGAATTCAACAGCTTAAGTGAAAAGAACAGATTCCTTTTCATTGCTCAAGAAGACATGGGGCATCTGACCAGCCCTTTACCGAATCTTCCTACTCTGAGAGATGTTAGGTATTACTGTCCTCACTTTACAGGGCTGACAGCAAGGCCCAAGAGATAAGGACTGTTGCTCGGGTCATTCCAGTAGAACACAGCAGAGGTTCTGGTTTCCTCTGGTTCTTCTGGTCCCTTCTCACATACCATGTTGCCTCTAATGATTGCAGCTCCTTATTTCAGCAGAGTGATTTGTTCCCGCCCAGACCACACCCTTCACCTGAGTCCTTGCCTAAGCACCGTGTTTGTGATTTTTATGATGTTATATTCATAGTCTTTGGAATCCATGTTCTTGTTTTGTGTTTAGAAAAAAAAAAAGGTTTTCACCAGCTTGCACTCAGATCAACTTGGAGAGAAAAAAAAGTTTAAATGCTATTGCTGATGTACACTTTAAAAATGTGAAGTTTGTAGCTTTAATTTTTTTGTAACAAAAACTAGTAATACTGGCTTACGTAAGTGCTGACTTGAAATGCTATTTTGTAAGATTTGGATGTAAATAATCAATTGAGTCAGCGGTTTGTATATGCGTCAGACATAGCTGCTTCCACTGCCATTTTTTTTTATTATTTGAGATGCTTTTGTGCTTTTTATATTAGAATCATTCTCTCTCTTTTCTCTTTCCTCCACCTTGACATCTTTGTTTTAAATAAACTGTCTTTTGAGCCGTAGACTGTCCCTTTGTAAAAAAAATAAGGGCTTCCACATGTGCCTGTGCAGTGGTATTGCGAACCTTCCTGATACTGACCTTGTAGTTCAGTTTTACTTTTAGATCCAAAGCTGGGGGCTGGAGAGATGGCTCAGTGGTTAAGACTGCCATGCAAGCAGAAGGTTCCGAATTTGGATCCCAAGTCCCACATAAAAATGCCAGGTGGAAATGGTGGCAGTCTGTACTTCAGGCCCTGGAAGGCAGGGCCTGGGTAGCTCCAAAGCAAAAGCAAAGAGGAAGTAGCACAATCCAGGGTGATTCCTGAAGTCACTCTTGGGTCTCCATAGGCACACATAGTGTCTTCTGACTGACACACACACACACACACACACACACACACACACACACACACGAGGTCCAGAGCTGGGAGGTGCTAGGGAGGAAGGTCAGCTTGTGGGGACACAGCCGACACACACACACACACACACACACACACATGAGGTCCAGAGCTGGGAGGTGCTAGGGAGGAAGGTCAGCTTGTGGGGACACAGCCGATTGGCAGGAATATTATGATGCTCTGGACACAGTTCTTGCAGAGCACCTGTGAATCAGGCAAGCACCATACAGCATTGGAAGCACTGTGGCTACGGAGGAGTGACGGTTGGTGCTGACAGCGTCCAGGAAGAGAGAATGCATGGTGGAACTTGAAAGACAACGAAGAGAAAGGCCAGGTCAGTAAAATGTGGAGCGCGAGGCAACTCAAGCACCATGGGAAGAGGACTGGCCTAAACAGCCTGGGGCAGGAGTCTGATGGGGGATCATTCTGGAATCCACTCTCCTGTCTACCATCGCACAGTGCCGGGCCACACATGGGCTAACATTCAGAGTGGAACAGCAGAGATCTCTCCTTGGGTGGACATGCCTGGACTCTTAGTTGTCAAGTTTCCCCAGCAGTAGACAGGGAGCACAAGAGTTTACTGAAAAGCAAGTGTAGCTCTCTCAGGTCAGATCTTTACCTCTTCAACATGGAAGTTCCCTAGTCTGAGTAACCATGCTGTTCTGAAGCTGTTCTTTCTGAGAGAGATGGTGATGGTGTGTTTGCTTGTATTCACTGCCTGAAATGCAAAGTGTGCCCTTCTTACTCTTGCCAGGGTAGATGACAGGTGTTCTTATCGGTCAGATTGACAATGTCTGACCAGAGAGGAACTATGAAGTCCATTTTTATGAAGCGCTTAGTGTGGCACACACAAGGGCAGAGCTTCCTTTCCGTGGCAGTAGTCTCATAGTGCACAACTGCCCACCAGGATGTTCTGGAAATGCATGTGTTTTTGAGTGGCTCTGGAGGGGCCTTTCCAGCATCCCACTGGCAGAGGCAGTTTGCTGGATGTTCTAGACAGCATCTAAATGTTTTGGTAAACATTTCTTTTTTTCCCTGTACTCCTTGGAAGGGGCATGGCTTGAATCAAGAACTAGTATGGACAGACACACACCTTTACTGTGCTTTTATAGGTACTCAGCTTTAATTGGGGATGTATAAGTTAAAGCCACAGTCAGCCAACACTGCATACCTACTGTAGTAGACAAAATGGAAGAGAGAAAATTGCTGGTGCTGGCGAGGCTGTGGAACAGCAGAACGGAAGAGCACGAAACTGACGAGTGTTTTAATTCCTCAACAGAGATGTCCACGATCTTTGAAAAAGAAAAGGCATGCACAGAATATTCATAGCAGCATTCTTTATTATATACAATGGTTTATTTTGCAATTCTGGAGACCCAATCCCAGGATCTTACACATGCTTGGGCAAACACTTTGCCTACTTTTCACATTTGAGACGGGGCCTCACCAAGTTGTCCAGGCTGTACCCAGGCAGGCCTTGCACTAACAGTCGTCCTGCCCCAGCCTTTTCAGCAGCTGAGCTTACCCATAGCACCTGCATTCCCAGGTGGTCTCTATTCAGTTGCTAACCAGGCAACAACCTTGTTTAGCTTCCAAGATCAAAAAAGATCAGGGGTATTCATAATGATACGATTTTAGACTTTTATAGGAAAACAACCAAATGCCTACTGAATAAGTTACATCATTCATACATGGAATACTTGACAATACAGAGAAGGAACATTCGATGTCTGTAAAAGTAAGTGAAGACCAACCAAACGAGGAAAGCAGGGGCTGTTTCTTTGGAGTTCACTCTGTCATAGAAACCAGCACTGTCACTACATTTGGGCAGAGACTCAAAGGCAAGAAGAGGAGTGGGAAACCCACTCTACAGTGGGGAAAAAAAAAACCCGGAAGATTTCAGTTCTGATTGGAGGCTGTGTGCCTGTGTTCTCAAAGACGGCGTCTCAACTAATTCAGCTTCCTAGTGAATAGTTCTCTCTCAGGCTTAGGGCCTGGCTGACCCAAAATAGGAAGTCAGTGAGACCATCACAGTGAGCAAGTAGGAATGGTGTCCAGAGCCTGAGGAGAAAGGAAATTCAGTAGGATCCATACTTCTAAATCTTTTCCTTCTGTGGTGCCCAGATAGTAGGTTTCCCAAACAAAACAAATAGTGGGAATTTGATGCCAAAGGAGTGTAACCCAGTACTAGAAAGACTGCCTTTGAGTCTGTGGTCTGCTTTTTAACTATCTGATGGTGGACCTTGGTTTTGTCATCTGCCCATCAATGATATACTAGTTTATTACTGTTGCTGTTATACGGGCTGTAGCAAGACATATGTGGACAAAGATGTATGTGAAACCACTTTATCAACTGTGTCACTGGCAAATGAGGGGGGGTCCTTTAAGAGTACCTAATGCCTCAAAAGGATTCTCTTCCATTCCCATTTTCCAACATGATCATTTAGCGTTTTAGTTACTTTTTCCATCACTGTGACCCAAATACCTGAGAAAACAATTTAACAGAGGGAAGATTTGTTTTTGTTTGGCTTCATGTTGCCAGAGCATCATGGCAGCTGGAGCATATGGTAGAAAATCTTCATGGCACACAGGCAGGAGAGGGAGGAGGAAAGGGAGAGAGAGACATGGCAGATAGGCAGGAGATAGAGGGAGAAGGGGAGGGGAGAGACTGGCTAGGTAGAATCTTCAAAGGTCGTTAAGGACATGGTTCTTCCAAATAGACACCACTTCTTAAAATTTCCATAACCTCCCCCAAATAATACCACCCTCTGGGAACTAGGGATCCAAATACATTAGTCTGTAGGGAGATATTTCATATTTAAACCATGGCAGGATGAAGATATCTGACCTCAAGGGACTCGAGTATAGGATTGGTTTCTTAGGTAACCCTCAATTTCTCTGACCCTCTACTTTCTGATTTATCATATGAGGCAGAAAAAGGGGAAGATCTTAAATCAGGTCATCATTAAGGAGTGCTACGTCTCTCAAGGAAGTTCCTACCTGAAGGTCACATACTTCATCATTAACAAGCCCATCATGTCCCGAAGCCCCAGATATCCTGAGCTATCCCATGTACCCTTCCAAACTAGGGCCTCAGCAACTCTGGGAGAGAACAAGACTGCAAGGAATAACTGTGGGAACTTTCTGGAACACCATATTTTGCCTAGGGACTGTTGGATTCACACTCCAATTGTGGTTTCACATGGTAGCCATCAAGTTGCCACAGATCCACCTCCTTGTCAACCCTGCTGAGAAATGCAGACTGGGAAGTCCCCTGGCAGAGCACGAAATGTGCAATTGGGAGATGCTGTCTCTACTGTGTGATGCAGAATTCAGTTTTTCTTTTCATTATTGGTTTCTGTTCCTGGTGAACTGAGTCACCTGGTTGTGGTCTTACCCAGGAGTACTGTAAAGAATACATATTGGTTTTGCCTTCTTGGGACTCCTTCATTTTAATGAAAACATCTCACTTTGCCTTAGGGAGATATTCTGTCAGTGTCCTGCTGGGGGTGTCTCTTCCCACCCTTCCCTCAAGCCATTTGAGGCACACGGGATCCACATCAGTCTAATTAGACTCAATCTTTAGGACATTTCCGCTTGAGCAGAGTGATCCATAAATGTAGACAGTTGTTACTTAGATGTTTGAGTAGAAGTCTTGAGTTCTGGTTACCTTGATCCCTGTTGCTGCCCTCATTTCTCTTAAAGACTGATTATTTAATTCTACTTTCACTTTGCCTAGTGTCTGTCCAATGTAATCATTGTGTTGTTCACAACCAAATATTCCTAGCCGATACCAGAAACTGGAACTACAGTTGAGTCATAGGCAACATATTCTCCAGTGAATTATGGAGTTAAGATTCAAAATTATGGAGTTGTGATATGGGGTAAAACAAAGTGAGGTAGCTGCTCTTAGGAGACCAGCAGATGGAGACCACAATAACACTGAGCAACTTCCTGTATTATTTGACATCATTAGGCAGAGAGGATGTGGTTCTTGTAGCATCTATCCCAGTTCAATGATGTTAGGTCAACTTATGTGGGAGAATCTCTCATTTCTAACTGCATAGAGAATCCTATACAGAAAGAGTCAATATACAGATTGGAGATACTGTTATTATTTGGGGACACACACAAAAAGCACATCTCTGAGGAAGAAGAAGAAACTCTTACAACTTGCAGTAGGGCTGAGTTGTCCAAATTCCAGACTTGGCAAAGGATTTTTGCTGAACTCTCGCCTTTATGAAGTCTGGTATTGGTGGTGTGGAATCATAAGAGATTGGGCCACCGAGGAGCATGTGGGAAGCACGCAAGGCCCTCTCCCACAGTGCAGAGTTCACATCTTTCCTGAACAGAGAGAGTTGGCATAAACTTTCTGCTTGCCTCAAGACTGCATAAGCAGAAGGCAGGATCTCTGTGGCCAGGGCTAACAGGAAAGAATCTTGGGGTCCACCCCAAATTGTAGGGACTTGTTAATTGCTTCCATCAGGGACTTGGGGTGGATATTTATGGAGTAGATTTTTGTGGTGTTTGATCAAGCAAGGGAAATGCCATTTTGGACCAACTGATTTGAGATGGATACACTCACCAGGGAGTCTGCCCTCTCTGTGATTGCTCCAGCAGCTGGCTGGACTCTAGCAGTCAGATGAGTTGGCTAATGAAAATAGGCCCAAATGCTCGCCCACATGAATTGGAACTTACAGGACCCAAATCCTCTGCATCCTCTAGAGGAAGGGAATGAGCGATTTCAAGACAGGATGCCAGGCTGAGTTTATTTTGTGCCTCCTTCTCATAGATCTGTCTCTCACTTACCTCCAGTGAACTCAGCATGCTTCCTGCCCCCACTTTAACCAAAGTCTGGATCAGGAGTGGTGAGTGGAGCTGCTTAGAGGGAAGAGAGCACAGAGGGGTACGAAGCCAGATGTAAGCCAGATGTTGGCATTTAACCCCTAGACAGCAAGTGGGAATAGTCATCATGACACTCAGTGTTGCATGGAACAAGAGCTCATGGGATAGGGCGCTCCTGAGAAGCCAAAGGAACCCCAAAACAAAATAAAATCTTCAAATTCCATCTCTGGAAAAAAAAAAAAGTCATAGCAGTTAAAGATCCTCTGTAACTTCTAGGCACAGTTGAGTGTATTCATTGTAGACTGTGGCTCAAAGGGTATCCTCCTTCCCTTGAGGAAGGACTATGCTCTCCTGGGGCAACAGTGTAATGTAAACACTTTCTCACCTTCTACAAAAGAACCTAACTGTTGACTAAGCCATTTGGGCCCTGGAGGAAGGAAACTGCTCAAACCTATCTAGAAACCTGGAAGGAAGACTTTGAACTAATGACAATTTCTTGGGTGCAAAAACACCACTGTAGGCCCACCTACGGGTCCATCTGAAAATTTGTTTTGTTCTCTATCATGTCACTGGAAGCCTAGTGGAATCCTACAACGATCTTGTACCTCTAGTTAATGAGTGATCTTTAGAAAAGATCCCCCACATTGGCTCCCTGACTGATGGAATGAGGGTCATTGCAATATAAAAGGCAGAGAGATGGAGCAATTGTTTCAACATAGGAAACTCAGCCATGGCACCATGGCTTTGGAGAGTCTTCTGAAATAGTGTCTCTCTCAAAGACCCCGTAAGGTGATGCTTCTCATCAGGATATAGTCCATTTCCTGTTTGGTTGACACAAAACCGGGTGCACCATTGCAAATGATGGTGGACTGTTTTAATGAGCTGGTAATTCCAATTTTAGCTGTTAGATCCATGCTTCTTTACTGTAGTCCCTGGAGCTAGCAACCATGCAGCTACTTATTGAATTCTACATTCTGAAGAACCATTGGCAGCCTTTTGTTATTACCTTAAGGGAAAAGAGTCTTAGTGTCTCAACTCTAGTATCAGTTCTCCATTTCTGTACCAGAGAGACCTCAATTCCCCAAGCATCCCTAGTCCAGACCACAAACTGATTTACTATATCAATTAAGTCACATTAATGGCCTGGAATGCAAAACAGAGCAGCTGCTTAAGTGGTGCGGGATGGTCATGTGCTTTTTGTACGGTGGCAGATGAATCCAGTGCAAATCAGAGGCTTCTTAAAGTGTTCTGCACCCTTGCCCATGGAGGACTATTTCTGAAGAGATGAAGAACAAGTGATTATTGTATGCTGCTTGTATGTTGGTGGTTCTGCTGCCATCAGATCTTATCTTGCTTAGTGGTGAAGGAAGGACTAACTATGGGGCATCAAGTCATTTGTGACCAAAGGCGTCCACTGAGACAAAAGGTCAGATGTATCTGGTAAGGACTCGAAAACCAAGTGTACCCATGTGCACACAGTGCAGAACTCAAGTAGACTTTTGATGATATATATTGATTTCATGAGAAACATATTCAAAGTGAGTTGGCATATGCCTTCTAACTGAACCTCATACCAACCACTTGGAAAATCCATTGCTCCCTGGCTCTATGACTCAGCAGAATGTGACTTGGTTTTGGTACTCATGGGAAGAATGTTTCCCCTGCCAGCTGGATGCTGGATTTGTACCCAAAATGAGCCAGGGAAAGATGATTGGAGATGGGTGTTTGGAAGGCAGGGTCCTTAGACAGAAGGTTCCAGGGCTGGCATCAAGGTCCCCAGTGCTCCCTTCATTGCTCTGCTAGCTGTCAATCAGTTCTTCCTTTGGTTGGGTGAATTTCACATTACTACTCTCTAGTGGGCAATTGTGTGGCCTCAAGTGTCCATACTGGTATCTCTAGAACCTGTAAATTTTATATATTTGGAAGGAGGATTTTTTTTTTTTTTGCAAATCTTGGATTATCTCTATGGACTCTAAATGTCATCATGTGTCCTTGTAAGAGAGAGGAAGATTTTACACATAAAGAGAGTGATGTGACATTGAGGCTGATGCTGGAGTGATGCTGTCAGAAGTCAGAGAAGGCCAGAGAATATCACTGCTGCAGAAAGCCCAAAGGTCAAGTCGTGTGTGTGTGTGTGTGTGTGTGTGTGTGTGTGTGTGTGTGTCTATGTGTATGGGGGGGGTTCCCATGGAACTCCCAGAGCGAGCAGGGCCTTGCCACACCTTGATTTTGGACTTCTGGCTTTGAGAATTGAGAAGAATAAATTTTTGTTGTTTCAAGCCACTGAGTAATTTCTGGGAATTTGATAATGGCAACCACTGGAAGCTAATAAACCTTTTTTTTTTTTTTTTTTTTTTTTTTTTTTTTGCTTACTGTAGTCAGCCAGTTCGTAATGTTTGCAACCAAAAAAATCTAGTTATAACAGTTTACAATTTTATTTGCTCTAAGGAATTATCTTGACTCCTCATTTTTTTTTATTACAGTGATAAGGACTGAACCCAAGGTCTTGTGCTGCTAGATAAGGACCCTTTCCACTAAGCTACATCCTCAGCCAGTTTTCATTTTTTAGTTTGAAAGAGTTTTTACTACATTGCACAACCTTGTCCTTGTTCTGTAGCCCAGACAACCTGAGATCTTCTCATCCCCGGAGAACCTGGGATCATATGAGCTTGTGCTCCAAGCCTGCTGAATTACCCTTTCTGATGTCAATTCCAACTTGATTCTTACCACATGTAACCTATTCTGACTGGCACAATTGCAGATGACCTATGCCAAATCCAGACTGGAACTGGAGCATGTGGAGTTCAAATCACGCCATGTGTTGCCCACCCTTCCCAGTCACTCCAGAACATCAGGAAACCAACTTCATGCTGGCAGAAGCAGGTCCCTGGCCTGGTTCTTTATTTGCATAATGGTTTTCATTGGTACATTGAACTCGGAGTGAGCTGTTGCATTTCTGCTAGGTCCCATCCAACCTTGTGTTGGACCCAGGCTGGATGGTTCTCTTCTGGGTTATCCACATACCAGGTTAAGGGGCTTATTTGCAGGATAAGTTTGGAAATGTGTTAGGCAAGACCAAAGGAGAACAGCAGGATTTTCCAATTTGTTCTCTAACCTGGGTACAGGTGGGCCCAGATGTCAAGAGGCTGAATGTGCGAAAGAGCTGGTACATGTGCAATCTGGTTGCCTGTGTGGAGGCTCATTGCGTGCCAGTGCTTCTGCTTGCAATACTACCTTCTGAAGCCTCTTTATCTCACTGCCATTTACCCTTATCGTGGGTGGTCATCACTCTCTCAGGAACACTGATGCTCCCAGAAAATGGACACCCTGGCCCATTGTATATGCATATATATATATACATATATATATATATATATATACATATACATATATACACACATATACATATACACACATATACATACATACACACACACACATGCTTATTATGCTCTGTCCACCATTATTACCTCTTGAATCATAAGCAGTCAATAAATCAGAGTAAGGCAAGTCTGGCAAGCAAGTAAGCAACACAGGGTAGCTTGTGTCCATTGTGGAGGGGACAGGCAAGAAGCTCTGCGGAACTTGAGAGAGCGCATGCCTCCTCCCAAGGATTTCAGAAATTTAAATTATGCTAAAATTACGACTCTTCTGGAGAAAATAAGCCTGTAGGCTGCACACGAAGCCAAAGCTTAGGACTCTTCCAAGAATGGTCTGTGAGTGAGCGAGGAGCCTATGGCAGATCCTCAGGAAAAAAGCTCCCAAACCTGGCAGGGCTGGGGGAGGTGATGCTGAGTCAGACTTGTGCACATCCTTTCAAGGATGATGGATCTGTCCCCCCCCCACAATGCCTGGCACCCAGCAGGCATAGGGACCAGTTGTCCTAGGCAGCATGTACCAAACACCCTGCCTCACGCTGGGGATGAGCCAGATAAAGGCTTCCACCTTGAGACTCTGTGACGGAGCAGCAAACAGAACCATGATAATACAGGGATGGTGCTATAGCCGTAGCCTGTGTAAAGGGTCATGGGATCCCTTCTCAAGTACACAGCCAAGTGGGCAGAGGATTCAGCAGGAGACTATGAAAAACGTGCCCTCAGCATGGATGTCAGGGCCACAGATGGCCTAAGGGGACAGGAGCCAGAGATCTCTACGGTGGGCAGAAGGAAGCTCCAAGGTCGGAATGGAAGATATGCCGGACAAGCCTCCACCACCACCATTTCAGCACGGAACTGGCTTTAAGTCAGCAATTACTTAGCTCATGTGCCTTTCACCTCCCTCTGGGTCATGATTTGTGACCGTCTGGCAGATGGGCAGCGATCTGGAATTGGGGGCAGCGGTTGGCTTGTTTCCCCACAGCCAGTGCAGAGCTCAGTCTAGACTTCGAACCTTTCAAGATGTTCTCTGGCTCAACTCAGCCCCAAGAAGGTGGTGCCAAAGATTGTTGCACAGTAAATGTTAAAGGTTAGCTAACGGAGTCAGCACCTCCCTCCCCCCCAGGACTCATTTCTAAAAACTGACTGATTCCTTTCAGAAGCTGCTAGAAGGAAAAATACAGCAGAGGTGCAGGACTTCCACAGAATTCCATCTGTTCCCTTCCTTCACCCCAACAGAGAGCTCTCACCCTATGAATGAACACAGTGATCCACAAATCTCTAAACCACAGGCAAGCTTTGCGAGGGTAGAGGAAAGATCGGAGAGAACATTTATCTCGGCAGACCATAAACGCCGAGTCCCGTCCTGACTGCGGGATGCTCTCTAGACATGTGATGTTTGGGTGAGTCACTGTTCCTCTCCTCTCTGCTTTCCTCATTTGTGAAACGGGGGTAATTCTCATCTTCCAACGCAGGGCTAAATGCGGCGAACATTCGGGAGGTGCTCGGAACCATCAGCATCCTTCCTCTTCCTCCGCCTGGCTCACGTCTGCTGTAAAGGAGGCTGCTGTGCTGGCTCATGGAATCTTAAAGGGAGTGGCGTGTGGGCAGCACATAGTGAACCCCCGACACACACACAGATTCCCAGTATCCAGACTGCATTAGCAATATCCTGCCTGGGGCCTTCGGAGGCAGGTCTTCAGACCCTACATCTCGCTTCTCAGGGGGTTGATTCCATAGGAACTCAAGCAGGGGAGGACTTGGCTGTGTTCACGGGCTCCATGGCTGTGAAAAGGAGACCAGAGCCCTGATTTTAATAACTATGAGATTTTGCAGGCTCACTGGGGGCCTGGATCTCCAGATCTGCAGACCGCTCTCCCTGAGAGGTCTCTCGGGAGGTCTCCAGAGATGCCTCCGACACTCCGTCGACACTGCTCAGCAAGTCCTCAAACTCCCGCTGGCCGCTGCTACGCACTGCTGCTTCCAGAGCCTTCTGGCGCCGGTAGAAATGGGAGAACTTGTTGAAGATGATAGTGATGGGGAGGGCTACCACCAGGATGCCCCCGAGGATGCAGCCCGAGGCTGCCAGCTTGCCAGCCACTGTCTCTGGTACCACGTCCCCATAGCCCACAGTGGTCATGCTCACTGTGCCCCACCACCAGCAGGCTGGGATTGTGTCGAAGCCCACGTTTTCCTCCTCAGCTGTGTAGGCCACACCGGAGAACACCGACACCCCCACGGCCAGGTATAGCAGCAAGATGCCCACTTCACGGTAACTGTGCTGCAAGAGAATGTGGGAACCCAAGTCAGAGCTATCTGCACTTCCGGGCCTGGTATTGGTCACAGGGGGGAAACTGTGGCTTGGCGATAGTGAGATCTGTAAGGGACCGGTCCTACAAGACGACGACAAGGTAGAGCTGGTGCCAATACCCAGGTACCCTGATTTTAAGACCTACCAAATATACCGGGCAATAAAACTCCCTGGGGTTGAACACAGCTTGATTTCTTGTACATGTTGTCAGCTGGCCCACACTTGTTTGTTCTAACTCAAATTCCAGTGGTTTTTTTACACTCGGACAGAACCACACAAGAACCACAGTTTTATTTCACAATGCAAATAATTGGTTTCATGTGCTTTCTATTCATCTATCATATGTCTGGCAAGCACAAAAATATTGTCTGCCCCTCAAGGAAATTGAGGGAATATGAGTTCCCTAAATCATCCATAAAATACTCATTTATGGGTAATTATGTTTTCTCTTTTCTTCTGTTTTAAATGAGGCATTGCTCCCCAATTACTAGGAGCTTTTGGCAATGTTTGGAGACATTTTTGCTTGTCGCAGTAGTGATAAGTGGGCTACTTGCAAGTCTGAATGGGCAGAGGCCAGGGAGAGGGCTTAATATTCTAGAATGCATTATACAGTCCCCTGCAACAAAGAATTATCTGGTCTCAGTGTTAACAAGTGCCAGGTCAAGATCCCTTAGTCTACAGCTGGGTCTCTCAAACTTGAGCATGTGAGAGATCAGAGGAAACCTGTCTAAAAGTCGGAACCCAATTAAGTACCAGTGGAACTGAGCCAGAGATTGTGCTTTTACTAGCAAGCCTCCTCCGGGTGTTAAGCAGATGTCAGTCTGGCATCATCTGGAGTAACAGTGTTCTCATCTGGAGTACCTTATACCCGTGCCTTGGCCTGATCAGCCTCGCACATGACTCTTCTCCCTCCTTGCTTACAAAGCCAGAAGCTTCAGCTCCGGTGGACCAGGGTGTTAGAGCATAAGGATCTTTCCTTTGATGATTCTGATCTAAAGGAATGTGGCTAACAGGATTGCCTGTGCCCGCTCAGTGCCCTAGGATTCTCAGTGCCTGAGATCCTGTGCTAGTGCCTAGGATCCTGGCAAAGAGGCCTTACCTTGGGTGGAAGGGACTCTTCACAGGGCGATTTAGGACTTTAGGAGAAAGAGCATCAAGCCATGGTATTGGGCACAGCTGAGTTCTTCTCTATGTTTTGCCATTTATTAAGGACCTCTGCTCCTCCCCCCCAGTCCTGTCATCTCATTGAGCCTCAGTTTTCACATTGCAAAGTAGTAGCCACACTTTCAAGCCTTCACCAGATACTTTGTGCTCTTGAAATAAGGTCAACATAAAACATCGTGGGCTGAGTCATGCATGCCCTTTAGAATCCTGACCCAAGTACCTCTCCACCTGTGTTTCATGGCTTCCTGTTCTGTGTCCCCTCTGCCACCATTCACCCTCTTCCCTTACCAAACCTTGGTACAAGTTGTTCACACTCTTCCCTCCTGGAACCAGGCTTATTTCATAGCCCCAGGCAAAGTCTGGCACCAAGACAGTGGTCAATAAATTGCAACCAGGCTTTACAAAACTCAGCCCAGCCACCTCTGGATCTCCATTTACGGGAAAAAAATAAATGATAACCTCTTCCTGAGGAAGTTGTCCTAAGGACTAATCAATAATGGATGTGAAATTGATACAGAACACTGATGCTGTGCTCTGTAAGTGTTAGCTCAAGGCTATTCCCAGGCCCGTTGAAGGAGAGCTGTGGCCACCTGTGCCCTCTGATGATGCTAGGAGCAAGGCTCTAGTAGTGAAGCTCGCGACCTCTTGCTTCACATGTATTTTATCCTAGGTATCTGATGTTTGGCAGGTACCAAAGTGCCTTCTTTCCTTCTATAAGGCTATGGCTCTGTCCTCTTTCCGGGAGAACACAGGCGGCAGCAAGCTCCTGTTTGCAAGGCTGTTGAGGTCAGGTTGGAAGTGGGTGTGCACCTGGCATTGCTGTCTGGGTGCACGTGGACATGACAGGGCGATAGATCCACCTGCTGACTCGACCCTACACTGGCCTCTCTCTGCCCCACCCTGGCCTCAATCGTCTTACCTTGAGGGTGGCGCCCAGAGAACGCAGCCCCGTGGAGTGGCGTGCCAACTTGAGCACGCGGAAGATGCGCATGAGCCGGAACACCTGCACCACCTTGCCCAGGTCGCCGAGCTCCTCGCCGCTCGCCCCACGCCGGTCCCCCAGCGCCGCGCCCGCCAGCAGCGTGAGATAGAAGGGCAGCACCGACACGATGTCGATGAGGTTGAGCGGGTGGCAAAAGAAGTTGCGCGTGCTGGGAGCCAGCAGAAGGCGCGACGACACTTCAAAGCTGAACCAGGCGATGCAGAAATACTCCAGGCGGCGCAGCACCGGGTCGTCGCGCGCGTCCTCGGCGCTGCGGCCCGCGGCCACCGCGGCCACCGCAGCTGCCGCCTCGCGGGCCTGGTACTCGGGCAGGCTGTGGATGCACATGGCGGCGATGGAGGCGAGCACCACGCCGATGGACACGCAGCTGAAGAGCTTGCTGGGCAGCGAGTAGCCGGGGTTCTCCATGGTGAGCCAGAGGCGGCGGCGCAGGCGGCCGCAGCGCGCCGCGCCATAGCGCGCCAGCTCGCGCTGCACGTCGGAGATCTCGTCAGGACACGGGTCCACGCTGCTCGGCGTGTCGCTGTCCTCGTCCCACGCGCGGGGCCGCGTCACGCGCCGCTCCAGGTAGCGCGCGCGGCAGCACGTGGCCAGCGCGTTCTCGCCCAGGCCCCAGTAGTCGGCCTCCTGGCCGAAGGCGAAGACGCACAGCTCGTCGAGCACGTGCAGGTGGCCCGTGCGGTAGAAGTGCAGCAAGCCCAGGAAGAAGCCCGGGTGCCGGTCGAAGTAGAACTCGCGCGCCGCCGCGTCGTAGTCGTCGCACAGGCGCCGCGCCTGCTCCTCCGACGCGGCCGCCTGCAGTCGGCCCAGCCGCGTGCCCGGGAAGCGCGCCAGGGCGCGCGCGCTCAGCAGCCGCCGCACGCCGCCCACGTTCACGCGCAGCGCCTCGTCCCTTCGCCTCCAGGGGACCCCTACGTCGGGGGACTCGCTGACCATGGCTGCGGTGCACCGGCCTGCAGGAACCAGAGGAGGCGTGCTGAGGCCTCCTGCCAGGAAGGCCCGGTTACAATCCCCGGCTTGGACAACCATTTAAGGTGCTGGATGAAGCACCAGGTACGCAGTTAAGGACTCACTCACCTGTTAAATATCCCCTCCCTTCCCCCGCCGGACTCATGTCAGGTCTGGGTGTGAATACACACACACACACACACACACATATCCCTGATCAGGTGACTTTGGCCAAATCAAAAATGATCCTTCTCACACTCAATTCATTTCCTCCAGCAAATGGGGCCTTCTACCTTGATGGATTTATGAGAAGGATGGGATGGTGGGATGGTCCGTCACCGGCTGGGTAACCATGGAATGTCTTCTTCTCTTTCCCAGACAAGCCTGGATTTAGGAATCCTGAAGGTCCACCTGTGCTCTTGGATGGCCAGCACCCAGAATCTGTTTCTTCCTCTGTAAATGTGAGTAGTTGCACTTGCTGCCTAGGAATATTAGGAAAATCAGTGGAGACTTGGGGGGGGGTCTCTGGACCAGCAGCCATTTGCATCATGGGAATTCATCAAAGATGCAGATTCTCAGGCTGTCCTAGCTTTGATGAATCAGAAACTCTGAGGTAGGGAGTTTCAGTCTTTGTTGTTTTGAGAAAGGGTTTCAGTACATAGCCCTGGTCTCAAACTTAGGATCCTAACGCCTCAGCTTCCTGAGAGCTGGGATTCCAGGTCTGCACCACTTCACCTGGCCAGTCTGCTTTAAGAAGCTTGGAGGGCAGGCTGGAGAGATACCTCAGTGGATAATATCTCACCAGCACAAAGAACAGAGTTTGAACGCCAGAACCCACTTTTAAAAAATTGCGCTAGGTGACACACGCTTGTAATCCCAGTGATGGAGAAACAGAGACAGGTGAATCCCCAGGACTTGCTGGTCAGTGTATTAATAAACTCTGGGCCACTGAGAGATCGTGTCTCAAAGGAGGTAGATGGGAGGTGGATGGTGTTCCTGAGGTTGACATTGGAAACTCTCCTTTGACCTCCACAAGCATGATTACACATATACATGAACACCTGCACACACATATGCAGGTACACGCAATACATTTTTAAAATCTAGAGAGTGATTCTGATACATGGCCAAGTTTGAAAGCTAATGGGTTAGACTATGCACACCTGACCTTGCTTCAGTGTATGACCTCAGGAAAGCCAAATCACCTCTCTGCACTTTTTCAATAGAAAAATTTTTAAAAATCCACTTAAAAATGTGGGTAGGGCCTGGATCACAGAAGTTTGCTAAATTATCCATCCAATGTCACTGTATTCTGGAGCCAGGCAAACCTGGGGTTAACTTTACCCTTGATGCACCTGAGCCTTGGGTAAGACATTTCTTCCCTAGACCTCAGTTATCCTGCAGGATGCACAATACAGACAATAGTATGCACCCCTAAGGATGACTGAAAGGCTAAGATAGTTTATGGAAATTGCTTGGCTTAAGTGGATGCTCTGGACCTGCTAGATCCTTCCACTGCCCTCTGATTCCTGGCCCTGCTAGAACTGAAGACTGGCAGCTTGCTTCCTGGCTTGTGTAATCTCCTCTGCACTGTGGAGTCAACAATACTTTTTGACTGGGAGGATTGAGTGTCCACCAAGCCCCAGCGTCCAGATGCCCTTCACTCAGTCTGGCATCAGATAGTTTGGGAATCTATCATGAGCTCTCTCTTATGCAACCTCAAGCCAGTCTCTCAACTCTGAGCCTTGAGCTTGCTTATCTAGAATGGGGATTGCAGCACTTTGGATGAACCGTTGTAAGTATGTGTCCCTGGAACACGGTGGGCACTGCATCAACAGCAATCCTTTAGTCCTTTCTTTTGGTCAGACTTGAGTTCTGATTTGGAGTCAACACTTTTAGCTCTTCACCTTGGGGATCCGTTGCCCTCTCTGAACTTCAGTTTCCTAGTCTGCAGACTGGAGAACATTCTTTTCGAGACAGGCTGTGAGGATTAAATAAGCATGGTGTTTATCGGTAGTGTAATCCCTAGCGTGTAATTGGTGCACAATAAATACGTGTGGGATGCAGCTCCACTTGCACCGCCTCCAGTGGATTTTGGCATCTAGTCCTTTCCCAACACCCATTAGAAGCATGGTCTGGGGAAACCCCTTCATCTTTCTATCACTCTTTTCTGTTCTGCGCAGCAGGATAATTCGTTCAAAAACATTTCTCGACAAGACCCAGAACATCAGTGAGACAGACCGAGTGACTTGCTCCGGATCACTCAGCACGGCAGCTTTTGGGGTGGAAAGTAGGCTTCCGGTTGCAGCGCTCTCTCTAGATACTTATTTTGAGCACCTCCTACCTGCTGGTCACTTCCCTGAGCTCCCCACACAGGGCATTCTGCTGAAGTCTGCACCAATGAGGTTCCTTAATCCCATTTTACAGATGCGGAAGCAGGACCAACCCCGAGTCACTCGGAAGAGAGGTCTCCAAAAATTCCGGGCAGCCCTTTCCCTCTCACTTTCCCAGCCAGAGACTCCCCTCCATCCCACCCCACCTCCCCATCCCCAAAAAACCACGCCCCTCCCGGAAGGAGGCGCCCTACCTGTCCTGGCGCCTGCGGGGCTGGGGCTCCCGGGGATCCCGCGCACCAGTTCCCAAAGGCGCCGGGGCTGGAGTGCCGCGAGTTGTTGCCGGGCTGGTCTCTCCGCCCGGCGGCCCAGCGCGCCTCGCTGCTGCGGAGGCCCCGCGCGGCCCCCTCCTTCCGTGTGTTTCTCCGTCCCCCGCGGCTGAGGCCACATCGATCGCTGCCGGGGAAGGAGCGAGGCCGCGGGCCGGAGGCGGTAGTTTCTATTCCTGCCTCGGATGGGAGGGGGGCGGTGTCTGAGGACTGGGGCCAATATCCTGGAAGTCCCCCCAAAGTCAGGGACCTGGAGCGATGCGGAGGGGGGGTTAAAACATAGGTACCCTAGAAAAGGACTTCAGTCTCTAGCCCAAATTTGCTTAATTTAGTGTTTAATATGTGCCAGCCACAGCTTTAGACGACTTAATGCAGTTATTCTTGACAGACTTGGGAGAGACAACTTCTGAAGGTCCTCGTTTTAAAGGTGACACCCAGCACTTGCTCAACCTGTGGGGGTGTGAGTTGGGGAGCTGGGAAAGAGAAGCCACTGGACTCTGCCGAGCAGGCTCAAGTCCCCAAATTCATGACTCTGCCCCCTGAGGCTGGGTTTCCACCTTCCAGGAGGGCTGAGGGGACAGGAGGAACCCCATGGAATTGCTTAGCAAGGGGGGAATCGTCCAGTATTTCTGGGTGAGGGGCTGCTGTGTGCCTGATTTTTTGGGGGGGATGCTAAAGATTAGGGCCACCATTGCAAGGAGGGGCTTTGCCTGTAATGTTATTAGTTATGATAATGACCAACATCGAGCACTTCCCTGGCCCCCTAGCCCACCTCAGTGCATTCTCGCTGTTAGTAGCTCTGTGGGGCAGGTGATATGATTATTCTTCACGAAGACCCAATGGTTCAGAAACGTGGGTACTCTGTGTCTCATGACTGAGGAGGAGAGTCACCTAATGCCATTCTAAACTCCTGGGCTGGGGATGTAGTACAGTTGGTAGAATACTTGCCTAGTATGCCCTGGTCTCAAGCTCCACTATTGCATAAATCAGGTGCGGTTGGCACACTCTAATTCCAGCACTCGGGAGACCTCCTTGGCTAAATTGGAAGCCAGCCTGGGATACAGAAGACTGTCTCAAAAAAAAAAAAAGTAATATTTAGAAAAAAATAAGAAATCACAAATGTGATTGTTTTTAATGTTTTATTTAAGCCAAAATATTATAATTTCAACATGTGGTCAAGTAAAGAAATTATTGGAGACATACTTTACATACTTTAGAGCTAAATTCTCCACATATAGTATCTTACTTGTTTTAACCGATGTGTTGCAGCAGCTTCTACCACACAGAGTGGCCAGTTCGCCATTCCTCTGGGTCAGAAGTCTGGCTGTGGTTCAGCTAGATCCTGGACTCATGCATGGTCTCACCAGGCAGAAGCTAAGGTATCAGCTACGGTTGGTGTTCTTATCCGGGTTTGAGATTCTCTTCTAAGCCCGCACGTGGTTGGCAGAGTGCATGCCTTGTGGTTCTTGGACTGAGGTCCCCCTTCTTTAGCTGTCTTGCTGGTCATCAGTCACACATCCTGAAGACCACCTGGAACTTCTTAGCACGCGGCCCCACAGTGCAGGCACAAGGTGGTGAACATGCTTCCTTCCTTCTTTTAGGAAAGCCAGAGTGCTGACTTCCTCTTCCGTTTCAACCAGTGAACATCTCTGTTTTTGAAAGAATTCACCTGACTAGGCCAGGTGCACCCCCTGCAGGGTTGTCCTCCTAGTGCCACAGAGCCCATGTGCAGAGAGAGGCTCTACTTATATACTCCAAGAGCAGACAGTATAGGGTTAAGGGTCATGGAGATCGTCTTAGAATTCTACCTGCCACAACATGGGCTAATCATACTGAATATGCTCAGTAGCTACATATGCCAAGAGGCCACCATACTGAACATCACAACCATGTCACTCCAGTTTGCCCCTCAACATAAGAAGTTAGAGAAGAAAGCTGTTCAGTGATCACCTTGCCTATCTGTCTGCAGAGGAGGTTTTGAAGTCCCTGACTTGTGACTCCATCTGAAGACTTCACTAGCTTCGGAACTCAGGGGTTTCCTTGGATGTGGAGACATGAGGGCAGGGAAGGGGTGTGGAGAGCATGTGTACCAGGGTGCATGTGTGGAGCTCAGAGGACCACTTTTGAAAGTCACTTCTCCTCTTCCACCAGAGGGATACAGGGATTGTATTCAGATCACTAGGCCTTATGCATAGTTACCCTTATCTACCAGGCTGTCTGACTGGCCCAAAGAGATGATTTGACCTGTTTCCCAAGGGCAGATCAATGCAACCAGGATCTGCCTTCAGTCCAGACCATGTCATAGAAAGCATGGAATTTGGGATGAATTTGTCGTCTGGGAGAGTGGCTTCATGGATCACCAGAGCTACACAGGTCCCTGTTCGTCAAAGTCAGCACAAGTCACAACCTGGAGTGACCTAACTATGAAAGTGGCATATGTTTGCTGAAGCAAATCAGACACACACACACACACACACACACACACACACACATACAGAGTTTTCACAAGGGCATAGATACTGAAAGGCAGACACTACTACAGGACATTTGAGAACATTCCTCCCACGCCCAGGGCTACTTTATTCCAAAATTTTCTGTTACATCAAGTGTCCGTGTTGTGGAACGTGGAATTCTAAGACGATCCCTGTGACCCTCAACCCTATACTGTCTGAGCTACACAGGTCCCTCACGGATGGGCTATCTTTTAAATTCTTCAGTCCCTGGCAAAAGATGGGTGGTGTATGAACTCATGGAATTTTACCTGGTAGGACGCTTGATGTGACAGAAAATTTTGGAATAAAGTAGCCCTGGGTGTGGGAGGAATGTTCTCAAATGTCCTGTAGTAGTGTCTGCCTTTCAGTATCTATGCCCTTGTGAAAACTCTGTGTGTGTGTGTGTCTGATTTGCTTCAGCAAACATATGCCACTTTCATAGTTAGGTCACTCCAGGTTGTGACTTGTGCTGACTTTGACGAAGCAAACTGCCATGCTAGAAGGCAAGGAACTTCTGGCCAGAAGCCAGGGAGCAGCTGTGACATTTAGTCTATTAGCCTTCAAGGAACTGAAATTCTGCCAACAACCACATGAACTTGAACGTGGATCTTCCTGTAGTTTACATGAGATGCTGAGTCTGGAGACATCTTGGCTGCAGCCTTGTGAAGCAGAGGAAGTAGGTAAGCTGTGCTGCTATTCTTGACTCACAGACACTGTGAGCTACCAAATGCGGATTGGGGCTGGAGAGGTGGCTCAGGGGTTAAGCCTCTGCCTTGCAGGCAGAAGGTCCTGAGTTCAGATCCTAGACCCCACGTATAGACGCCGGGCGGAAGCGGGGGCAGCCTGCGTTTCCGGTCCTGGTAGGGCAGAGCCTGTGAATCCTGGGGCAGAGTAAACAAGGAGGAGGCGGTCCATGGTGGTTCCCGAATTCCTCCATGGTTCTACACACACATACACGCACACAATTGAATAAATAATAATTAAAAAACAAAAAATAAATGCGGATTGTTTAAGCCACTTCCTACCTGGCAATTCTTTACACAGCAATTGATAGTGAATAATATACAGGTTGTTTCAATCCTGTCTTTGTCACTTAATTCTTGGGTGATCCTGGGCCAAGTATACTGTTGGATATATAACTTCCTTGTCTGTAAAATGTAGCTAATTACTATCCTTTCAAAGATTTCACAGAGGATTAGCACACTGTACATGTTGTTCCTGTCTCACAACATCTCTTCCTATCTTTCTTTCCCCAGGCTACCAGAATTTAAGTCAGTGGCAGGTACAGAAACATCTGCAGTGGCTCCACTAGAGAAGATCCTGTCTTTTAAAAGCATTTTATCTATTTATTAGAAGTGGGGAGGCATGCATATGCATAGGAGGTGCATAGGAGAAGGTCAGAGGTCAACCTTCCGATGTCAGTTCTCTCTATCATGTGGGCTTCTGGGCATAGAACTCAAGTTGTCAGCTTTGTGAGCCAATGTCTTAACCCCTGAGCTATCTTGCTGTCCTTCTCCCCCTAAACTTTAAAAAAAAAAAAAAGTTATATTTATTTGAGAGAAAGAGAGGGAGGGAGGAAGGGAAAAAAGTAAGGGAAGAAAGAGAGATGGGGGAGGGGAGAAGGTGTGTGTACACACCAGTGGTGCCTGGGTGGAGGTCAAGGCCATGTTTGGAAGTCAGTTCTTGCCTTTCACCATGTGGGCTTCCAGGGATCAAACTCAGGCCTCTCAGTTTGCCAGCAGGCACCTTACTGGCCAAGTCATCTTGCCAGCCCAAGAAGAGTCTGTCTTTCTTGTAGGACACAGAGGCCGGAGCTGCTCATAAATGGCACGAAATGTCAGGCTGCTGGTGACTTCATTCTCCTCCTGTGGTGGGGGATGCTGCTGCTCTGTGCACAGCATGGAGCATCCTTCAGCATCTTGGGTACCCAGCTCCTAGTATGTTTTCCCTCCTGACAGCTGCTGTCTGTATCTGCTTGTCAAAGGGCTACCGTGGCTACCAGAGCCTGAAGTGTCACCGATACATGGTTCTAGAACTGCCCTGTGGGCTTTACGTGTCACTCTCATAAGTCTCTTCTCTTCCAGGTGCACTTCATTCTGGTAACCATTTTTTTTTCTGGAAATCCTTCCAAATTAGCACTGTCTGTGACTTTGTTTGCATGTGTAAGTGTGTATTTGTGTGTGTATGTGTGTGTGTATGTGAGTATACTAGAATGTACTTATGTGTGCCTGAGGAGGCCCAAGGGTAACATCTGGAATCATCCTGGATTGCTCTACCTCCTTATTGCTTTGCTCTGGGGTTTCCCGGGCTCTGCCTTCCAGGGCTAGAATTACAGACCATTTTTATGTGGGATCTGGGAATCTAATCCAGGTCCTTGTGCTTGTGAGACCAAGGCTTTAACCCCTGAACCATCTCTCCAGCTCTCTGTAACTCTTCATGCCAAGAATCGCTTGGGAGAGCCCAACCACATGGTTCTCCAGGCTGCAGATGTGGTGGTCATGCTCTAGGAAGGATAAAAGGCACATAGAAGTGAGCGAGACTTTGTCTCACAATTGAGGAAAACCGTTTCCAGGAAACCCTTCCCAGTGGACTAACTTCTACTTCTGATTGGCCACATGGCTTCCCCTAGCTGCAAGGGACCTGGGGAGGAAACAAATTTCTAAGAAGTGAATTCATCTTTTTGAATTGGCAAAGACTGTTACTAGAATACACCAATTTTTGAGTTTATGGCCCATTAGCATTGACAAATTTTTGTATGCGTGTAACTGTTGCAAAATATGAGCTGTCACAAGCACGGAGGGGTAGGGCAGTACATCTAAGCAGAGACACTGCTATTGGTAAGGAAGGAGAAAATAGGCAAATTAGCTGTGTCTTATTTGCTAACTCCTACTAAACTTAGCTTTGAAATCCTCTATGAAGCTTTCACTGCTTTTCAGTCTGAGTTAGGCCCTTTGTGGCAACCTGTAGCTCATAGGACTTTTCTGCCTGGGGTGCATCATTCAGATCCCTACCTAGGGCTCTTTCTTAGGAGCTTTCTGAGGTGTGGCCTGTCGGCTGTGATAAGTGTTCAGCAAGCATTCACTAAATGAGTGGATGAGGAAAGCAAGGTTGGGGTCAGCAGAAGGAACCAGATGTCTGGCATCCCATGACGCTTTCCAGAAAGGCAGTGGGCACCGGCAGTAAGTAGGTCTGTTGCGGAACACGCTGGGTGTTCCGTGGCTAAGGATGGAGCTGGTGTTGCATAGGAGAGATACAGTCTTGGTGAGGAAAGCTGGAGGTGAGCCAGGAATGAAATAACAGACTCTGGGGATTCCCCAGCTATAGCCAGAGAAGGCACTGCCTGTGACCTGCCGCAGCCTGTCACTTCAGAGAGCTAGCTCAGAACCAAGGCCCCTAGGACAGCCATGTGGCCATTATACGTAGCTTACTTATTTATGAAAGGGGGGGGGTACCATGATATGCTCAGTGGTAGTCAGAGGACAATATTTGGAATTGGGTTATTTCCTACCATGGGGTTTCTGGAGAACAAACTCAGCTCATCAAGTTAACATGCAGGTACCTTTGCCTGCTGAGCCATCTCACCGGTCTACAAATTAACCGGTTCATTCCTCAGTTTTCTTCCTATGTGAAATGGGAAAAATTAGTAAAGGCCACTTATCCGGGCTACACGGATTTGGTGCACCCTGTAAGTATGATATTTGGCTCTCGGCTGCTTGTATTGGTATCTAAGAAAGAATACGGTACCTTTAGTCCTGAGCACACTACCTTTTAAGTGGGTTTCTAAAGCAAGTCACTCATCGCAGAGTTTCTGCTCATCCGCTGCCCAACAGTGATGGGATGGATGATGAAATCGTGTTTCATGTGACCTTCACTAAGTACTAACAGTTAACACATGACTTAGATTCTAGGTGGGACACATCGGTTACCAATAGACCCGAATCCTTGTGACTTCCCTACTGTGCATATTTATTTTTCCTCCCAATTTGAGGATGGCTGGGACAGTCAGTTTTACCTCTCCCTCAAGCGGGCCTCATACTGAGAACAGAGGCTTGTGGGTGAGCTCTTCTCATGGCAACAGAAGGTGGACGCCCAAGAAAGATGGAGCCTTGTCTTGAAGCTGCCACCTCTACCCACAGTCCAGAAGCCCAAACAAATTCACGGAGATAGGGGCCATATACCCTTTCCTAGAGAAGCCATGGAAGGAGAGAGGCCAGAAGGGAGAAAATCCTTTTGCATTATTCGTCTATAATGTCCATATAATGCATATATAATGCCCATATAATACATATATAATGTGTATACAATGCATATTCGTATATAATACCCATATAATGCTATGGGTAGGGAAAGAAGATTCAGAAGGAAGCAGAGACATAGCCAAGGTTATGTAGCTCCCACGACTTCCAAACAGCTTTTGCCTTCCATCACCTTGCATCCGAATCATTTGGCATTGGTTACTTTGAGTCAACAATTCCAGCATTTGAGGTCAATGAGAAGGGCAACAGCTGCCAGGAAGTATAGAATGCTCTCTGTCTTCCAGCAGTGCCAATGGAAGCCCAGTGTGGTGAAGGACTCACCTTGTTGCAAGGTCAGAGAACAAGGAAAGAAGACCAGGGTTCTGAGTGCGTCTCCAACAGTAGACTGCCTAAGGTCAGATTCCTGAGTGTACCTCCAAGGTAGGGTACCCCAACCCCAGACTAGCAGAGGAAAGGAGGCCCAGCCCACAAAGCCGGGGAGAACACCTGCCTCTTTCCCCCTTCCCGACAAGTCCTGGGGAGGAGGGAGCGTCAGGAAGCCAGCTGCCTGGGTCTTACACAGGGATCCTTACTGAATTTTCTCCCAAGAAACTAAAAGGCACCCCTATTCCACTTATTCCAGTACTCATTATTATTGAAACTATCAGCTTATTCATCTTACCCATATCCCTAACCATACAACTTACAGCAAATATCACAGCTGGTCACCTCTTAATCCACCTAATCATGGGAGCAACACTAGTTCTATCGTCACTCAACTTCCCCGGAACATTTATCATTTTTATTCTCTTAATCTTTCATTACACACTGGGCCCTGGGGACGTGGAGCCAATGAAGTTCTGCCCAACAGTGGAGACAGACCCACTCCAAAAAGAACCTTCCTTGCAGCTGGAACACCATTTCTAGGAGTGAGTGCTTGCAGCTGCAACTCCATCTCTATGATGAGAGCCAATCCAGCGTCCTTAGAGTGAGCGCTTGGATACAACGTTGACTCTCTTGGTGTGACACTCACTGCCCTTTCCACCCTGACGAAGTCACACACCAGAAAGAGTTTCTGGCTTATAGCTCTGAGTCTTGATGTCTCTTTAACCCTTGCTAATCTCCATTTATTAAACACTAAGACAGGCTGCAGGCTTCGGGCTGAGGCTTGGCAGTGGGCATGTCTAGCCAGAATTTAATAGTATTATGTAAGTTGGAAATGAGGTAATTTGGTGGAACTGCCGTTTTCATTGCATTTGGTTTTGAAATTACATTCTATTTCTGGACGGTGAGTTTTGCTTATCACATTTACCGTAGTGGTATCAAAGTTATTTTTTTCTTTTGAAATGAGTCATTATGGACAACTTTAGTCACGTCAAGAAAAAACATTCGGCAAATATCTGTATAGATAGCACATAGTGATCCACAGTAGGGACGCAGCAGACTGTGAAAGGGGTGTGTGTGTGTGTGAATGGACTGATGTTTGGGAAATTCTGTGGGACGTGCATTTTGGGGGAAGGCTTGTACAAAGAAGGGACTGCCTTGGTGAAGGAAAGAGAACACACACAACATTGGTACTTGGGAGGGTGGGAAGTACCGAGTGGCAGTGGACAGGTGCTGGGGTGAAAATGGGAGGGGCCTTTGAGGTCAGGTTGTGGGGACTTTGACTCCCAAGAGACCACACTGGGGAATCAGTTGGAACTGTCTCTGGTAGGGATGGTGTGGGTGGTGGGATCCCAGGCATCCTCGGCTTCATCTCTTCCTGCTAGGACACCCCCAACACACACCTGAGGTTCAGAGCTTCAGATCCTAAGCAGAGTTAGCCTGAGGAGAGAGAAAGAGAGTTAATTCTTCTTCTGTAACAAAACTCTGAGTTCTGGGTTTGATCCCTTCCTTTAGGGTTCTATTAGCTATATTGTGGTCACAACTAAAACTGGACTCCCCCAGCCTCCTTCAGTAAGCAAAATGATGCCCAGAGCAGCTCAGAGATGTGCTGGAGGTAACATAGCATGTTCAATACAAAAATTGGGGATCCTCAGTTCTCTGCCAGCTTAACAGGACACCCCCCCACTACCCGGTACCTCATTCCCACTTTCCTAGCTATGACCACGGGAGGTCGTGGTTTCTGGGGTTGGTATCTTGTTGAGTTTGTTAAACTAGAAGGTTGAGGTTGGAGAGAAATGCACCATCCTGGCCCCCAGAAGTGGTACCTTTCCTGGGGTCACGGCAGTCCCGGCCACAGGCGGCAGGGCAACATTTCTTCTTGCCAGAACAGTCCGAGTCCTGGTTACACGTGTGGAGCGTGGGGCTGAGGCAGCGCAATCGATCCACGGGGCAGCTGCCCAGCTTTACTGCAACAAAGGGGCCGATGGTGTGGGTGGTTTGTGCCGATCAGCCCTGAAGCTTGGGGCATGGGTGGTCAGCACAGTGGAGGGGGTGCTTACCCGAGACCCGAGGGACACACTGGCGGAAGCAAGCTTGGTGGCAGCACTTCAAGGATGAAGGACACTGGCGGTCGTTCAGGCACTGGTCAGGAATGGATGTGAGGCAGGGCCCATCATCTGGTGGGCAGCCTCCCAATTTCTCTGGAAGAGAACCCCCATATCATGCAGCCAGAGGCAACTCGGAGTAATATAATAATAAGCACTGATTTAAGAGTCGCATATCCAAAGTCTCATCCCTACTTTTCACTTGTCATTAGGGAAGAGTTTCTTTCTCCTTTCAAAACGCTGGTTTGAGATTCACTTGGCAAAGCAGACAGGAAAAAACAAAGTTCAAATTCTCAAGCTGGGGAGTAGTAAAGTGACTGCTTAACTTACAAACATGAGGACCTGAGTTCAATCCCCAGAATCCACGTTGAACAAAAGAAAAGAGGTGTGGTAGTAATGTTTGTAATCCCATCCTTGGGAGGCAGAGACAGGCAGATCCTTGTTGGCCAACCAGCACGGCTTATTTGGTGAATTCCAGGATAACGAGAGACCTTGTCTCAAAAACAAGGTGAATAACCCTTGAGGCCTGATCCCTAAGTTTATCCTCTGGTTTCCACACACACATACCATACCTTAATATTTGCACACACATATCAACACCTTCACATGCATGCACACATGTGTTCACATATATACCACACCTTTATGTGCACACACACATGTGGACCCACACACATCACACCTTCATGTGGACACACGTGTGCACATGCACCCACTCTGTGCATACACATGCATACACACACACACACACACACAGAGTCATGCCTGATCTGGACCCTGCCCACTGTTCTGACTTCACCCTCTCCCACTCCTACCTGGCCACTT
This sequence comes from Typhlomys cinereus, assembly GCA_023101885.1. Lineage (NCBI taxonomy): Eukaryota > Metazoa > Chordata > Mammalia > Rodentia > Platacanthomyidae > Typhlomys > Typhlomys cinereus. Next base: position 5,133,905 of record JALPQD010000095.1, read on the forward strand.
TTCCTGGCTCCTAATTTGTTCCAAGACCACTGTTTCGGGGCTGGAGAGGTGGTTCAGGGGTTAAGCCTGTGCCTTGCAGATAAAAGGTCCTGAGTTCGGATCCTAGACCCCACATATAGAAGCGGGGTGGCCTGCATTTCTGTCCTGGTAGGGCAAAGCCTGTGAATCCCGGGATAGAGTAAACAAGGAGGAGGTGGAGGTGGTCCATGGTGGTTCCCGAATTCACCTGTAGTTCTACATACACATGCATACACGCACAATTGAATAAATTATAATAATAATAAAAGAATGTTTAAAAAAAATAAAAGACTGTCTCAAAAAATAAATAAAACAAACAAACAAACAAAAAGACCACTGTCTCCATGGGGCCCTTTCTTCAGCTGTACCCTTCCCCTAGCACTGTCTCCCACACTTGCCACATGCTCAGCTCACTGGCCTCATTGAAAACATCACCTCCTCAGAACACCCTGCTTTTCAGAGTCCGCTCAGCTGGTTCAGCACCCAGAGCGTGTGAGCCCCAGTCTCGCCGCCTGCTTGCCCTGTTTCCGAGGAGCACAGCACCTGGCTCATTCCACCAGTGCTCAGTGACTATGGGAAAGAAAGGGGTGAAGAGGAGACTCAGTGTTGCACATGTGTCGGCTGCTTTTGTGTGGCAGACATGGAGTCCATCCCAGACTCACACAAGTGTAGGGTCACACAAGTAGTTCAGCTTGATCCAGGACACTACCCATCCGTGCGCTGGCTGCCTCTTTGCTCACAGAGTGCTTTCTTAGCTTCAGTCGAACTGTTGCCCCCTGCTGGGGAGACAGTGACTTAGCTTGGGAGAGAGCACCCACTGAGAAGAGAGCATCTCTTAGCGAAAGGGGCAGGGGGAGCTCAGCTCTCAAACAGTGGCCATCTGAACTCCAAACAGGGAAGCAGGAGCTGCCTGTGGTGGTGGCGATGGAGTGAGGTGGGGAGCTGGTGTGAGGTGAGTCAGGGGATACAGATAGAGAACACAGGGTTGGGTCAGGGTTGGGTCTCATGGAGCAGACGTAGAGGGGAGAGACTGAGAGTTGACATTTCAAGTGAGAAGACCTGTCAAGACTGCAGTGTGGCACTAGGCATAAAAGCCTGAAGTGGGATCTGGGAGGTCCCACTACTTAGTCTATCTGTCCTCCTAACCTTCCTTCCTCGTCCAGGTTCTCCACTCGTGAGGTGTTGACACACACAGACAGTTGCATAACATTCATGCCACAGACAAGGTGTAGACTCAGCACAAATAGCCGTACCTAGACATGATTAACTAATACATCCATCTACACAGATGGGGATACACAGGGTTGGCTAAATGCATGAGCACACTTAGATACAGACACAGTGTTCCCTGTAGGATTAATTATATGAAATTGCTGGCAGCCAACTGTGTGTATGTGCGGAGGCGTGTTACACAGGTGTGCGGCTCATGTATGTGTATTTGCTTGGGTCAGATGTTTTCCTCTATTACTCTTCATCATGATTTGAAAAGCGAGTTGTCCCCCATGGGCTTATGGGCTTGCATCTTTAGTTTGGGAGTCAAGACACCTTTAGAAGGTGGAGGTTTGCTGGAGGAAGGCATGTGACAGGGTGGGGGGTGGGCCTTGAGGTTGGTGAGCCACCTGCCCTGTTTCGGTTAGTTGATCTGCTCTTGAGCTTGCAGCAGCAGCTCTTGGCCTCCATGCTGTCTGTAGTGACTTAGGCCGCCTCCAGTTTCTGCCAGCCAGCCGTGCCTCCTCTGCCATGATGAACTGAATCTCCCCTCTGGAACCGTGGGTGAAATAAATCTCCATTTTCTCCTTTAAGTTGTTTGACTTTGAGTGTTGTCTCATAACAACAGAGAAGAGTAACCGGTTTGCACTTCATCTGATTTTTTTGAGACAGGGCCTCTTATCCAACCTAGAGCTCATCAACTTGGTGAGGCTGACTGGTCACCAAGCTCCAGGAGCCACCTGTTTCAGCACCCCAATCCTCACCCTAGTGCTGGGGTTACGGATGCACACCACTGCTTCCAGCTTTACTTTTGTGGAAATCCTGGACATCTGAACTCAGGTTCTCATGCCTGTGCATCAGGCACTTTATTGACTGAGCTGTGTCTCTAGACCTTGTAGCCAACTTATTTTTGATCTACAAAAAAGAAAAAGCAATGTATATGTTTCAACCTAAGACACATGCATAATAGTTATATGTCATATATGAACACTCGAGCTGGGACATATATATATATATATATATAATCAATTATACTAACATACTTTCAAATACATGTCTGCACACATTGATACATATGTACGCAGGCAGACACAATTATATATATCAAATATGCATGTGTGTAGACAAACATGCATATATATTTATGCATACATGTATGTAATCACATTCACAGTGCTACACAGACATGGATATATCCTCAATACCACAAAACAAGTAAGATGGTTAGACATTTAGCATTTGTTGTATCAAAGACATTTGAAAGAGGGCAGAAAGGTCTTATAAGCAGAAGTAGCTGAGATTCTGCTGAGACAAGGAGACTTTCTGCCCTCAACCAACCTCTGATCACTCTCTAGAGTTCTGCTGACAGACAGACAGACAGATAGACAGACGGGCAACTGTCTCATGGGAGAGAGAGCAGGGGAGGATGGGATGTCGTGACTGACAGAGACAAGTGTGTCACACCTGGGCAGGCAGAGCAGGCCCTGTTGGCACATGATCTCACCCCGAGCAGCTGGGCCAGGTGTCAGGACCAGCCCTCCCCTGAATCACCCATTTATGATGCACTTATTCTTCTTCCAAGTCCCATTTATTCCTGAGAAGAAGGTGTGGACCCCATTTCACAGGGAGTAAGTTGGCTTAGGTAGATACTTTCTGTCTCCCAAGAATTACAGTCAGATGCCACCTTGATACCCACTTACTGTCTGGCAGCATATCTTGGCTTCCTTCTTATAAATGAGGATAAAAGCAGCCCTGACTCATCACCTTGCCACGAGCAGTGGCAGGCGGTGGCACGTGAATCACCGTCAACAGAGTCCAGCTTGGACCCTATGGGCATCCTTCCTTCGGTGGCCTGGGAGCACTGAGGCCAGCGCATGCCCAGGCCCTGATACGTGCCTCCGAGGAAAGCATAGGTCACAGGTCAGGAGAGGTGCAGAAAGAGTTGTCCAGGAGGAGGAGGGAGACCCATGCCCATCGCTGTGCCAACACAAGCCAAGGTTGTGAAAGTGAATGTAGGTCAGAGTGTTCCAGCCTGAGAGGGGGATGGAAGAGCAGCCACACTCCCAGACTAGGTCACAGCTGTGCAACCACTTGAGGGATCCCTGTACCTCCTTCACTGCCAGTACGGCAGGCCAGACCCTGTAGACCACCGCTGTGAGCAGGAAGAGAGGCCTGACAGCAGAGCCCAGATCTCAGGAGCCGGAGAGGGTTCATGCCTCCACGGGGGCACCCCGTGAACCACAAAATGATGGGCATGTGTTTCCCATGTCAAAGGGGAACAGCAGCACTCATTGGCACATGGTGGATAGATACATAAGCTCACACACTAAGTGTCTGTGTACAGACAGAGCATAGTCATGTACATACAGACAGGAACATGTGTGCCTCTCAACACTCACAGGAACTGAGAAACCGACAGGAAGCCATTTACAGGCAGAGACACAAACACATGAGCCCATACGAAGATGAACAAGTGTAGACAGAGTCTCCTGAGAGTGCACACGCATATACACACAAAATAATACACGGTTGCTAGCCCTGCCACGCCCTCTCTTTACATAGACAGATAGAAACTATTCTGGAGCTGAAAGATCTGTGACACTCACCTCCCTTCTTTCTGCCCAAGGCCATAGGCAGCTGGCTCCCCAAAGCCAGGAGGGCTACCAGGAGGAGGAGGCCCTGGATCTTCATGTTTGTTTGAAGTGTTCAATAAGATTGGGGCCCAGAGGCCCCTGAATCAACACCTACAGCCCCAGGGAGCCCAGAGCAGCTGAGCCTGGGGAGGAAGCGAGGGTGTGTAGTATAGTGTATGTCTCCTTGATCTCAGTCCCACCCCCTTACCAGGTGACCTCAGGGGGACAAGTTCTTGAGCAAGATTGAAGACAGGGTGGCATAGGGGCTGGCAATGGGGACCTGATCCAGTTCTACCTGTATTGCTGACTGGGCTATGATCATTAGGCAAGTCTTGTCCCTTCCTCTTTAGGCTTCTGCTTTTCTCATCTGTAGTGTGTGTGTGTGTGTGTGTGTGTGTGTGTGTGTGTGTGTGATCAGAGGGCACTGTGCATATCTGTGGAGAACCAAGGGTGACTTCAGGAATCACCCTGGTTTGCTCTCCCTCTTTATTCTACTCTGGAGTTTCCCAGGCTCCACCTTCCAGACCAGAAATACACGCAGAGGCCATCTCTGCCTGGTGTTTTCATGTGGGCTCTGGGACCTGAACTCAGGACTTTCTGTTTGTGAGGCAGAGACTTAACCCTTAAACCACCTTTCCGGTCCTGGTTCAGTGTTTTAGTATACAGGCATATTGGCAAGCAAGAAAGCATGTATTTCTTTCATCAAGTCCAATGGCTATGGTATGGCTGGTATTGTTTTTTTAAAATTAACAACTGAGTTCAATTAGTGCATGGGCGTGAGGCCTCCCACTGGGGCCTGAAGAACCCACTCAGCTCCTGATGTCCATATGAACTCTCCGCCATGTTGATAAAATATGATGAAGAATTGAAAGATGGAATACGCCCCTTCTTCTCCTAAATTGTTTTGGGTCCTGTATTATATCAGTGACTAGAGTTAAAACTGGAACACCAAGTTACATTCCTAACTTCCTCCAACTTATAAATTATTTTTAAAAAATTTAAATTAAAAATTTTTTTTTTAAAAATAAATTTTTTATTTTGAATCAAGGGTCTTGGTAAATTTCCTAGCCAAACTTACACTTGCTCTGCAGCCCAAGGGATTTTATTATTGTTGTTATTTTTGCTGTATGTTAAGTCAGCTCTGCTTGCCTGTTGACGTGCCCACTTTTTCCCGTGTTTTTCAGGACACCGAGTACAAACTCTGTGAGCCGGTGTCCTTTACATGAATGAGAGTCCTTCATACCTTTGCAGCTGCTAAGCCTGCATTGATGCGCAGGATGCGGGTGGTGGCTGAGTCAGACACTTGCTTTTCTGGTTCTCTACAATCTTGAAGCTCCAGCAACAACGTCATGGGCAGAGGACAGAAGTCACCTTGAATGGCAAGGAGAACCCTTGGGAGATCTTCCTTCCAGAGACTCCAGCAGGCAAGGCCAGTGAGTCCTGCCCTGGCCTCTCCTCTGGAGTCCCAGTGGACAGAAGAGAAGCTGGCCATCTTTGGCGAGCTCAGTGCCTTCTGCCTGGGCTTGGCTTGGTTGTCACAGATGGAGGGAGAAAGGATGTGGTTTGGTTAAACCCTCTGTGGTGATGCTGGAGTCAATGAGCCTCTCTCCCTGGTCTCCCCCCTAACCTTCTGAGTATTGTCCTCTCCCTCCAGGACCCTCGGCCTTTTGCATCTGTGCTTCTGGCTCCACATTTGGTGGACAGAGAGCCGCTGGGGGTTGGCATCCATGGGAACCCAAACAAACCCGGTGGAGCCCACACTGGGGAGTTGGGGCCTGTCAGCAATCCCATAGGAAACAGGAGAGGCCTGTGAGCCGTATATGGGCGAGGACCCAAGTTATCCGAGGACACACACCTAATTCCTGGGGCTAAGCTGGGTCTTCCGCCCTGGCCTTCCCAGTTCCTGGGTGTTGAAAGCCAGGGAACACCTCACATGATTAGAGAGAGGAAGGCGACGTTGCAGGGCCTGGCGTCCACTCCAGAACTGGTCGGCTGGGAAGGCCTTCCTTGGGTTTGATTTGACTCCCTCCTGCTGTCTTCCAAGACTTCAGGAAAGGAGACGGTCGCCCTGCTCTGCCGATTTGGGGGTTTCTGGTACATCCCTGTCGGCTTTGTTTTGGAGGAAAACTTTTCTGGATTGTATTTTTCCTGATTATAAATGATGCATATTTATCGACGAAACGTTTTTCCAGTTCTGATTATGTTGGGTGGGTGCGGTGAGATGGCTCAGCAGGTAAAGGCACCTGCTGGCAAACCTGACCATCCTGGTTTGATATCCGGACACCCACATGGTTCAAGAAGAGAAGTGACTTCCAAAAGTTGTGTTCTGTTATCCACCTGTGCACCATGGCATGAATGTAGACACTTTCCCCACCCTCTCTCCCAACCCCCATCATGCATGTACATACACACATACATACCTACACACAATACACGTACATACATACATACATACATACACACATACATACACGTACATACATACATAAACAGATAAATAAATAGATACATAAATATTAAAAAATATTTCTTGGGCTGAGGCTCAAGGGTTAAAGTCTTTGTCTTGAAAATCAGAAGGACCTGAGTTCAGATTCCCAGATCCAACATACAAAGACTGATAGGAAATGGTGGCAGCCTTTGCTTCTAGGTCTGAGAAGCTCCAGAGCAAGGCAGAGCAATCCAGGATGATTCCTGATGCCACTATACCCTCTTGAATACACACATACATACACACAGACACACACAGATACACACACACACACACACACACACACACACACAGTGTGCAAAAAAACAAAAAACGATTCTGTTACAATCTTTTTCCTGTGGTGTGAATATTCTTTAAATAGTGTGGTTTCTTTTTCCTTACTATACTTTACATTTATACATGTATGCAGTGCGTTTTGGTCACCAGTTGTTCGCCAAGTCATCTGTTCCCCAACGTTACCCCTTCTTTTGTTTTCTTCTGTAAATAGCCAACTGAGTCCAACAGTGCTGCCCTCATGTACATGGGTGGGGACCTCCCACTGAGGCCCGGGCGGCTTACTACAGGTTGCACCCTCCAAAAACCAGCAGCTTCCAGAGCTCTTCAGCTAGGGCTGGGGCCTTGGGAACCCATTCTTATCCATGCTGGAATTTGACTGGCTTGATCTGTTGCAGGTCTTGTGCGGATGACCATAGTAGTTCCTGAGTGGGGTGTCTCAGTGCTTCTCCCCATCCTCCAACGCATATGTTCTTCCAACCCATCTTCCAGAATGGGGAGGGTAAAGGTCAACATAGGTGTATGGTCTAAGTATGACTGAGTGCTCATACTCTCTTCTCGGGTCACTGAGGTATGAACACCCTGGTTTCTGATGACAGCAATGGTCTTTTACATGATTGATGTGACAAAATGTATATGATCCATTGTCTATTATACATCTCATAATTTTTGCTTTCATAAATGACTGTGATTATAATCTCAATATGTAATTTTTCAGAGTTGTGTCTTTGACAGTTTTCTTAAATTTGTCAAAGTAGAAATGTCAGGTTAGACAGAATAAGGACTGTTTGAGGCTTCAAAAGGAAAAGGAAATCCAAGGACTCCTCCTACCCTCCCACATCTGTCATCCTGTCTATCCAGCACGTCTTCTTGGATAGCCGCTGCCCAGCTCCCTTACTTCTGGTCGGCTGCCAGTATCCATGTACTTCTGACCCAGGTAAGACCTGCTGGACTGGTTCTATCCTCATCGCCAAGCCCTCCATTGAGTCCTGAGCAGAGACAGCAGTGAGTTTTGCTATTCTCGGGGCAAGATTCTTAATGGACACCTTCACCCAGCACAGGATATTAAAACATTTCTAAGTCAAACCTTTTTGCTAATGAAGCAGTGTCTCATTTTAATTTGCCTCCCTCTGGCGAGGGGGAACATTTGTTCACATGTTTATACTGACCATATTTTTCCCCTTGTGAAAAGTCTGTTTTTATATTTTGCTAATTTTTGTTAGAGGTCTTTTTAGTTTTATTACTGAACCATATCCACAAATAACATGTTTTTTTTTTTAAATTTTATGAGCTGGTTATATCTTAAGGATGCTATTAGCTTGTTAAATATGAGAGGTAATAAAGCAATTCATGATGTGTGCTGGGGTCCGGCAAATATGGTTTGGAATCTCAGTACCACTGAATTCTAGCTTTGTGACTTCAGCTTTGCTAAACAGCTTATTTTCTATAGAATAAATATAGATGATATTTACATTATAGGACAAACCTGAGGACTAAACAAGGTTGATAAATACTTATTTTAATTCTCTATTACAAATACATGCTTCCTTTTTGGGGGAGAGGGTACTTTGTGCTAAAGTTTTAAATTTTAGGATCATGAAGCTAGTCTTTTCTTTTTATTTTCTTCCTTCAATTAAGTACTCATTTATCTTAGGAGTTGTACAGAATAGGGTTTCACTTGGCATTATATAATATATATAATAGATAAAATTCACTCCTGAATTGCTTTCTTTGTTTGCATATATGCATGGGGATTTGTGTGTGTGTGTGTGTGTGCACACGTGCTCATGTGCATGTGTTGAGTGTACATGTGGGAGTGTAAAATTAAGTCAAGCATCTTCTTTCATTGCTCTCTACTTTTTCTCTTAATTATTAAGTTGGCGTCCCTTAATTGAATCAGAACTTGCCATCCGGCCCTGGGGATTCTCTATCTTTGCCTCCCAACTGGTGGCCATTCCTATCCAACCTGTACACAGATGCTGGGTATCTGATTTCCCAGTCCTCTTATTTTGGAGGCAAGTGCCTTATTCATTGAACCCAAATGTTCTGATTTCTTTTCCTCTTAGCACTGGGGATTGAAATCAAGATCTCTTATACTGTACACAGGCAGTTTATCACTGAGTTCCCTCCCCAATCCTTCCTTGCAATCTCTTTCAACTTCTCTATCCTTCCTATTTCTGCAGACAGATGTTAGTTCTACAAACCCAACTGTTTTTGCAAGATCCTTCTCAGTGGTGGATAGCATATGCTTCCCATTGCGGCACAAGAAGAAGCAGAGCCTGCCTCGTCCGTTTTTGATGTGAGGGCAGATTCATGTGTTTTAGACCTTTCACAGTGTAGTCTTGCTTTCCCACAAAGGAACAACCATCGCACAATGGAATGACAAAACAGCATCCTGTAAAAATTTGGAAGCTGTGGACGGTCAAACTGAGTCAGCAGTTCAATTAGGGAGTGCAAATTCCAAAGGGATTTGACTCCAGTTACGTTTAAATTATAATGACCCGGGTGGACATCTTTACCTTGCAGAGGCCCTACTTAGGGGAGAGCAGGTATTTCAAAAAGCATCTCATCATGGACAATTGCATTCTATTCATGCAGACTTTTAAAAATGTCTTTTAACATAGTTTTTAATTTCTTAGATTTTTTTCAGAAAACTTATGTGTGTGTAGGGCTGGGGAGATGGCTCAAGAGTTAAAGCCTTTGCCTCACAAGCAAAAGGACCTGAATTTAGATACCCAGATGGGGGCTGGAGAGGTGGCTCAGGGGTTAAGCCTCCGCCTTGCAGGCGGAAGGTCCTGAGTTCGGATCCCAGATCCCACGTATAGACGCCAGGCGGAAGCGGGGGTGGCCTGCGTTTCCGGTCCTGGTAGGGCGGAGCCTGTGAATCCCGGGGCAGAAGGAGGAGGTGTCCATGGTGGTTCGCAAATTCGTCCGTGGTTCTACACATACACAGACACACAGACACACACACACACACAGACGCGCGCACATACACACGCATATGCACAGTTGAATAAATAATAAAAAAATTAAAAAAAAAAAAAGCCATATAGATACCCAGATGCCATGTTAAAAAAAAAAAAAAGCATGGTGGAAATTCTGGCCCTAGAAGGTAGAGTCTGGATGGGAAACCCCAGAAAAAAAGCATTAAGCAGGTAGAACAGTCCCGGATGATTCCCGTTGTCACTCTTATTCCTCCACAGGCAAGTCCATGGGTACATGCATATCTTGTATATATGCCTCTCTCCCACATCATATATACCCACTCACATGCAAAACACACACATGCACGCACGCATACACATGCATATATATGCAAAAAAGCTTCTGTGTATTTCTGTGTGTCTATTTGTGGATGTTTTATACATTGGGACAGTGTTAAGCAGAAATTTTTAATCTACAAAAGTGCCTTAGTCTGTTTGGGCCCCATAACAGATTCTCGTAGACAAGCGGCTCATGAGTGAACATTTATTTAGTTGAGGAGGCTAAGAAGTCCCAGATCCGGTGCCCCGAGGATTCAGCTGGTCCTTGCTCCTTCTCTCTGTCCTCACATGGCACAAGGGCCAGGCAGCTCTTCTTTCGTGAGACATTTGATGCCACGCTAACACTTAGGAGGCTGGGGAAGGAGTATCTGTGGAAGAAGAATGCTCGCTCTGGGGTCTGTCCCCTGGAGGAAAGGGCACCGTGGCCAGGCTTCCCTCACGACACCGGTGTCTTTTCCCATGACCTTCAGGGGCAGAAGCTGGGGACAGTGACTCCCAGAGTGGAAGAGAGCATCATCTGTGAAGACACAGGGAAGGGGGCCGCGCTTCCACCCCAGCTCTGGAGACGTTCGTTGATTTCTGAGACCCTGCCAGCTCCCAGCCACGCCTCCTGGCACAAGCACTGCTTCCTGGAGCACTGTGGGGTTACAGGGTACTCAGGGGGCCTGGCACAGGGACAGGAGCTCCATACCTTCCTCTAGCGACTGCACGGGCATCACACACTTGAAGCCGCAGTGCCAGTAGCAACACTTCTCCGGTCCATCACAGTTCCGGTCCCTGTAACACTGTGGGGAGTCCTCCCGGAAGCAGCGGATGTTGTCAGGTGGGCAGACTCCCTCTTTCTCTGGTGGAAGAAGGTCCTTGGTGAGGCGAATGAAGGCTCAGCTCCAGCACATCCCCACTCGGCTCCACCATGCCCACTCACCGCCTTTCACTCCATCTCCAGCTGCCAGGGAGATGGAGACCAGGACCACCAGGACCACCAAGAAGCTGCCGGACCTCATGCTGCAGTGTGGCTGGGGCACAGGCTAAGTCCGGCTTTCTACTGTTTCTGCTGGGCGTGGCAGCAGGCAGGGCCAGGGCGGAAGGTTGGCTAATGGCAGGGAGGACCACATTTCCTAAGCTCTTGCCAGGAAACGGGGAGAACCTGGGATGCTCCCAGATCTGCTCACCGAGAACTCCCGAGCTGACCTTCTTTGTCAGGAGAAAGCCCAGAGGATCTCAAGGCACCCTCAGGTCTGCCTTATTTCCTGGGAGAAGGAGACAGACACGGAAAGGGAAGAGAGTTGTCGGGCACTGCCTGGCAGTGGCAGGGCCAGACTTCACACCTGATGTTTTTCTCTCTGAGCCTTTGCTCTGTGTGCCCCACTCCAGACACAGGCCTCCATTTCTTCCTGAGGTGCCCTGGATGTGTCTCCTGGTCTCTTTTCATTCAAAGGGAGGCTCCGTCATACCCACCTTTAGCTGCCATCACTGCGATCTACAAATCATGCCAGCTCACATGCCAGGGATGGAGGCAGGCCTTGGACCTCTCGCCAATTACCAGGCTGTAGGAAACTTTGCCTTTCTAAGCCTCAGTTTTTCTTACTTATGAGTGGTTGTAGTTTTTTTCTCTCCCTCTCAGGAAGTTTTATTTAATGTCCTGAGGAGGGGGAATGAAAATCCCCAAGCCACACAGCATCTCCATTTCTCATATCATCGACCCCTTCAAATCTTCTCCCTTCAAGATTTTATTTATTTATTTGTTTATTTAGTTATTTGAGAGAAAGGAAAAGAGGAGGAAAAGAGGAGGGGAAAAGAGAGGACAGAGGGAGGAGATGGATGGAGAGAGAGAGAGAGAGAGAGAGAGAGAGAGAGAGATGAGTGTATACATGTCATGGGGACATGGGTAGGAATCTGAGAATAGCTTTCAGAAGTCAGTTCTCTCTTTCCATCATGTGGGATGGAAATCGGGCCTCCAGACTTGTGAGCAGATGGTTTTACCCTCAGAGTGCTCTTACTAGCCCTTTGGGATTTTGAATCCATTCTCTAGATTCCTGGATTTAACATCCAGGGTGTATGATGTGTATGACTAAGGAAGGATTTTTGAGGTCTTTCTTTGAACTGACATTACAGATTTTTAAAAGCCCCCTCCTTTTGGGGGAAAAATATCTGATATAAGCCTAGAAACTCCAAGAGGATTAATCTGAGAAATGGATAATGAGTATTTTGAGGAAAGCTATTTATATTTTTCCTGAGGTCAGCTCTATCTGTGACTTACCTAAGGTTAGGGTGCCACCCCCTCAAACTTACCTTTCTGCCTAAACTGGTCTGAGTTTGTTTGCTGGAACTTGCTGCCAGGAGTCCTGAGCAAGATGGGGTGGTGTGTCCACATCCTGAGTGTGGAACAGACTGGCCTGAGGTCAAGTGGAGAGAAGGAGGGTCCCTCCACTCCAAACACAGTGCCAGCTCCTTACTGGGTGGCAGATCACTGGTTCCAGTCTTGCTAGTGTGTTCTTGATCTCAGACCACTCATGCACCAACTCTAGTGTCTGGGATTTCGTGAACAAAAACTCCAATGTTGGAGTATGTTAGCTGTTTCTTCCATCCAGTTTTTTTTTTATTGTGAACTTACTTTAAAAGATTATTTATGACAAAGAGAGAGAGAGAGAGAGCACACTTGTGGAGGTCAGAGGGATTTTGAAACTTGATTTTCTCCTTTTACCATGTAGACTTTAGGGGATCACTGAGGTTACCAGCTTTGTACAGTCACCTTTACCTGCTGAGTCACCTTGCCAGTCCTATGAACTTTTTAAATGTGCAGAAAATTTTAAAAAACAAAGCCTTGAGACGGCCTGGACTTGCGGCTCGTCGGCGCGGACGCCAGCTGCGGTCGGGCCACCGCGGGAAGATGGACGCCGCCGGCCACGATATCAACCTGAATTCTCCTAACAAAGGTGTGCTGTCCGATTTCATGACTGATGTCTCTGTTGACCCAGGTGTGCCCCCCCGGACTCCTGCTGTGGAGGGCCTGACAGAGGCAGAGGAGGAGGAACTTCGGGCTGAGCTTGCCAAGGTGGAAGAAAAAATCGTCACTCTCCGCCAGGTCCTGGCAGCCAAGGAAAGGCACTGCGGAGAGCTGAAAAGGAGATTGGGTCTCTCCGCCTTAGGAGAGCTGAAGCAGAACCTGTCTAGAAGCTGGCATGATGTACAGGTGTCTACTGCCTACAAGAAGACACAAGAAACCCTCTCTCAGGCAGGACAGAAGACATCTGCTGCTCTGTCCACTGTGGGCTCAGCCATTAGCAGGAGACTTGGCGACATGAGGAATTCTGCAACCTTCAAGTCGTTTGAAGATCGAGTGGGGACCATAAAGTCTAAGGTTGTGGGTGGCAGAGAGAATGGCAATGACAGCGCCTCTTCCCCATCTGGAAGTGGTGACCAGCCCTCACCAGATCACACGCCTTTCTAAGCTTGTAGCTCACTGGCCACAGAACCTATGGAAGCACACTCCTATCATCACAACTGTGACTGTGCACGATGGCGGACTGACCAACCAAGGCCTATGAGCAGCTGTTTTTGAGGACAGTCGCACCCATTCACATGAAGATGTGGCTGCTGCCTTGGTGTAATTTGAGAACAGTCTTGTACATAGATGTCTGACACTAAAGTCCACAGAGAAGCAGATCACTGTGCCATCCTTTCCAGGGCCACAGGAAGTGGACACCGAGTGAGCAGAAGCCCATGTGTGTGCTCTCCTGGGAAGTCTTGATATTTCACCAGATGATGGAAAGAAGAAGTGTCAGGAATATAAAAGGAGCCACACTTCTGGCTTGTCCTCCTTCTCTGATTCAACAGGAATCCATTCACCTGGTGTCGCTGCCCAGTGATAGTGTTTATCTGCAGATGCAGAAAGAGAGCTGTCCATTTTCTTAGACCCTGCAAATGAAACATCATCAACTGCTTCCTAACTGTTAAACTAATGACCTGGCTTTGGCAGAAGCAGATTAACTATTTTTTAATACAATGAACTTTTTTCAAAACAATTAGGCAAAACAGCTAATATTATTTCTTTGAACTCAAGTTGAAATTCAAGCCTTATATTGCCTTATGCTTTACTGTTTCTCTCTCTTTCACAACATAAATAAATAAATAAATAAATAAATAAATAAATAAATAAATAAGTAAAAAACAAAGCCTTGGCCACTAATATATCTATAGATGGATTTAATAATAACATTTTAGGATATCTATGTTTATAGCTGTGAAAACATTTGAAACTCAATTGCAGATAGTATATCTCTAATGTTTGAATAAAACAGTATGAAAATTCTAAGAATAAGGACTCCCTCTAACATACCAAAACACATGATCATGTCTAAGAACATTGACAAAAAGTCTGCATGTGATGTAATAGTTCACATTTGTTTTCCTAATTGTTTCCAACTGCACTCGCGGCTGATTTTTTAAATGCGATTTCTTTAAATCTTCACTGTAAAATGAAATCTGCAGGTAAAGAAATGTAACAAGCCTATTTATACATTTACAATAAGTTAGACCAGAAGGTGCCCACTGCTGTTTCAAAGCTGATCACTGTCTCAAACTTTCTTTAGCCATTCTCAAGCTTGCCACTAAAATTCTCCTCCTTTTTGATTGTTCAAGTGTGTATGAGGCTGAACTTCACGTAAGCACGCTCTTGACATACTCTTTTGTTGTTTGATCGTGCATTTGGGGATGTGTATGGAGTGTAGGAATGTGTACATATGTGTCTGGTGGATGCCCATGTGCACATTATAAAGACCAGAAGTTGATATTGGGTGTGTTCCTCAATTGCTCTCCAACTTTTTTTTTTAAGACACTGTTTTTCGTTGAGTCAGGAACCAGCTGTTTCAACTAGACTGGCCAGGCCAGTAAGCTTGAGATCCACCTGTCGCCACCTCAAGTGCTGGATTGCAGGTGTTTTGCTGCCCTGCAGGATTTTCATTTAGGTGGTTGCTGGGAAATCCGAACTCAGGTGCAGCAAGCACTTTAGCTATGGAACCATCCCAATACAGGGTTTCTAAGAAAAAAAAAAGTGAAAGCAAACCTTTGGATAGCAGCTCCCCATTTTCCCTCCCTCTGCTCCTAGAAACCAGCAGTTTACTTTCTGAATCTATGCATTTGACGGTGTTGGACACTTCCCATTAAGAGCGTTTCAGTATGGGTTAATTGGGGTACCTGCATGGGGTACTCGTGCTGCCGCATTTCCCACAGTCCCTGCTGAGACCTTATAAATCTCTCTGTGGCCTGCAGAATCAAGGCAGAGTTCTCTTTTATATCTGTCTAGCAAAGATTTTCCAGGTGAAAGGATATGACATTTTATCTAATGTCTTCTCTGAGCTAAATAATGAATTCTCTTTTTCATCTGTTACTGTGTCGATTAGGTCCGTATGCTATTTTCTTCTTGTTTGTTAATGTGCTTCAAGAAAGCAGAGTCTCGATTTCACACACACACACACACACACACACACACACACACACCCCATGCAAATAGAAGGAATTACTTGGGAGGGAAAGGGGACTATCAGAAGAGGGCAATGGGGGCTGAATATGGTTTAAGTACACAGTATACTTGAAAAAATCCTATTATAAACCTGCTTTGAGCAGCCAATATATGCTTATAGCATTAAAGACAGAGGGCACAAAACCTTAAACTAAAATAGCTTATCTGAAAAAAGTGAGTGAATGAAAAGAAACATTATATATATATATATATATATATATATATATATGACAATCACTAGGTTACAGAATACCACCATTTAAAATAAAAGGGATTACAGGAAGAATAGGGTTGGAATAGAACATTCAAAACTTGAGTCATTTCAAAACACATCAAATAAACAAAACACATCCAATAAAAATATTGTGAGCTTTAAAAGATATTCTCTTTACTTGAGAGAGAGAGAGAGTGGCTTTCCTCAAAATACTCTTTATCCATCTCTCAGATTAATTCTCTTGGAGTTTTTGGGCTTGTATCAGAAATTTTTCCACAGGCTGGGAGGTTATTAACCATAATCACTTCAACTTAGGCACCTAAAGGAATTGTTTAGGTCCCCAGGATAAGACTGAACTATTTGTCATTTTTAGTCGAAGGGATGATGCAACTGCTGTGCCCATAGAACACTAGTGATTTATTGGCTTGTGTTCATTGTAGCCATGTTAATATCTACATTGGCCATAATTAATAGCATCTAATGGGAAGCAGTAACCCTATCATTTTTACAGAGTCTAAGGCATTACTCAATAAGGCTGAGGGATGAGAGAAAGGAGGAGGCAGGGAAGGAAGGAGAGGAACAGGACGAGAGAGAAGTTTTAGGGATTTTTTTTTTTGGAGTTAAAAATACAGTATGGATCTGATTTGGTTTGAGTGTTTTTCCCGAGTTGGTGGATTGGAAGCTTGGTCTTCAGTGAGGCAATATGGAGAAGTGGTGAACCTTTACGTGTTGGGGCCTGGTGGAGGTGACCAGGTCACGGGAACTATGCCTTTAGAAATGATCCATGCAGGTCTGTGAAAATTGGATTATTCCTAGGACTGGATTGTTATGGGGGAGGCTGTCCCCCTCTTTTTCTTCATTTACCACTCTGCATAGGTATTGCCATCAGTAAGATGTCATTTGCCTTGAAGCCCTAACTAGCATGAAAGAGAGGCTGGTGTGTTCCTGAACCTCCAGAGCAAACTCTTTTCTCCATCAGGTAGCCAGTAGTCTCAGGTAGTTGTTACGACAACAGGAAATTGGTAATTGCATGGGACTTTATTCATTTTGCTTTCATGTTAATAAGCATTTAACTCACTAACAGGAGGGATCTAGGAGAAGCAAGGAAGAAGTGGTGACCAAGTATCAAGTTCAAGCCTATAGCACCGTGTCTTCGCAGGCTTCGTTAAGGAAGGGTTTCCACCTAGAAGAGAAGAATCAGAGATAGGACCCGTGGCAACTGTCCTGGGGATATACGGCTGTGAGTCTCAGGGATTCTCTTCCCAGGAGCACTGAGGTGTGCTGTCAAGAAATTGGGGAGTGTGGGCCCAGGTGTTAGGGTAACTCAACTAAGAAATTACGAACTTGGAATCCCTTACTTTGTAGCTTAAATGTGAAACGGAACAAATTGAACAAAGAGGCAACTGAACAAAATTGGGTTTAACAGCTGAGTTCCCATTACACAGGGAAGTGAGGTGTCCATTGCCAAGCAACAAATAGGGCATTTGTTTTTTGAGAGACGGCCTATGTAGCCCAAGTTGGCCTCAGCCATGGTACGTGGCCCAAGTGCTAGAATTTATAGGCCTGGGCTGCCACAATGGTTTGGATGGTGCACTTCGAGGAGGAAGGGGGCAATCTGGACAGTCCCTCGATAGCTGTGCTTTCGCAGGCAGAGAGTTCTCAGCTCTCTCTGCAAATGGTACCGCGTCCAGACCTCTGAGCACCAGTAAGATCAGACCTGAGACCATTCACCTCAAGTCAGAGTGCTCCAGGGCGCCACGCACTGCATCCGGCAGTAGTAGAAACAGCACTTGGTGTTCCCCTTGCAGCTTTTGTCACGCCTGCACGAAGGTAACAGGACTGAAAGGGCAGGAATTGGAAAAATCCGGGCAAAATCCAGGTTTTGATGGGGCTGCAAAACAAGGCCGCAGAGTGAGCGCAGGGAAGAGCCCTAAGGGATCAGCGCCAGCTGGATCGGGGAAGTGTTCCCTCCCCGCGGCCCCCCACGACCACCTGCCCTACCTGTAGTCCTCAGGATTCCAGGCTGCGCCACGTGAAGGCAAAGGAGGATGGTCCCGGTGAACAGTGACAGGCGGCTGAGCTTCATCTCGCAGGAAAACATGGTGGACTCGAGGTGGAGCGGCTCCTCCCAGCCCTGGTGGAGGACTAGCAGCAGGGGGCGCTGTGGGTCACGGGTCAAGGGGGCGGAAGTGCTTCAGCTTGAACAGGAAGGAGCCCCGGTCTGCTTCCCGGCCCCCCCCACGCACTCTGCCCGTAATGTAAGGTTCTTAGGGTACTGTAGGCCTGGCCCGGCTCTTTCTAATACTAGCATTAAATGCCAACCTTACCATTGCACAGATAGAGCAAGACAATTTACCGCCAGCAATAAGTTTTAGGATTATAGAAAATGACAACTGGTACACATCACATCACGGAAGTTTAAGGAGTATAATTAAATCTCCTCCTTCCTCCTCCTTTTCTCCTTCTATGACTCCTGCCTTTTCTCCTCTTCTTTCTTCTCCTCCTTCTCCTTTCCTTTCCTCTTCTTCCTGGTCCTCCTCCCCCTTCTTTATTTTTTTTTTCTCTCGAATGGCCTCTGGATACTTAAATTTATTCAGGTATATGTGTATATTGCTATGTGGGTGTGTGTAGGTCATACAGCGAGGGCTGTGAGAGGAGGTGGTAAAGGAAAACGGTAATGAAATATGTCACATGAAAGTAGACTGGGGGACTATTTGGGAAGAGGAAGTAGACCAGACAAAAGATGGGACATGAAGTACAGGGAAAGGTTTTTGGGAGGGGAATGCATAAGAACAAAGCATGTTGACAGGAAATACCATAGCAAGACTCATTTCTTTGTATGCTACCTTAAATAAAATACTCAGCTGTTTTGTTGGTAATTCTAATTTGGGCCATTATAGTGTATGGTATATCTTTATTCATTTATTCATTCATATATCTATCATTATATAAATATGAATATCTTTGCACGTGCTTTTGGAAAATGCAGATGGATATGGCTACAATGCTGGATTAATGGAATAGAGATCACAGGATACAGAGAAAGTCAACTATCACAAGTATGGCCAACAGCTCCACAACATGAATATAACACTTCATACTAGCAACAGCAATGTATGAGAGTTCTGTGGCTTGGTAACCATCTGCCTTTTCGGTAGCCATCCTGATCAGCATCTAGTGGTATTTCCCTGTGCATGAATCTGCACTGCACTTAGGACTGGTGAATGCAAGCAACTAAGCATTGTTTCATTGTCCACTTGAACATATACTTTTGTGCAATACTTGTTCAAGCATGTTGCAATTTTTAATTGGGTTACTTGACCCACTTTTTGGTATTGATTTGTAAGAGAGAGAACCACCCAAGCATTCCTGGGGAGATTGAATTGGTACGATTTACTAAAAAGAAAAAAAAAAAAAGTCAGGCATCAGCAGGCCCAGCCCATGGTGGGTGGGATTAGGCCCTGGAATAAATCACAGAGAGCTGGTTGAAAGAGTTGGCATCCTTCTGTTCACTTGACCAGGCGTGCTTGTCTGGAAAGTAAGGATTGTCCATCTCTCAGCCATTATGTGGTGATGGTGTGGCCAGTTTCCTTGGCTTTGGTGTTGGTGTGAGCTCTCCTGTCAAGCTGGACTGAGAACTGTAACCAGGAATCGTAAGAGAGAATAAACACTTGTTCCCTTAAGCCGTTTGATGGTCATTTATCAGCAACCATGCAGGTGAACTGCAACAGTGTAATTTTTATTGCTATTCTGTTCCCCATCTCAATGTCTTTCTTTCCCTGGGGGACTGCTTCCCTCCTGGTCCAGCATTCTTTCTTGTATATGTGTCCCACTGTGTCCGGTAGGGGATGCCTATTTTGGTGTGTGCCTGGGCGTCTGCTGCAACATAGGCAAAATTTCAGGAAACTACTGATGACCACTTCCTCTGGCCAGCTTTGATCATTGTCATAGTTAAGCACAGGTGTCAACTTGACTCTTGAGGGTTTGAGCTCTGGGCACATTTGTAGAGAATTAATGGTTGAGTTAAGCCCAGAGCAAACCTGAAGGAGATTGTCTAGCTGATGGGGAAGACCCAGCCCATGGTGGGTGGGATTAGGCCCTGGATAAATCACTGAGAGCTGGTTGAGAGAGTTGGCATCCTTCTGTATACTTGGCCAGACATGCTGGTCTGGCAAGTAAGGATTGTCCATCTCTCAGTCTTTATGGTGGCCTGTTCCCTCAGCCCTGGTGTTGGTGTGTGCTCTCCTGTCAAGCTGGACTATGAACTGTAACTGGACTATCGTA